>CM066322.1:104021021-104670582 GCA_033807775.1 Saussurea involucrata | reverse complement strand
AGTTTCTAGAATGTTTACCTGAAAGCTGGGACAATTATGCTATGTGTCTCAAGCTGTCAAAGGATCTAAAATCAATGACCCTTTCAACCTTATATGGCACGTTGCTGAATCATGAGCAATCGAGCCATCTTAAGAAGAATCTTGTAAAAGATTCCAAAAGCACCCCTGTTGCTTTAATCTCATAGGAACCTTCTACTCAGCGACCCTCGGTCACTATCACTGAGTTAGAGAGTAACTCTGAAAGGTCATCAAATTCTGATTATTCAGATAATGATGAATCTTTGGCTCTCCTAACTAAGACGTTCAGGAGATTTGCCAAAAACAAAATGTTTAGAAAGAACAAACCTCTTTCCATAACTGACAAGCCTAGATCATCAGCTTTTGTTGATAAGGCTACTGCTACTTGTTTTAACTGCGAAAAGACAGGACATTTCGCTAACGAGTGCAGGTCTAAGAAAGTTTCTAGACCCTCAGCTTTTACAAAGAAACCCTTTGTTCCAAGGAATAAAGATGACAAATATTCAAACCTGAAAGAAAAATATGCTAAGCTGAAAAGCTTTAAGAAGAAGAATAAAGGCTTGATGGCTGACTATGATTGGGCTGCTTCTAATGAAGAAGCATCATCATCTGACTCTGAAGATGATGAAGCAAATATATGTCTCATGGCCAAGATTGAAGAAGAGGAAGAAAGCTCAGACATTCCCTCCACTTCAACATCTGCTATTCTGGTATCACCTTCTTTCTTTACCAATATTGCAAATATTGATGAAGCTGATAGTCTCCGTAAGATCGATCTCTTGACTAGAAGTTTATATGAAGCCATGAACGGCAAAACTGTGGTTGAAAACCAAAACCTTGATCTCGCTGAAAAGCTTAAAAACTACCACCTTCAAATAGAAAAGCTTTCTAAAATTGAAGAAGATTTTAAAGATCAAGTATATTTAAATCAGCTAGTCAAAATCGAACGAGCAGAAGCTATCGTTGCATTAAAAGCTGAAAAAGCTACTGTTGAAGGATGGTGTAATTCTTCAACAAAGTTCACTGAGATAATAAAGTCTCAGATTCCCCTGAGTGATAAACGTGGTTTGGGTTACAAATATGATACTCCAAAACCAACCACTGAGCGTTCAATGCTTAAATTTGGAACGTTCGTATCCTCAGTCGCTGTTACTTCATCTTCTCAGTGCTCCATGTCCATTACACCAATCCCTGAGGAAACTCCTACCTCCTCAAAAGGCAAGGAGAAAATGGTTTATTCAAAACCTACCTCTGTCTCTAAAGACAAAGGTAAAGGAATTGTTATTTACCAGAATCCTCAGAAAGGTACCTTAGTACCAAAGTTGAATGCTTCTAAAGCTTCAGTGGCTCATCCCTCTGGATCAAGGAAGCAGATCTCTGGATCTATACAGCGATCTACTCCTAGACTCAGATTGGATGTCCTTGGTAAGAAATCTGAAGAACTTGTTAGCTTCAATCTTCCTAATCATAGAAGTATTTAGAAGTAGTTAAAAATAGGCTAAGTGAAGAAAGCCTCTTACAGAGGCTCTGCCGAACTTACCGAGAGATCAAGGTCAAGAAGCTACAGAAGCTAAAGAGGCTCCCTACAGAAGCTCTGTCATACGCGCAAAGAAGACCAAAGACTCGGAATCCGGTGAAGACTGCTCTTCTAAGGACCAAACCGCAGAACCTCTGTGGCACTTCACAGAGCCTCTGCGGTCTTCAACAAAGACTTAAAAGATATTTATAATATCTTGCTACTGTTACAGGACCTGTTCATCAACTTGCATGGTAGCATGCCCTGTCCAACTGCAACATGTCAAACTCTGGTTGGATTCAATAGGGCTTAGTACATAATAGACGTCTGCTGCATTAAATGCAATACAGCAGGTCCAACTGTTCATGCCATCCGTCCAACTATTCATACCGTCCTTTGTGAATAGTAGCACATGCTTTATGGTCCCCTTAGAGTAGTATATAAGGAAGACTCATGTTGAGTTCTTCCTATCCATCAATCCATCGATCGATCAATCGAACAATCAAAACAAGAATTCAAGAAGAGAAAAACATCACAAGCTTTAAACACTTTGAGAGTCATATCTGTTTTAAAAGCTTTGCTTAACTCACTGTTCTTGAATCTGTTCTTAATATATATATTCAGTAAACTTTGAGATATTATTTCCTGTTCACTGTTTATTTATATTATGTTCTAAATCTATCAAACATATCTGTTAGTTCTTCAAATACGCTTCCGCATCAAACTCAAACTTGAACTAATAGATCTGATAATCTTGTTTAAACAAAACCGGGAACCAACAGAACTGAATGTTCGTCCCATTTCTAAAGCCAATAGTTTACTTGGTGTTGGCACTTCTAATTCGAAATTAAAAGCACAACATTCAAATGGTCCTAGAACTACTTTTAGTTATAGGAAATGTTATCACTGTGGACTTACCGATCATATTGCTAGTAAATGTCCCACAGCCACCAAAGCTGAAAAGATAGCTAAGGTGAAGATTTCCCCCAAGGCAAAGAAGACCAACCTTGGTGCAAATCAGGTCAAGGTGAATCCTACCACTGAGGTTAAGAAATTAACCAAAGTGAAGAAAAACAAAGCTGAATCTTCAAATGCTGCGAAGACTGCTGAATCTTCCATTCCAACAACTTCCACTGACAAATGTGTATACATGGTTAAGTGGGTACCCAAGATAAACTAATCTTCTTTTGTATTGCAGGTTAAGAAGGGTATCTGGTATCTTGATAGCGGATGCTCTAGACACATGACTGGAAAGAAAAGCCTGCTCGCTGAATACAAGGAAGAGAAGGGTCCCTCTGTAACTTTCGGTGGAAATGGAAAAGGACATACCCGAGGGTATGGTGTACTTTCAAATGGTACAACCTCCTTCAGAAGAGTCACATATGTTGAAGGGCTGAAGCATAATCTTCTAAGCATCAGTCAGCTTTGCGACATGGATAACAAAGTAATCTTTACTAAGGAATCCTGCTTTGTCGCTGACAAAAAGGAGAAGATAGCTCTCAGCGGTTATCGTTTAGAAAATGTTTATGTAATAAACATGGACTCAACAACCACAGAGAACTCCTGTTTCTTCTCAAAGGCCTCATCTGATGTCAACTGGCTATGGCATAAGAGGCTATATCATCTAAATTTCAAGACACTGAACACTGGTCTACCTCAGCATTCATACGCCAAAGAGTCTTTATGTTCACCGTGTGAAAAAGGGAAGCAGACCAAAGCAAGCTTTAAATCAAAGCAAGTTTCTTCAGTGTCATCTCCTCTACAACTACTCCATATGGATTTGTTTGGCCCTGTTAACAAACAATCCATCGCTGGAAAGAAATATACGCTGGTCATAGTTGATGAATTCTCTCGCTTCACTCGGGTAATGTTTCTCCGTTCTAAGAGTGACACCCCTGAAGAACTCATCACCTTTGTTCGGAAGATGGAAACCTTGAACAATCTGACCGTTCGCTCAATAAGGAGTGATCATGGGACTGAATTCAAAAACAGTTCTCTTGATTCCTTCCTTGAGAGTAAGGGTATTTCTCACAACTTCTCTTCAGTGAGAACACCGCAACAAAATGGAGTGGCTGAAAGAAGAAATAGAACAATTATTGAAGCTGCACGTTCAATGCTCAGCGATTCTCACCTTCCTACTCAGTTTTGGGCAGAAGCTGTCAACACTGCTTGTTTTACGCAAAACAGGTCGCTGATAGTTAAAAGATTCAAAAAGACAGCCTATGAACTCTTTCATGGGAGAAAGCCTTCAATCAGCTTTCTTCACATCTTTGGATGTCAGTGTTTCATACTGAACAACAGAGATGCTCTTGGAAAGTTTGATCCTAAGGCTGATGATGGAATCTTTCTTGGATACTCCTCAGTTTCCAAAGCCTTCAGAGTCTTCAATCGTAGAAGAAAAACTGTAGAAGAAACTATTCACGTCACGTTTGACGAATCCCGTTCAGCGAACTATAAATCGTCCGCTGATACTGAAGAACTGAATCAATGGATGTTTTCTCATCTTGGTGATTCAGAAGATATTCCCACTCCTCATGCTCATCCAGTAGAAGATGATAGTCCTATCATTCCAAACATGCACAATAGTGAAGCTGAAACATCATGGGTCTCAGCTGTTCCTATAGACACTATACCTACCGTTGAACCAAATGCCTCAGACATTCCATCTATCTCTCAGCAATCAGTAAATGAAATGACAAATGCAAGTATTCCTCTCTTAACTGAAACTCCAGAAGTAGCTGAAGCCTCATCTTCAGCTCCTCCAGTTCAAGATGAGTCAGCGACTTATGCTCTGGCTCAGCGATGGCCCGTAAATCACCCAATTGATCAAATTCTTGGTGATCCAAACGCTGGTGTTCAGACTCGACGAAGTGCAGGTAATATTTGTTTATTTGTTAACTTTATTTCTCTAACCGAACCAAAGAAAGTAGATGATGCCCTCAAAGATCAAAACTGGGTCAGCGCCATGCAAGAAGAGCTGGCTGAATTCGAAAGAAACAAAGTTTGGAAACTTGTTCGGAGACCAACTGATAAAACAGTAATAGGAACTAAATGGGTCTATCGAAACAAGTTGGACGAACATGGTACTGTAACCCGCAACAAAGCTCGTCTTGTTGCTCAGGGATACAGATAAGAGGAAGGTATAGATTATCACGAAACATTTGCTCCAGTAGCAAGACTTGAATCTATTCGTCTATTCTTAGCATATGCTGTACACAAAAACTTCAAAGTACATCAGATGGATGTTAAGTCAGCGTTTCTGAATGGAAAGCTGAATGAAGAAGTGTATGTGGAACAACCTCCAGGATTCTCAGATTCTAAGCGTCCAGGTTATGTTTATAAACTGGATAAGGCACTTTATGGCTTGAAGCAAGCTCCTCGTGAAAGGTATGACACTCTTTCTACTTATCTCCATATTGAAAATTTTGAGCGAGGTAAGATTGACAAAACTCTATTTTTTAGAAAAGTGAAAGGTCATATCATTCTAGTTCAAATATATGTTGATGACATTATATTTGGTTCTACTAACCCTGAGCTTTGTACTCGTTTCGCTGATAGAATGAAAGATGAGTATAAAATGAGCATGATGGGTGAACTAACATATTTCCTTGGTCTTCAGATTAAGCAAACTGAAAAAGGAACTTTTATCAATCAGGGAAAGTATGTTAAAGATATGCTGAAGAAATTTGATTTAACTCATAGTTCAGCTATGAAAACCCCTATGGCACCACCGCTGACACTTGACAAGGATTCAAAGGGAATACCTGTTAATGTCACGCTGTACCGTGGGATGATCGGCTCTCTCTTGTATCTTACAGCTAGCCGACCCGATATTATGTATGCAACATGTTTGTGTGCACGATATCAAGCTGAACCTATGTTATCTCATATGAAAGCTGTAAAGCGAATCTTTCGATATCTTATGGGTACAGCGAACCTAGGTATTTGGTATCCCAAAGATTCAGGATTCGATCTAACCGCCTATTCAGATAGTGATTTTTCAGGTTGCAAAATGGATAGGAAAAGCACCACAGGAGGATGTCAGCTCCTGGGTGGAAAGCTGGTAAGCTGGACAAGTAAAAAGCAAAATTCAGTGTCCACTTCCACAGCTGAAGCTGAATATGTAGCTGTTGGAAGTTGTTGTTCTCAAGTCTTTTGGATGAGAAATCAGCTACTAGACTATGATCTTCAGCTCTCCAAAATTCCAATCTATTGCGACAGCTCAAGTGCCATCGCTATAGCAAACAATCCAGTACTACATTCAAAGACCAAACATATAGAAATCAGATATCATTTTATCAGAGATAATGTGATGAATGGTGATATAGAACTTCATTTTATCCCAACTGATTATCAGTTAGCTGATTTATTTACCAAACCTCTTGATGAGACAAGATTCAACTTTCTCATCAGCGAGCTTGGAATGCTGAACTTTGAAGGGTAAAATCCTAAACGGTTCACATTGATCAGCGATAGGATAAAATCAACTCGTATAACATATTCAATCATCTTCTCTCTGAATAAAACTTGGTTAAAGCTGATATCAAGGTATGTTTTCTCTCTTTGACAATCGCATGGAAATGCAAGATTTCAAAACAAAATGCATCGCTGAATATTTTCATTCAGTGCTTCATGTTTATAAAAGAGTCCCTGAGTTTTTCAAAACCTCAGAGACATCCTAAAAGAATATGAAAGGACAGTTGTGACGTTATTGCAACGGATAAACCCCGGCACGTTTTCTCTTCCTGACACACGTTTGCACGTCTCGTTCAAACTTCCAATCAAATGCAAACACGTGTCCGTGTCATGATGAAAATCTTTTCCCGCTCAAGATTTTCTCTCTCTAATCTCTCTATATAAACAAACTCGTAGTTTATATTTTTCTTTTACGCGATCAATCTTCCTCCGCAAGAAAGAATTCACTGTTGCATTTGTGCTTTCAAAAACTTCAAGAACTGTTCATCATCTTCTTCATCAAACATCAAGGTTAATATGTTCTTATTTATTACCAATTGCGTATAACTTGTTTCTGATCTTTTCCTTGTTTTAACAAGATCAAACAAAAGAACTTCTTAAAATGAAATCATTTTCTTTCATGGTTTTATGAACACAACCATTTCATGGTTGTTCTTCAAGTTTAAATGCGAAAATCTTAAACTTGTTCTTCATTCGTTTCCAGAATCTAATTCTTCATAGAAAACTGGATAACAAGAATATATGGGTTTTACATTTCGTTTCTTAAAATCAAGAAAAACCCTAATCTTCATTAAGACATTTGTGTCTGAATGAAATGAATAAAATTTGAACCATCTTAATGGAAAATCTTTCCACATTAAGATAATTCTTATTTGTTAACATCTTTGGTTGAACTGATAATATAGAGAAATGGCTTCATCTGACATTCCTGCTACCGCTGAGAACATCTCCGCTGGCTCTGAGGAAGTGGACATCCTCAAGGCTCCTCAAGTCAAGTTTGCCCTTGACAAACTGGATTGGACTAAGGTGAACAACCTCTATGCGCTTCTCGAGTTTCCTCCTCGAAAGCAAGTCACACATCTAGATGATGCTGTGAAATTCCTAAAGAATTGTTGCATCTCCACAGCCCTGACCTTAACACCTCCTGCTCATCAGCTTTTGCTCTCACAATTCTGGTACTCAGCCAGACACTCTCAACTACCTTCAGCCAAAGACCCCTCCAAAACAATCGATTGCATCCTCTGCGATATCGAATATGGCACCATGAAGATCACCCCAGCCATTATTCGCAAAGCTCTCAGCCTTCCCATCGCTACCAAGGAAAAACCTTTCGTTCCCCTCCCTGACCCCAAGAAAAACTCAGACAGGGAAGCCATCATTGCATTTTTCGATGCAATGGGCTATGTATGGGAAATCGGCAGAGACATGAAGACCGAGAAGAAGCTGACGATTATCAAGAAATCGAAAATGCCCAGCGAGATGAATTTCATCTTCGCTCATCTAATCAGCTGCATGACTGCAAAGAGCGGCTCCTCTGACCAAGCCGCTAAACCTCAGCAAGCAATGGGGTATGCACTGCTGAAAGGTCTCAACATAGTCTGGGCATCGATTATCTATGATGACCTAGTTCTAAGAGTGGACACCGTCGCTGACAGACCTCCATGGGTTCCTTACCCCCGATACATCAGCGCCATCTTCCAATATGGCCTGAAGGAGAGCTACCCAACTGAAGGTGACCTGAAACTCTCTCAGGTCGGCTCAAAGATACTCGACTTCAAACCAATGGTGAATGAGGTACGTCTTTCTACACTCTTGTCTCTTCTCAACCCTTCTTCTTCTCATTCTGTGGCTCCTTCAGCGACAATACCCATCGCTGATACCCTGGCCACAAAATCCTCTCCTTCTAAGAAAAGGAAACATTCATCTACCCCATTTGGTTCTAAAAGGATCAAGAAAATAAAGTAGCAACCCCAGCAATCTCATGCTGAAGACTCCTCAGCTCTTCCTGCAGAGCTGAAGGAACGTTCAGTGGTACGCTCTGCCACACCTGAACAAGCCATCCCTTCAATCCCAACTTCAGCGTCTCTAAACGCTGAGGTTACAAACTTGGAACCTACCCAACCTCCTTCAGTCTCTCAAAAGACTGATGAAGTGATTGTCAGCGAATCCAACGCTGAACTCAGAACCCAACCCCCATTCTTATCCTTCGCTCCTCCCTCTACTCATTTGGTCTCTACTCCAGATCTCGCTGGAGCTGCCATCATTTCTACGGAACCTAAAGCTGGTTCTCCAGGAATGATGAAGACAGGACCTGCAGGACAATCCATGGGCACTTTTGAAGATGACATGGAACACTTTTCAGGAACCCGTAATTTTGAGGAGTTCATCAATCCTCCTGCAGGTACACACCAACCCATAAACAATGTGACTAAACCCCAAACTTCTGAGCTTTCCTATGTTCACAAGTTTTTATATGTTATAGGTCCTAATTTGGGAGACATCAACGCCTCTTTGAAAGCTGTGGAGACAACGCTGACAGATCTCACCACCACTCTTTCTAATAACTCTACAGCTGTAACAAACGCTGGAGAGAATCTGAACAAGCTGACAACGGTGGTGGAGAAGAAGGCTTCCACAGATGACTTGAAGCAAGTTGATAACACTCTCAGTGACTTCGCCAAGGTGCTCGCTGACATCTACACAGACTACACCTGTCTCAAAAATTCAGTTTCATCCATGTCCAGCGAGGTCACAACGCTGAAGACATCGGTTGGACAACTAGAGGGAGATATGTCTACTGTAAAGACTGACTTAGGCTCTGTAAAGACCGATGTTAGTTCGATGAAATCGATGATCGAGCAGCTCCTACACAAAGCGAATACTCCTGCTCCTGCCCCTGTCCCTACATCTGACAATTTCACAGCGGCGGATCGCACTGAGCTGGAAAAGATCAATCCTGCTATCTCTGGCCTTCAAGACAAAATAGCAAAGATTGAAGACTTGATAGGTGTCTTTGGCCAAGAAGACAGAGAACCTACCAATGTTGCTGAATCAACCCATTCCTCCCCCAGTCATCATGATAAAGTGGGGGAGAAGAGCGCTGAAGATCTCTCCAAGAGCGCTGAAGACCTTTCCCATGATGAATCTATCAGGGGAGAGAAGGTTACTGAAGAAACCACCGCTGGACCTCAGGGAGATGAAAACCCTGAGGAAACCGAGAAGCTCGCCTCTGTATCTGAGGGGGAGCAACTCGAAGAAGAAACTGATAAAACCGAATCCGAAGCAGAAGATGATGAAGCCGTCGACATCCCTGATGATGAACCATCCTCTTCTCCAAAGAATGATGATGATGATGACGAAGATGACGATGACTTCTTTATCATCAAACCTGCTCCGAAGATCAAAGGTCTTAAGGGAATCTCGATAAATGAACCTTCAGGGGAGCGGACAAAGACAAAGCCCTCAGCCTCTGGAGCTGAGAAAGGCAAAGGGAAAAGCATCGCTGAAGATGACAATCTGACGATCTTGCTTGAAAAGCCGGTTTGTCAGGTACACTAAACATCTCTCACTCCATCCCTCCTCTATCATACACTATCATTTCTACTACCCAAGCCTATACACTTGAACCAATTCTCTCTATCTGATTCTACCCAAGTTCTTACTCGTAAGATCGCTGTGTTTCAGCTAGTCCTATCCCCTGTTTGAGGATATCGCTGAAGGCCCCACAACTGCGACTTCACCAATAATACCAGCTGCTGCTGAAGAAATAATCCCAGTCTTAGATTTAATCTCTGAAACTGATGAACCAGAAGAACAGCTACTCTCGCACAGAGGCAGACCTTCCTTAGCTCCTCAAAAGCTAAGTAAAGAGGATCAGAAAAGAAGAGAGGAGATAATAAAGCGATTCGAGGATCAGCGAATCATTCTGAGGGGTGATCAACTTCCTTCAGTTCCTCCAAAGTTCAGGATTTCCAAAAAGGAATACAAGGAACACCTCAGAGCTGAACGCCTAATCGCTGAAAGGAAGGAAGCTGAAGAAAAAGACAGAGAATACGCCATCCAGCTTTCTAAACGATCAATAAAAGACCCCAAGCTGAAAAGAGTTCCCATTGATGTTCAACGTCAGCTATGGGATGATGCTCAAGAGATCGTTAGAGAAAAGACTAAGGTCTCTGATACGACTTTGGAATGGGCTAAACAAATGCTGACCTATCGATCTAGACCATCCAAAATCATCAAGGCAAACATCAGAGGAAGACTGTACGCTGAAGTTCCTGTTGTTGAAGTGGATGTGTACAGAGATGACAAAACCAAGCAAACTTTTTATGCTGCTACCTTAGAAAAGTTTGGTCTCTCTGAATGGTTAGAAACAAAATTAGCCATTCAGGGATCGCGCTGAAAGTTCAAAAGCCATGTCGAGAAGATCTTAAACAAACAGATCGACCTGCTTTCATCTGCTGTGGATATTCCTCCTACTCTTCCTCAACCAAGAAAAGTCTCTGATAAGAAAAAGAAAGCCTCTGGTTCAGGTCCTCATATTCGGAATAAAACGGGCATTGGTTTCTCTCGTGCTGAAATTGTTGGCCCTGATGCCGATCTCTCAATGCTTGACACCTCCCTACCACCTGGAGAAATATTCATTCCTGGCACAGTTGTAAGTGATCCCTATGGTATATTCTTTTTAGACTACTATGGAAATCATCACTTTCAACGTATCTCTGGGCTCGACATCGCTCCCATCGAACAACTCAGAGATCTCGTTTACTGGTGTGAAGTCAGACGCGACATCAAAGCTAGACACCTGAAGCCCTTGATTTTTGAAGCAGCTCTGAAGAAAAAGAATCAAGGAGTAGATGTCCCTGACTAGATGATCCCCACATCAAAGACCCTTGATGAACTTCTTATCAAGGAAGAACCCTTTACCAGCTGATATGATCGCCCCTTTCTCTATTGTATCAGTTATTCTTCTGTACTTGTAATTTATTTCGCTTGTACTTGTAATCTTTCCAATTCTCTTTGTAACCTGATTCAAAGTTTTAAAGAAAGATTTCAGCGAATGTACTTTACTCCATCAGTACTGAAAAGATCCCAGAAAACAGTAAAAGGGACAACTATTTTATGAGTTCTTTTTATCCTTATGTTTTCATTAAATAGCAATTTTCTTTGTTGCTATGTCATAATCAAATAGGGGGAGATTGGTGATCCAAACCCTCAGTGATTTGATAATGACCCTCTCTTATACTTAGTGAAAATTGTAAGTAAACAACATGTATCAGAGTTTCACTATCGCTGATAAGTACTAAGATCTTACAGTACCGCTGATAGGAACTCTCGCTCTTTAAATTAAACATTCAGCGAACACTGTTCACCATTAATGTTCTGAGTCTGTTTAGTCATTATGATGATCGCTGATAAGTTAGTTGTTTACTTATGATCCCTGAAGACAAGTTTCACGTCAACAAAGGTTCTACGCTAAAGTCGAAGATCAAGCTCAAGAACCAGCGACAAGTCTCCTAATGAACTGATGCGGATCAGCGAAGACTCAGATTTGTCCACTCAACGTGAAGTATCAAGTACAACACTTCAGCTATCGCTGAACTTTATCATTCGCTGAATAGAAAATGATAATGCTCTGAATCAACGAAAGTTGATCATGAAGTCCTCCGTACAAAGTACTTTTGTCTTAACCCCCTTTGCACGACTCCGTATGAAATGTCAGAAAAGAACCTCCGACTGTCTGAAATCATACAACCACTCTGACACTACACTGTTCATCCATGCGGCTACTAAGGTTGTCAACCAAGGTCAATGACATGCAACCAACCAGCTGATGACACGTGTAAAGTGTATACTGACTTGCATTAAATGCATGCAGTATATAAAGAGATGAACCCACTTCATTTGAAGTAACTTGCTAACTCTGGACAAGTTCAATCTCTTATCTCAAGATAGGTTATTATTAGTAATTTCCTTATCTCTCTTAGTGCAAGAAACCTTAGTGTTCCAACTTGTTTAGATTTAGGTTTATCCTTAATCTTGTTTCCGCAACAAGCTGTACATTGTTAATGATTTATCAATAAACAATTTAGAAAAGTAAAATCTGTGTGTTTGTATTCAACCCCCCCCCCTTCTACAAACTTGTATAGGCCTTCGGGACCAACAGAAGAACGTGCCAGGGCTTATCCGTTGTAATGACGTCACAACTGTCCTTTCATATTCTTGGATGTCTCTGAGGTTTTGAAAAACTCAGGGACACTTTTGAAAACCATGAAGCACTGAATAGAAGTATCAGTCTTGGTTTTAGAAATTTCAAAGTATCGCTGATTAGGAAGAAATATTCAGCGATGTAATTTATTTTGAAATCTTGCATTTACATGCGATTTGTCATAGAGAGAAAACATACCTTGATATCAGCGAATCAAGTTTATTCAGAGAGAGGATGATGAAATGGGTTATACAAGATGATTTAATCCTATTGCTGATCAAATGTGAATCGCTGAAGATTTTATTCTTTAAAGTTCAGCATTCCAAGCTCGCTGATGAGAAAGTTGAACCTTGTCTTATCAAGAGGTTTGGTGAATAGATCAGCTAACTGATAATCAGTTGGGATAAAGTGAAGTTCTATATCACCATTCATCACATGATCTCTGATAAAGTGATACCTGATTTCGATGTGTTTTGTTTTTTAGTGTAGCACTGGATTATTTGCTATAGCGATGGCACTTGTGCTGTCGCAATAGATTGGAATATTTGAGAGCTGAAGGTCATAGTCCAGTAGTTGATTTCTCATCCACAATACCTGAGAACAACAGCTTCCAGCGGCTACATACTCAGCTTCAGCTGTGGAGGTGGACACTGAGTTTTGCTTTTTACTTGTCCAAGTTACCAGCTTTCCACCCAGGAGCTGACATCCTCATGTGGTGCTTTTCCTATCCATTCTGCAACCTGCAAAATCACTATCTGAATAGGCGATTAGATCGAATCCTGAGTCTTTGGAATACCAAAGACCTAGATTCGCTGTACCCTTAAGGTATCGAAAAATTCGCTTTACAGCATTCATATGAGATATCTTAGGTTCAGCTTGAATTTGTGCACACAAACATGTTGCATACATAATATCGGGTCGGATAGCTGTAAGACACAAAAGAGAGCCGATCATCCCACGGTACAGAGTGACATTGACAGGAATACCCTTAGTATCCTTATCAAGTGTCAGCGGTGGTGCCATAGGGGTTTTCATAGCTGAACTTTCAGTTAAGTCGAATTTCTTCAACATAGCTTTAACATACTTTCCCTGATTAATGAAAGTTCCTTTTTCATTTTGCTTTATCTGAAGACCAAGGAAATATGCTAGTTCACCCATCATGCTCATTTTATACTCATCTTTCATTCTATCAGCGAAACGAGTACAAAGATCAGGGTTAGTAGAACCAAATATAATGTCATCAACATATATTTGAACAAGAATGATATGACCTTTTACTTTCCTGAAAAATAGAGTTTTGTCGATTTTACCTCGCTCAAATTGTTCAATATGGAGATAAGTGGAAAGAGTGTCATACCATGCACGTGGAGCTTGCTTTAAACCATAAAGTGCCTTATCCAATTTATAGACATAACCTGGACGCTTAGGATCTGAGAATCCTGAAGGTTGTTCCACATAGACTTCTTCATTCAGCTTTCCATTTAGAAACGCTGACTTAACATCCATCTGATATACTTTGAAGTCTTTATGTACATCGTATGCTAAGAATAGACGAATAGATTCTAGTCTTGCTACTGAGCAAATGTTTCGTCATAATATATGCCTTCCTCTTGTCTGTATCCCTGAGAAACAAGACTAGCCTTGTTGCGGGTAACAGTTCCATGTTCGTCCAACTTGTTTCGATAGACCCATTTAGTGCCTATCACTGTTTTGTCAGTTGGTCTTCGAACAAGTTTCCAAACTTTGTTTCTTTCGAATTCAGTCAGCTCTTCTTGCATGGCGCTGACCCAGTTTGGATCTTTGAGGGCATCATCTACTTTCTTTGGTTCAGTTAGAGAAATAAAGTTAACAAATAAACAAATATTACCTGCACTTCGTCGAGTCTGAACACCAGCGTTTGGATCACCAAGAATTTGATCAATTGGGTGATTTACAGTCCATCGCTGAGCCGGGGCGTGAGACGCTGACTCAACCTGAACTGGAGGAGCTGAAGATGAAGCTTCAGCGATGTCTGGAGTATCAGCCAAGAGAGGAATGGATGCAGTTATCATTATATTCACTGATTGCTAAGAAGTAGATGGAATGTTTGAGACATTTGGTTCAGAAGCAGGTATAGTGTTTATAGGAACAGCTGAGACCATGATGTTTCAGCTTCACTATTTTTCATATTTGGAATGATAGTGGGACCATCGTCTTCAACTGTGTGAGCACGAGGAGTGGGAATTTCTTCTGAATCACCAAGATGAGAAAACATCCATTGATTCAGTTCTTCAGTATCAGCGGACGGTTTAGAGTTCGCTGAACGGGATTCGTCAAACGTGACGTGAATAGTTTCTTCAACAGTTTGTCTTCTGCGATTGAAGACTCTGAAGGCTTTGGAGACTGAGGAGTATCCAAGAAAGATTCCATCATCAGCCTTAGGATCAAACTTTCCAAGGGCATCTCTGTTGTTCAGTATGAAACACTGACATCCAAAGATGTCAAGAAAGCTGATTGAAGGCTTTCTCCCATGAAAAAGTTCATAGGCTGTTTTATTGAATCTTTTGACTATCAGCGACCTGTTTTGCGTAAAACAAGCGGTGTTGACAGCTTCTGCCCAAAACTGAGTAGGCAGGTGAGAATCGCTGAGCATTGAACGTGCAGCTTCAATAATTGTTCTATTTCTTCTTTCAGCGACTCCATTTTGTTGCGATGTTCTCACTGAAGAAAAGTTGTGAGAAATACCCTTACTCTCAAAGAAGGAATCAAGAGAACTGTTTTTGAATTCAGTCCCATGATCACTCCTTATTGAGCAAACGGTCAAATTGTTCAGGGTTTCCATCTTCCGAACAAAGGTGATGAGTTCTTTAGGGGTGTAACTCTTGGAACGGAGAAACATAACCCATGTATAGCGAGAGAATTCATCAACTATGACCAGTGTATATTTCTTTCCAGCGATGGATTGTTTGTTAACAGGGCCAAACAAATCCATATGGAGAAGTTGTAGAGGAGATGACACTGAGGAGACTGGCTTTGACTTAAAGCTTGCTTTGGTCTGCTTTCCTTTCTCACACGGTGAACATAAAGACTCTTTGGCGTATGAGTGTTGAGGTAGACCAGTGACTAACTCTTTTGAAGAAAGAGTGTTCAGTGTCTTGAAATTCAGATGAGAGAGCCTCTTATGCCATAGCCAGTTAACATTAGATGAGGCTTTTGAGAAGAAACAGGAGTTCTCAGTGGTTGTTGAGTCCATGTTTATTACATAAACATTTTCCAAACGATAACCGCTGAGAGCTATCTTCTCCTTTTTGTCAGTGACAAAGCAGGATTCCTTGGTAAAGATTACTTTGTTATCCTTGTCGCAAAGCTGACTGATGCTTAAAAGATTATGCTTCAGCCCTTCAACATATGCGACTCTTCTGAAGGTGGTTGTACCATTAGAGAGTACACCAAACCCTCGGGTATGTCCTTTTCCATTTCCACCGAAAGTCACAGAGGGACCCTTCTCTTCCTTGTATTCAGCGAGCAGGCTTTTCTTTCTAGTCATGTGTCTAGAGCATCCGCTATCGAGATACCAGATACCCTTCTTAACTTGCATTACAAAGGAAGATTAGTTTTTCTTGGGTACCCACTTAACCATGTGTACACGTTTGTCAGTGGAAGTAGTTGGAATGGAAGGTTCAGCAATCTTCGCAGCATTTGAAGATTCAGCTTTGTCAGTCTTCACTTTGGTTAATTTCTTAACCTCAGTGGTCTTCTTTGCCTTGGGGGCAATCTTCACCTTAGCTATCTTTTCAGCTTTGGTGGTTGTGGGGCACTTACTAGCAATATGATCAGTAAGTCCACAGTGATAACATTTCCTATAACTAAAAGTAGTTCTAGGACTGTTTGAATGTTGAGCTTTTGATTTAGAATTAGAAGGACCAGCACCAAATAAGCTTTTGGTTTTTGAAATGGGAGGAACGTTTAGTTCTTCAGACTTCTTACCATGGACATCCACTCTGAGTCTAGGAGTAGATCGCTGAATAGACCCACGCTGAGTAGATCCAGAGATCTGATTCCTTGATCCAGAGGAATAAATCACTAAGGCTTTAGAAGCATTCAGCTTTGGTACTAAAGTACTGAGGATTTTGGTTAAAAGCAATTCCTTTACCTTTATCTGTAAAGACAGAGGTAGGTTTTGGATAAACCATTTTCTCTTTAACTTTTGAAGAGGTAGAAATTTCCTCAGGGTTAGCTGGTCTGGACGAGGAACACTGAGAGGATGAAGTGTCAGCGACTGAGGATACGAAAGTTCCAAATAAGAGCATGGAACGATCAGTGGTTGGTTCTTGAGTTTCATATTTGTAACCAAGACCACGTTTATCACTCAGGGGTATCTGAGACTTAATTATCTCAGTGATCTTTGTTGAAGAATTACACCATCCTTCAACAGTAGCTTTTTCAGCTTTCAAAGCAGCTATAGCTTCTACTCGTTCGATTTTGACTAGCTGATTTAAATGCACTTGATCTTTAAAATCTTCTTCAATTTTAGAAAGCTTTTCTATTTGAAGGTGACAGTTTTTAAGCTGTTCAGCGAGATCAAGGTTTTGATTTTCAACTATTGTTTTGCCATTCATGGCTTCATATAAACTTCTAGTCAAGAGATCGATTTTACGGAGACTATCAGCTTCATCAATATTTGCAATATTTGTAAAGAAGGAAGGTGATACCTGAATTGTAGAGGTTGAAGTAGAGGGAATGTCTGGACTTTCTTCCTCATCTTCAATTTTTGCCATAAGACAGAGATTGGCTTCATCATCCTCAGAGTCAGATGATGATTCTTCTTCTTCAGAGGCAGGCCAATCATAAGCCATGAGGCCTTTGCCTTTCTTCTTAAAGCTTTTCAGCTTCGCATACTTTTCTTTCAGCTTAGCATATTTATCATCTTTATTCCTAGGAATAAAGAATTTCTTGGGAAACGATGAGTTTCTTGAAACTTTCTTAGACCTGCACTCGTTAGCGAAATGTCCAATCTTTTCGCAGTTAAAACAAGTAGCAGTAGCCTTATCAACAGTAGCTGATGATCTTGGCTTATCAGTTATAGAAAGAGGTTTGTTCTTTCTGAACATTTTCTTTTTGGAAAATCTCCTGAACTTTTTAGTTAGGAGAGCCAAAGATTCATCATCATCTGAAGAGTCAGAATCTGATGACCTTTCAGAGTTACTCTCTAACTCAGTGATAGTGACCGAGGGTCGCTGAGTAGAGGGTTCCTTTGAGATTAAAGCAACAGGGGTGCTTTTGGAATCTTTTACAAGATTCTTCTTAAGATGGCTTGATTGCTCATGATTCAGCATCGTGCCATATAAGGTAGCAAGGGTCATTGATCTTAGATCCTTTGACAGCTTGAGACACATAGAATAATTGTCCCAGCTTTCAGGTAAACATTCTAGAAACGTTGTCAGCACTTCAAAGTTAGAATATTCCTTACCAACAGTTTTTAGATCTATTATTAAGCAATTAAAACGTTGGTGAACTTCAGAGAGAGTCTCATTCTTACCACAAATGAAACTTTCATACTGTCTTACCAAGTTGATCTTTCGAGAGTCCTGGACTTCAGCAGTACCTTCATACTGAACACAGATTGTGTCCCACATGGCTTTTGAGGATTTCAGGTTCATGACGGAATGGTAGACTTCGTCAGGAAGGGCCATGGATAGTATGGATCTGGCTTTTGTGTTGATAGCCACTTTCTTCTTATCTTCGTCAGTCCACGTATGAACTTCTTTGGGTACCAGCCTTTCTAGAATAGCAGGTCTATTCTCAGCGGCTGGTACAGCGGCTGGTACAGCGGCATCAATTCTTACAGGAATGAATGGGCCATTTTCAAGATAATAAGGCATAGTAGGGTCTACACCTTCTAGGAAGAGAGTCATCCTATTTTTCCATAGATTAAAATTATCTATGGAGAATCTAGGGGGTTTTACAAGAGAACCATTGTCGATATAACTTGTGTTTGTGTTGGTAGCCATTTTCAGAAATAGCAAGGAAGAGGAATCTTAGTATAGATTAGATCTTGTTTATGAGATTAAACAAATCCGCTCTGATACCACTTGTTGGTCCCGAAGGGCTATACAAGTTTGTAGAGGGGGGGTTGAATACAAACACCCAGATTTTACTTTTCTAAATTGTTTATTGATAAATCATTAACAATTTACAGCTTGTTGCGGAAACAAGATTAAGGATAAACCTAAATCTAAACAAGTTGGAACACTAAGTTTCTTGCACTAAGAAAGAGAAGGAAATTACTAATAATAACCTATCTCAAGATAAGAAGGATGAACTTGTCCAGAGTTAGCAAGTTACTTCAAAATGAAGTGAGTTCTTCTTCTTATATATTGCATGCATTAAATGCATTGCAGTTTACACTTTACACATGGAAGCAGCTGATTGGTTGCATGTCATTGACCTTTGTTGACAACCTTAGTAGACGCATGTTGAACAGTGTAGTATCAGAGTGGTTGTACGATTTCAGACAATAAGTAGATTCTTTTTCTGACATGTCGTACGGAGTCGTGCAAGGGTGGTTTAGACAAAAGTACATTGTACGGAGGACTTTATGATCAGCTTTTCGTTGATTCAGCGATCTATCATTCTTTATCAGCGAATGATAGAATTCAGCGATAGCTAAAGTCTTATATTTGATACTTCACGTTGAGTGGACAAATCTGAGTCTTCGCTGATCCGCATCAGTTCATTTGGAGACTTGTCGCTGGTTCTTGAGCTTGATCTTCGACTTCAGCGTAGAACCTATGTTAACGTGAAACTTGTCTTCAGGGATCATAAGTAAACAACTAACTTATCAGCGATCACCGTAAGTACTGAACAGACTCAGAGTATTATGGTGAACAGTTTCGCTGAATGTTTAATCTAAAGAGCAAGAGTTTCTATCAGCGGTACTGTAAGATCTTAGTACTTATCAGCGATAGTGAAACTCCGATACATATTGTTTACTTACAATTTTCACTAAGTATATAAGAGAGGGTCGTTAACAAATCACTGAGGGTTTGGATCAACATATATATATATATATATATATATATATATATATATATATATATATATATATATATATATATATATATAACGAAAGCTCCAATATATATATAGCATTTTCCCGAAATGGACTCAAATCCGAAACTCACTCAAAATGTTTCTAAACAATATAAACGCAGCTAAAACTCAATTATTCAAAGCATCCAAACACGGATGAGGCATAATACACAACCCATAAATTATGGAAGGATAATCCATATAAATATAATACGTCACTGAAAACATGGTACTAAACCCAATACTCACGCGAGCATAAAATGGAATGAAATCCAAGTACCAAAATATGGAACTGACATGCTTCATTCAAATTTTAATATACGTGGATGGAATTCCAATATTAAAGTTATCATTTGTAGTCAATCGCACAAGACCAACGATAATAAAGCAAGTACATTATAATATCCAAAATAATGTTGGCCGACAACGGGGGAGACCCGTATCCATTGAGAGTGGAGGAACACAAAAGTATGTCACTCATACAACGTTAATCGTATCACACTTCACACCATGAAAGCCCAAATGTCCCTACGACTCGTGGCAAGTTACACCCAAAGAGACACCTGGCCATAGTGAATATTACCATGAATACCACCAAAGGCCCGACACATTCGATGTTACAACCATGGCATTGCCCCGACATGGCGGAGGTCCGAAACGTCCATCAATCATGATAGCCCAACCGGGCACAACCCTCCTAGTGTGCACTTGCAAGGTAAAGGTCATAAAACATGCGTTCTGGAGTAAAATCCCATAACACCCAGTTGACCATCAAATAAAGACTGACTTACATGTCTATGGATCCAATGCAACACAGTCTAAAAACTACATGACTACACATGAATGACTAATGCACTCGAGCATGTAATTATCAATAATATGCAATAAGGTGTAATAGGATGCAATAAATGCAAATCATAAACATGACTCTACATTGAGCCATTATAATCGGACAAAAGTTCACCAGACTCCTTTAAGTCAAAACCGAGCTAAAATGCTCAAAACCCAATGGACCAACAAATAACGGTTCCCAAATAATAAAATGCATTTAAACAACATTTATGTAATCGTATACCTCAAATATATGATTAACCTGAAACTCGTCATGGATTGGGGCAAATGATTTTCCAAATTGATTCATACCATTATAATTCCAAAATGTCTCATAACACGAAAATGTGCATTTTCCAATTGGTTTATAAAATCAATTATGCTAAAAATTAATAAACCCTTGAATAGACTTCATTTGAACAATAAATCATCAAAGGAACGTATTTGTGATATTTACTTACAAAAATCCCAAATATGGGTGTTTTACAAGATTTAAAAAGTTAAAACACTTCAAGTAATAAAAACCCACCAATTAACTCAACAATTGATAATTTCATGTAAAACACATAAATACTTGGAAAAGAACATTTTTGGCATGTACAACGTTTTCACAAATCAACTTGAACTCACCTTGCTAGATTTAGGATAAATCCAGATTTTTCCCAACTTGAGCTCCTTTGAACCCCAACAAACTAGATCCACAAGTTTCCAACCATCAATATTCAACCCCAACACTTAAAATCGTTTCCGCCAAACATAATACATCAAAATCACCAATACCCCGAAACCCTAATTTCTTGGGTGGAGAGGAGAGAAGATTACTTTACCACAACTTGTAACCATCAACAAAACACTTCTATGTTTACCAAAATGAACCTCAAACTTTATTTCTTGAAGAAGATGGAACAGGGTTTGGTGAAACCCCTAGAAAACTTAAGAAAAACCTCCAAAGAGAACAAGAAGAAGTGCTCCACCCCTTAGCCTCCAAATCTCTTGTCCAAACTATAAAGGATCACTTTAGAACTCCCAAAATTGGTGTCTTGAAAGCTCCAAACATTGAAATGGGGAAGGGGGTTTGGTTTGGGAGAATTTAGAGAAAGAGTGTTGGAATAGAAACGAGAAAAGGATGAAAATTGTGGGTTTATATCCTTCTAGGGCCGAGGGAGAGAATGACAAGCGAGATTACCCATGTCATTCTCGTGGGGCACTTGATAGTGCTTTTTATACACCAATAGACGTGTGCAAATTAAACCTCAAAACAAGTATACAATGAGATCAAATGTTGTCATTCAAGTAATAAAATGGTGAGAGCCACGTATCGTCGTACAGGGATTGGAATAAGAGTGCAATAAAAGTTTAAGAAAAGAAATGATTTCAGATGACGAATTTGAAGATATTGTTTTGTTTGGTGTATCATAGATTGATTAAATAAATAATAAAAGAAAGCAAGGGTGCAATATATATGGGGTGAAGTTTAAATACAAATTCCAGCGGACCAATGCTATGGCAATGTTACAGCATTTGTCTAGCTACAACTAAGTTCACCATCTACTTTTCAGGAAGCCCTTCCGGATCTTCGTCATTGCACTACTGATCTAGCTTTCAATCAACACATTTCTTTAGTTGTATCTAGACTATCAATAGCATCAAATGATGCCTTCCAAGTATATGGATAAACAAATTACTTTGGTAAAAATCACTCTTTTGAGTTGACCCCATATCAGTTAAGTTGATGTGTTCTGAGTGGTCCATTCCAGATATTACTCTACACTTTAACTCCAATAGTAGTGACCAACTGTCACACCCCGCTAAAGCGGAAACACAGGATGTCACATCTCAAGGTTTCATTGCGTAAGGTAGAAGACAACACACAATCATCATAGCTTAAAAGTTTACAAAAATTACATCTTGTTCCAAAATACAAAATGTCCAAAACATAAATTGACACGATAAAGAAGATCGTGTTGGATGTAGCTACTAGTGGTGCCTTCTAAAGTTCCAACCTTACTTGATATTTCCTGAAAAGCATGTAAATGAGAGGGTCAACTATTGAATAGTTGGTGAGTTCACAGGTTTTCAGTATGCACAACAGTTTTAATGTATGTTTGTAAATCCGCACAGTGGATTGAGTATTCGGTTGTCAACATGCGTAAGGTATAATATTGTATGCAAAATGTTAAAGCCATGAGCCCACTACCCAAACCTCCTGACTGTACGCCCCAATGACACATGTTCCATCGCAAACATGATAAAGAAGACGCTAATTATGCACTCGCGAGGTGAGTGGGAGTAAACCAAATAACGTTATCCATAATATATCAACGGCTCGAACAATGAGTTAATGGGTAATGTAAAGTGAACCGGGGACTTAAAATGAATGTGAAACTCAGAATCAACTAACATAAGCATACATACCATAGCGCATAAAAATTCGTAGCAATAAATATAGCATTTTGAGTAAACAGTACAACCGATGCGTAATGAAATCGTAACATGCATTTCACCCCAAAATGTATAAAAGTAGTAAAAAGGGGCTGTGAAAACTCACGGTGATAAGAGAAGATGTTTCTGAGATGCTCACAAGTGCAACTTGTAATATGATCCTACTCCGATCCTACGAATCGTAAGAGCCACTAGTAAGATTCAAGATTGATTCTAAGGGTTTGGTGAATCCTACTTATCCAAAATGTCATAAAATGCCTTATATAGAACTTTGTTCAAGGTTTATATTTTTGTGATGGTTTAAAATATCTTTCATGTCTTTATTACTCAATAAAAGTCATAGATTTATAATAAAATAAGTTAAAAGTTGATTTTTAACAATACTTGGAAATTTACTTTTCTGTCCAGAATCTTTGTGTCACTTTCAGTTCGTTTTTAGCTATTTTCCGAGGCTTTTCTGGACAAGAGATTTTTACTCAAGCTGACACTATGTGTTAGGGAACCTTTGGTATATAAACCATTATTTTTGAAGGTAGATAAATCCATCAAATAATTTTTATAGTGCAGCTACTACAGAAAACATGGTTGTTTGCACACTGTTTTTGTGACGTCTATTTGAAGGTCGAAATCTTTGAGTTTTTGAGTGAAACCATTTGGGTTCCAATTTTAACACATAAACATAAATTCCAGAAGAAATGTCACCTTATTTGGTTAAATATTGAGTGAATTATGGCCTTTTAAAGAGAGAGGTAGAAATCTGACAGATTGTTGTCAAAAAGTAGCTTTTAAGAAAATGCATCTAACTTTAAGTTTTGCCATGATTTTGTTCCTTTTGCATGAAATCCGATTTGACACTTCCCCAAACGAATATTTTCAGATAAATATTTATTTTTAAACCTCTAGAACTACATGCATGTATATTAAATAAAGATATCTTTCAAAAATCCCCAAAATGGTTTTCTTGCTCTCTTTTTGAAGATTTCATGAGTGGTCAAACCAAGAACTTGTTTTTGCTATATAAAACAACAAGTTTTTAGCACATGCATGGAGATTAAAACATGTATTTAGTGTAATATAAGTTTTTCATAAAATTTCTTAGAGTTTAAGAGGTAGATTTTTTAGAAGAACACATGCATGCTAGTAGAAACTTGCAAAAGTTCCTTCATTGATCTTAACATAGGTTTGATGATGGATTCTTCACCCTTTTAACAACATGCAAAGTGTTTTGGTGATGAATCTACAAACATTAAGATTTCAAAGATGTTTCTAGCAAGACAAAGTAAAACTAGAGTAGAAGAAAGAAGAAAACTTAAAGATAATGAAAGAAGAGTAACAAAGGGATGTGTAGGCTTTGCTCTACATTTGATTTTACCTTAAGAATCACTTGAATACTTGAGTTTCTTGAGCATGAAAGGCTGGAGTTTGAGGTGTTATTTGAAAGAGAGTAGAGAGAATTAGAGAGAAAAAGAAGGAAGAACTCTAGAGAAAAGTTAGAGAGTGTAAGATCCCACATTGGTTGGGGAGGGGAACAAATGTTGCCTTATAAGAGGAACTTGATACCTCCCCTATCAGACGCGTTTTAAAACCGTGAGTCCAGGTGTGTGGACAAAGCGGACAATATCTGGTACGGTTGGCCTGGGATGTTACAGATGGTATCAGAGCCAGAAACCGTACTCGTGTGCCAGCGAGGACGCTGGGATCCCAAGGGGGGTGGATTGTAAGATCCCACATTGGTTGGGGAGGGGAACAAATGTTGCCTTATAAGAGGAACTTGATACCTCCCCTATCAGACGCATTTTAAAACCGTGAGTCCAGGTGTGTGGACAAAGCGGACAATATCTGGTACGGTTGGCCTGGGATGTTACAGAGAGAGAGAGAGATGAAGTGAGGAGTGATTTTGAAATGAAGTAAAATGAGTGAGAGAGGGGGATATGGGGAAGGGGGGCAGCCATGGGAGAGGAGAGAGAGAGAGAGGAGTGTAATAATTGTTAAATTCATTTTGGTCCAATCAAAAATTTATTTGACATTTCTTTTCTTTTCTTTTTTTTTTGAATTAACTAGGCATATAATTTAATGGTGTTAATAGGAATAATACTTGTTTTATTTGCAAGTATTTATTTTTGCAAAGTACATATATATATATATATATATATATATATATATATATATATATATATATATATATATATATATATATATGTGTGTGTGTGTGTGTGTGTGTGTGTGTGTGTGTATTTAGGGTATTTGAATTGGTATTTTATGAGATTTATGGATAATTCACTCATTTAGGCAAATGCTAGGCAAAATTCTCAAATTTTCCTAACAATACTGTTTTCACTGCTAAATTCGACTGTGTTGTCTAAAATATGAATAACTGGAACGTTCAGTACAATTCTAACCTGAAACGTAGATTTGACGGTTGTCACACCAACTTATCGGGAATAATCAAGTCGAAAGACAGAGATGACAAATTCCTTTGTCAACAACTTTTCCAAGTCTTACTTCCTTTGTCATTCGGTTTCACGCGCATATCAATGGCTCATTCCTGATGCCATGTTACTTTAACACTTTCAAGGTGATCAAAACGTCAAGGAGTGTATTGAATCTTTTATAAAACTTAATGTAAGTTCCCAGATTCACGTTGTATCACGATAATGGTAAAGAAATAGACAGCGGAAGCATATTAAATAAAGCCATTAAAGTGAGTGATTATGTAACCGATAAATGAACTGTGAGAATCAAATGTAGAACAGTAAATGATACTAGGATCAGATGTAAAAACTGCTCATATATTGATAATGAATCACACCAAGAACACGTTCAAGTGTGTTCGGAAATCTCACAGGACAACAGTACCGTACGGAGGTAGTGCTCGGGATCTGATACCATCTGTAACATCCCAGACCAACCGTACCAGATATTGTCCGCTTTGTCCACACACCTGGACTCACGGTTTTAAAACGCGTCTGATAGGGGAGGTATCAAGTCCCTCTTATAAGGCAACCTTAGTTCTCCTCCCCAACCAATGTGGGATCTTACAATCCACCCCCCTCGGGAGCCCAGCGTCCTCGCTGGCACACTAGTCCGGTTCCCGGCTCTGATACCATTTGTAACACCCCGCTTACCACGACACAATATTGTCCGCTTTGCCCCACTAGCTCACGGCTTTGTTCTTGGCGACCTGGCAAGGACTTCCCAGGGGGTCACCCATCCTGGTACTACTCCCACCCAAGCACGCTTAACCACAGAGTTCCCAAGGAACCCGCATCTCTCCTGTCCACGGCCAAGGTTTACTAATATACCCAGCATCTCTCCTGTCCACGGCCGATGTGGGATATGCCTAAGGTGTTACACACCCCCCCCTTAGGGACTCATCGTCCTCGATGAGGTTCAGCAGTGTGTGCTTTTACAATTGTGGAAAACTATTCTTCCAAAATCTTACAATTGTTTGTTCCACTACCTCACTATATATAGCCTGATAAAGCGTAGACATTGTACTATCGTACCCTGGAATGACACGTGGAAAGTGTGTCTCCAATCTTTAGGGCATACGTGGAAAGTATGGACACGTGTCTAACACTTAGGATTTCCTATAAGACTTAGGCTGACAGAGGTCTTCACTTCACCAGAGCTCTTTCGCAAGAGCTCTGTTGGTGTTCTGTTAAACACTTGTTCTTCTGTTGGAAGTCTTCGACAGAGCTATGTTGAGCTCTGTTGGTTTTCTTGAACTTCTTCCAAGTCTTCTGTCTGATCTCTGTTGGTCTTCTGACTTGAACTATTTTCAATACTTTTACATAACAGATACTTGGGGCTAACAATCTCCCCCTAAGTATTGAAAATAGAAATTTACAATTGACAAGAGATTAAACAAAAGAACAGAGAACTTTTACCTCTGTCGAACCCTTGCACTAATCTTCTAAAATATTACATAAGATTAAAAGACAAGTACATTTAAACATAATTATCTCCCCTTAAGATTCTGTCAAATCTTCTGATGAGTTCTTGGAAGTTCAGCAGAAGGTTGATTTGGGTGATGAAGCTTCTCTGTTGTTCTTCCGGACATTTCTCTCTTGGGAGATTCTGAATGATGTCTCTGAGGTATACTAGCGACTCACTTGAGTACTTATGAGTTTCAGTAGCTCTGAGGGCCTTCTTGGTTTTCTTCTGTCGGCAAATGAACACTGGAGGATCTCCAACTACTGTTCCAGTTTTATAGTGCCCATAACCTTCAAGGCTCTCATTTGGTGGTGCGGTCGCTAGTGTCTCGACTTCGAACTCTATGCCTAGCTGAAAATCAATCTGAATCCTTAGGTTGATGTGCTCTTGCATAGCGAAGCATACCTCAGGAAGCGCCGTTCTTGCCTCTTTGTATTTGTCACTGAAGTTGTAACAGTAGGCATGAAGTTGAATCAGATCATACAAGCTTTAGTAGTACCAGATCGTTATCGTTGAAGTGCTCAACCCTGTCGTTGTTTGATTCAACTATGAACTCGTGATAACTCATCTGCGTTCTGTTGTGCCGAAAGACCTTCTGTTTGATGTCCATGATTCTGCGGATTCCAAAGTCAGCGTTTATGTTTCTGTTCAAACCAGACTTTGTTTCGATGAACTTACGTCTTACGTCAGAGATCGTATTTATCCTACAGGGGCTGAAATATGGATTAATGGGCACAGCATTGGCAGGAATTGTATCACGATCACCATAGAGATAGGCAAAATTTTCTTCTAGCGGTGGTTTGCCAGAATGTTGGTTTGAGGTTTCAGGGTTCTGTTCTGTTTGCATGGGATTTGGGTCTTCATTAGTTTCTGTCATTAATCTGTCGATGTGTTGAACAGCAGAGAATGGGTCTGTTCTCTCTCGTTCTGTTCTTGGTGAAGTAGGAGGGGTATCCATGATGATGACTTCTGGTGGTTGTTGAGATGAGGGTTATGTTGGCTTGATGACCCTGTCTTTGAATATGTATTCGAAAGTTACCATAGTCATCTCTGGTAAGTCTTCAGTTGTATTCCCTTGATCTCCTCTTTCTGTTTCCTCAGTCTCTGTTGCTTTCCCTTTTCCCTTGTCAGTTCCCTCATCCTCTTTTTCCTTTGTCTTCTCCTTCTCCTCAGTTCCCTCAGCCTCTTTCTCCTTTTCTTTCTCCTTCTCCTTCTCATTCTCCCCCTTTTGTTGTTCTGAGGACTCACCCAATTGATCGTCTGATTGACCTTCTTGAGCATCTTCGAAATCATCATCATCGCCAGAGTCGTCAATTCGAGCTGCGGGTGAGGCCGAAACAACAAATCTCAGACCATCTTTGTGTCTCTTGCTTGAAGGTTCATCTGTAGGTGCTTCTTCTGCAGGTCTTTTCGATGTAGAGGTAGCCTGAAAAATAATATTAGTAAAGTTTGAGGCTGCCTTTGTCATTACATCTTCTACCTCTGTTGCAGCACCTTTGATCTCTTCTACTTGAGCCTCGAAGTTGACCTTGTGAGTATCAAGAGACGCTTTCACATGTTGTTCTGTCGCCTTAGCTTTCATTACAAATTTTTATGAGATCGTCATCATTCTGCTTAGGACTCTTTTGCTGAACTCACCCATCTGGCCAACTGTCATCGGTAAATCATTGGGTCTGGGGCCAGAGATGTTGATAGGGGTAGCAGAGGAAGTCGTGGCTTCTGTGATAGCAACCTTAACAGAGTTGTTAATTAGCTCTGTCAAGGTTCTGACGTTGGAGTCTGACAGAAGCACGGAAGGGGTTGGCAAGGTTCTGTTCATTTGGGCCGAGTGGTTTTCTACCATGAGCGTCTTCAGAGCGGCTAGTTCTGTTGAGAACTTTGTTCTTTCCTCTGTTCTGGCTCTTTCTTCCTCTGTGCGGACTCTTCTCTGTTCCGCTAGT
The DNA here is from genome assembly GCA_033807775.1 of Saussurea involucrata. Lineage (NCBI taxonomy): Eukaryota > Viridiplantae > Streptophyta > Magnoliopsida > Asterales > Asteraceae > Saussurea > Saussurea involucrata. The sequence continues at coordinate 104,642,147 of CM066322.1, read as the reverse complement.
TCTGTTGTTAACTTGGCAATTTCCTCTGCTTTGATTCTTTCTGCCTCTGCTCTGACCCGTTCGGCTTCTGTTCTGATCCGTATTGCTTCTGTTCTGAGCAGTTCAGCCTCGTCATTTTTCTGAGTTATTTTCTTAAGAGAGGATGTTACCTTCTGTAGCTCTTCTCTGAGAGAAGCATTCTCCTTGCGGATCAGCTCCTCCTTTTGTTCATTGATAAGTTTATACTCATTCAAGGAGTTGTTGATACTGTCACAGAAGCTTTCGAACTCTGCTCTTGTGACAGTGTCAACGGAGGTGTCCTTGGTTCCAACACATGGATCCAATTATGCCTCGAGTTCAGAGGCGCCTCCGTCAAGAGTTGTGTTGAGAATGACTCTTGGAGGACTTCCACCCGATCCTTGATGTTCCCTTGGAGGGGAAACAAATACAGGTGTTTTGACCAAAGTTTCCTCTTCCAGCTCAGGTTCTGAAGAAGGAAATCTGGTGTGATGAGGGGCATTTGGATCAAGCAAGGTTTGCCCTCGTTCAACTATGGTCTCCCATTGTCCCTGAGTCGGACAGATGCTATGTGAGATTACAAAGATCTCTGGTCTATTTTGGGACGAGTCTAAATGAGCCACAGAGGCATCATTATGTGGAGGTGACCTATCGATGTCATGGGGCGAATTGACATCATTACCAAATAGAGATTCCCCGGTTTCGTGCATACCAGAGGCATGAAGAGTTGCCTCTGGCGGTTCTTGCTGGTTAAGGTTCGAGGTGTGCACCTCTGTTTCAATAATCCCTTGGTCTTGATCACCAGGATTAGGTTGTATCGTAGCACGGGGATTTGGGCTTTGGATACGCTCATTTGTGTTCATGTTTTGAACATCTTCTAAATTCTCATTTCTCTCGGATTCTAGGGGTATAGAATTCTCGGGTGAACTCTCTATCACATGAATTTCTGTCTCACGATTACCAGAGGGATGCGAACTCTCTGCCATCTCCTCTATAATTTCCCTTTCACCATCGTGAACAGCCTCCATATTGGATGCTCTGTTTTGTACTTCCTCCATCACTCTAGAGGAAGACCCCACTTCGGGTGCTCTTACCTCTGGTCCATGTTCTTCTGCTACTTCCTCACTCAAGCTCTCCAACACAGGTTCAGATCCTATGTATGCTGGGGTTCTCACCTCAGGTTCTTGAGGTTGAGCAGCACTCTGATAGTTTTGTATAGAAATGTGTTCAGGATCAATCAGAGCGAGCATGGTTCCTGGTACTCGTATGATGAAGGGATACGTACCTGAGGTTGTTGGAAGAAATCTGGTCATAACCCAACATTTGAAAGGGGTACCTTGTAACGTCAAGTCCAATCGTCTGAATGCATGTCTGATCACTAAGCTGATGAACCGAGGGTATTTGATGTTTTTCAGGAACTTGTGCTTCCCAACTTCTTCTCCTCTGGCAATGGCTGATGTCTTTAGGTTTACAGCAGTGAGGAAATCTTTGTACAGAATCTTGGCATAGTCAAAGCTTCTGTTGAAGAATAGGCCATACATGATCTGCAAAATCTTTGTGCTGGTTTGATCTTGACTACCAGATTTGCAAGTCAGGGTTCTGTTCAATGTGGAGAACATGAAGTTCCACAAAGGGGGTAGGTTTTGTCTTTTGAAAGCACCGATCCTGGTAATGTCCTTGTTGTATCCTAGAACTTTATGAAGTCGAGTAGGGTTTCAAGTTTGGGAGGTTTTTCATATGCTACAATTCCCAGTTGGGTCGTCGTCTTCAATCCGAATGCTCTTCTCAGGGTATTGTCATTGATACGGATTGTTCCTGAACCACCGTCTCTTCCAGTATCGACGTTGCCAATGATTCCTTCTCGTTCTTCAATAAACTGGCAGGTGGTCCACCATTGACGAATGTACAGCTCTGGAATATCATCGTCGAAGTCGGTTAAGGCTCTAAAAAGTTCAAAGTTTCTGAAAAACTCCAAAAAGATGTGGTAAGTGGGTAAATAGAGACTAGGGTTTGGGTCAAGACGGTAGTTGTTGTCAGCGAGTTCATATGGAAGAATGACGATTTGATCTACAGGGCCGATTCTGCTTGAATCAGCAGAATTTTGGGGTTGTGCCATTGTTGCAGGTTAGGGTTCTTGAAGGTTTTGAACAAGGAGGGAAAGATGAATAAAGGTTTAAATATTCAGAAGGCGTAAGAAATGAAATGGTTTGAAGGGAATGGGTATTTATATGAGGAATGTGTGGCTGGATCACGATCATAGGTGCTGTAGACACTCGAGTTTTGGATAGTGGAACGTTTGCTACAGTATGAACGTGGGAACAGATAATTGTTGGTTTCTCAATCAGAGATTGCCACGTGGATTTAAATCTGACATCTTTTGGGCAAGTAAACCATCACGGTTAGAGATGTGTGAGTGACAAGCGGTTGACCTTTAAAGAATGACCCGCATCTCTGATGACGTGTTTCTGATGACGTGGCAGAACAAACTAACAGAGTTCTGGTGGAGCTTTGTTAAGTTGCTTCTGTTGAGTGATATCTTCATATCGTATCAAGTAACCCAAGATGTTGCACCTTTACCATTAAATCATTTAAAAATTCTGTTCTGATGTGAAAGTAAGAACAGAGACAGAACTTAGACAAACAACAGAGCTCTGGTGAGAGACAACAGAGGCTCTGGTGAGATGTCAGAGTTCTGGCAGATTCCTAACATTATCATAAAGGTTTTCATCAGAACAGGTTTTCCCTCTTTCTTCAAAAAGATTTGTCAATGAAGATCAGAAAAGCAAAGTCAATTTGGATTTGGAAATTTAGCACTGACTTGCTCCCCCTAAAACCATGCATTATCTTTCTTTTACGCTCCCCCTAGAAAATTGAGCTTAAATCCAAAAAAAAACTTTTGTACAAACAAAACTTTATACACAAACAGAATGTTCACCGAAAGCGTGTTGAAAAAGTATGCTTGACAGAGTTCTGGTGAACAACAGAAGCTCTGTTGAACTATCCTACCCAACTGTTTGACAGAGCTCTGGTAGGATCGTCAGAGGCTCTGTTGAACTGAACAGAGTTAGGAGGATAAGTTCAGCATACCCAGTTTGCTGATTAAGAAGATAAACCTCCTTTCATCAAGGTCTCTTGTAAACAAGTCAGCAAGCTGGAGGTCAGTTGAAACAAAATACATTTCAATAGTCCCTTTTTCAACATGATCCTTTATGAAGTGGTACCTTATGTCGATGTGCTTAGTTTTCGAGTGTTGAACTGGATTGGCTGTTATGGCAATGGCACTCTTGGAGTCGCATAGAATTGGAATTTTACCATACTCCAAGCCATAATCTTTGAGTTGTGTTTTCATCCATATCACTTGAGAGCAACAACTAGCAGCAGCAACATATTCTGCTTCTGCTGTAGAGGTTGAAACACAGTTCTGTTTCTTAGATGTCCAACTCACCAACTTTTCTCCAAGCAGTTGGCAGCTACCAGGAGTACTCTTTCTGTCATTCTTGCATCCTCCATAGTCTGAATCTGTATATGCTACAATCTGAAAACCAGAGTTAAGAGGATACCAGAGACCCAAAAATTGAGTCCCTTTCAGATATTTAAAGATACGCTTGACAGCTGTTAAATGAGTTTCTGTAGGATTTGCATGAAATCTGGCACAGAGACAGGTTGCGAACATTATATCAGGTCTGCTGGCAGTTAAGTACAGAAGTGACCCTATCATGCCTTTGTAGTACTTGACATCTGTTGGTTCACCATTAAGATCAGAGTCAAGCTTAACTCCAGTGGCAATAGGAGTTTTCATTGGTTTTGAATCATTGAGCTTACATTTTTTCAACATATCAGAGATGTACTTGGACTGACTTATGAAAGTCCCTCTGTCAGATTGTTTAACTTGTAAACCAAGGAAGAAAGAAAGTTCTCCCATCATGCTCATTTTGAATTCGCTTTTCATTAAACTTTCAAACTTATCACAGTACTCCTGTCGTGTAGACCCAAAGATAATATCATCAACATATATTTGTACCAGATGTATATCATTCTTATACCTTCTAAAGAATAGAGTTTTATTGACAGTACCTTTCTCGAAGTGATTGACCAACAGAAATTTGGACAGAGTTTCATACCAGGCTCTGGGAGCTTGCTTAAGGCTGTACAGAGCTTTGTCTAACTTGTAAACGTGGTCTGGAAACTCAGAACATTCAAAACCAAGTGGGTGCTGGACATAAACTTCTTCTTGCAGTTTGCCATTCAGAAAGGCAGACTTGACATCCATTTGGTAGACCTTAAAACCCTTATGAGCAGCATAGGCTAGGAAGATTCTGATGCCTTCTAGCCTAGCCACAGGAGCAAATGTTTCGTCATAATCAATGCCTTCTTTCTGTCTGTATCCCTTTGCAACCAGACGGGCTTTGTTTCTGATGATAATCCCATCTTCATCCTTTTTGTTTCTAAACACCCACTTGGTTCTAATGGCCGTTTTGCCTTTTGGGAGTGGAACCAAGGACCAAACTTTATTTCTTTCGAATTCCAGAAGCTCTTCTTGCATAGCTTCGATCCAATTAGGGTCCTCTAGGCTTCAGAAATCTTCTTCGGTTCAATCATGCTTAAAAAGTTTACAAAGAAGGCTTCATCGATTGTGGCCGATCTTGTCTTTACACCATCTTCAGCAGCACCAATGATAAGATGATGAGGATGATCCTTTGTCCATCGTGTCATGGGAGCATGGACAACAGGCGGGTTTTGTGCTTCTGATGGGAAAAGACGAACTTCAGCGACAGAGCTCTGTGGATTGGGACCAGGGCTCTGTGGTACACAACTTTGGAGAGTGGCCTCATTGCTTTGTGAGTTATTGACAGGGCTCTGTGAAGGTGAGCTTTCAAACAAGGAGTCTCTGCCAATATTAATTAGCAGAGGTGATGATGGCTCTTGTTCCGGTTCTCTCTCGTTTTGATGTGGTTCCTCATTTCTCTGAATCACTCCTGTAGACAGAGAAGTAGAAGGTGAAGTATTAGAGGGACCAATGAGAGATGTACCTGTCAGATTTTGTTCTGTTGAGTTCTGAGCTTGATCTTCTCCGTTGATGTTATCAGAGGAATCATCATCATCGAAGAAATCGTTGAACATGAGATTGATATCTTCTTCCCTTGTCTTTGAAGAACTTGTCTTCTTCTGTTCTGTCTGTGTCCCCTCTGTTGATTTACGATCAGAGGAGCTTGATGTACTTTCATCAAAGGACACATTTACACTCTCTTGAATGACCCGACATCTGGAGTTGTAGACTCTGTAGGCTTTAGAGGTTAAGGAATAACCAATAAAGATTCATTCGTCTGCTTTCTTATCAAACTTTCCCAGCTGTTCTATGTCATTCAATATGTAGCACTTGCAACCGAAAACATGAAAGAATTTCACATTTGGTCTTCTATTGTTGATGAGTTCATAAGGAGTCTTCTTAAATCTTTTTACTATCACAGCTCTGTTTTGGGTAAAACAGGCTGTTGAGACTGCTTATGCCCAGAAGTTTATTGGAAGGACATAGCCGGCCAACATGGTTCTAGCGGCTTCTACCAGAGTTCTGTTCTTCCTTTCCACTACACCATTCTGTTGTGGAGTTCTGGCAGCTGAGAAGTTCTGGGAGATTCCTTCTTCTGAAAGATAGGCATCTATTCTTGTATTCTTGAATTCTGTCCCATTATCACTTCTCAACTTTTGCACTTTTAATCCTAACAGATGTTGTATCCTTCTCAACAAACTTATTAGAATTTCTGGGACATCAGATTTTACTCTGATGAACTCAATCCATGTGTATCTAGAATATACTAGAATATACTTCTTGCCCGACAGACTTTGCACAGAGATTGGACCACAGAGATCCACGTGAAGCATATACAAAGGTCTGGGACAACTATGATTACTCTTTGTTCTATGTGAAGATCTTTTCATCTTACCCAGTTCACAAGCAGAACATAGATGGTCTTTGTCAAACTTCAGAGAAGGAAGTCCTTTTACTAACTTCAGTTTCACGAGCTTGTCAAGGTTTTGAAAGTTCAAATGGGCAAATCTTTTATGCCAGAGCCAGGCATCTTCATTTTTCAAAGACACTAAACAGAGTTTCTCTGTTGTAGAGTTTTGGTTTGGTTTAAAATTCATTTTGTAAAGATTGCCTTTTCTGTCAGCTCTTAAAAGTTCTTGACCCGACTCCGAAAGTAACAAGGAACAATATTTCTTCCTGAAATTGACATCGAATCCGTGATCACAGAGTTGACTTATACTGAGAAGATTATGATTTAATCCTTCAACATAAGCAACCTCAGAGACTGAAACACCACCATTTACTAATGTACCATAGCCCTTAATCTGTCTGCCATTGTCTCCTCCGAACGTTACTGCACTTCCCATCTTGTTCTTAAAAGAAGTTAACAGCTCCTTATTCCCCGTCATGTGCCTGGAGCATCCAGAATCCAAGTACCAGATCTGCACATGAGGTTTCTGCAAGGCAGATTAGTTCTTTTTAGGTACCCATTGCATAATGGGTCCTTTCTTGTTAGGCTTAGGTAGGTTTACAGACTTTCCTTTGGGCTTTCCATACTGTGATGGTGTGCCAGAGGTTTTCCTCTGTGTATTCTGATTAGTCTTGAGATTTTTCTTTTGAACTGACTGATTCAGAACACAGTGGGGACCATTCAGATGATTTTGCAATTTTAGTAACAGCTGAATACAAATGCAGTTGATGGAGCATAACTGATGGACATTGTTTTTATTCAAAAACTGTTTGAATTGAGCTTGATTCTGAATTTTTTTTGGACTAGATGTCTTTGCATACAGTCTGTCCTGATTTTGTTTCTTAAAATTGTTATTCCTTGGAACAGACTTTGTTGACATGAAGTTCTTTGGAATAGATTCATTTGACCAGAAAGAATTTCTTCTTTGACCAGAAAGAATTTCTTCTTTGACTTACACCAGAATTTGGAATAGATCTGTTGTTTGCTATCCATTTTCCCTTCTGTTCTGGTGTGAATTTTACTGGTTTGAATGCAAGAGGAACATTTGGGTTTACAAAAACACTTTTGTTTTTCTCTCTCTTCTCCACTTCTACTGCATTAGAAGCAAGAATCTTAAAACCTTTGTTGTTAAACTCAGTTACCGGTATAAATCTTGATTGTTTCTTAAAGAAAGAAACATCCTCTTTTAGATCTGTAGATCCTATCGGTATCTGCTTTAACTTGTGTAAAATTTTCTTTTGACCTCAAAAGATCTGTTCATCTACTTCAGAATCAGAGTCACAGTCAGAGGTTAGAAAGTCCAATTTAGCCTTGTCTACCTCAACACCCCTTTTTGAAACCAAGTGTCCAAGAACAATCCCTTCTTCACACCATTCAAGGCCTTTTTCAAATTTGCCAAACAGTTATCAAAAGATGAGTCATACACAATAAAATCATCCATAAATATTTCAATGTATTCTTCAAGCATGTTTGAGAATATGGACATCATACATCATTGAAAAGTTACAAGAGCATTACAAAGACCAAAGGGCATTCTCCTAAAGGCAAAAGTACCATAGGGACATGTGAAGGTGGTCTTTTCTAGGTCCTCGGGTGAAATGGCTATATGATTCTAACCGAAGTATTCATCCAAGAAGCAATAGTACTCCTTTCCAGCTAACCTGTCTAACATTTGGTCAACAAATGGTAGTGGAAAATGGTCCTTTTGTGTAGTTGTGTTGAGTTTACGGTAGTCCATGCAAATTCTCCATCCTAAAACTACTCTAGTTGGGATGAGTTAATTTTTTTCATTGGCAACTACTGTAAACCCTCCTTTCTTTGGGACACATTGGACTGGACTAACCCAATCGCTACTGGCTATAGGAAAAATGATTCCTGCATCTAGCCATTTTAGCACTTCCTTTTTCACTACCTCTTTCATGACAAGATTAACCTTCTTTGTGGTTCAATGGATGTGAAGTTTTTGTCTTCTAGGATGATCTTATGTTGATAAATAGAGGGACAAATCCCTTTAAGGTTAGCAATGGTCCACCCTATGGCTTTTGTGTGTAACTTCAACATATCCACCAACTTCTTTTCCTGATGCAAATCTAAAGTGAATGAAATGATGACAGCCAGTTTGTTTTCATCTTTTAGAAAAGCATATTTTAAATGGGATGCGAGTTGTGTCAACTCCAAGTCAGGTGGTGAAATGACTGATGGTGTGAAAGTCTTTTGCTCACTATGTTCCAGAGATTCAAACTTAGCAACGTGTGAAGGGACAGTCTCATCTATTATCTTCTCATCCTCATCATCCTCTTCATCCAACCTACAAATTTCCCTAACTCCTTCTTCATTACACAGGGATTCAATCACACTTAAGCTAGAACATTCTTCCATATCATCAGGGTATTTCATTGAATTAAATACATTAAATGTGACTTTTTGGTCTTGAAGTCTCATAGTCAACTCTCCCTTTTGGACATCTATCAAAGTTCTTCCGTTGGCTAAAAATGGTCTTCCTAAAAGAATAGGAATATCTTGATCAACCTCAAAATCTAAGATGATAACGTCTGCTGGAAAGCTGAATTTGTCAACCTGGACTAAGACATCTTTGGTTTTACCCTTAGGATAGGCAATGGTTTTGTCAGCTAGAATGAGTGTGACAGTGGTAGGTCTGGCTTCTCCTATACCTAAGATATTAAAAATAGACAAAGGCATGAGGTTAACACTAGCTCCCAAATCACATAGGGCCTTTCCAACTTCTTTCCCTCATATAGAACAAGGAATGGTGAAACTCCTTTGGTGTTTGAGCTTAGGTGGGATTTTGTTGGTTAGGAGAGCACTACAATCTTCTGTAAGGGCAAAAGTTTCATATTCAGTCAACTTCTTCTTCTTGCTTAAAATGTCTTTAAGAAATTTGGCATAACTAGGCATTTGCTCAATTGCTTCAACAAGGGGTATGTTGATATGCAATTGTTTAAACACATACAAAAATTTATTGAATTGCAATTCTTCCTTGTGATTCTTTAAACATTGAAGATAAGGAACATAAGGAGGAACTGGTTCAATTATGACTTTCTTTGTTTGTGTTGAGTTGGGTAGGTGGACTTCCTCCACTCTCAAATTTGTATCTTTGATGCCTTTGGTTATACCTTATTTGACAGGGCATTTTGGTTGGTTGACTTCATTTTCTACTGTGTTTTCCTTAGGGGTCAGGGTTTTTGGCCTTAAGTCCTCAAGAGATTGGGATGGTTCTTCAAGGATGGTGGGCAATGCTGTAGCATTGGATTTAGACATTGAGCTTTTTTCAAAATCAGCTTTGGTTTTTGGTCCAAACTCTTTGTCTAGAGTTTTATCTAAGTCTTTCCCACTCCTAAGTGTCACAGCTTTCACGTGTTCTTTTCCTAAGGATCTTGGGACTTCTGTGTTGCTTGGCAAAGTCCCAGCGGGTCTGTTACTTTGGTTAAGTGCAAGTTGACTAACTTGTGTTTCAAGATTTCTTATTAAAGCATTAGTTTGGGAAATTGCAGTGTTGGTTTGTGCCATATAACTTTTCAACACTGCTTCCAAGGAAGATGATGATCCTGCTTGTGAGGAGGACATGTTTTGAAAAGGTGGTCTGTTGTTTTGGAAATTCTGGTTTTGATGATTTTGGTAATTTTAAGAACTGTCGGCATCCTGCTGAGATTGAAAATTGGAATTTCCTTGTTGTTAGGTTCAGTTGGATTTAAACATGGGTTGCTCCATGAAAAGTTTGGATGTTGTTTCCAACTGGCATTGTAATTGTTGGAGTAAGGACCATCTCCGTTATGAACATAGTTAACTGATTCAGAGTTCTGAGGATAATGTTCATAAGAGTGTTCCCCACTGCAACAAACACATTGCACTGAGGGGACAGCTGGAGTGGGTGTAGTGGCAGTCTATTGTGCTCCTTGGCCTGTAGTTATGTTTTTAAGCATATTTGTTGATCCAAACCCTCAGTGATTTAATAATGACCCTCTCTTATATACTTAGTGAAAATTGTAAGTAAACAATATGTATCAGAGTTGCACTATCGCTGATAAGTACTAAGATCTTCCAGTACCGCTGATAGGAACTCTCGCTCTTTAGATTAAACATTCAGCGAAACTGTTCACCATAATACTCTGAGCCTGTTCAGTACTTATGGTGATCGCTGATAAGTTAGTTGTTTACTTATGATCCCTGAAGACAAGTTTCACGTCAACATAGGTTCTACGCTGAAGTCGAAGATCAAGCTCAAAAACCAGCGACAAGTCTCCTAATGAACTGATGCGGATCAGCAAAGACTCAGATTTTTCCACTCAACGTGAAGTATCAAGTACAAGACTTCAGCTATCGGTGAACTCTATCATTCGCTGATAAAGAATGATATATCGTTGAATCATCGAAAAGCTGATCATGAAGTCTTCCGTACAAAGTACTTTTTGTCTCATCCACCCTTGCACGACTCCGTACGATATGTCAGAATAGAACCTCCTTATTGTCTGAAATCGTACAATCACTCTGATACTACATTGTTCAACATGCGGCTACTAAGGTTGTCAACAAAGGTCAATGACATGCAACCAATCAGCTACTGCCACGTGTAAAGTATAAACTGCAATGCATTAAATGCATGCAGTATATAAGAAGAAGAACTCACTTCTTTTTGAAGTAACTTACTAACTCTGGACAAGTTCATTCTTCTTATCTTGAGATAGGTTATTATTACTAATTTCCTTCTCCTTCTTAGTGCAAGAAACTTAGTGTTCCAACTTGTTTAGATTTTGGATTTATCCTTAATCTTGTTTCCGCAACAAGCTGTAAATTGTTAATGATTTATCAATAAACAATTTAGAAAAGTAAAATCTGTGTGTTTGTATTCAACCCCCCCTTCTACAAACTTGTATAACCCTTCGGGACCAACAAGTGGTATCAGAGCGGATTTGTTTAATCTCATAAACAAGATCTAATCTATACTAAGATTTCTCTTCCTTGCTATTTCTGAAAATGGTCACCAACACAAACACAAACTATATAGACAATGGTTCTCTTGCAAAACCCCCTAGATTCTCCAAAGATAATTTTAATCTATGGAAAAATAGGATGACTCTCTTCCTAGAAGGTGTAGACCCTACTATGCCTTATTATCTTGAAAACGGCCCATTTATTCCTGTAAGAATTGATGTCGCAGTACCTGCCGTTGAGAATAGACCTGCTATTCTAGAAAGGCTGGTACCCAAAGATGTTCATACGTGGACTGACGAAGATAAGAAGAAAGTGGCTATCGACACAAAATCCAGATCCATACTATCCATGGCTCTTCCTGACGAAGTCTACCATTCCGTCATGAACCTGAAATCCTCAAAAGCCATGTGGGACACAATATGTGTTCAGTATGAAGGGACTGCTGAAGTCCAGGACTCTCGAAAGATCAACCTGGTAAGACAGTATGAAAGTTTCATTTGTGGTAAGAATGAGACTCTCTCTGAAGTTCACCAACGTTTTAATTGCTTAATAATACATCTGAAAACTGCTGGTAAGGAATATTCTAACTTTGAAGTGCTGACAAAGTTTCTAGAATGTTTACCTGAAAGCTGGGACAGTTATTCTATGTGTCTCAAGCTGTCAAAAGATCTAAGATCAATGACTCTTGCTACCTTATATGGCACGATGATGAATCATGAGCAATCAAGCCATCTTAAGAAGAATCTTGTAAAAGATTCCAAAAGCACCCCTGTTGCTTTAATCTCAGAGGAACCTTCTACTCAGCAACCCTCGGTCACCATCACTGAGTTAGAGAGTAACTCTGAAAGGTCATCAGATTCTGACTCTTCAGATGATGATGAATCTTTGGCTATCCTAACTAAAAAGTTCAGGAGATTCGCCAAAAAGAAAATGTTCAGAAAGAACAAACCTCTTTCTATAACTGCTAAGCCAAGATCATCAGCTACTGTTGATAAAGCTACTGCTACTTGTATTAATTGCGAAAAGATTAGACATTTCGCTAACGAGTGCAGGTCTAAGAAAGTATCGAGAAACTCAGCGTTTCCCAAGAAATCTTTTATTCCCAGGAATAAAGATGACAAATATTCTAAGCTGAAAGAAAAATATGCAAAGCTGAAAAACTTCAAGAAGAAAGGCAAAGGCCTGATGGCTTATGATTGGGTTGCTTCAGAAGAAGAAGAATCATCATCTGACTCTGAAGATGATGAAGCCAATCTCTGTCTTATGGCAAAGATTGAGGATGAGGAAGAAAGTTCAGACATTCCCTCTACTTCAACCTCTGTTGTTCAGGTATCACCTTCCTTCTTTACAAATATTGCAAATATTGATGAAGCTGATAGTCTCCGCAAAATCGATCTCTTGACTAGAAGCTTGTATGAAGCCATGAATGGCAAAACTATAGTTGAAAACCAAAACCTTGATCTCGCTGAACAACTTAAAAACTGTCATCTTCAAATAGAAAAGCTTTCTAAAATTGAAGAAGATTTTAAAGATCAAGTGCATTTAAATCAGCTAGTCAAAATCGAACGAGCAGAAGCTATCGCTGCTTTAAAAGCTGAAAAGGCTACTGTTGAAGGATGGTGTAACTCTTCAACAAAGATCACTGAGATAACTAAGTCTCAGATACACCTCTTGGTTACAAATATGAAACTCAAGAACCAACCACTGATCGTTCCATGCTCTTATTTGGAACTTTCGTATCCTCAGTCGCTGACACTTCATCCTCTCAGTGTTCGTCCTCCAGACCGCCTATTCCTGAGGAAATCTCTGCCTCTTCAAAAGGTAAAGAGAAAATGGTTTATCCAAAACCTACCTCTGTCTTTAAAGATAAAGGTAAAGGAATTGCGTTGAACCAAAATCCTCAGAAGGGTACTTTAGCACCAAAGTTGAATGCTTCTAAAGCTTTAGTGATTTATTCCTCTGGATCAAGAAATCAGATCTCTGGAACTACTCAGCGTGGGTCTATTCAGCGATCTACTCCTAGACTAAGAGTGGATATCCTTGGTAAGAAATCTGAAGAACCAAGAGTTCCTCCCATTTCTAAAACCAAAAGCTTATTTGGTGCTGGTCCTTCAAATTCAAAATCTAAAACTCAACATTCAAATAGTCCTAGAACTATTTTTAGTTATAGGAAATGTTATCACTGTGGACTTACTGATCATATTGCTAGTAAGTGCCCCACAGCCACCAAAGCTGATAAGATAGCTAAGGTGAAGATTGCCCCCAAGGCAAAGAAGACAACTGAGGTTAAGAAATTAACCAAAGTGAAGACTGACAAAGCTGAATCTTCAAATGCTGCGAAGATTGCTGAACCTTCCATTCCAACTGCTTCCACTGACAAACGTGAACACATGGTTAAGTGGGTACCCAAGAAAAACTAATCTTCCTTTGTGATGCAGGTTCAGAAGGGTATCTGGTATCTCGATAGCGGATGCTCTAGACACATGACTGGAAAGAAAAGCCTGCTCGCCGAATACAAGGAAGAGAAGGGTCCTTCTGTAACTTTCGGTGGAAATAGAAAAGGACATACCCGAGGGTTTGGTGTACTCTCTAATGGTACAACCACCTTCAGAAGAGTCGCATATGTTGAAGGGCTGAAGCATAATCTGTTAAGCATCAGTCAGCTTTGCGACAAAGATAACAAGGTAATCTTTACCAAAGAATCCTGGTTTGTCACTGACAAAAAGGAGAAGATAGCTCTCAGCGGTTATCATTTGGAAAATGTTTATGTAATAAACATGGACTCAACAACCACTGAGAACTCCTGTTTCTTCTCAAAAGCCTCATCTGATGTCAACTGGCTATGGCATAAGAGGCTCTCTCATCTGAATTTCAAGACACTGAACTCTCTTTCCTCAAAAGAGTTAGTTACTGGTCTACCTCAACACTCATATGCCAAAGAGTCTTTATGTTCAGCATGTGAGAAAGGGAAGCAGACCAAAGCAAGCTTTAAATCAAAGCAAGTCTCCTCAGTGTCATCCCCTCTACAACTACTCCATATGGATTTGTTTGGCCCTGTTAACAAACAATCCATCGCTGGAAAGAAGTATACACTGGTCATAGTTGATGAATTCTCTCGTTATACATGGGTTATGTTTCTCCGTTCCAAGAGTGACACCCCTGAAGAACTCATCACCTTTGTTCGGAAGATGGAAACCCTGAACAATTTGACCGTTCGCCCAATAAGGAGTGATCATGGGACTGAATTCAAAAACAGTTCTCTTGATTACTTCTTTGAGAGCAAGGGTATTTCTCACAACTTTTCTTCAGTAAGAACACCACAACAAAATGGAGTCGCTGAAAGAAGAAATAGAACAATTATTGAAGCTGGGCGTTCAATGCTCAGCGATTCTCACCTGCCTACTCAGTTTTGGGCAGAAGCTGTCAACACTGCTTGTTTTCCGCAAAACAGGTCGCTGATAGTCAAAAGATTCAATAAAACAGCCTATGAACTATTTCAGGGGAGAAAGCCTTCAATCAGCTTTCTTCACATCTTTGGATGTCAGTGTTTTATACTGAACAACAGAGATGCCCTTGGAAAGTTTGATCCTAAGGCTGATGATGGGATCTTTCTTGGACACTCCTCAGTTTCCAAAGCCTTCAGAGTCTTTAATCGAAGAAGACAAACTGTTGAAGAAACAATTCATGTCACGTTTGACGAGTCCCGCTCAGCGAACTCTAAACCATCCGCCGATACTGAAGAACTGAATCAATGGATGTTTTCTCATCTTGGTGATTCAGAAGAAATTCCCACTCCTCGTGCTCACACAGTTGAAGATGATGGTCCAACTATCATTCCAAATATGCGGAATAGTGAAGCTGAAACATCATGGGTCTCAGCTGTTCCTATAAACACTATACCTGCTTGATGAATGGTGATATAGAACTTCACTTTATCCCAACTGACTATCAGTTAGCTGATCTGTTCACCAAACCTCTTGATGAGACAAGATTCAACTTTCTCATCAGCGAGCTTGGAATGCTGAACTTTGAAGGATAAAATCTTCAGCAGTTCACATTTGATCAGCGATAGGATAAAATCAACTTGTATAACCCATTCTATCCTCCTCTCTATCCTGATTCACTGATATCAAGGTATGTTTTTCTCTCTGACAAATCGCATGTAAATGCAAGATTTCAAAACAAATCTCATCGCTGAATATCTCTTCCTTATCAGCGATACTTTGAAATTTCTTAAAACCAACTGATATTTCTATTCAGTGCTTCATGTTTTCAAAAGTGTCCCTGAGTTTTCAAAACCTCAGAGACAACCAAGAATATGAAAGGACAGTTGTGACGTCATTGCAACGGATAAACCCAGACACGTTCTTCTTTCTGACACACGTTTGAACGTTTCGTTTTCTTACCAATCAAATGCAAACACGTGTCCGTGTCATGATGAAAATCTTTTCCCGCTCAAGATTTTCTCTTTCTAAAATGTCTCTATATAAACAAATTCCTCGTTTATATTTTTCTCTTACGCGAACTTCTCCTCCAAGCAAAGAAAGAATTCACTGTTGCATTTGGCTCTCGATTTTTCAAGAACAACTGTTCATCTTCTTCAAACATCAAAGGTTAATGTGTTCTTATTATTTACCAAATGCAAATAACTTGTTTCTGATCTTCTCTTTGTTTTAACAAGATCAAACAAAAGAACTTCTTAAAAATAAAATCATTTTCTTTCATGGTTTTATGAACACAACCATTTCATGGTTGTTCTTCAAGTTTAAATGTGAAAATCTTAAACTTGTTCTTCACACATTCGCTTTTTTCCAGAATCCCTATCTTCAAAGGAAATTGGAAAACAAGATTTTTGTCTGAATGAAATGGACAAAATTCGAACCATCTTATTGGAAAATTTCTTTCCACATTAAGATTATTCTTATTTGTTAATCCTTTGGTTGAACTGATAATACAGAGAATGGCATCTTCTGACATTCCCAAGAACACCAACGCTGAAAACACTTCTGCTGATGACACTGCTGAGGAAATGGTCATCTTCAAGGATCCTCAAGTCAAATTTGCCCTTGACAAACTGGATTGGACTAAGGTGAACAACCTCTATACGCTTCTCGAGTTTCCTCCTCGAAAGCAAGTCACACATCTAGCTGATGCTATGAACTTCCTAAAGAATTGCTGCATCTCCACAGCCCTGACCATAACACCTCCTGCACATCAGCTTTTGCTCTCACAATTCTGGTACTCAGCCAGACACTCTCAGCTACCCTCAGCCAAAGACCCCTCCAAAACAATCGATTGCATCCTCTGCGATATCGAATATGGCACCATGAAGATTACCCCTGCCATAATTCGCAAAGGTCTCAGCCTTCCCATCGCCACCAAGGAAAAACCCTTTGTTCCCCTCCCTGACCCCAAGAAAAACTCAGACAGGGAAGCCATCATTGCATTTTTCGATGCAATGGGCTATGTATGGGAAATCGGCAGAGACATGAAGCCCGAGAAGAAGCTGACGATTATCAAGAAATCGAAAATGCCCAGCGAGATGAATTTCATCTTCGCCCATTTGATCAGTTGCATGACTGCCAAGAGCGGCTCCTCTGACCAAGCCGCTAAGCCTCAGCAAGTAATGGGATATGCTTTGCTGAAAGGTCTCAACATAGACTGGGCATCGATTATCTATGATGACCTGGTTCTCAGAGTGGACACCGTCGCTGACAGACCTCCATGGGTTCCATATCCTCGGTTCATCAGCGCTATTTTCCAAAGAGGCCTGAAAGACAGCTACCCAGAAGAGGGTGACCTAAAACTCTCTCAGGTCGGCCCTAAAATACTCGACTTCAAACCAGTGGCGAATGAGGTACGTCTTTCTACACTCTTGACTCTTCTTAACCCTAATACTTCTTCTACTTCTGCAGCTCCTTCAGCGGACAAACCCATCGCTGATACCCCAGCTGCTACCTCCATTCCTCTTAAAAGGAAACATTCTGAAACCCACCTTAGTTCCAAAAGAACTAAGAAGACCAAGGAGCAACCCAAGCAATCTCCTGCTAAAAACTCCTCAGCTCCTCCTGTTGAGCTGAAGGAAAGTTCAGTGGTACGCTCTGCCACACCTGAACAAGTCATCCCTTTAATCCCGACCTCAGCATCTCCAAACGTTGAGGTTACAAACTTGGAATCTACCCAACCTCCCTCAGTCTCTCAAAAGACTGATGAAGTGATTCTCAGCGATTCCAACGCTGAACTCAGTAACCAACCTCCATTCTTATCCTTCACTTCTCCCTCCACTCATTTGGACCCCACTCCAGTTATCATAGCTGCACCTGTCATTCCTCCAGGAACAAATAGAACGACGGGAGTAGGACCTGCAGAGCTGTCCATACGTCCACGTACTCTCGCTGACGATATGGAACTTCTCATTCCTCCCCCAGTCATCATGATAAAGAGGGGGAGAAGAGCGCTGAAGACCTTTCCCATGATGAATCTATCAGGGGAGAGAAGACTGAAGACCTCACTGTCACTGAAGAGGGTGAGAAGAAAATTGAAGCTGAAGCAGTCGCTGGACCTCAGGGAGATGAAAACCTTGAGGGAACCGAGAAGCTCGCCTCTGTATCCGAGGGGGAGCAACTCGAAGAAGAAGCTGAAGAAACTGAGTCTGAAGCTGAAGATGAAGAAGCCATCGATTTGTCTGATGCTGAACCATCCTCTTCTCCAAAGAATGATGATGACGAAGATGACGATGATGATGATTATTTTATCGTCAAGCCTGCTCAGAGAACTAAAGATCTTAAAGGGATTCTGATAAATGAACCTTCAGGGGATCGGACAAAGACAAAGCCATCAGCATCCGAAGCTGACAAAGGCAAAGGAAAAGGTGTCGCTGAAGATGAAAATCTGATGATCTTGCTTAACAAGCCGGTTTGTCAGGTACATTAATCCTACACAACATCCCTCCTCTATACACTTTATCAGTTCTCTACCTCCGCAAACCTCTATACACAATCCCATTCTTTCCATCTCCATTCTTACTTGTAAGATCGCTGCATTTCAGCTAGTCCTCTCCCCTTTTTGAGGATATCGCTGAAGTTCCTACAGCTGCGACTTCAACAACAATCCCAGCTCTCAACGCTGAAGAAATAATCCCAGTCTTGGACTTGATCTCTGAGACTGATGAACCTGAAGAACAGACTCTCTCTCACAAAAACAGACATTCCTTGGCTCCTCAAAAGCTAAGTGAAGAGGATCAAGAAAAGAGAGATGAAAAGATCAAGAGACTTGAAGATCAGCGAATCATTCTGAAGCGTGATCAACTTCCTTCCGTTCCTCCAAAGTTCAGAGTTTCCCAAAAGGAATACAAGGAACACCTCAGAGCTGAACGTTTAATCGCTGAAAGAAAAGAAGCTGAAGAAAAAGATAGAGAATACGCCATCAAGCTTACTCAACGATCAATAAAAAGACCCCAAGCTGAAAAGAGTTCCCATTGATGTTCAACGTCAGCTATGGGGTGATGCTCAAAAGATCGTTAGAGAAAAGACTAAGGTCTCTGACACGACCTTGGAATGGGCTAAACAAATGCTGACCTATCGATCTAGACCATCCAAAATCCTCAAAGCAAACATCAGAGGAAAATTGTACGCCAACGTTCCTGTTGTTGAAGTGGATGTCTACAGAGATGACAAAACCAAGCAAACTTTCTATGCTGCTACCTTAGAAAAATTTGGTCTCTCTGAATGGTTAGAAACTAAATTAGCCATTCAGGGATCGCGCTCAAAATACAAAAGCCATGTCGAGAAGATCTTAAACAAACAGATCGACCTACTTTCTTCTGCTGTGGATATTCCTCCTCTTCCTCAACAAAGAAAAGTCTCTGCTAAGAAAAAGAAAGTCTCTGATTCAGGTCCTCCTATACGGAATGAAACAGGTATTGGTTTCTCTCGTGCTGAAGTTCTTGGTCCTGATGCTGATCTCTCAGCGCTTGACACCTCCCTACCACCTGGAGAAACTTTCATTCCTGGCACAGTTGTAAGTGATCCATATGGTATATTCTTTCTAGACTACGATGGAAACCATCACTTTCAACGTATCTCTGAGCTCCACCTCGCTCCCATCGAACAACTCAGAGATCTCTTATACTAGTGTGAAGTCAGACGCGACATCAAAGCTAGACACCTGAAGCCCTTGATTTTTGAAGAAGCTCTAAAGAAAAAGAATCAAGGAGTAGATGTCCCTGATTGGATGATTGCCACATCAATGACCCTTGATGAACAACTCATTAAGGAAGAACCTTTTGACGGATAGGATCGCCTTGAAATTCTTTCTATCCTTATCTATCTACATCTTTTGTACTTGTAATTTTATTCGCTGTACTTGTAATTTTTCCACTTCCCTCTGTAATCTTTACAAAGTTTAAAGAAAAATTTCAGCGAACGTACTTTACTCCATCAGTACAGAAAAGATCCCAGAAAACAGTAAAAGGGACAAATATTTTATGAGTTCTTTTTATCCTTATGTTTTCATTATATAGCAATTTTCTCTGTTGCTATGTCATAATCAAATAGGGGGAGATTGTTGATCCAAACCCTCAGTGATTTGATAATGACCCTCTCTTATATACTTAGTGAAAATTGTAAGTAAACAATATGTATCAGAGTTGCACTATCGCTGATAAGTACTAAGATCTTCCAGTACCGCTGATAGGAACTCTCGCTCTTTAGATTAAACATTCAGCGAAACTGTTCACCATAATACTCTGAGTTTGTTCAGTACTTATGGTGATCGCTGATAAGTTAGTTGTTTACTTATGATCCCTGAAGACAAGTTTCACGTCAACATAGGTTCTACGCTGAAGTCGAAGATCAAGCTCAAGAACCAGCGACAAGTCTCCTAATGAACTGATGCGGATCAGCGAAGACTCAGATTTGTCCACTCAACGTGAAGTATCAAGTACAAGACTTCAGCTATCGCTGAACTCTATCATTCGCTGATAAAGAATGATAGATCGCTGAATCATCGAAAAGCTTATCATGAAGTCTTCCGTACAAAGTACTTTTTGTCTCATCCACCCTTGCACGACTCCGTACGATATGTCAGAATAGAACCTCCTTATTGTCTGAAATCGTACAACCACTCTGATACTACACTGTTCAACATGCGGCTACTAAGGTTGTCAACAAAGGTCAATGACATGCAACCAATCAGCTGCTGCCACGTGTAAAGTATAAACTGCAATGCATTAAATGCATGCAGTATATAAGAAGAAGAACTCACTTCTTTTTGAAGTAACTTGCTAACTCTGGACAAGTTCATTCTTCTTATCTTGAGATAGGTTATTATTAGTAATTTCCTTCTCCTTCTTAGTGCAAGAAACTTAGTGTTCCAACTTGTTTAGATTTAGGATTTATCCTTAATCTTGTTTCCGCAACAAGCTGTAAATTGTTAATGATTTATCAATAAACAATTTAGAAAAGTAAAATCTGTGTGTTTGTATTCAACCCCCCTTCTACAAACTTGTATAACCCTTCGGGACCAACAATATTGGTCATGGAAGTAAGTTGAGTTGTCAATGCAGTGTATGCATCTACATCATGCATTCCATAAGTCTTCTTTTGAGTTGGTGCCCTTGGTTCAGCCCAATGTCCTATGTTTGTTGAAAATTTTTCAAGAGTTTCATACCCGGTGTTGTAGGTATTGGAAGTAAAGGCCCCTCCTGATATCGCATCAAGCATTTGTTTTTCATTGGAATCAAACCCATTGTAAAACGTCTCGAGTTGAATATAGTAGGGAATTCCATGGTAAGGGCATTGTCTTAATAATTCCTTAAACCTTTCCCAAGCATCGGGAATTGCTTCATCGTCCATTTGTTTAAATATACAAATGTCATTTCTGGACTTAGCATTTCGGGTAGGTGGAAAATATTTTTGCATATATTTTTTAGCCATGTCAGTCATGATGGTACAGAACCTGGTGCCAATGAATTAAACCATATTTTTGCCCGACCCCTTAAAGAAAATGGGAACAAGGTGAGTATTAAGGCATGAGAAGATACCCTAGGAATCAGCAAAACATCGGTGATCTCTTTAAAAGATTTTAAATATGAGTGAGGAACCTCCGATGGTAATCCGGCAAATTGACCATTAGCTACAACATATGAAACATGATGGGTTTTGGTTCAAAATGTGTTGTTTCCATGTCAGGCT
This sequence comes from Saussurea involucrata, assembly GCA_033807775.1. Taxonomy (NCBI): domain Eukaryota; kingdom Viridiplantae; phylum Streptophyta; class Magnoliopsida; order Asterales; family Asteraceae; genus Saussurea; species Saussurea involucrata. The sequence goes on along the minus strand of CM066322.1, from coordinate 104,621,011 downwards.
TTACAATTCCTGAATTTAATTGCTCAAAGTTAGAAATTGCATAGTCCATGATTCGCCCATTTTTTTGAATTTGCAAGATCAATGATGTTAAGAGGTTCATTTTGTTCATTGTTACCATGAGATTCTTCATCATCATCGTCTACATTATGAAGTGGTTGTTCTTGTTGAAAAACATGAACTTGTGGATTTCCAAAGTTTGGCGGTGCTCTAAGGTTTTCTAAAATTGGTGGTCTGATTTGGTTCCCTGGAAGAGGTGGTCTTACCTCTAAGACTGGTGGTCTCGGTGGTCTATGCTCAAAACCCGGTGGTACATCCATATCGGGAGGATTCATGGAATTTGAAGTTCTTTGTATCCTCCTTCTATGACGAAAAGTTCTTTCTATGTCAGGATCTAATTCGAAAAATTCCCCTCGTTGAATTCTTGGCATACACCACACTTGTAGTGCGATTTGGACGGTGTTAAAAAACCAAATCTTTTAAAATACTTTAATAGACTTTTAGCGTGCCAATCCCTGGCAACGACGCCAAAAACTCGATAGTGCTTTTTATACACCAATAGACGTGTGCAAATTAAACCTCAAAACAAGTATACAATGAGATCTAATGTCGTCATTCAAGTAATAAAGTGGTGAGAGCCACGTATCGTCCCACATGGATTGGAGTAAGAGTGCAATAAAAGTTTAAGAAAAGAAATGATTTCAGATGACGAATTCGAAGATATTGTTTTGTTTCGAGTTATCACAGATTGATTAAACAAGTAATAAAAGAAAGCAAGGGTGCAAGATATTTGGGGTGAAGCTTAAATACAAATTCCAGCGGACCAATGTTGTGGCAATGTTACAACATTTGTCTAGCAACAACTAAGTTCACCATCTACTTTTCAGGAAGCCCTTCCGGATCTTTATCATTGCACTACTGATCTAGTTTTCAATCAACACATTCCTGTAGTTGTATACGGACTATCAATAGTATCAAATGATGGCTTCCAAATATATGGATAAACAAATTACTTTGTTAAAAATCACTCTTCCGAGTTGACCCCATATCAGTTAAGTTGATGTGTTCTGAGTGGTCCATTCCTGATACCACTCTACACTTCAACACGAATAGTAGTGACCAACTTATCGGCAATAATCAAGTCGAAAGACAGAGATGACAAATTCCTTTGTCAGCAACTCTTCCAAGTCTTACTTCCTTTGTCATTCGAATTGACGTGCATATCAATGGCTCAATCCAGATGCCATGGCACTTTAACACTTTCAAAGTAATCAAAACGTCAAGGAGTGTATCGGATCTTTTATAAAACTTAACATGAAATGGTTAACATCATTATTGAGAAACGATGTCCACCTTTCTTTGATTTAAAACCTCACCCTTCAATCTCACACCCAAGCTATAGAAATTAGCTACTCATGCTTTAAAGTAAATTGCAATACATGTAAAGGACAGAATTAAATGCATAACAGAAAGATAAATGGCAGAAATTAAAAGACAAAAATGTAAATTGCAGAAATTAAAAGTAATAGAATGGAACAACAATGTGGTCAGTAATGCTGCAACACTCTACCATTATAGATTTAGATGAGAAAAGATTTAAGGATTCAAAAGTAACTTGCATAAACTTTAAAATTAAACTACAGAGAGATTCACATTAGTTTGTAGCTGATGGAAGACTATCTAAAACACAAATCATGCATCTCTATTTATACAAGCCAGAGATGGCAATAGGGTAATATCCAAAAGTAAATCTAAAAGGTATATAACAAGTACTATTGTCTTACAAGCTTTGTACTTTAACTAAACTAGAAGTACATATCTCATTACTTCCAAAAGAACATCGACTTAATTCTTGACTAATCTAGTTGGAATTGGATTGCTTAGTTTGCTTCAAAAGATAAGTTGTCAAGTCATCAACCCACTCCATCTTCTATCATCCAATGATGTAGTAATGATAGCAACAACAGCCTGCACTAAGAACAAGTTAGCGATCCTAAGTAGTAAAAACAAGTAAAATTATATACTTAGCTCCATGAATTAAAAAAGAGGAAAATAAAGAAATAAAATGACTCAAAGGTTGGGATAAAATAAAATAATCGATCTAAATGAGAGGAAAAGGGAACTTTATGCATTGAATAACCAATGCATATCAGCACTCTCGCCCGCGTTGTACCGTGACTAGGGGTGTAAACGATGTGAGTCGAGCTTGAGTATCATTATACTCGACTCGAACTCGAAAGCCAATACTCGAGCTCGAACTCGACTCGAAAACTCGCGAGTAGTAAAAATCCAAACTCGAACTAGATTCGAAAGCCAATTCCCAAGCTCGAACTAGATTCGAAAGCCAATTCCCAAGCTCGAACTTGAACTCGTTTCAAGCTCGAATCAAGCTCAAACTCGAACTCGAATCAAACTCGAACTCGTTTAATGCATAAAAGAACTCAATGTGAACCCACTTTCATGGGGGAACTCCTATTAAAATAATCATATAGGCTCATAGCACTATTCTCAAGCCCTTAAGATCAAGTCATTGAGGAAAGACATATGATGTAAAAACAAGGGAAGGAAAGGGTCTATATATAGTTGAGTTCAAAGCCTTAGGTTCTATATCCCACCAATGTGGGATGGACTAGACACACACCCTCAAGAGTTCACCAATGTCTTTTACATGATTAGTTTCTAATTTTTTTCTAAAAAACTTGAGTTTATTTTATTATTATTTTAATTATCTATTCAATTAAAAGAAAAAAAAACTAGTTACGTATTATATTATTTTATTATTAATGTATTATATTAAAATATTTATTATTAACTTTTTTACATTATATTCTATAACTTATAATATAAAATTAATTATATATAAAATATATTCGAGTATCTCACGAACTTATCGAGTCGAGTATCAGTTCGCTCGACTCGACTCGTTAGTATGTCGAGTCGAGTTCGAGTTCGAGTCGAGCCTATTCGAGTCGACTGTTGACCGAGTTTTCACCGATTCGATCTCGAGTAGCTCACGAGTTGTCTTATCTCATTTACACCCCTAACCGTGACAAATCCCTTCCGCGCGATTGTGCTACGATGAGAGTGAACATGTCACAATCGCCGAGCACTCTCGCCTAACCTGTACCAACGAGAGGGGGTATTTTCCCCGCGACTATGACTAGCGATTATGCCCTTTGGCATACTCGCCCAAAGGCCACCAACTTCCAAATTTTACCTTTTTGCATACGAACCAAGTCACGGGAAGCCACCAAGACTAAGGCTAACGTTCTCCCTACCATTTAAGATTCTTGGGTCCTATGGGAAAAGGTATGGTCTTGAATGTCGAATTTTCCGGGTGTTACAAATTCTATAGAAAGTTTGAACGCCGATATGTCCAAAACGATTATACCATAAAGTTGCCCATATTGGCAATCCACACTCCTCTCAATACTTTGAAGCGCTGCCGCTAAGAGAACCTAATATACATGTCATTTAAGAAAAACTAGTGGAAACAAACAATTAAAATAATACAACGCATAAGTAAAACGGTAAGTGTTTATAAGTAAAATATAAATCTCATTTACACATAGTCACATATGAACCATACGGTCCAAAATTCATCTTGCGATGACGGGGCATGAGTTGTAGCGGAAAACAAAAGTAAGCTACATTCCAAGTTATAGAGCTCAAACTAGGATCAATGGCCAGGAGTTTACCAACCCGTAATATATAATATATGTATGGATATGGGCCCCCGATTATCCTAATCATACTCATTCACTAGGTTTACATTTACGATCAATGACTACTATCTGGATCCACATGACCGTACCAAGTTGTCCCCGATGATCCAATGTCTCAACTAGTTACAAAGAAGAAATTATCCCAAATTAAGCAAAGATGATTCTTATGCCCATGGATCTATGTGCGTTTGTCTAAGACTCGTCACATATATATCATGATAAACTATAATCATACATATAGTTCTCATCATCAAAACAATAAAGTGCTCTCTTTACATAAAAATCACCAAATAGAACCAAGTCTATAAAAGTGTCTCTTTGAATCCATCCCCAATGCAAAAGAAATGAGTTCTCAAATCAATATCCGAAAAGTTCACAAGGCCTAAATTTACCTTAGGTTACACTTGAAAGAAACCATCCATTTCATTTCAAAATCCCACCTTAGCAAAGAAATAATGAACATTTAAAAATTATGAATATTTCCAAGAATGAAAACCCCAAGTATCCACAATGATTATGCAGTGTAAACCTCATTTTTATAACGCGTATAAAAAAATCCCACCATTTACCATAAAAAGGTTAGAAACCCTAAAATCTCCAAAATGTTCAAGTTATGTCAAAACCCATCAAATAAAGATATGTAGCTAGGAGAGATTAGGAGATCAAAATTTACAAGGTTTGGCATGTTTAAAGTTTAGAAATAATAGGATGAAGTCACTTGCTAGGTTTTGATGAAAACCAAAATATTTGGTGAAATCCTAGGAGTAGCGAATGACACTAGGAGCTCGCCCAAGACTTGAATTCCTCCTCCTTAAATTCTAGTAAGCCCTAGATCATGAAAAACAATAGATGATCTTGGGTGTCTTCAACTTGAATAAATGAAGAGTGTAGAAAGGTAGGTGAAAGTTTCATATCAGATTTTAGCCATAGAAAAATCGGTCCATGAGGTTTTATATCAGATTTTGGTTGATCGCTATAGTTCCAAGCGTGAGTGTCGTTGGCACAATCGCTATCACTCTTGCCACAAATGTACCGAATAGGTATCGTACCCTGCGATAGTTCCATTTGGCACTGTCGCTGGCACAGTCGCATGACGTGAATCGTGCCCCACCAACTTCAACATTTCGACCACTAAATGTTCTCGATTAGCTTGCCATCCAAAATAATTATTATACTAACATAAAATGATAACTGTATCTTATTGGAAAGAGGAAAAACAACTATCACATACTATGACTTCCGGGTGTTACAAGTAGCGCCTTGTATGTGCGTGTGTTGGGTGAGTTTGAATATTAGTCACTAAAATGAGTATTTTGGATTGGAAATAACAAGGTTTGTAAATGTAGTCCTTTTTATAACTTATGTTTTAAGGGATGGTCGTGCTTAAGTAAAATGTCCATTTTAGTCGTTTTTATGTTTATATGATGAAAATTGTGTTAATTCATTAGGCATTAAACCTCACACTTTTCTTATCTACATGTATATCAGGTCTTAGTCAGATCTGAACAACGTTTGGAGCTTTGTAGATGTTCTGGTAGGATGACTTTAGAGGTGTCATCCGGTTTTGGGTAGATAGCATATTTGATGGTTAGTAACACTCTAGTTCTGTTTTGGGATTTAGATAGTCACATTTAGAACTCTAATACACTATCTTATCTTCTTTCCTTTGTAAACTTTAAGTAGTATGTTATTTAAAGTTATATATTTAATGGATTTTGAAAGCTGTAAATTGTCTGCTATTTTCTATGTTTCGGGGTATTACATGTACAACTCCTCAGTTTCATCCTTTGAGGTCTGGTCTGGTTACTAAAAAAGTTCGATATAACTGCCCCTATTTTGTTTTTCTTATTATCATTTTTAAAAGCCTATTAACATGAGAGCAATTGGTCCTTAAAAACCAGGTTCTTCCATGTTAGATTCTTACTTCTCAATCTAGATTCGATTCTCATTACCGCTATCATGTTCTACGAGAATTGATTGAATACTTCCAGATATGAAAGGAAACATGTTTGTGTAACTTTTATACCATGTCGTTTGAGATGTTTTTCAGGTATAGAATAAATAACTAATACTAAAAGAAACTTAATGAATGAAGGGTAGAAAGTGTCAAAGACTCATAGTTAGGGGTTATATTTATAAATTAAATATTTCATTCAATATTTTGGTAAGAGAGAGGTTTGTGATGCATCTGACTTAAAGTCAAAATCATAAATCAAACTCTATATGTTTTAAATCGTAAAAAAAATATATTGTAAAACGCAGTGTAATTTATATCTAACGCCTATTAAATTATTAAATGAATTACCTCACAATACTTATAATCAAAGGTTGATAGTCTAGACAATACCAAATTCCAATACACTTATAATAGTTAAATCCAAAACAAAACATTTATTCCAGGTCAACAACTTAATATACACCTAAAGAGCAACAATGAGAGTGAATCGTGACAAGCGGTGACTCGTGATTGCGTGAGAGAGTACCAATTGAAGTCGTGAGTCTTAAAGACAGAAGCGTAAACTTTATATAGGAAGCAGGTTACACTCATGTGTAGTTTTAAAATCACAAAAATAAACTCGTCGAGATCGAATATTGATTTAACAAACTCCAACTAAAAATATGCTTACATATTGTAATTATTCAAAACAGACGATCACGCTACATTTTGCTTGTATAAGGACTAAGTCGTGAAGATTTTATGTTTGCAAGTGTTGAACATGATTTTTCGAAACACATAACTACCCTTAGGGGTAGAGATGCTCAAAAAACTGATCAACTTATCAACCCGGCCAACCTAATCCAAAACAACTGGAAAAAAATTCAACACGAGGTAACCCATCATATAATCGATACATAGGGCAAACCAAATCTATTGGGTTGAAATTGGTTTAGGCTAAAAGTAAGCCAATAACCCAATGAAAGTTTTAGTGGCTGCTCTAAAGTGATTTGTATTTCTCTTTAATATGTACAAGGCTACCAAAAATGACTCGGCAACAACGAGCAATGAAATACACAATAGAACATTATAGAAAATGATCTCCAATATTCTCTTGAATTATTGATCATATTTCAAAGGTTGGTTTCATTTATTTTTATGTTCTCAACGTTGATTTTACTTTGGTTAAACACAACCCGAACAGGTTGGGTTGGGTTGTACTTTTGTTTGAGTTGGATTGACAAATTTTCAAACCGCCAACATTGGGTTTGATTGAAATTTTTTGAATCGTGAACATTGGGTTGAGTTGTTCAAATGTCTTCAACCTGATCAACCTGATAAGTCTCAACCATCGGATTCGTACATAAAATTAGACATCCGAAGTTCAATCACTTAAAAATAAATTCTCTTCTTTGTCAACAAAAATATGTCTGATCTGACCATCATATTAGACGCTCAATAAGGTTTAAATCCGATGTTATCTAAAAAAGGAAACAAACTTATGAACCATCGGTTTAATGTAATTGAATAGAGGTCACAATCCGATGAAAGCTCTTAAACAACCATCGGATTGTTACCGTCATAGGATTCTCTTACTCCTTTGAATTATTCAATGCATTTAATATCCAACAAAATTATCCTTCATAAATGTCTATAACTGGTAATTGTTGTCTAGTTTTTACTTCAGAATAGACAAATAGGATTTTTACTTGTAAAAGTGTTGTTACTATATGTGTTATTCCAAGAGTAAAAAGCCTTCAGCAAAATCGAAGATTAGTTGAAGAGTGGTCAGATTGTCACTAAAACCGATTGGATTGTCGTCTAGCCAAAAAAAGATCAATACAAGATACAATTGGTATGTAGTCTGACAAATACTACTAGTACTGGCAAGACGAATTTGAAGTGCAAATTTGACCAACAAGTTTGGTTCAACAACTCTTCCTAACTCTCATCCTAATGTATGGGAACATGCAAAAGTGTGTCAGTATTAAATATGTTCCAATACTATTTAATTACTTATCATACTTTACTGTTCTCTCTACATATAAAAGGATAGGAAAGGTTAACACTTGGCTACATCAACACAAAAGGCTGAAGTGAAAAGTACAAGCATGCATGGATGAGCAAATCCAACAGAGACACGTGTTAAAGTTAAAGGATAACATTTAATGCAATGAATGCTATAAAATGACTTCATTGTGTTAACTACAAATCACCATTTTGAAAACAACTTCTCAGTGAAAAGCTTCAAACTAAATTTGACGTCAATATCTGAGAGATATCTTTATCTAGGATCCAAAAGAGAAACTCTATTTCTATGTGTGTAAAATTTTCACCCTCAGATAGTTTAGGATCAAGGTCTTGCATCCTAGTTTACGCAACTTATATGTAATTTTATGTTTGAAATAAACTGAAATTAAAAAAAATCAAATTTATTGTGTTTGTATTCAGCCTCTCTCTCCTCTACAAACATTTTATGTGTGAGTCATTGTGGTCCATGACCAACACAACCCAACCCATGAGCACCATTACTTAGGGGTGTTCAAAAATACCTGAAAAAACAAAGTCAAACCATTTGATCCAAAACCAACAACTGAAAAATGGTATTTACGAGCCGGTTTCAATTTTGAATTACGGTACTTGTGGGTACCCAACCTGAAATATATATATATATATATATATATATATATATATATATATATGTATATATATATTTTCCCAGATCTCCTGGTAATTTTATAAAATATTTGTTGCATAACTCATCATCCATTGCTTGTCCTGTTTGTAAAAGTAACCTTGAGAAGTCTAATGTAAATTCATTTATGTATTCCCCAGAGCGTAAATTGTTACACAGATACCAAATTGGGTATCTTATTTATATTGCCTATAAATAAAGGGAATTTGTTGGAACAAAAAAAGGCCCGGCTGGGTATTGACCGGGCCAGGCCCAAAAGGCACTTCGAACAAAATAAAAGCAAGAAGGTCTTCCTTATTTATCTTTCTATTTGGATCTTTCGAGCATCTAAATGGAATTGCTAATTATATAATAACGATAAAGAATGTCAAAGAAATACTTTCTTTAATCCTTACTTGACGTGAAACAGAAAATAAAGGGTTACTAGCCAAAATAGAGAAACAGTTAAATAAATGAGAAAAATCTTTAGAAACAGTTAAACAGATAGTAGAAGGTTAAACCTGTGGCATTTACTAAAGAATACACAAAAGCCTTAGAAGACGCAAATAAATACAAACCAGAACTAAATAAAGAAGAATTTACAGGTTTTACAAACTATCTAGGACAAAGTAAAAGTGATAAACAGTTTAGGTTCAAATTCCACACAACATGTTATACAATTAGAAGAAGAAATAGATTTGGACAGAAATATAAATCTTTATAATCAACATCAATTGGATATATTAAATCCAAGAGTCTTGTATCAAACAGGTTTATTAAACATAAATACAGTATTAATTCAAAGGAGTGTAAAGAACTTAGAGAAAATACATAAGAAGATAGGAAATAAAGAGATTAGCCAGCCATATGAGAAAGGTTCTCGGTTTCTTATAAATTTCCTCTCTCTTTTCTTTCTCTCTCTTACAAATGAAATGGAAACTACATTATATAGACAGAAAAGAAGGAATATGCTAGGCTAGATGCTATGCTAGGCTAGAGTTACACGTATTAAAGCTAGGCAGTATTATTAAAGCTATGTCGACTTATAAACGAATCTTAGCAAAAATACATAACGACACACTACTTTATCAAAAGTCTAAAAGTAAAAAGAATATGTCGGACAATTATCGAAAAATCATTTAGCTGTGGAGAGTGATGTCATGCTGACATCAGATCTTCTAGAAAGGGTAATTTTGTAATTTCTAGAAATCCCTGTGTGTGCTGTCGATGGACTGCGGTGAACCGGGGTCAGTACCATCGTATTCGTCTTTGTCATCGAGATTTTCGATGATTACTTGACTGAAATCCTCTTCTTCATCTTCGCCGATGAATGGAAAAACCATGATCCAGCTATCTTGGGCGAAAATCTGTGTATAATGTACTTCTGCAACTAACCTGTATCTCCTTCCCCAAGGTCTATGAAAAGGATTTATTGATAGCTTTGGTGTTTTTTGACCTTGTGAGATCATCTGTCCTATCAGTTGTTGAAGTGGTTCTTTGTTGTTTGTGTCGTTCCACCATGTGAATTCTTGTGTGCATGCGTACTTCTTCAACGCTACTTGTTCGTCTTCAAGATGGCTGATGAAAATACGTTTTCTTGCAGGTCTGTAAGTGTGACTACCGGCTTCTGGAAAAGATGCGATAATCTTGCATCCAATTTGTGAACTAAGTGAGTGAGACGCCATGTTTCCGGCTGTTAAGATAAACTTTTCTCCAAACTTGTTGAGAAGAGCTTCTGTCTTCGGGTTTAGGCTGAACTCCATGTAATCGATCATTCCGTTGTGGTAGAAACTCAGGATTTGATCATCTGGCATGTCTGTTTTCTTTAAATTGATTTGTAGGAAGAACATGTTGGTCGGAATCGATCCTCCTTGATGTAATCTTTGTACTATTGTAACTCCTTTGTAGGCCTTTTCGTGAGGTCCGAACGCCATGTCAATGATGTCTTGTTGAAGCTTGTATAAGAGTAATGGGAACTCTGTGCATACTTTGCTGGAAACCAACTGTTCAAATTCTGGAAAGTTTTCGAAGAGTGGTTGCATGGTTTGCTTTAAAGGCAAATCTAAGATTCTGGCTTTAAAACAATTGAAATCTCTGTGTATGACTGTATTTGTCTCCTTTTTCTCGAGTTCTTGTCTAAGTTGTGTATTTTTTGCTTCGAGAAATCCATTTTTCTGTTTAAGCAAACTATTTTCAATCTGGGTTTGTGTACTATGTGTATTTTTTCCAGATCTTAGGAGTTGTTCTTGCAATTGGGCAATAACACTCTCTTGAGCTTTTATAAATTGTTCGGGATTATTTTTGGCAATTTCTGCAAAAGTTTTGACTTCTTCAGGTTCAATGAAGAAGTTTTCAATCCCAAAAGTTTCTCTAGCTTTTTTCAAAGCTTCTGCAAAATTGTGGTATCCTTTATAGAGTGGGTTGTCACACAATATATGTTGTGCAACATTATCCCATTTATGAAAAATACCCGTTTTTGTTCCCCTGAAAATAATATAGTGGGAAAAACGTTTGTCTTGTTTTTCAGGAACAATCTGGGTTTGTTCTGAGAAGTAAATACTCAGAGCATTTAAAACTTGTACTTTAAAGGATGTTGTATTTGGCATGGTTTGAATATGCCAAATATTATCAAGTAAACATTGTTGTTTTTCTGTTAAAACTGTCCCAATTAAGGGTCTGAATTTTTTCTTTGGATCAAAACACTTTTGTAACATATGATTTCCAAAGGATATCATGGATTCTGTCTGTGTATCTTTTGTTTTACTCGACTGTGCATAACCCCGGGTTGGGGTCTTTGTAGGAGTAAATGGTGCCAAAATACCAGTTTTTGGCATCATCTTTGGAGAACTAGTATGTGTAAACTGTGATCGTGGCATCTGTGGAGAATTGTATAGGCTTTCTGTGTGTAACATCTGAGAGCTCATTGCCTCTTGTAACATTTTGTTTGTATCAAGAATCTGTGTGTCTATCTTTTGTGTACTAGATTTTTCCTCGTCTGATGAGATACTCATAGCGGATGAATATCTGAGAGGCTGTATAACTTTTCGCTTTCCTTTATCTTTTTCTCCATCTGTCACAAATAATTTGTTAAGGTTTCTGGATAACATATCTGCTATCCCATTATCTTTTCCTTTGATATGTTCAAAATTTATTTTGTAACCATATCCTTGTATAATGTTCTGTAAATTTATCCATCGTGTTTTATTTACCTTTTTACTTTGATCATTTTTTATAAAACGGACAATTGCTTCACAGTCTGTTCTAACTGTGAATTCCTTATTTAAAAATATTTTGAATTTTTCTAAGGCATTAATTAATGCTTGTATTTCAAAATCCAAACTTGTCCAATTCATACCAGTTTTGTTGAAATTTCCACTGGTATAAGAACAAACTTTTTCTGTTTCTTTTGGATTGTATTTATTGGATTTAGAAAGAAGAACGGCTCCCCATCCTTCTTTACAACCATCAACTTCTATAATTATATAATCTGTTACTAATGGTAATTCTAAAGGTTTTATATTTTTAACCCTTTCTTTAATTGTTCTGACAAGTTTTATATCTTCTATATTAAAATGTCTTTGACCATTTTTTGTAGTTTTACTATATAAAGGTCCGACCAATTTTGATAGATCGGGTATAAATTTTCGAGCATAATTTATTAAACCTAAGAAAGCTTGTATCTGTTTAAGACCTTCGATTTTTTCTGGAAAGTCTAATATTTTTGTTGAAATATGTGTTTGTAATTCTATTTTTCCATTACCTATTTCTAGACCGAGAAAAGATATCTTTCTTTTGAATAAATCCATTTTTCTTTTTGAAACTACTATACCATTCTTCTTTATTTCTTCAAATATCTGTTGTAGATGCTTTTCATGTTCCTGTATTGTTTCACTGGCAACTAATATATCGTCAATGTAAACCAGACAGAAATTAAATTTGAGAAATATACCGTCTATAAATCTTTGGAATATAGATGGTGCGTTCTTGAGTCCAAAACTAAGAACATTCCATTCATACTGTCCTTCTGGACATGTGAAAGGTGTCCATGGTTTGAAGGTTTCTTCAAGTTGTAGCTGATTATATCCTGACTTTAAGTCGAATTTTGAAAATATTTTCTTTTTCTGTATTAGATTTAGCAAACTGTCTTTGTTAGGGATGTTATATCCATCATCTTCGGTATTGTCATTAAGACGTTTGTAATTATAGACTATTCTGGCTTTTCCTCTTTTTATTTCTCCGTGGTTTCTTACCATAAAAGTTGCGGATCTATGAGGACTTTCCGATTTTCTGATTAGTTTTTGTTCCAACATCTCTGGTATTTGTTTTTTAAACTCTTCTTTATCCAAAGGACTATATGCTATGTTGGCCGTCCGGATTGTTATATCAGGATTTTTAATTTTGAATTTACATATGTGTTTTACCTTTGAATTTTTTATATCTTCTCCTATGAGTCCTATTTTTTCTAAATGTAAGATCATAGGGTGATTTATACTCTTTGTAACTTCTACTCCCTTTTCTAATTCATGTGTTAAGAAATTTGTGAGTAATTTAATTGATTCGTTTTCCACGGACGTTTTGTTTTGGTCTTGTTTTAAGAATTCTAATTTACCTTGCCCACCACGCTTTCGAGCGAACTCTGATGTAGTATTGTACCTGTTTGTTGGGAAGCTGTAAATTTGTTTACTTATTGTGACATAGTTCCGTGTAAGGTTGATAGCACCATTTAATCCGAATAGAAAATTTAATCCTAAAATAAAGTCGGAGGATTTGATATATTCGGGATTAATGTTAACCTGTGGTATTTCATATTTAATAGTGTAATTCCCTAAAAAATCTAAGAATTGTATTCCTGTTGGTTCTACATAATGGGTAACATAGATAAGTCTACTTTCGATTGTTCTTGTGACTAATTTATAGGGCAACACTTTATGGTATTGTTTAGGGATTAATGTGTAAGATACTACGCTTTTTGTTGCTCCTGTATCTACTAATGCTGTTAGATCAACAAACTTGTTACTGTCTAACCATAATCTACATTGTACATGAATCATATTTGTGAATCCCATGGTTTGAATGTAAGTCTGTTCGGTCTCTTGAGACATTTTAGCGTCGTTGATCTCGACTTTTTGTTTGTTCTTTTCCAATATGTCTTCCAGGTGTTTTATTTTTTCTTCTAAATTCTTGATTTTTAACGTATGTAATTCTGTTATTAATTCTAATTTTTCTATTTTTTCATGACATTTATTGTTGCTGGATGTTGTACCAACTTCTTTTGTTTTTTGTATTTCTAGATTAAATGTGTCTTTTAGACATAGATAACAGATTTCTTTAAAACATATGTTACATTGTGCTCTTTTTTCGATACTTGGATAATATCCACAACTATAGCATTTTATATAATTGTTTCCTCTTTTGCTTATCCAATTATGTTCACAATCCTGTTCTATATTAACATACGTATATGTTATTTTTGTTAATGAGTCATCTTCTTTTTCACTATATATACTGTATATAGATTCATTTTCAGAATTATCTGAGTTTAATAGTTCTATTTCATAATCTCCTATTTGTTCTATAAGATTGGTTCTCTCTGTATTTTTATTTTTATTAGGACATTTGTTAGCTAGATGTTTTTCATCTCCGCAAATAAAACATTTACATTTTCGTGTTTGTGGTTTTCTGACATACTTGTTTTTATTATAGTAAGGTTTGTTATATCCTTTTTGATATGTTGTACTTTTTCTTAATTTTTTCTTATTTTTATCGTAATGACCATAGGCTTGTGGTGTATATATTGCTGTTTTACAGAACGCGTATGCATTCTTCTTCAATTGTTCCTGTAAAGCAACTTCTTTGCATTTTTCTTCTAATATTCCAAATGTATAAGTTATTCTAGGTCCGATACCTAGATTTTTTACATTTTCATAATTTTGTTTCCAGTTTTCATGTATATTTTTTCCCAGATCTCCTGGTAATTTTATAAAATATTTGTTGCATAACTCTTCATCCATTGCTTGTCCTGTTTGTGAAAGTAACCTTGAGAAGTCTAATGTAAATTCATTTATGTATTTCATATCTGCGATACTTAACTGTTCTAAGTTTCTTATTGCTGTATTTTGTATATGGGTATTATTTTTTGCTGGGTCAACTCCTAGAATAAGAGTTCTTATTTGTGATGTAAAATTGTATGGGTTATCTCCTAGGGCTTTCAGCCTATTAATCCCATCTAGGTCTTGGGCCTTTTTGCTTTGCCAAATTCCTAGAGATATTGGGCCTAATGTGGTTTCTAAATAAGAAAACATATCCATGCTATCTTTTTTGTTTGTTTCCCACATCCTTACAACTGTCTGTTCCCATATTAAAATTTCATCCATCCATAACTGTGGTTTTTGTCTTTCTAAAATTAACATGTTACTACTGAATATATTTCCTATAGGTAATCTATTTCCTTTACCTATAACGTTTGCTTCTTGTTGATAACTTGTATAAGGCTTTGTCCATGTTTCTCTTCCACTTGTTTCTTGTGAATTATTTCCAATTTCTCCCCATTCTGTTTTTGGTCTTTTATATTGGTTATTCATGTCTGTATCCATGTAGCCATGTTCTTGTTTATAAAAGTCAGACAACATAGTCTTTCCTTGTAAAATATTTTCTACTAAGGGTAAATTGTAGTATTCTTGTAAGCTTTTATAACTTTCTTCATATGTCATGCCTAATTCTGTCATGCATTCCATAATCATGTCATCTGTTTCTTCTTGTATATTTAATTCTGTGAATTTTTTATTAATAATCTGTTCCAATGTTTTATTGGTTTCTTCTATTTTATATCCTGTATTTTCTTCTTCTCCTAAGTAGTCTATTAAACTATAATCAAATTCTTCTTCTTCGAATTTATCAAACCCTATTAGAGTTTCACCATCTTCGTTTTCTGTATCATATTTTGGTTCTGTGTCTGTATCATAGTCTATATTCATAAAATTATATTCTGTTTCATCGTCATCCTTATCGTTCGATGATTCTTTTTTAAAATCTACAAATCTTAGACTTTGTGTTCCATCTATGTCTTCATAGATATAACTTCTTTTTGGCACTAAAACTTCGTTTTCTTGTTCCTTCAAGTCATTTAATTGCCATTCTAATCCTGCTAATTCTTCAGGATCTATTTTAACTGGATCTATCATCTGTATAGATTTTGAAGCTATTGTATTCACAATTCCTTCAATGTTAACTTTATATTTCATTCCTGACCTATTACTAGCTTTTCCTAGTACTCCTATACTTATGACTATGTTGTTTCCTTCATAGTTTTCGTATCCTTTGGTTTGTAATGCGATTTTAATATTTTGTAGATCTTTTATATCTTTTAAGATTCCTGGTGTACAATAAAATAAAGCCGTATTTTGGCTTAAATCTATTTCCATCCCTGAAATTATTGCCTTTTTTAGCTCTACTTTCCAACTTTTATCTAATAATAATGCTAATAATTTTGTTCCTAAGTTTTTCCTGCCTAAAGCTTTTATTCCTATGACTACTAATCCTTTTGTGTGCAAAATGTTTCCCTGATTGTTTAATTTTCTGTATTGTGTCAGGTGAGAATAAGTCTATTGTTACTGAATTGCCTACAACTCTTAGGCTTTCTTCTCGGCTACTTTGAATTAATACTGTATTTATGTTTAATAAACCTGTTTGATACAAGACTCTTGGATTTAATATATCCAATTGATGTTGATTATAAAGATTTATATTTTTGTCCAAATCTATTTCTTCTTCTAATTGTATAACATGCTGTGTGGAATTTGAACCTGATCCTCTTCTGGTTATTCTGTTTAGAAAAGATTCGGATGTTATTGTATCCTGTATATTACTTGTGGAACTTCTTGCTTCCTGTATAGTTCTACTTCTTCCTAAGAAGCTTCTATTGTTATTGTTCATTTTCTGGGTTACCAGTGTGTATATGGTTTCGGTTTTCTGTTAATTTTAATATCTTCGATATTTAATTTGTTAATTGCCTCTGTGATTTTATCTATATCACTGGCTGTTGTTGTATTTGATTCTTTTTTATCTTCCAATATGTCTATAACTGTTTATTTATTTCTAATAAATAACTTAACTGTTGAATCTCTTGTTTTGTAGGAATTGATTTTTTAATTTCTTTTAACTCTTTTATAATCTGATTATTTTGTTCTTTAATATATCCTAGATTTTCAGTTAGCTTATCTAAGCGTTTTATTTTTGCAGACTGGATGTTTGAATCAATGGTTGGGTGAAATCCCATCTCTTAGTATTACTCTAATTCTTTACTCCTTTTTATAATATTTTCATATATCCCATAAAATTCTTAGATATATAACAAATGAAGATTAAAACAACTAGTATAGTAGTGTTTATCTTGACCCTAAAATTCATCATAACCTTCATATTTATATCATAACATAATATGATCCCTGGATTTTCACCTTAGCGGGTTCTCGTATATTGTGGATTAACTGCCACCGACGAGCCTGACTAAGTCTGTTAAATCTTTCGAATCGTACCATGCTCTGATACCAAAAAAAGGGGTATGGCGGATTTTTTTGGTTTCTGTTAAACCACTATTTAAGAAAGTATATAACATAATACTTACAGTGAGAATAGCAGCAGAACCAGAGTAGTATCTGAAAGAGATGAGCGGAAGCACCAGAGATGAGCACCATTACTTAGGGGTGTTCAAAAATACCTGAAAAACAAAGTCAAACCATTTGATCCAAAACCAACAACTGAAAAATGGTATTTATGAGCCGGTTTCAATTTTGAATTACGGTACTTGTGGGTACCCAACCTGAAATATATATATATATATATATATATATATATATATATATATATATATATATATATATATATATATATGTATATTTTTTCCCAGATCTCCTGGTAATTTTATAAAATATTTGTTGCATAACTCATCATCCATTGCTTGTCCTGTTTGTGAAAGTAACCTTGAGAAGTCTAATGTAAATTCATTTATGTATTACTTTTTTCATCATGTGGGAATTAGAATTAATTCCAGTTTATCTACTTCTATCCATGTGGGGAGGAAAGAAACGTCTGTACTCAGCCACAAAATTTATTTTGTACACGGCAGGAGGTTCTACGCCAATCTACGGTAGAAGAGAAGGTTCCATCGGAACAATTATTTATTTCAGGGTACCTCTTCTCTTTTTTTTTCAAAAGGGGGAGGCAGTGTGGGGAGAAATGACAAGAAGATATTGGAACATTAATTTAGAGTCTAAGATTTGTAGATTTTAAAAAAGAATCATCGAACGATAAGGGAACTAAGTGAGTGAGACGCCATGTTTCCGGCTGTTAAGATAAACTTTTCTCCAAACTTGTTGAGAAGAGCTTCTGTCTTCGGGTTTAGGCTGAACTCCATGTAATCGATCATTCCGTTGTGGTAGAAACTCAGGATTTGATCATCTGGCATGTATAAATCACCCTATGATCTTACATTTAGAAAAAATAGGACTCATAGGAGAAGATATAAAAAATTCAAAGGTAAAACACATATGTAAATTCAAAATTAAAAATCCTGATATAACAATCCACTATTTAAGAAAGTATATAACAGAATACTTACAGTGAGAGTAGCAGCAGAACCAGAGTAGTATCTGAAAGAGATGAGCGGAAGCACCAGAGAGGTATATGCAGCAGTGACCCTTTTTTTTACGATGGGATATACTATGAAGATCTAAAAGGAGTGTAAAGAACTTAGAGAAAATACATAAGAAGATAGGAAATAAAGAGATTAGCCAGCCATATGAGAAAGGTTCTCGGTTTCTTATAAATTTCCTCTCTCTTTTCTTTCTCTCTCTTACAAATGAAATGGAAACTACATTATATAGACAGAAAAGAAGGAATATGCTAGGCTAGATGCTATGCTAGGCTAGAGTCACACGTATTAAAGCTAGGCGGTATTATTAAAGCTATGTCGACTTATAAACGAATCTTAGCAAAAATACATAACGACACACTACTTTATCAAAAGTCTAAAAGTAAAAAGAATATGTCGGCCAATTATCGAAAAATCATTTAGCTGTGGAGAGTGATGTCATGCTGACATCAGATCTTCTAGAAAGGGTAATTTTGTAATTTCTAGAAATCCCTGTGTGTGTCGTCGATGGACTGCGGTGAACCGGGGTCAGTACCATCGTATTCGTCTTTGTCATCGAGATTTTCGATGATTACCTGGCTGAAATCCTCTTCTTCATCTTCGCCGATGAATGGAAAAACCATGATCCAGCTGTCTTGGGCGAAAATCTGTGTATAATGTCCTTCTGCAACTAACCTGTATCTCCTTCCCCAAGGTCTATGAAAAAGATTTATTGATAGCTTTGGTGTTTTTTGACCTTGTGAGATCATCTGTCCTATCAGTTGTTGAAGTGGTTCTTTGTTGTTCGTGTCGTTCCACCATGTGAATTCTTGTGTGCATGCGTACTTCTTCAACGCTACTTGTTCGTCTTCAAGATGGCTGATGAAAATACGTTTTCTTGCAGGTCTGTAAGTGTGACTACCGGCTTCTGGAAAAGATTCGATAATCTTGCATCCAATTTGTGAACTAAGTGAGTGAGACGCCATGTTTCCGGCTGTTAAGATAAACTTTTCTCCAAACTTGTTAAGAAGAGCTTCTGTCTTCGGGTTTAGGCTGAACTCCATGTAATCGATCATTCCGTTGTGGTAGAAACTCAGGATTTGATCATCTGGCATGTCTGTTTTCTTTAAATTGATTTGTAGGAAGAACATGTTGGTCGGAATCGATCCTCCTTGATGTAATCTTTGTACTATTGTAACTCCTTTGTAGGCCTTTTCGTGAGGTCCGAACGCCATGTCAATGATGTCTTGTTGAAGCTTGTATAAGAGTAATGGGAACTCTGTGCATACTTTGCTGGAAACCAACTGTTCAAATTCTGGAAAGTTTTCGAAGAGTGGTTGCATGGTTTGCTTTAAAGGCAAATCTAAGATTCTGGCTTTAAAACAATTGAAATCTCTGTGTATGACTGTATTTGTCTCCTTTTTCTCGAGTTCTTGTCTAAGCTGTGTATTTTTTGCTTCGAGAAATCCATTTTTCTGTTTAAGCAAACTATTTTCAATCTGGGTTTGTGTACTATGTGTATTTTTTCCAGATCTTAGGAGTTGTTCTTGCAATTGGGCAATAACACTCTCTTGAGCTTTTATAAATTGTTCGGGATTATTTTTGGCAATTTCTGCAAAAGTTTTGACTTCTTCAGGTTCAATGAAGAAGTTTTCAATCCCAAAAGTTTCTCTAGCTTTTTTCAAAGCTTCTGCAAAACTGTGGTATCCTTTATAGAGTGGGTTGTCACACAATATATGTTGTGCAACATTATCCCATTTATGAAAAATACCCGTTTTTGTTCCCCTGAAAATAATATAGTGGGAAAAACGTTTGTCTTATTTTTCAGGAACAATCTGGCTTTGTTTTGAGAAGAAAATACTCAGAGCATTTAAAACTTGTACTTTAAAGGATGTTGTATTTGGCATGGTTTGAATATGCCAAATATTATCAAGTAAACATTGCTGTTTTTCTGTTAAAACTGTCCCAATTAAGGGTCTGAATTTTTTCTTTGGATCAAAACACTTTTGTAACATATGATTTCCAAAGGATATCATGGATTCTGTCTGTGTATCTTTTGTTTTACTCGACTGTGCATAACCCCGGGTTGGGGTCTTTATAGGAGTAAATGGTGCCAAAATACCAGTTTTTGGCATCATCTTTGGAGAACTAGTCTGTGTAAACTGTGTTCGTGGCATCTGTGGAGAATTGTATAGGCTTTCTGTGTGTAACATCTGAGAGCTCATTGCCTCTTGTAACATTTTGTTTGTATCAAGAATCTGTGTGTCTATCTTTTGTGTACTAGATTTTTCCTCGTCCGATGAGATACTCATAGCGGATGAATATCTGAGAGGCTGTATAACTTTTCGCTTTCCTTTATCTTTTTTCTCCGTCTGTCACAAATACTTTGTTAAGGTTTCTGGATAACATATCTGCTATCCCATTATCTTTTCCTTTGATATGTTCAAAATTTATTTTGTAACCACATCCTTGTATAATGTTCTGTAAATTTATCCATCGTGTTTTATTTACCTTTTTAAATTGATCATTTTTTATAAAACGGACAATTTCTTCACAATCTGTTCTAACTGTGAATTCCTTATTTAAAAATATTTTGAATTTTTCTAAGGCATTAATTAATGCTTGTATTTCAAAATCCAAACTTGTCCAATTCATACCAGTTTTGTTGAAATTTCCACTGGTATAAGAACAAACTTTTTCTGTTTCTTTTGGATTATATTTATTGGATTTAGAAAGAAGAACGGCTCCCCATCCTTCTTTACAACTATCAACTTCTATAATTATATAATCTGTTACTAATGGTAATTCTAAAGGTTTTATGTTTTTAACCCTTTCTTTAATTGTTCTGACAAGTTTTATATCTTCTATATTAAAATGTCTTTGACCATTTTTTGTAGTTTTACTATATAAAGGTCCGACCAATTTTGATAGATCGGGTATAAATTTTCGAGCATAATTTATTAAACCTAAGAAAGCTTGTATCTGTTTAAGACCTTCGATTTTTTCTGGAAAGTCTAATATTTTTGTAGAAATTTGTGTTTGTAATTCTATTTTTCCATTACCTATTTCTAGACCGAGAAAATATATCTTTCTTTTGAATAAATCCATTTTTCTTTTTGAAACTACTATACCATTCTTCTTTATTTCTTCAAATATCTGTTGTAGATGCTTTTCATGTTCCTGTATTGTTTCACTGGCAATTAATATATCGTCAATGTAAACCAGACAGAAATTAAATTTGAGAAATATACTGTCTATAAATCTTTGGAATATAGATGGTGCGTTCTTGAGTCCAAAACTAAGAACATTCCATTCATACTGTCCTTCTGGACATGTGAAAGCTGTCCATGGTTTGAAGGTTTCTTCAAGCTGTAGCTGATTATATCCTGACTTTAAGTCGAATTTTGAAAATATTTTCTTTTTCTGTATTAGATTTAGCAAACTGTCTTTGTTAGGGATGTTATATCCATCATCTTCGGTATTGTCATTAAGACGTTTGTAATTATAGACTATTCTGGCTTTTCCTCTTTTTATTTCTCCGTGGTTTCTTACCATAAAAGCTGCGGACCTATGAGGACTTTCCGATTTTCTGATTAGTTTTTGTTCCAACATCTCTGGTATTTGTTTTTTAAACTCTTCTTTATCCAAAGGACTATATGCTATGTTGGCCGTCCGGATTGTTATATCAGGATTTTTAATTTTTAATTTACATATGTGTTTTACCTTTGAATTTTTTATATCTTCTCCTATGAGTCCTATTTTTTCTAAATGTAAGATCATAGGGTGATTTATACTCTTTGTAACTTCTACTCCTTTTTCTAATTCATGTGTTAAGAAATTTGTGAGTAATTTAATTGATTCGTTTTCCACGGACGTTTTGTTTTGGTCTTGTTTTAAGAATTCTAATTTACCTTGCCCACCACGCTTTCGAGCGAACTCTGATGTAGTGTTGTACCTGTTTGTTGGGAAGCTGTAAATTTGTTTACTTATTGTGACATAGTTCCGTGTAAGGGTGATAGCACCATTTAATCCGAATAGAAAATTTAATCCTAAAATAAAGTCGGAGGATTTGATATATTCGGGATTAATGTTAACCTGTGGTATTTCATATTTAATAGTGTAACTCCCTAAAAAATCTAAGAATTGTATTCCTGTTGGTTCTACATAATGGGTAACAGAGATAAGTCTACTTTCAATTGTTCTTGTGACTAATTTATAGGGCAACACTTTATGGTATTGTTTAGGGATTAATGTGTAAGATACTACGCTTTTTGTTGCTCCTGTATCTACTAATGCTGTTAGATCAACAAACTTGTTACTGTCTAACCATAATCTACATTGTACATGAATCATATTTGTGAATCCCATGGTTTGAATGTAAGTCTGTTCGGTCTCTTGAGACATTTTAGCGTCGTTGATCTCGACTTTTTGTTTGTTCTTTTCCAATATGTCTTCCAGGTGTTTTATTTTTTCTTCTAAATTCTTGATTTTTAACGTATGTTATTCTGTTATTAATTCTAATTTTTCTATTTTTTCATGACTTTTATTGTTGCTGGATGTTGTACCAACTTCTTTTGTTTTTTGTATTTCTAGATTAAATGTGTCTTTTAGACATAGATAACAGATTTCTTTAAAACATATGTTACATTGTGCTCTTTTTTCGATACTTGGATAATATCCACAACTATAGCATTTTATATAATTGTTTCCTCTTTTGCTTATCCAATTATGTTCACAATCCTGTTCTATATTAACATACGTATATGTTATTTTTGTTAATGAGTCATCTTCTTTATCACTATATATACTGTATATAGATTCATTTTCAGAATTATCTGAGTTTAATAGTTCTATTTCATAATCTCCTATTTGTTCTATAAGATTGGTTCTCTCTGTATTTTTATTTTTATTAAGACATTTGTTAGCTAGATGTTTTTCATCTCCGCAAATAAAACATTTACATTTTCGTGTTTGTGGTTTTCTGACATACTTGTTTTTATTATAGTAAGGTTTGTTATATCCTTTTTGATATGTTGTACTTTTTCTTAATTTTTTCTTATTTTTATCGTAATGACCATAGGCTTGTGGTGTATATATTGCTGTTTTACAGAACGCGTATGCATTCTTCTTCAATTGTTCCTGTAAAGCAACTTCTTTGCATTTTTCTTCTAATATTCCAAATGTATAAGTTATTCTAGGTCCGATACCTAGATTTTTTACATTTACATAATTTTGTTTCCAGTTTTCATGTATATTTTTTCCCAGATCTCCTGGTAATTTTATAAAATATTTGTTGCATAACTCATCATCCATTGCTTGTCCTGTTTGTGAAAGTAACCTTGAGAAGTCTAATGTAAATTCATTTATGTATTTCATATCTGCGATACTTAACTGTTCTAAGTTTCTTATTGCTGTATTTTGTATATGGGTATTATTTTTTGCTGGGTCAACTCCTAGAATAAGAGTTCTTATTTGTGATGTAAAATTGTATGGGTTATCTCCTAGGGCTTTCAGCCTATTAATCCCATCTGGGTCTTGGGCCTTTTTGCTTTGCCAAATTCCTAGAGATATTGGGCCTAATGTGGTTTCTAAATAAGAAAACATATCCATGCTATCTTTTTTGTTTGTTTCCCACATCCTTACAACTGTCTGTTCCCATATTAAAATTTCATCCATCCATAACTGTGGTTTTTGTCTTTCTAAAATTAACATGTTACTACTGAATATATTTCCTATAGGTAATCTATTTCCTTTACCTATAACGTTTGCTTCTTGTTGATAACTTGTAGAAGGCTTTGTCCATGTTTCTCTTCCACTTGTTTCTTGTGAATTATTTCCAATTTCTCCCCATTCTGTTTTTGGTCTTTTATATTGGTTATTCATGTCTGTATCCATGTAGCCATGTTCTTGTTTATAAAAGTCAGACAACATAGTCTTTCCTTGTAAAATATTTTCTACTAAGGGTAAATTGTAGTATTCTTGTAAGCTTTTATAACTTTCTTCATATGTCATGCCTAATTCTGTCATGCATTCCATAATCATGTCATCTGTTTCTTCTTGTATATTTAATTCTGTGAATTTTTTTATTAATAATTTGTTCCAATGTTTTATTGGTTTCTTCTATTTTATATCCTGTATTTTCTTCTTCTCCTAAGTAGTCTATTAAACTATAATCAAATTCTTCTTCTTCGAATTTATCAAACCCTATTAGAGTTTCACCATCTTCGTTTTCTGTATCATATTTTGGTTCTGTGTCTGTATCATAGTCTATATTCATAAAATTATATTCTGTTTCATCGTCATCCTTATCGTTCGATGATTCTTTTTTAAAATCTACAAATCTTAGACTTTGTGTTCCATCTATGTCTTCATAGATATAACTTCTTTTTGGCACTAAAACTTCGTTTTCTTGTTCCTTCAAGTCATTTAATTGTCATTCTAATCCTGCTAATTCCTCAGGATCTATTTTAACTGGATCTATCATATGTATAGATTTTGAAGCTATTGTATTCACAATTCCTTCAATGTTAACTTTATATTTCATTCCTGACCTATTACTAGCTTTTCCTAGTACTCCTATACTTATGACTATGTTGTTTCCTTCATAGTTTTCGTATCCTTTGGTTTGTAATGCGATTTTAATATTTTGTAGATCTTTTATATCTTTTAAGATTCCTGGTGTACAATAAAATAAAGCCGTATTTTGGCTTAAATCTATTTCCATCCCTGAAATTATTGCCTTTTTTAGCTCTACTTTCCAACTTTTATCTAATAATAATGCTAATAGTTTTGTTCCTAAGTTTTTCCTGCCTAAAGCTTTTATTCCTATGATTACTAATCCTATGTGTGCAAAATGTTTACCTGATTGTTTAATTTTCTGTATTGTGTCAGGTGAGAATAAGTCTATTGTTACTGAATTGCCTACAACTCTTAGGCTTTCTTCTCGGCTACTTTGAATTAATACTGTATTTATGTTTAATAAACCTGTTTGATACAAGACTCTTGGATTTAATATATCCAATTGATGTTGATTATAAAGATTTATATTTCTGTCCAAATCTATTTCTTCTTCTAATTGTATAACATGTTGTGTGGAATTTGAACCTGATCCTCTTCTGGTTATTCTGTTTAGAAAAGATTCGGATGTTATTGTATCCTGTATATTACTTGTGGAACTTCTTGCTTCCTGTATAGTTCTACTTCTTCCTAAGAAGCTTCTATTATTATTGTTCATTTTCTGGGTAACCAGTGTGTATATGGTTTAGGTTTTCTGTTAAATTTAATATCTTCGATATTTAATTTGTTAATTGCCTCTGTGATTTTATCTATATCACTGGCTGTTGTTGTATTTGATTCTTTTATATCTTCCAATATGTCTATAACTTTATTGACCTTTTCAATAAGTTGTATTAATAAACTAATTATAAAATTGAATATGTTTGTAAACTGTTTATCACTTTTACTTTGTCCTAGATAGTTTGTAAAACCTGTAACTTCTTCTTTATTTAGTTCTGGTTTGTATTTATTTGCGTCTTCTAAGGCTTTTGTGTATTCTTTAGTAAATGCCGCCAGGTTTAACCTTCTACTATCTGTTTAACTGTTTCTAAAGATTTTTCTAATTTATTTAACTGTTTCTCTATTTTGGTTAGTAACCCTTTATTTTCTGTTTCAATCTGTTTTGGTTTATTTATTTCTAATAAATAACTTAACTGTTGAATCTCTTGTTTTGTAGGAATTGATTTTTTAATTTCTTTTAGCTCTTTTATAATCTGATTATTTTGTTCTTTAATATATCCTAGATTTTCAGTTAGCTTATCTAAGCGTTTTATTGTTGCAGACTGGATGTTTGAATCAATGGTTGGGTGAAATCCTATCTCTTAGTATTACTCTAATTCTTTACTCCTTTTTATAATATTTTCATATATCCCATAAAATTCTTAGATATATAACAAATGAAGATTAAAACAACTAGTATAGTAGTGTTTATCTTGACCCTAAAATTCATCATAACCTTCATATTTTTATCATAACATAATATGATCCCTGGATTTTCACCTTAGCGGGTTCTCGTATATTGTGGATTAACTGTCACCGACGAGCCTGACTAAGTCTGTTAAATCTTTCGAATCGTACCATGCTCTGATACCAAAAAAAGGGGGTATGGCGGATCCATATATGGAATTCACGTGAGACCAACCTGTTTTCGTGAGACCGTGAGACCAAGAAATTAACACTAAACCTTCACAGTGATTCATTGTGAAGGTAAGAAAAACATCAAACCTTCACAGCAAAAACAGTGTGAAGGTTTACCATCACAGTACCTTCACAGTCTTTTGCTGTGAAGGTTTAGTGTTAATTTTTTGGTCTCACGGTCTCACGAAAATAGCTTGGTCTCACATGATCTCAAGGGGTTGGGTTCACGTGAGACCAACGTGTTTTCGTGAGACCGTGAGACCAATAAATTAACACTATGAAGGTTTACCATCACAGTACCTTCACAGTCTTTTGCTGTGAAGGTTTAGTGTTAATTTTTTGGTCTCACGGTCTCACGAAAATAGCCTGGTCTCACATGATCTCAAGTCTCTCTCTCTCTCTCTCTCTATATATATATATATATATATATATATATAGGGAGAGTTCAAATGAGAAGTGCTAAATATTTGAAAAATAAAGAAGTGACCTTAGCCATTCATTCGGTCAAGATCGACGACTTTGACCGAGAAGCAGCGGATAATTCCCCGCGTGGTCTGCACAAGATAGAGGGGTAGTTTCGTAAAAAAATACGCGAGACGAGTTCATATATGAATCTGTGTGATTCATATATGAACCTTTGTGTTCATATATGAACCTTTGTAATTCACATATAAACTTTTTTTAACTAATTCATATATGAACCTTTTTGATTCATATATGAATCAGTTAATTTGTTCATATGAGAATTTGTTAAAAAAAATTCATATATGAACCACAAAGGTTCATATATGAACACAAAGGTTCATATATGAATCAGTTAATTAGTTTCATATATGAATCACAAAGGTTCATATATGAATCACAAAGGTTCATATATGAATACAAAGGTTCATATATTAATCAGTTAATTGGTTCAACTGATTCATATATGAACCTACAGTTAATTAGTTTCATATATGAAACACAAAGGTTCATATATGAATCACAAGATTCATATATAAATTAGTTATAAATAGTTCATATGTGAATCACACATATTCATATATGAACTTGTCCCGTGTTTTTTGTAAAAGTTACGAAATTGCCCTTCTATTTTTGGAACAGTCGTAACTTTTGGCCGGTCAAAGCCGCAACTTTTGACCAGTAATAACCGATCTTGGCCGAATAAATGGCCGAGATTACTTTTCTACTTCTCAAATATTTAGCACTTCTCATTTGAACCTAAGGCTATATATATATATACAAACATTATATTTAACATTAAATATATATTATCTATTTTTCTTTGAAATATATATTACATGAGAAAGGTTCAAACGAGAACGCTAACTATTTAAAAAAACACGAGTGCATAGGATCCTGCTCGGGGATGAATAGGTCCACCCATGTAACCAATATCACATCCATTTGGGATTTAATAAGTCAGACCGAACTACATATACATGTCATTGTCAAGATGAGGTGGTTCTTGAGTCGCTTTAAACCAAAATAAACTTGACCAATTAACTTAATTAGGAACTACTTCTAACGAGTATTACATTATTAATATTTAAGATCCAATTCTACCTTCAAACCTACGAACAAATCATAAATTCAACTCAAAAATAAGAAAATGCTTGCTCAAAACTCAATGACTTACGAAATCACAGTTAGGGTTCAATTTGGATTATGAGTTTGGTGCTATATATAGGCATAAACTCAATCATAATCACGTAAATCATCTTAACTCTAAGAAAAGGAGGCTGCTATAAGGGATTAACATTCTTTATCAATACCCATGAACAACCGTGTTGGTCCTGACATTTTAGAAGCCTTATGCGAAAAAACACTAAATATGGCATTTGAACTTTTTTTATAATGCTATTTTTTAAATTGTTCTTTTACTACAATTTAACGTCTATTTTACGATAAGTCGATCAATAACTTCTTTTTTACTATGAACAAAATGTTCAATTTTTTTTTGGCATTTAGAATATTTGATACAAAATTCCTAGTTGGAAGCATACCTTATATATAATCACTCTATCATTTTATGTAAATACCAAACACATATCAATAATAAGCGTTTTATTAATTCATATATCGTTATTAAAAAAACATTGGCATTAAAAATTAACAACTAATAACTAAATAAGTTCTCACACATACAGAAAAAACAAGAAAAGGTCAAAAAAGAATTATGAATTCTGTTATTGAATCTAACTTTCTTTTTATGTAAAACTCTAAAATTTAAAGAGCCACACGATGGCATTGCTTGTGAATGATGATCACTACAACAAATATAGTCTATTATGATGACAAAAATCGTCGCTAAAGATCAATATTGATCTTTAGCAACGAAAAAAGTTGTCGTAATAGACTACATTTGTTGCAGTGGATGTCAAATAACGTTTGAAGAGAAAATAAAAAAATAAATTGAGAATTAAGGATTTCACGTATGAATTTGAATAATAATTATATTGATTATCAGAATAATAAAATAATAGAATAATATGTAATTATTAACTAAAATCATCCCTAAATATACTTGAGAAATAAAAAAATCATTAAAATTTATGTACTAAAATAAAAAAAATATTACGTTAAAGAAAATGAAAATTGAAAAATAACTTAGGGAACTCAAACTTGAGAAATAAAAAAAATCATTTATAGTATTTATATGGTAAAATTTAGAAAATCTTTTGTTGAAAAGAGAAGTCAGTTAAAACGACTCGTGGACTTGAACCCGGTTAACAAAAACTTCGAACATTTAGATAGTTAGATTGATAACTTGTGAAATGTTTGTATTGATTAATTTATGGGGTCTTTGGGAGTGCTTATATTTTTAACTTGTGTTTATATTTAAAAGTGCTTATTTGCTTATGTGGTGAGGAGAAGGAGTTTTTTAAAAAGTGTTTGGATTAGCTTATTGTGGTGTGGAAACATGATAAGCAAATAAGGAGTTTTTTAGTGTTTGGCAAATTTTTGCTTATTTATGTAAAATGACCAAAAAGGACATTGTTCTATCTTAGTTATTTAATTATTTGCTTTTTAATATACAACCATTGATTTTTTCAACATTTATATTTATATATTTGGCAAAAAAAAAATTAACGTCAATAATTTAAAAAAAATAATATTACCTTAAATAACATTAATAATTTAAAAATAAAAATAATAACTTATAAACATTCATAATTTAAAGAAAATAATAGTAACTTAAATAACAAAATTAACGTCAATAATTTTTAATAGTTCTTCATCTGTTTCGACTGAATATTTCTTCTGCAATCGCATCTCTTATTGCAATCATATAATCAGTGTCAGCCCTAATACGACTTGAACTTGTGCCTTCATGTGCTTCGTTATTGCTACCACTTCCTTCATCATCAACATCAATACGAGGGTTGTATGATTCTTGTTGCGCCCTGTCAAATGCTTCGTCAAAATTACCGTTCATTCTTATATAATTGTGAAGTGCCATCGACGCTAGCACAATATTTACTTGTGTCTCATAGGTGTAATTGACATGCATACGTTTTAGTATGGCCCATCTAGCCTTCCATACTCCAAACGTTCGTTCGATAACATTTCTCAACGACGAGTGATAATAGTTAAATGTCTCTTTTCCTCCTCTTGGAGCCCGTATTGCGGCGGTTTAATAATAAAATAAGCTATAAGCATTCATTATCAGGGATCTGGTTAAAAACAAAGATCCAGTTCACCTAGCAGACAGAGTTTGACAAATTGAACTCCCCTTTGTTTAAAACATTAACTTCTTCAAATTTCAGGATCTACTAACAGCCAGAGAAGTGAAAGAACAGTAGCAAATATAATCTGAAAACAATTAGCAACAATTCTATTGGAGACATTACAAATTCCAATAACCTGACTCTTTTAGGTGAAATCAACCAGGGTACGGAATAGTAACATCAAAAATACCCTATTAGGGCACACTTTCATTTGATAGTCTCCTTCAAATTGCCCATTCCAATTGAAACAACACGTATCAATTTCAGGACCACCACATAATAATCCTCTTTAGATTTTATGGAAAAGCTGAAAAACCCTAACCAACTATCTAGTTTTAAGCAAATAGCACCAATTCTAAAACACCAAATTATAGTTTTATCACCAATTCTTTTAGTAACAAATAGCAAATCAGTTTCTTAAAATTTTAAGAATTTTTCGAGAGCACAGAACCAAATCTGGTTGTTAAACACAACTTGAAATCGATGGTAATTTTCGAGAGCACAACACCAATAAACACCAAATTGATCAATAAAATCACAGATATACCTGTTTTGACGATTTTCGAGAGCAGGATCGTTTGTTGAACAAGCCGATTGTGCAGAGAGACTGTGGAGAAAGGATGGAGGATGGTGGTGATGTCGATCCTGTGGAGAAGATGGAGGATGGTGGTGATGTCGAGTGGAGGCGATGGAGGATGGTGGTGTCGCTCCTGTGAAGACGAGAAATGGCGGAGATGGAGGCGATGGTGAAAGACAAGAAATGAACTGATCGCTGCTAGGGTATGAGGGTAAAAAAGTAATTTGGAAAGACAAGAAAATAAGCAGATGGAAATAAGTAGCTCAGTAGTGACTTCTCAAAAATGACTTATCAGTGGTGAGGAAAAGTCATAAGCTGTTTTATATTTTTGCCATCCAAACACTCTAAACAGCTTATCAGTGGTGAGGAAAAGCTATAAGGAGATAAGTTAAAAATATAAGCACTCCCAAACACCCCCTATATAAATTGTGTAACAACAAAAGAAAAATGGGATGCTCCCAAGATAGGAGGCCCATGCGGCGCGCCAATAACGCATGCATAGCCTCTTAGGGCCGACCGCCGACCCTGATGAATAGTGACACATCAAGGAATCTACGGCAGGATTACACATTAAATTGTCTAGTGTAGTCACCACATATACATACAAACATAAATAAAATAAAAAAGAACAATTTATCGGCCGTCGGTGTTAAAATCACCAACGGCTGGCTTCTTAGTTAGAAAAATTGCACATGGTCGATAGGATTGGAATTCAGGCTAATATTGGACAGGTAATGCATCTCGCATCCCCGACCCCTTCCCAGATGAATCTCCATGGGTTTTGGGAGAAGGATCCCCCGATGGGTTTGGGAAATCCGTTGCGTACCCGTTTAGTAAAAAAACAATGTATTTATAAAAACGGGTCGGATTAGGGCGGATAATGCCATCCTCAATCAGGTCCGACCACGCTTCAACTATAAAAATAAATTAATGCCCGCGTCTTGTTATTTATCAACCCGAGGAATCTCTGTGGTACCCGCTCTAACCGGTAAAGTTTTCTGCTTTAATGGTCAGATATCACATCATCCACCTATGTTTAGGCCCCCACGTTTTTTCATACCGATATAAGGCCCTCCGCAGCGCCCGCGGGCTCGCTGCGGGCTCAGGGTGCGGGTTTGAAAACCCGATGAACCCGAGCATGTTTTGTTTATTTATTTTTTTTTAAATTTTTTATTCAAACGGCTCTTTCAAACGGCTACTTTTTTTTTCAATTTAATCACACTATATATATTAACCCTCAACCTCTTATTTTTTCACACCAACAATCTCTCAAACTCTCTCAAATTCTCTCAAACTCTCTCAAATTTCATCATGAATCCAAACAAAACACCTAGATCCCGTCGTAACCGACCAGATACACCGCAACCGCAAGAAGACCCGGAGCTTGGTTTCCAAGCGTTTACACAACCAGGTTATCGTCCGCAATTTTCTCAACAAAATCCACCACAAAATTCGCAACAAATTTCGCCACAATGGTCGCAACAAAATCCGCCACAATATGTTTACAACTCATTAGGCCATCCGCAACAAATTCCTTACCAACTTACACGTTCCGGTATGATTGAACAAGGTTTTACTCCGACCAACTTCAATCCTCCTTCACCCTTCATCAATCTCGCCGACGACATTGTTCCGGAAACCCAACATACTAGCCCGCACACACCACAATCCATCTACACACAACCATCAAACCCGGAACCATCAAACCCGAGACCATCGAGAAAAGGAAAAAGCAAACAATATGAAAATAGAGCCCCCAAACAGATGTGGACTAACGAGGAGGAACTCGCGTTAGTGTCGGTGTGGGTTGACGTTTCGGAGGACCCCGTTATCGGTAACGCACAAACCCATGGTAATATTTTTATTGTTATTATTATTATTATTGTTATTATTAATATTATCATTATTATTACTATTCTTGTTAATATTCTTATACTTGAATTTACATAAATGTAGAAGGTTTTTGGACCCGAATCGGGGAAGTGTTCTATAGTTTGATGGGTCGCGCCAATTATAGAACAACTCATCAACTCAACACCAAGTTCAACAACCTGAATAAAAAAATTGCTCTTTTTGGCGGCATCTACAACAACTTGGTCAATAATAGATCAAGCGGAATGAGTGATGCCGACATTTCACGAGTGGCACACGAACGGTACCAAGCACAACAAGGGTTTGCTTTCTCTAAAGAACAAGCTTGGGAAGTCCTAAAAAAATGTCCAAAATGGGGAGCCGTTCCAACGATGACGACAACTTCATCGCGGGGTTCAAAACGTACCAATGATGACGATGACGACAACTCCATCGAGCAACTTCAACGACCCATCGGGAGAAACAAGGCAAAAAAACATCAACGAGTAATACGTCCGGGTCGAATACGAACGAAAGTGTTACTCAGTTGTTGACGACGTTCAACGACAAGATTGATGATACAATGGAATACAAAATGAAAAAACTCGATCTCGAAATCGAACGCTCAAAACTCGAACGAGATAGGTTGGAACAAGAACTCGAAATCGAACGCTCAAAACGATTTGAGAAAGACTTCGAGTTTTTCATGACCTCGCATGATCACCTTACGGGAGACGTTTTGAGGGTTACTTTAAAGAGAAAAGAGCAAATTAAAAAATTTCATAATTGGTAGTGTTTTGTATTTTGTAATTTTTATTTTTAATGAATGATATGAATTTTTATTTTTATTATTTATCTTATTTTTATTTATTCAAAAATATATAAATATTTTTATTTTGTTAAATAATTAAATGTATAAATAAAAGAATTAAAAATGATGTGGCGCTGATGTGGCATTGAGGGCTTGAGGGCTTTTAGTTATGCGTTGAGGGTGTTTAGGGCTTGAGAACTTAGCTGATGTGGCGTTGAAGGCTTGAGGGCTTTTATCTATGCGATGTGGATGGCCTAATGAAGATGCTCTAAATAACGTTTTTATTTCGTGTCTAAAACAAATATACGACTGGATTTGCTTTTTTAAACATTTTATTATTAATATTTTTTGAGATTAATAGTCTAGATCTCTAGGTCCACAATATTACCAAAAAGTCAACAAAAATCATAAAGAAAACATCTCAAACTGAATAGCGTGTGCATGCAATTGGAACTTGTTCAAACTTTTTGAACTTTTCAAAGTCTAGCCAAATCCACAAAAGTCAATTTAGATACCAAGTCAAAGGAAACGACACCGTTCTTATCCCGTACCCACCTTCTCATGCAGACATGCCTCTTAACAATTTTTCACACATCCTATAAATGCACCTCAACAATCCCACTCATTGAATCATACAAACCATCATGAAAACTTTCTCAATCCTCATTGTCGCCGGCATACTTTTTGCCGGAATCCTCCACATCACCGCCCAAAACTGCGGCTGCAGTCCAGACTTGTGCTGTAGTCAGTTCGGTTTTTGTGGCAGTGATGCAGCATTCTGTGGCACCGGGTGCCGGGAAGGGCCTTGTTTCGGTTCTCCTCCGACGAATGACGTATTGGTTGCTAGCATCGTGACCGATGCATTCTTCAATGGAATTGTGGACCAATCTGATGCCAGTTGTGAAGGGAGAGGATTTTATTCACGTGCGGCCTTCCTTGATGCAGTGGCAAACTATCCCCAATTTGGTAGAGTCGGTTCTGAAGAAGATTCGAGGCGGGAGATCGCAGCGTTCTTCGCCCATGTTACCCACGAAACTGGACGTAAGATCGATCTTCATCTTATTTTTGTTTTTAAATTTAATCATCAAAGTTGACAATAGCAAGTTGGACTAAGGGGTTGTTTACTAAAACTTATATCTAATCAGTTAGCTAAACACTTAGGGGTCGCTTATCGGGTAATTAAGTGTTTACCAGCGAGATCACCGTCATGCATCACTTAGTAACATTCTCGGTCATCAAAACGCTCATAATGTTATTTTGATGTCCAAGAATCTTACCCGGTAAGCGCTTAGCCAATAAGCTTCGGTAAACTTCCCCTAAACTTTGATGTTTTTATTTTATGTATTTAATTCTTTATTTTTATTTGTAAACAGATTTTTGCTTCATTGAAGAAATAAATGGTCCTTTGGGAGATTATTGTGACGAAAATAATACACAATATCCATGTAACCCTAGCAAGGGTTACTATGGGCGAGGTCCAATCCAACTGTCCTGGAATTTCAACTATGGTCCGGCCGGGGAGAGCATTGGGTTTGACGGACTGAACAATCCTGAAATCGTGGCCACTGATCCAGTCATCTCTTTTCGGACTGCGTTGTGGTATTGGACGACCAATGTTCAGTCAGTGCTAGGCCAAGGGTTTGGAGCCACCATCCGAGCCATCAATGGACCACTCGAATGTGACGGTGCCAATCCGGCCACCGTAACTTCTCGTGTTCAGTATTTCACTGACTACTGTAACCAACTTGGTGTTACCACGGGCAGTAATCTTCGGTGTTAAGTGTAACACCCCGAAATTTCCATTATAGTATTTTAATGTGAATGGGGTCTATTTATAATTTAGTCTAAGTTGTGGACTATTTATAATCATAAACTCTAGGGTTGAAATTGTATTTTGACCAAAGTTTATAAGTTAATGTTGAAATTAGAAATGTGAAGGTGTATGTGGGCATTTATTGTAACCTTGAAGTTTAAAGGGGTGTTGGGTCATTCTTTGAAAGTTGAGAATACCTTAAGTGTAACGACCCGGTTTCCCAAACATGCTTCAAATAACATATATTGCATAACATTGTTACATTCATAATAAAAGTTACAAAATAAATCACAAACGGTCGCTTCGGTCTCGAAACTACAAAATACATAAAAGTTTCTTAATCAACGTCCATCAAAAGCTTCCTATTCTTATCCCTTTCCTTCGCCGATCCTCTACCTGTAAAACATATTTTTGAAAACAAAATGAGGGTTAGACCAAACGGGTCTAGTGAGTTAATCCCGATCCTTTCCAAAATCGTTATAAAACCTTTTTATGTAAATCCTTTGTATCAAAATAGTTTATATAAACCTTTAGTAATCCTTTCGTAGAATATAAACATACCACACGTATTTAAATACCAAACAAGACTCGTGCACCGTGCTCAACTCATCCTCATTCCTCATTCCCATGGCCATATTAGTTGGTAGCAAGCCAACTAATAATTCAACGTTGTACGACAATTACAACCAACAACGCCGTACGACAATTACGACCAACAACGCCGTACAACAATTACGACCAAAACTTCAAGGCATAGTTCGGCGTGCTCTCGTGTAGTGTAATACTTACCTAAATATAATATCACATCATATTATATTTCAACATAAACACATAATTACACTATTTATCGCATTCCAAATCATATCTCAATATATGATATTTTCATTTATAAACCTTTCATCACATTCCAACCATATATATATATATATATATATATATATATATATATATATATATATATATATATCTTAACGTAAACATATAATCACACCACGTATCATATTCTCAATCCATACATATCTAACTCATATATATATATCACATATATATGTATCCCAGTTGAAAACGTTTTAAAGTAAAACTCACCTGATTATAGCCACGTCACTCTAATTAAAGTCGTAAGAATCTTCGTCACCAACTTCACAGAAATCTTTACTTCCAATCACTTGATATACCTAATCCTTTGCCGTGAACAAACCAATACATATATATACTAGACAAAATATTAACTCTCTTTTCTTCCTTCTCTCTTCCCTTCTCTCGATCTCTCTTTCTCCCTTTTCTCTCTTTCTCTCTTTCTCTTCTCTCTTTTCTTTCTAGAAACACACACAACACATATATATATATATATACATAATATACGTATAATATATATATATAAATTATAATATCTAGATATTTATATATATATATATAAATTATAATATCTAGATATTTGTATATATATATATATACATAATATACATATATATATATAATATCTAATTCATGAAACTTTTCTCTTTCTCTCTTACACGATATAAACACACACCACACATACTAGATATAAATATCTCATTCACATTTTTTTATAATGAAAATATCTAACTCTCTCTTTAACTCTCTTTTCTTTCTTTACAAATCACACACGTATATATATAAATATCCAACTTGTTTTTATGGGATGACACCTCACACACACAAACTTAATATTTCTAAATGAAATCTCTCTCTCTCTCTCTTCACGTATACAAGACACCACACACACATATTTATATATAATTATTACAAATATCTATATATTTAATCAAATTTATCAAACAAACCCCAAACTCCTCTTATATGACACAATCTACCCTCCAACTTCCAAATAAAATTAAAGTCTACCTTTTAACCTATAACTCCATAAAAATTAAATTCCAAATTTATCTTAAAATCAAAATAATAAAATTATATAAATCAATAATATACCCGGTTATTACATTATCTCCCCCTTAAAAGAATTCCGTCCCGGAATTCAGTCAAGCAACCAACGAGGGTAACTACTATCAAATTGGTTTCAAACTCTTCAAACACATCAAAGTGTTTACGGAACTCCCAAAGGACTTTTTACTAGACCAACCGCATTACTGCTTCAAGTTTACTAATTGTTCCCACTTCAATATTTCAAACCAAAACCTCAAGAATCTTAATTCCACACAAGAATTCCGCCCCTTTAAAACAACGATAACCACCAACTTATTAATACTAACCACTTCATTTGAATTTACATACATCGTCCGCAATTTACTCAATTATTCCATCCCACAAAGTTAATCCAAATCTTAAAATAACCATAATCGAAATTTTCTACCGTATCACCCAATATTCAAATCCCTCGAAGGTTCAAAATAACTCGAATGTTCACTTATGTCACAAAAAGAAATAACTTATACTCATATAAAACTACTCCAAATAACACAACATTTTATGCTTACTCGGAAACATTTACCACGCTAATACTACTTTTAACTCCACCGGCCTTTCACGACAAACATCGTATTCTACACTTTTACAATACTAACTCGAAAACATAATAATACACTTTCAATAAAAACTTGCTTAGCAATTGCAACTTATTTCTTATACTCTTCCATGGAATAAAATATACTCAAAAATCATTTTATATCACGGATAAATTTCTTAATTTTATTAAACCCGTATACTTCATCCTACCATTTCCATTTCTCATGCTAGCATAGCATATCCACAATAATCACACATCAATACTCATTGCACTTGACACCAAATCATTTATCAAAATCATATTTACACATGCAAGACCCAGTCTAATCAAACGGTTCCACTAAAAGTTACAATAAAAATAACACTAAATGCTTCAAGATACAACACACTTCTCGATCTCCAAACATAGTTAACCAAATCACTTACATTCTTTTACACTAAAGGAATATATCGAATCTCTAAACAAAATTAATCTATCCACTTTTATTTCTATACTCACAAGAATACTTCTAACAATTCAATTCAAAAATAGTTAAAATAAATAATAAACACTATGAATTAACGTACTTTACCCGATGTCCAATCGGAATAAAATAATTTCATCCAAATATAAACATATTAGTGTCTCTAAATCCAATACTTTAATCGGTTTCATTCCTTTTTCCATTTTGATACCAAACTTCTAGTTTATGAATTCTAATACAAGAACATAATTAATAAATGATTTCACCATGAAATACTTCAAGACTTTATCTAATCATAATCAACCAACTAAAACTCATATATCTATAACACAACTATCAAATACTTTTCTAATGCAGATAAACGGCAATTAAAGAGTCACACTTAATCAATTGCATCGGAGTCAATTAGCACTTTAGCACGTATAGAGTTTATAGGAATATACCTGTCTTCGTCTCTATCCATATGTCACGACCGACTTTCCACTCTGTTGATTTCAACAAGGTTAATATACCAATAAGCACATACCCAATATAATAAGGTATTCCAGTTCAAACATGTACTTGTAAGTTCACAATTACACTGGTCAGGTGTAATTTGAAATTACCTTACATGATGTTCCTTCTACCTTTTTATATTTAACATCCCAAGGTTCTAGAATAATAGGGACATCCTACTTCACATACAGTTTAAGTCTAGGTATAGATCCGTATACCTAAATCCCTTAAACTAGGGCTCTGATACCATCTGTAACGACCCGGTTTCCCAAACATGCTTCAAATAACATATATTGCATAACATTGTTACATTCATAATAAAAGTTACAAAATAAATCACAAACGGTCCCTTCGGTCTCGAAACTACAAAATACATAAAAGTTTCTTAATCAACGTCCATCAAAAGCTTCCTATTCTTATCCCTTTCCTTCGCCGATCCTCAACCTGGAAAACATATTTTTGAAAACAAAATGAGGGTTAGACCAAACGGGTCTAGTGAGTTAATCTCGATCCTTTCCAAAATCGTTATAAAACCTTTTTATGTAAATCCTTTGTATCAAAATAGTTTATATAAACCTTTAGTAATCCTTTCGTAGAATATAAACATACCACACGTATTTAAATACCAAACAAGACTCGTGCACCGTGCTCAACTCATCCTCATTCCTCATTCCCATGGCCATATTAGTTGGTAGCAAGCCAACTAATAATTCAACGTTGTACGACAATTACAACCAACAACGCCGTACGACAATTACGACCAACAACGCCGTACAACAATTACGACCAACACTTCAAGGCATAGTTCGGCGTGCTCTCGTGTAGTGTAATACTTACCTAAATATAATATCACATCATATTATATTTCAACATAAACACATAATTACACTATTTATCGCATTCCAAATCATATCTCAATATATGATATTTTCATTTATACACCTTTCATCACATTCCAACCACATATATATATATATATATATATATATATATATATATATATATATATATATATATCTTAACGTAAACATATAATCACACCACGTATCATATTCTCAATCCATACATATCCAACTCATATATATATATATATCACATATATATGTATCCCAGTTGAAAACGTTTTAAAGTAAAACTCACCTGATTATAGCCACGTCACTCTAATTAAAGTCGTAAGAATCTTCGTCACCAACTTCATAGAAATCTTTACTTCCAATCACTTGATATACCTAATCCTTTGCCGTGAACAAACCAATACATATATATACTAGACAAAATATTAACTCTCTTTTTCTCTCTTTTCTTCCTTCTCTCTTCCCTTCTCTCGATCTCTCTCTCTTTCTCCCTTTTCTCTCTTTCTCTCTTTCTCTTCTCTCTTTTCTTTCTAGAAACACACACAACACATATATATATATATATATATACATAATATACGTATAATATATATATATATATATAAACTATAATATCTAGATATTTATATATATATATATATATATATATATATAAATTATAATATCTAGATATTTATATATATATATATATATATATAAATTATAATATCTAGATATTTATATATATATATATATATATATATATATATATACATATACATAATATACATATATATATATATATATATATAATATCTAATTCATGAAACGTTTCTCTTTCTCTCTTACACGATATAAACACACACCACACATATTAGATATAAATATCTCATTCACATTTTTTTATAATGAAAATATATAACTCTCTCTTTAACTCTCTTTTCTTTCTTTACAAATCACACACGTATATATATATATATATATATAAATATCCAACTTGTTTTTATGGGATGACACCTCACACACACACTTAATATTTCTAAATGAAATCTCTCTCTCTCTCTCTTCACGTATACAAGACACCACACACACATATTTATATATAATTATTACAAATATCTATATATTTAATCAAATTTATCAAACAAACCCCAAACTCCTCTTATATGACACAATCTACCCTCCAACTTCCAAATAAAATTAAAGTCTACCTTTTAACTTATAACTCCATAAAAATTAAATTCCAAATTTATCTTAAAATCAAAATAATAAAATTATATAAATCAATAATATACCCGGTTATTACATTAAGAGAGGATAAGCTGATTGAGATATTTTATCTCAATCAGTTTTTGTGGAGTCGGTCAAGTGAGAGCAGTGAGAGAGAATGAAAGAAGAAGAAAGCACCGGTAAGATTTTCATCCATAACCTCTGATCAAGTTTTAATAGTTGTTGGGTTTTAAGCAAAATTATCTGTGATTAGGTGTTTAAAAGCCTTACAGCAGATTGAGTGTGTGGATTGTGCATAAAGAAAGGAATTCGTCTTCTAGCAGGTGAGTTCATTCTTTTCATTGTAAGATTTAACAGTTGAAATTGAATCAGTTATAGTATATAAACTGTCTGAATGGATTCGTAAATTTGTATGGAAACGAAATCGGTCTATTAATTGTATTAAGATGAGTTTTTCTGAGTTATTTGACGAGAACTGAATGTTTAAAATCGGAGTACTGGTATAGAGAATTCCGGAACTAGAATTGGATCCGGAATCAATGGATTCCGGAATTGGGTTCGAATACCGAAAGAGGACCGGATCCGGAATTGGGTTTGAATACCGGAACTGGACCAGATCCGGAATGGGTTGGAGATCCGGTATTGAGAGTGAGATCCAGAATCGATTAATTTCCGAAAGTGGGTTCCGGTACATGGTTGGGTTCTGGTGTATGGCTTGGACCCAGAATCAATTAAATTCCGGAACTTGGGCCTTTTGTTTTGGGCTTCCGGTATATGAAATCCGGAATTGGGCTTTCGGTATACGAAATCCGGACTTGGGCCGACCTAGTAATAAATTTAATTCCGGAATAACTTGGGCCGGATCAAATGTTTATTGCATACCGGAAATAGGCCTTGGGCTCCTTTGGAATCGGTATTAAAGTTCCGGGAGATATCTTAATTCTGGACATTTAATAAATCCGGAAAATATGGTAATTTCCGGTATTAGGCTTTATGATCCGGAATATGGTAATTTTCGGTATTGGGTTTATAGATCCGGTATTTGATGGTTCCCGGAATGGATTTGAGTCCGTATTAAATGGACCCGAATTAGGTTTAGAATCCAGTTTTGGTTTTGGATTTTAAATCAGAATTCGTATTCGGATCAATTGTTAATATTCTTAAGTTAAGAATATGTTGTGGGTTATAGCGTGATATGTTTGATACATACATTAATATTGTAATGGATCCATAGGCATACAAGTCAATCTTTATTGTCTTTTATGGGACGGTTATTCTCATGTTGTCGCTAGAAATAGGCATCGGGTCATCGGGGGCAACTTGGTACGGTCTTATGGGAGCCGGATACTAGCCATTGGCCATATGGTGTAATTTCTAGTGAATGAGTATACCTTGAATCATCGGGGGGGGGGGGGGGGGGGGGGGGGGGCGTCTATGAATCGCGATTTATTGATCCCATTGGGGTCATTGATTCTAAGGTGATGAGAAACGCGGAATAGGCATAAAGTAAATTGTAATTCCCGTTGGTCTATAATGTGGATTGTTAATCCCATTTCGGAGGCGATAGCCCATAATGCGGATTGTTAATCATATTTCGGGAGGCGATAGCCTATGATGTGGATTGTTAATCCCATTTCGGGAGGCGATACCCTATGATGTGGATTGTTAATCCCATTTCGGGAGGCGATACCCTATAATGTGGATTGTTAATCCCATTTCGGGAGGCGATAACCTATAATGTGAAATAGGCATAAAGTAATTTTTAATTTCCATTTCGAGAGGTGATAAGAAATGATTGAATAGGCAAAGTAGAATTGCTATTCAGGTTGAATGATTGAATATGCAAAGTAGAATTGCTATTCAAGTTGAAATGGTTGAATAGGCAAAGTAGAATTGCTATTCATATTGAAAAGATTGAATAGGCAAGGTAAAACTGCTATTTATGTTATAATAGTGGAATAGGGAAGTATAATTGCTATTATTGTTGAGAAGTGGAATAGGCAAAATATAGTTGCTATTCATATTGACTGAAGTGGATAGGCAAAGAATAGTTGTTATTCGTAATTAAGACGTGAAAACGTGAAATAGACAAAGTGTGATTATTGTTTCCGTTTGCTTTCGATGGACTAGAGATAGGCAATATATAAGAGCTATTTCTGCTTCCATTCCAAGAAAGAGGTATGGCGACTGATTGTAATTCCTTAGGCTTAAGTGATGATCTAGAATCAGTAATGATTCATAGTAGGCCTTTGAACTTGATGAATGACTTTCTGAATGTTAGTCATATTCATGGGATCGGGTATGTTCCCGTCATTGTGATATGAATACGAGTACGGTAAGAATGGTGACAAACTAGGTTTGTTTATATGATTTGAATATCTGAGTTTCAAGGCTGTTATTGTTTTAGTTTGAAATTGGATGTTCTCACTAGGCGTAAGCCTAACTGTTCAAATTCAATTTTCTTACCAGGTACGAGTTCAGGAAAATAATGGAATGTGTGACGAGTGCTTTTGGTATTCAACTTTTGACGATGAGCGGAGAACTTAGACGATGCGAGGAGGCTTTGGATGGATTGATTAGATAACCCATTTAATCTAATTATAGTTGACATGATTAGATTAATAGGTTATTTAGAGAATTCGATTTGTGTATAAAGGAACCCTCATA
The DNA here is from genome assembly GCA_033807775.1 of Saussurea involucrata. Taxonomy (NCBI): domain Eukaryota; kingdom Viridiplantae; phylum Streptophyta; class Magnoliopsida; order Asterales; family Asteraceae; genus Saussurea; species Saussurea involucrata. The sequence continues at coordinate 104,577,902 of CM066322.1, read as the reverse complement.
GTTGGTTCTCTGTTTATTTATATAAAGGTTTGGTTGACTTTCTGATTTACCTTGTGAATTTTAAGGTTCAAATTGGCCCTGATTTTAGGGTGTCACATTAAAACTGTTTGGAATTTTTTTACGATATTGAAGACTGTATCCCACTGGATACATGAAATATGTATTCGTATTTGTTTTGTATCTCATATTTGCTCAATATTCTATATTAGTATCAATATTATAGATACTAAAGTAATACAAAAGGCAAATATATAATGCTCTTTTACGCTTGACTTCAATGCTTGGGTCGGGATTAAATGAAATAAAATCACGAAATTGGTAATAGGGTAGGGGTCTAGAGGTCTTATTCAGTTACCTTTATGTCTTAATTGTTAACCATTAAGGGGATTAAGGGGCTGTTTGGCAGTTGCTGAATGTTTTGGTGCAGAATGATTAACAGGTTACAATGGTTAAGAGGCTTTTATGATATAGTGCAAAATGAAATATGGTTGTTTGGTATTTGTTTAAAACTAGATACGTACCCGCGCGCGATGCGACGCAAAGTATCTCGAATCTAAAGCCGATAATTTGAAAAAATAATTTTATTTCATGTTCATATTTATTCGTTTTTAAATCGCATATTAGATGTATAAAATTAAAGGTCAATATGTTTAATTGGTCAAAAAATTTGAAAAATATTCGTTCGATAGTAGGGTCTTCAAACGATAACATTTGTGCTAATTTTGAAGGTTTTGATGAACGGTTATAATGGTATAATTTATCAAAAGAGAAAAACATATTTGTTTAATGTATTTTAGTTTATGTATGTTGATATGATAAGGATGTAAAATGAAAAATGGAAGGAGAAGGAATATAAAGTAATTATAAACTAATTATAATGGTATAAAGTGTAATTTAAAAATAAAGAATAATTTTATTTTTAATTATCATGTTGAACGTTGAAGGTTTTAAAGCTTTTAAACTTGTACATGATGTATTGAGATTTGTACTTCTTAAAAATTCAAGAATAACCGTAAATAAAATTATTATTAAAGAAGTATAATAGATAAAAATAGATAAGAGCGTAAAATGTACAAGTTTAAAAAAAAGTCTCCGTACGTCATTCTTAAAAAATCTTGATACGTATTTATGATATTTTACAATATTATTAAGTTAAAAAATATTTAATAATAAACTTATTTTGAAATTATTGACGAGAATATTGTAATAATATAATTTGTAAAAAAAATGTATTTATTAATATGTTTTAGTTAAACTATGATTATGTATTTTTAATATTATAAGGGTGTAAAATGAAAATGAATAATGTAAGGGATATAAAACAAATTAATTTGTACATGTTCATGATATTTAATAATATGATTAAATCCAAAAATATTCAATATTGGGTTCATTTCGAAGATATTGACGAGACGATTACAATTGTGTAATTTGTAAAAAAATACATGTATTTTTTTAATGCATTCTTGTTCATATACGATTATTTATGTTAATATGATAAGGATGTAAAATAAAAAATGAAAAAGTAAGAGATTAAAAGTAAATTAGATAATTAATTCTAAGGGTATAAAGTGTAACTTGATGCTTTGTATAATTGGGGACGTGAGAGGTTAGTAGCTGTGAGACTTGTACATATAGCATCAAAAGTCATATGACTTAAATTTCAACATTAACTGTCGTTTCATGCTTATATATATATATAGTATAGATAAAATCAGGGTACTGAATGGTTAATGGTGGCCCAAGATGCTAAATCATTAAAAGGGTTTTGGAACCATTAAAAGACATATTTTTTTTTTGCCAAACAAGATTCACCTCTGAACGATTCAAACCCATCATATGTCCTAATTAAGGCATCTCAAACAAATTATTACCAGAAATGCCATAAATAATCCAATTTTCTCCTTTTTACCTCCTACAAACCCATCACTCTACCATCAGTCTTTACCTCCTCCATACCCATCACTCTACCATCTATCGCTACTAAACAAAACAACAATACCGACGGCCATTTCTGATAGATTTTCTGTCGGAAATATTTCGACGGTTTTCCGGGGATTGAAGAAGAGTAAAAAAAGTCAACACCTGCATAATTCCATGGAAAATCCGTCACTGAATTAAAAAAATATACCTTTGTGAATATTGTGGCAAATTTGTGACGGATTTGTGATGGAATTGCAATCCACCCCTAATCCACCGCAAATCAGTAACAAATATTTTAAATTTTAAATTAAAAAAATTAATTAAATTTTAATCTTTTATTTATGACGGGTTTTCGGCGGAATTTAATTGAGTTAATTAAATCTGGTACGTTTTCTTTCTTTTACCTTTGGTATCTTAATAAACTTTAGAGTAAACTACAATTTTGGTCCCTGAGGTTTACACCTTGATACGAAAATCGTCCCTAAACTTCAATAAGTGCAGTAAACATCCCTACTGTTTGCATTTTTGCTTTGAAAGTGGTCCCTACTCACTAATTCCGTTAAAATTATCCGTTAGAGTCAGGGGTATTTTCGTCAAACCTTGTTTTTCTATGTTTTTGCAATTTTTCTTTGTTTTTGCTTTTTTGTAAAACCCATAAAACATTAAGGGCCTAATTGTAACATCAAGAGTTTATCATATCTGCATGTCGACAGCGTGAATGTCGCCGGAACACCGGGTTTGGCCGAAATATGAGATTTTCACCGGAGTATAGAGTACTTAGACTTGTGGGCTTCTTCCTTGAGTAATTCCCGGCACCCTCCGATTTTAGGGATCCAAATCTACCCTTGAAAAAGTTTCAGTCCTCTACTATCCTCTGTCAAAAGAAGATGATGCTTCACTATCAATTCATCCTTGAGATTCCCTTCAAGTAGAGCTTCGGTTTGAGCGGTATTGATCATGTTTATTAAGCGCGAGATAACTTCAATTCTTGCCAATGACTTTTGCACCTTCCCACTATACTCCTTCCGACTCAAAGCGTCCGCTACCACATTTGCCTTGCCCGGATGGTATAGCATTTCACAGTCGTAGTCCTTTAGCAACTCCAACCACCTTCGTTGATGCATTCAACTCCTTCTGGTCAAAGACATACTTCAAACTTTTATGATTGGTGTAAAGCGTGCATTTCGTACTATACAAGTAGTATCGCCACAACTTTAAATCAAACACGACCGCCGCCAACTCGAGATCGTGAGTTGGGTAATTCTTTTCGTGTTCTTTCAATTGCCTCGATGCATACGCTATTACCTTTCCTCTTTGCATCAAAACACAACCTACACCCATTTTAGATGCGTCACTATACACGACGAAGTCTTCCATTCCTTTGGGTAAGGACAAGATTGGAGCTTCACAAAGTTTTCTTTGCAAGGTCCCAAACGCTTCCTCTTGTGCGCTAGACCACACAAAGTGCACATTCTTTCGGGTCAATGCCGTTAGTGACGAAGCAATCTTGGAGAAGTCTTGGATGAATCTTTTGTTGGTCCCGAAGGGCTATACAAGTTTGTAAAAGGGGGGGGGGGTTGAATACAAATACACATATTTTACTTTTCTAAATTGTTTATTGATAAATCATTAACAATTTACAGCTTGTTGCGGAAACAAGATTAAGGATAAACCTAAATCTAAACAAGTTGGAACACTAAGTTTCTTGCACTAAGAAAGAGAAGGAAATTACTAATAATAACCTATCTCAAGATAAGAAGGATGAACTTGTCTAGAGTTAGCAAGTTACTTCAAAATGAAGTGAGTTCATCTTCTTATATACTGCATGCATTTAATGCATTGCAGCTTACACTTTACACGTGGCAACAGCTGATTGGTTGCATGTCTTTGACCTTTGTTGACAACCTTAGTAGCCGCATGTTTGAACAGTGTAGTATCAGAGTGGTTGTACGATTTCAGACAATAAGGAGGTTCTTTTTCTGACATATCGTACAGAGACGTGCAAGGGTGGATAAGACAAAAAGTACTTTGTACGGAGGACTTTATGATCAGCTTTTCGTTGATTCAGAGATCTATCATTCTTTAACAGCGAATGATAGAGTTCAGCGATAGCTAAAGTCTTGTACTTGATACTTCACGTTAATTGGACAAATCTGAGTCTTCGCTGATCCGCATCAGTTCATTAGGAGACTTGTCGCTGGTTCTTGAGCTTGATCTTCGACTTCAGCGTAGAACCTATGTTAACGTGAAACTTGTCTTCAGGGATCATAAGTAAACAACTAACTTATCAGCGATCACCATAAGTACTGAACAGACTCAGAGTATTATGGTGAGCAGTGTTCGCTGAGTGTTTAATCTAAAGAGCAAGAGTTCCTATCAGCGGTACTGTAAGATCTTAGTACTTATCAGCGATAGTGAAACTCTGATACATATTGTTTACTTACAATTTTCACTAAGTATATAAGAGAGGGTCATTATCAAATCACTGAGGGTTTGGATCAACAATCTCCCCCTATTTGATTATGACATAGCAACAAAGAAAATTGCTATTTAATGAAAACATAAGGATAAAAAGAACTCATAAAATATTTGTCCCTTTTACTGTTTTCTTGGATCTTTTCTGTACTGATGGAGTAAAGTACGTTCGCTGAAAATTTTCTTTAAACTTTGTAAAGATTACAGAGGGAAATGGAAAAATTACAAGTACAACGAATAAAATTACAAGTACAAAAGATGTAGACAGATAAGGATAGAAAGAATTACAAGGCGATCCTATCCGTCAAAAGGTTCTTCCTTAATGAGTTGTTCATCAAGGGTCATTGATGTGGGAATTATCCAGTCAGGGACATCTACTCCTTGATTCTTTTTGTTCAGAGCTTCTTTAAAAATCAAGGGATTCAGGTGTCTAGCTTTGATGTCGCGTCTGACTTCACACCAGTATATGAGATCTCTGAGTTGTTCGATGGGAGCGATGTGGAGCTCAGAGATACGTTGAAAGTGATTGTTTCCATCGTAGTCTAGAAAGAATATACCATAAGGATCACTTACAACTGTGCCAGGAATGAAAGTTTCTCCAGGTGGTAGGGAGGTGTCAAGCACTAAGAGATCAGCATCAGGGCCAAGAACTTCAGCACGAGAGAAACCAATACCTGTTTCATTCCGTATAGGAGGAACTGAGTCTGAGACTTTCTTTTCCTTAGCAGAGACTTTTCTTTGTTGAGGAGGAAGAAGAGTAGAGGGAGGAATATCCACAGCAGAAGAAACCAGGTCGATCTGTTTGTTTAAGATCTTCTCGACATGGCTTTTGAACTTTGAGCGCGATCGCTGAATGGCTAATTTCGTTTCTAACCATTCAGAGAGACCAAACTTTTCTAAGGTAGCAGCATAGAAGGTTTGCTTGGTCTTGTCTTCTCTGTAGACATCAACTTCAACAACAGGAACGTCTGAGTACAGTCTTCCTCTGATGTTTACTTTGATGATTTTGGATGGTCTAGATCGATAGTTCAACATTTCTTTAGACCATTCCAAAGTCGTATCAGAGACCTTAGTCTTTTCTCTAACGATCTTTTGAGCATCATCCCATAGCTGACGTTGAACATCAATGGGAGCTCTTTTCAGTTTGGGGTCTTTTACAGATCATTGAGTAAGCTGGATGGCGTATTCTCTGTCTTTTTCTTCAGCTTCCTTTCTTTCAGCGATTAGGCGTTCAGCTCTGAGGTGTTCCTTGTATTCCTTTTGGGAAATTCTGAACTTTGGAGGAACGGAAGGAAGTTGATCACGCTTCCGAATGATTCGCTGATCTTCGAGTCTCTTGATCAGTGTATCTCTCTTTTCTTGATCCTCTTCACTTAGCTTTTGAGGAGCCAAGGAAGGTATGTTTTTGTGAGAGAGCATCTGTTCTTCAGGTTCATCAGTCTCAGAGATCAAATCTAAGACCGAGATTATTTCTTTAGCGTTGGGAGCTGGGATTATTGTTGATGAAGTCGCAGCTGTAGGAACTTCAGCGATATCCTCAAACAGGGGAGAGGACTAGCTGAAACACAACGATCTTACAAGTAAGAACATGGGTAGAACAGAGATAGAGAAAGAGTAGGGTAAAGTGTATGGAGGTTTTAGTGTGTAGAACTGATAATGTGTATAGATGTAACATCCTGAATTTTCAATAATATTTTAATGAGGATTGGGATGTATTTGTATTTTGTGTAAACCTTGAATTATATGGAAAATTTATAATTCAACGGGGTTAAAATACAAGGATTTAAAGTTTAGTGTTATTTTTGGAAATATTGAAACCTAGAGGTGTGAATTGTAGAATTAATGAAACTTGGGGGTATGTATGGTTAATGTTGAAAGTGGGTGTGGATAAGGGGTGGAAAGCTGAGAAATATCTCAGTATCTTGTGTGTGGGTCGGTCAAGAGGCAGAGAAAGGAGATAGAGAGAAAAGAGAAAGCAAGTTTGGCTTTGTTCATCAATTTGGTAAGTAAATCAATCAAGGTTTCTGGTAAAATCTGTGTAGTTCAATGTTTGTAAAACGAATTTGAATGTGGAATAGGTGTTTGGAATCATAAACAACAGATTTGAAGAATCAGATTGTGCAAAGTGGGTATAACTTCTTTAAGAGGTGAGTTCATTTGTTGTTTGCTTAAATCAGTGTTTTCATGTTAAATTGAACCTTGTAATAGCTGTATAAATTGTTTGTGGACTGTATGGAATGGTTGGAATGAGCTGAATAGAACAGACATAGGTTGGAATCGAATTTATAGGGCTGCAGGTCGAGTTGTCCGGACGAAACCACGTATCCAGACACCTCTGTGATGAATGTTCCCGGACACGATCAAGTTATCCGGGTAAGTTTCGAATTATTTTAGTTTTCCGGATGAGTATAGTTATCCGGATTATATCAGTATCCGGAAAAGTTGTGTTATCCGGATTAGATCAGTATCCGGAAAAGTTGTGTTATCCGGAAAAGTTGTGTTATCCGGAAAAGTTGTGTTATCCGAAAAAGTCTAGATATTCGGAAACCCCTGTTGTCCGGACACTTTTGGAGAAATTGAAAATGTTAGGTTTTGAGGTTCGGAACCCCCGTGCTAAGTCGCCGAAGGGGGGCATTTGAGGATGAAGATACGATAGGTTATCTAGTATTCTTAGATTTGAGAATATGATATGAGCTGTAACATGTTGTTATGCATATACGTTAGTAAAGTGTAATGGATCCATAGGCACTAGTGTTGGTGATCACATGGAATAGGCGTGTGGTAATAATCATTATTCCAATGATGTGTGTAGTACTAATGGTTATGTGCACGTGGAATAGATGAAGTTAGTTATTATTCTGATGTGTGTAGTACAAATGGTTATGTACACGTAGAATAAATGGATATTAATCTTTATTCTGATGTGTGTGAGAAATCGTGGAATAAACGTAATTCCCGTTTCTAAAAGATATGTGGAAATGAGCAAGTGTACATTGCAATTTCTGGAATAAGAGCATTACTCTAGGATCAGTGAAGATTCGTAGTGTGGCTCTTAGGCATGATATGATGACGGAATTATTGTCAGTCATACTCATGGAATGGGAAATGGGCAAGTGTACATTGCAATTTATGGAATGTGGAAATGGGCAAGTGTACATTGCAGTTTCTGGAATAGATGTGTACGGAACTGGGCATGTGTATATTGCGATTTCCGGAATAGAAACATTACTCTAGAATCAGTGCAGATTCGTAGGGTAGCTCTGAGACATGATATGATGATGGAATGTGTGTCAGGCATATTCATGGAATTGGGTAAAATCGTGTTAACGGAATAGAGTTACACGTATGGTAAGAAAAAGGGTAATCAGGTTTGTTATAACTTATTTACATTGTTTTTGCAAATGTTAATACGGAAACGAATGTTCTCACTAGGCGTTGGCCTAATCGTTTCAATATAATGTTTTCTTACCAGGTACTAGTTCGGGCAAGTAAAGGGATTGTGGGACGAGCGTTTTGGAATAGCGGTGAAGTCATTTAACGGAAGGAGTTTTGATGGATTGCTTAGATAACATAGTTAATCTGATTATAGTGACATGATTAGATTAATATGTTATTTGAAGAATTCAGTATTTGTAAATATACTCCTTATGGATAATGCACTTCCTTTATAAAAGTTAGAAGGTTATTTTATCATAACTTGTTTTAAATTGAGGTTTAAATTGGCCCAGATTTTGGGGCGTTACAATAGAGGAGGGATGTAGTGTAAGATTAGTGTACCTGACAAATCGGCTTTTTAAGCAAGATCATCAGATTTTCATCTTCAACAACACTTTTTCATTTGCCCTTGTCAGCTTCAGATGCTGATGGCTTTGTCTTTGTCCGCTCCCCTGTAGGTTCATTTATCAGAATCCCTCTAAGAGCTGTGCTCCTCTGAGCAGGCTTGACGATAAAAGAGTCATCATCATCATCATCTTCATCATCATCATTCTTTGGAGAAGAGGATGGTTCATCATCAGACAAGTCGATGGCTTCTTCATCTTCAGCTTCAGACTCAGTTTCTTCAGCTTCTTATTCGAGTTGCTCCCCCTCAGATACATAGGTAAGCTTCTCGGTTCCCTCAGGGTGTTCATCTCCCTGAGGTCCAATGGCTGCTGCTTCTTCAATTGTCTTCTCACCCTCTTCAGTAAAGGTGAGGTCTTCAGTATTCTCTCCCCTGATAGATTCATCATGGGAAAGGTCTTCAGCGCTCTTAGAAAGGTCTTCAGCGCTCTTCTCCCCCTCTTTTTCATGATGAGTGGGGGAGGAATGAGATGATTCAGCAGCTTGTGTTGTTTCCCTGTCTTCTTGGCCAGGGATCCCCACACAGATTTCAATCGCTGATAATCTGTTTTCTAGACCAGAAATACCAGGATTGATCTTCACGAGTTCAGCACGATCCGCCGTAGTAAAAGATGGAGGTGCAGGGGCAGGTGCAGGGGCGGTCGTGTTTGTCATGATCTGCTGCAACAATGTCTGAATAGAAGTGATGTCATTTTTCATCGTATTGACATCGGTCTTCACAGAACTCATGTCAGTTTTTACTGAACTGACATCAGTCTTTATAGCAGACATATCACCTTCGAGTATGCCAACCGATGTCTTCAGCGTTGTGACCTCGCTGGACATGGTGTCAACTGATTTCTTTATGTCTAGGTAGTTTGTGTAGATATCAGAGAGGACTTTGGCGAAGTCGGTGAGTGATTTATCAACCTTCTCCAAATCAGCTTTGGAGGCATTCTTTTCGACGATAGTTGTCAGCTTTGTAAGATTCTCTCCAGCGTTTGTTACAGCTGAAGAGTTGTCGGAAAGAGTAGTTGTGAGACCTGTCAGCTTTGTCTCTATAGTCTTCAGAGAAGCGTTGATGTCTCCCAAATTAGGACCTGTAACATATAAGAACTTGTGACTAGAGGAAAGCTCAGAAGTTTGGGGTTCAGTTACAGTGTTTAGGGCTTGTTGTATACCTGCAGGAGGATTGATGAATTCATCAAAATCTCGGTGTCCTGAGAAAAGTTCCATATCGTCAGCGAGAGAACGTGGACGTATGGTCATCTCTGCAGGTCCTATGCCCATCACTCCTTGAAGAGTATTATCTTTAGCTTCTGGAGGAATGACAGGTGCTTCAGTGATAACTGGAGTAGAGTCCAATTAAGTAGAGGGAGAAGTGAAGGATAAGAATGGAGGTTGGGTGTGGAGTTCAGCGCTGGATTCACTGAGAATCGCTTCGTCAGTCTTTTGAGAGAGTGAAGGAGGTTGGGTAGATTCCAAGTTTGTAACCTCAGCGTTTAGAGACACTGAAGTTGGGATAGAATGGGTGGCTTGTTCAGTTGTGGCAGAGCGTACCACTGAACTTTCTTTCAGCCCAACAAGAGGAGCTGAGGAGTCTTTAGCAATAGATTGCTGGGGTTGCTCCTTGGTTTTCTTAGTTCTTTTGGAACCAAGTTGGGTTTCAGAGTGTTTCCTTTTAAGAGAAGGAATGGAGGTTGCAGCTGGGGTATCAGCGGTGGGTTTGTCCGCTGAAGGAGCTACAAAAGTAGAAGAAGTAGGGTTTAGAAGAGTTAAAAGAGTAGAAAGACGTACCTCATTTTCCACTGGCTTGAAGTCGAGAACCTTAGAGCCGACCTGAGAGAGTTTCAGGTCACCCTCTGTTGGGTAGCTGTCCTTCAGGCCTTTTTGGAATACGGCACTGATGAACCGAGGATAGGGAACCCATGGAGATCTGTCAGCGACGGAGTCCACTCTGAGTACCAGGTCATCATAGATAATCGATGCCCAGTCTATATGTAGACCTTTCAGCAATGCATATCCCATTGCTTGCTGAGGCTGAGCGGCTTGGTCAGAGGAGCCGGACTTGGCAGTCATGCAGCTGATTAAATGAGCGAAGATGAAATTCATCTCGCTGGGCATTTTAGATTTCTTGATAAGGGTCACCTTCTTCTCGGGCTTCTTGTCCCTCCCAGTTTCCCATACATAGCCCATTGCATCGAAGAATGCAATGATGGCTTCCCTGTCTGAGTTTTTCTTGTGGTCAGGGAGGGGAACGAAGGGTTTTTCTTTGGTTGCGTTGGGAAGGCTGAGGGCTTTGCGAATAATGGCAGGTGTAATCTTCATTGTGCCATAGTCAGTGTCGCAGAGGATGCAGTCAATTGTTTTTTAGGGGTCTTTGGCTGAAGGTAGCTGAGAGTGTCTGGCAGAGTACCAGAATTGGGATAGCAGTAGCTAATGTGCAGGAGGTGTTATGGTCAGGGCTGTGGAGATGGAACAGTTCTTCAGGAATTTCACAGCATCATCTAGATGTGTGACTTGCTTTCGAGGAGGAAACTCGAGAAGCGCATAGAGGTTATTTACCTTGGTCCAATCCAGCTTGTCAAGAGAGAACTTGACCTGAGGAGCCTTGAGGATTTCCACTTCCTCAGCAGTATTATCAGCATCAGTATTCTCAGCGATGGTGCTCTTGGAAATGTCAGAAGATGCCATTTTCTGTATTATCAGTTCAACCAAAGATTAACAAATAAGAATAATTTTAATGTGGAAAGATTTTCCAATAAGATGGTTCGAATTTTGTCCATTTCATTCAGACAAAACGTCTTAATGAAGATTAGGGCTTTTCTTGTTTTTAAAAGACGAAATGCAAACTCAAAAAAAATATTGTTTTTCAGTTTCCTTTGAAGATTGGGATTCTGGAAAAACGTATGAAGAACAAGTTTAAGATTTTGCGTTTTAAACTTGAAGAACAACCATGAAAGGTTGTGTTCATAAAACCATGAAAGAAATGATTTCATTTTAAAAAGTTCTTTTGTTTGATCTTGTGAAAACAAAGAGAAGATCATTAACAAGTTTGAAGAAACAGGTAAAATAAAAGAATTATTAACCTGGTTCGTTGAAGAAGATGAAGTTCTTAAGTTCTTGAAAAACTTGAGAGCACAAATGCAACAATGAATTCTTTTTCTTAGCTTGGAGAAGAAGTTCGCGTAAAAGAAAAAATATAAACCCAGAATGAGTTTATATAGAGATTAGAGAGAGAGAAAATCTTGAGCGGGAAAAGATTTTCATCATGACACGGACACGTGTTTGCATTTGATTGGCGAGTAAACGAAACGTGCAAACGTGTGTCGGAAAGAAGAACGTGCCAGGGCTTATCCTTTGTAATGACGTCACAAATGTCCTTTCATATTCTTGGATGTCTCTGAGGTTTTGAAAACTCAGGGACACTTTTGAAAACATGAAGCACTGAATAGAAATATCAGTGTTGGTTTTAGAAATTTCAAAGTATCGCAGATAAGGAAGAGATATTCAGCGATGTAATTTATTTTGAAATCTTGCATTTACATGCGATTGTCAGAGAGAGAAGCATACCTTGATATCAGCGAATCACGTTTATTCAAAGAGAAGATAGAATGGGTTATACAAGTTGGTTTTATCCTGTCACAGATCAAATGTGAACCGCTGAAGATTTTATTCTTCAAAGTTCAGCATTCCAAGCTCCCTGATGAGAAAGTTGAACCTTGTCTCATCAAGAGGTTTGGTGAACAGATCAGCTAACTGATAATCGGTTGGGATAAAGTGAAGTTCTATATCACCATTCATCACATGATCTCTGATAAAGTGATAACTGATTTCGATGTGTTTTGTCTTTGAGTGTAGCACTGGATTATTGGCTATAGCGATGGCACTTGTGCTGTCGAAATAGATTGGAATATTTGAGAGCTGAAGGTCATAGTCCAGTAGTTGATTTCTCATCCATAAGACCTGAGAACAACAGCTTCCAGCGGCTACATACTCAGCTTCAGCTGTGGAGGTGGACACTGAGTTTTGCTTTTTACTTGTCCAACTTACCAACTTTCCACCCAGGAGCTGACATCCTCTTGTGGTGCTTTTCCTATCCATTTTGCAACCTGCAAAATCACTATCTGAATAGGCGATTAGATCAAATCCCGAGTCTGTGGGATACCAAAGACCTAGATTCGCTGTACCCTTAAGGTATTGAAAAGTTCGCTTTACAGCTTTCATATGAGATATCTTAGGTTCAGCTTGATATCGTGCACACAAACATGTTGCATACATAATATCGGGTCGGCTAGCTGTAAGATACAACAGTGAGCCGATCATCCCACGGTACAGCGTGACATTAACAGGAACTCCTTTTAAATCATTGTCTAGTGTCAGCGGTGGTGCCATAGTGGTTTTCATAGCTGAACTTTCAGTTAAATCGAATTTCTTCAGCATATCTTTAACATACTTTCCCTGATTAATGAAAGTTCCTTTTACATTTTGCTTTATCTGAAGACCAAGGAAATATGTTAGTTCACCCATCATGCTCATTTTATACTCATCTTTCATTCTATCAGCGAAACGAGTACAAAGATCAGGGTTAGTAGAGCCAAATATAATGTCATCAACATATATCTGAACAAGAATGATATAACCTTTTACTTTCCTGAAAAATAGAGTTTTGTCAATTTTACCTCGCTCAAATTGTTCAATATGGAGATAAGTAGAAAGAGTGTCATACCATGCACGTGGAGCTTGCTTTAAGCCATAAAGTGCCTTATCCAGTTTATAAACATAACCTGGACGCTTAGGATCCGAGAATCCTGGAGGTTGTTCCACATAGACTTCTTCATTCAGCTTTCCATTTAGAAACGCTGATTTAACATCCATCTGATATACTTTGAAGTCTTTGTGTACAGCGTATGCTAAGAATAGATGAATAGATTCTAATCTTGCTACTGGAGCAAATGTTTCGTCATAATCTATGCCTTCCTCTTGTCTGTATCCCTGAGCAACAAGACGAGCCTTGTTGCGGGTAACAGTTCCATGTTCGTCCAACTTGTTTCGATAGACCCATTTAGTGCCTATCACTGTTTTATCAGTTGGTCTTCGAACAAGTTTCCAAACTTTGTTTCTTTCGATATCAGTCAGCTCTTCTTGCATGGCGCTGACCCAGTTTGGATCTTTGAGGGCATCATCTACTTTCTTTGGTTCAGTTAGAGAAATAAAATTAACAAATAAACAAATATTACCTGCACTTCGTCGAGTCTGAATACCAGCGTTTGGATCACCAAGAATTTGATCAATTGGGTGATTTACAGTCCATCGCTGAGCTGGAGCATGAGACGTTGACTCAACCTGAACTGGAGAAGCTGAAGATGAAGCTTCAGCGACGTCTGGAGTATCAGCCAAGAGAGGAATGGATGCAGTTGTCATTATATTCACTGATTGCTGAGAAGTAGATGGAATGTCTGAGACATTGAGTTCAGAAGCAGGTATAGTGTTTATAGGAACAACTGAGACCCATGATGTTTCAGCTTCACTATTCTTGTTAGCTTTAATTAGCCCCTAATTTACATGAATGTTTTATTAAGAAATAGTGTCAAGGACTTATTTGTATTTGTTGAGTGTCAAGGGCTAAAAGTATAAATAACCAATTGTTGTATTGGTTATAAAGTCTTGTTAAAAATATATTTTAGAAAATATCTCTAAATATCTCAAAGTATCTCTTTGTTAGTTTATATATACGTACAAAAAGAGAGAGTGAAAAAAAGTTGTAAGAAAGAGTTGTTCTTCATTTCATATATTGTAAACTCTTCTCTTTATCAATCAAATACAAGGATTATTGCTATTATTGTTGTTACTTGTTATATCCGTGTTCCTACAATTGGTATCAGAGCAGAATCGGTGATTTGAAGAAATCAAACGAAAGCAGAAAAAGCAAGAAATTTCGTACTGAATTTTCTGGAAAACGCAGCGAATCGATTTGTCTTTTCCCAGAGTTTGCACCGTCAGATCGTCGCGATATTTGGACAACAGATTTACGACACCCTGTTCTACATTCTGAACGGTGGGATTAATCGTTTGAGGTCCAGAAGGTATCGTTTTTATTTTCGTCGTAGTGCAGTAACTTTTCGGGTGAAACAATCATCAATCGGTTTTAATTTCTGATTTTTCTTCCGCAAGTTTTATTCATCAAAGTAACACCGATCAACGATCATCTTTCAAGTAACAATATGTCAAGACTAAGATTTAGTTGTGATGCAGATTATATATACTATTCTAAACTTAGTTCCAACTTTCACAAAATTATTCCTAATCTTAAGAAATAGTTGGAGGAAAAGAACAAAAGTATTCTGATTGATTCAGAAAAGATTGCTAAGCTTGAAGAATCAGGTAAACACCTAAACTGTGAAAATCTTGAACTGAAAAGGAATTTATTTGAGTCTGAAGAAGAGAAGAAAAGCCTTGAACTTAAGCGTCTAAACTTTTCTAATCTGATTTCTAATTTTGAAAAGCTTGTAATCAGTGAAAGAGAGAAATTTAAAAAGGAGTGGAAAGAGCATGATTTTGAAAGAAAAGAGTCTGAAAAGTTGAAGGTTGAAGGATTTCAAACAGAATGTTTGAAAGATGATTTTGAGAGAGAAAGAAAGGTTTTTAAAGCTGAAATGTCCAAATTGACAAAAAGACTATCTGATTTGTCAACCAAGATTATGCTGGAGAAGATTTGTAAATCTGATCTTAAAAAGATGTTTGATATGAATTTAAATGAAAAGGATGTTTTAGCTAAAAGGCTTAAGGACCTTGACTTAGCAAACTCTCGTGTTGATAATACAGATAATCTTGTTTTCAAAAGAGTGAAAATGGTTTGGAAAGTCAAAAGCTCTACTCTTGTCAAAAATGCCCCAAAGCCATTTGTTTCTGATAAGCATTCATCTCTTCATTCTCATTACTGTAAATGCTTTGATCTTATGTTTAAATTAAAGAACCATTTCTCTAATTCAAACTGTGTTCATAGTGGGTCATTTCAAAAAGAAAATTCAAAGACCCATAGTATGAGATTTCATAGGAAGAAACCTGGCAAACCAGAGGACCTGAAGACAACTCCAAATCCTAACAAAATAGGACCCATTTGGAAATGGGTACCAAAAGTTCTTTGATCTGTCTTGCAAGTACATGGACTCCTTAATACATCTGTTAAGGACTCACACTTCACTGGACATTGGACTCTTAAACACTCAGTTTAAGACTCATCCTTCAAAGGCAATTGATTTCGGTGCACAACAATCAAGTACTATGACAGCATGCTGGCAGATTTGCGATTCCGTAGTAAATTGATCATATCTCACTGATTAAGACACCGATTGATGCGATTCAAAAGGCCCTGGATTCCTAAGACACAGATGAACAATTTTCGTGTTTTGAGAATTCAGAGATTCGAAATTTATAAGGGTCATATGCATCGTTGAAGTAGACAACAGTGTGCTGATGGAAGGCTGATGGGCAGATCTGCGCGACTGTGGTAAATCAACCATATCTTTGTCGTACAAGCTCGAAAAGAGGTGATTCAAGATGATCTAAATATATAACAAACAAATAAAAAATGTTTGTCTTTTGAGTTCTTGCAAAATCCAGAGGTAAAATGGTCTAAATCGGTGTCAAAGTAAGTGTAACACTTCTGTTAAGCTTCTGCCGAGCGGCGACCAAGCCTCTGCCGCACGCGACCAAGCCTCTGCCGCACGCGACCAAGCCTATGCCGCACACGACCAAACCTCTGCCGCACGCGACCAACCTCTGCCGAGCAGCGACAACCTCTGTCGAGCCGCGACCAAACCTCTGCAGAGCCTTTGTCAAGCCACGATCATTTTTTTCGACCACTCAGGCCAACTTCTGGCGACAACTCATACTTTGGCTCAGATTTTTGCGACCACCCTCTGTGGTACTGTTCACCACAGAGCCTCTGTGAAACCCGATAGAGCCTCTGTGGACTGAACCTCTGCTACCGAACCTCATAGCCCATAGCGCAACGTCCTAGTTCTTGCTGTCAGCTTTGCGCACCTGTCGTATTTTCAACATAACTCTCTCCTCGAAGCTCCAAATTTGATGAGTCCAGTTGCGTTGAACTCGTAAGACAAAGATGAAACTTTTACATGTTTTGAGTTTGGTCTGAATCGGTGTTCTTCTTGGTCATAATCTCTGCTAAAGTCAGTATACATCTGCTGGACATAAAGTTGTGTTTCACAAAAATCATCATCAGAGCTCTGTCGGCACTACGAGCAACCTCTGCCGCACAACCTCTGCCGACCAACCTCTGTGGTACTGTTCACCACAGAACCTCTGTGAAATCCGACAGAGCCTCTGTGGACTGAACCTCTGCGACTCAACCTCATAGCCCGATTTTTGTTTACTTGCTGTCAGCTTTGCGCTGCTTCAGAAACATGCGCATAACTTTTGACTCGGTGCTCCAAATTACTCGATTCCAGTTGCATTGGAAAGATAATTCACAGACGCACGACTTTGATGCTTTGCGTTTTCTCAAATTATGTGTGCTGATTGGCCGAAAACAGCTTCAAAGTCTGCTGTAAGGTGCTGGACCAAAAGCATTGCATTTAATTCATGCTCCTTCCGCTTTCAAGAACGGTGTTCTCTCGATGCTTCTACACACAGCAGTGTAGAACCAGTACCTCATCAGAATGTTTGTTTCTACACACAAAAGTGTAGGACCAGTACCTCAACAGATCAGACTTTGACTGGTATTTCTAATCTCTAACCCCAGCACCATGTTTCCTTTTAATTTGAATTAACTGTGCTTCTGGATATTCCTAACAAATGTGGAATCATCAAAGATGATTACCAACACTTTTTTCTTACAAGATATCTGATTACAAATTGAGCCTAAATGAAATTTACTGCTCAATTTGAGGGGGAGAAAACAAATCCGATCTGACCATGTTCGTATAAAGGTAAAATTTCTAAACCTTTAAACTCATTATCATTTTTAGAGAAAGGCCATCTTTAGAATGATAAAACCTCTTTCAAATGGTCAAACCACTTCTACATGCTAAAATGCTTTATCTGCTATAGAAGTTTGGTTTTTAAATGCTTTTCTGAGACTTCAAAGAGTCAGTGTGTGGAACAATACAATCTTTAGGACAACAATTTTCACAGGATCAATGTGTGAGCATATATAGCACTTCTATGGATTCACTTAAACCTGTGTTTCCTACCAAAGAAGTAAACCCTGAGTGTTTAAGAGGTGAAGGGTCTACATCAAAGAGTGGGGGAGATAACTCTCTGAGTTTTTCTCATTGTGCTTAAGAGGTAAAAATTGAAAAGAGAGTTTGGTTAGATGTGAGTTACATGATAAAAAGAAAGAGGGTGTGAGAACAGAGTCAAAAGAAATATACAACTCTGCACTATCTTTTTCTGAGCCGGGCAAGCCACATTACTGATTTATCACGACTCTTTGGTGATTATCATTGAAACAGGCAATTAGCCCATGCCAACTCTTGTATTAACGCCACTAGCTACTTATTTCCTTCTCAACAGGGAAATACTTCACTTTTCCACGGGGAAGCAGCACATATGCTATGTGATCTTTATTTGGAAGGTTGGATATTGAAAAGAAGGAAATTTTCCCTACCTTCACACTTCACTCATGCACATTGAGTCTGTGGACACCTGTTATGTCCAAACAGTTTACACACTTTTGAGCCTAATAGATAATATTCTATTTTTCTTCCACACAATATCACGAATCTTTGTGATTCCACATGCATATCTATGTGATATTGCCAGAACAGTTTGAGAAGTTTAATTTTATAATTCTACTTCTATGATAACTGGAAGTCCTATCAGAGCTTCATAAATGTCAACTCTGAATATAGGCCACACAATTATTTTAATTGTTGTGATAACAGTTGCTATGTGCTTCTGTGTTAGCTGTTACCCCTGGTTACTTACAGTCTTTTGAAAGCAGATCTTCATGAGCTGACTATGCTTTCTACTCAGCCACCTTATCAGTTTATCTACCAACGATTTTTACTCAAGCTGGTTATACAAGCTTCTGCACTTTAAATCGTTCTCTGATTGTTTGAGTTTAATCTATGGGAGATAACTGGGATCTGAAAAGTAAAGCAACATTCAAGGGGGAGTAGGCAACGATTAAGGGGGAGTTAAAGAAAGAATTGAAGCAATTGAAATTGTGGAAGATCAGGAAAAGAAGACTCTTACAAGACTTGAAGATTGACACTCCAACGCCTCTAAAGAAAGCAAGGGGGAGACTACAAGATGATGATTTCTTTATAAAACATTAGGGGGAGATTGTTAGCTTTAATTATCCCCTAATTTACATGAATGTTTTATTAAGAAATAGTGTCAAGGACTTATTTGTATTTGTTGAGTGTCAAGGGCTAAAAGTGTAAATAACCAATTCTTGTATTGGTTATAAAGTCTTGTTAAAAAGATATTTTAGAAAATATCTCTAAATATCTCTAAATATCTCAAAGTATCTCTTTGTTAGTTTATATACACGTACAAAAAGAGAGAGTGAAAAAAAGTTGTAAGAAAGAGTTGTTCTTCATTTCATATATTATAAACTCTTCTCTTTATCAATCAAATACAAGGATTATTGCTATTATTGTTGTTACTTGTTATATCTGGGTTCCTACAATTCTGCATATTTGGAATGATAGTAGGACCATCATCTTCAACTGTATGAGCACGAGGAGTGGGAATATCTTCTGAATCACCAAGATGAGAAAACATCCATTGATTCAGTTCTTCAGTATCAGCGGACGGTTTAGAGTTTGCTGAACGGGATTCGTCAAACGTGACGTGAATTGTTTCCTCAACAGTTTGTCTTCTTCGATTGAAGACTCTGAAGGCTTTGGAGACTGAGGAGTATCCAAGAAAGATTCCATCATCAGCCTTAGGATCAAACTTTCCAAGGGCATCTCTTTTGTTCAGTATGAAACACTGACATCCAAAGATGTGAAGAAAGCTGATTGAAGGCTTTCTCCCATGAAAAAGTTCATAGACTGTTTTATTGAATCTTTTGACTATCAGCGACCTGTTTTGCGTAAAACAAGCGGTGTTGACAGCTTCTGCCCAAAACTGAGTAGGCAGGTGAGAATCGCTGAGCATTGAACGTGCAGCTTCAACAATTGTTCTATTTTTCTTTCAGCGACTCCATTTTGTTGCGGTGTTCTCACTGAAGAAAAGTTGTGAGAAATACCCTTACTCTCAAAGAAGGAATCAAGAGAACTGTTTTTGAATTCAGTCCCATGATCACTCCTTATTGAGCGAACGGTCAAATTGTTCAGGGTTTCCATCTTCCGAACAAAGGTGATGAGTTCTTCAGGGGTGTCACTCTTGGAACGGAGAAACATAACCCATGTATAGCGAGAGAATTCATCAACTATGACCAGTGTATATTTCTTTCCAGCGATGGATTGTTTGTTAACAGGGCCAAACAAATCCATATGGAGTAGTTGTAGAGGAGATGACACTGAGGAGACTTGCTTTGACTTAAAGCTTGCTTTGGTCTGCTTTCCCTTTTCACACGCTGAACATAAAGACTCTTTGGCGTATGAGTGCTGAGGTAGACCAGTGACTAACTCTTTTGAAGAAAGAGTGTTCAGTGTCTTGAAATTTAGATGAGAGAGCCTCTTATGCCATAGCCAGTTGACATCAGATGAGGCTTTTGAGAAGAAACATGAGTTCTCAGTGGTTGTTGAGTCCATGTTTATTACATAAACATTTTCCAAACGATAACCGCTGAGAACTATCTTCTCCTTTTTGTCAGTGACAAAGCAGGATTCCTTGGTAAAGATTACCTTATTATCCTTGTAGCAAAGCTGACTGATGCTTAACAGATTATACTTCAGCCCTTCAACATAAGCGACTCTTCTGAAGGTTGTTGTACCATTTGAGAGTACACCAAACCCTCGGGTATGTCCTTTTCCATTTCCATCGAAATTCACAGAGGGACCCTTCTCTTCCTTGTATTCAGCGAGCAGGCTTTTCTTTCCAGTCATGTGTCTAGAGCATCCCCTATCGAGATACCAGATACCCTTCTTAACCTGCATCACAAAGGAAGATCAGTTTTTCTTGGGTACCCACTTAACCATGTGTACACGTTTGTCAGTGGAAGTAATTGGAATGGAAGGTTCAACAATCTTCGCAACATTTGAAGATTCAGCTTTGTCAGTCTTCACTTTGGTTAATTTCTTAACCTCAGTGGTCTTCTTTGCCTTGGGGGCAATCTTCACCTTAGCTATCTTTTCAGCTTTGGTGGTTGTGGGACACTTACTAGCAATATGATCAGTAAGTCCACAGTGATAACATTTCCTATAACTAAAAGTAGTTCTAGGACCATTTGAATGCTGAGCTTTTGATTTAGAATTAGAAGGACCAGCACCAAATAAGCTTTTGGCTTTTGAAATGGGAGGAACATTTAGTTCTTCAGATTTCATACCAAGGACATCCACTCTGAGTCTAGGAGTAGATCGTTGAATAGACCCACGCTGAGTAGATCCAGAGATCTGATTCCTTGATCCAGAGGAATAAATCACTAAAGCTTTAGAAGCATTCAGCTTTGGTACAGAGGTACCCTTCTGAGGATTTTGGTTCAAAGCAATTCCTTTACCTTTATCTTTAAAGACAGAGGTAGGTTTTGGATAAACCATTTTCTCTTTACCTTTTGAAGAGGTAGATATTTCCTCAGGGATAGGCGGTCTGGACGAGGAACACTGAGAGGATGAAGTATCAGCGACTGAGGATACGAAAGTTCCAAATAAGAGCATGGAACGATCAGTGGTTGGTTTTTGAGTTTCATATTTGTAACCTAGACCACGTTTATCACTCAGGGGAATCTGAGACTTAATTATCTCAGTAATCTTTGTTGAAGAATTACACCATCCTTCAACAGTAGCTTTTTCAGCTTTCAATGCAGCTATAGCTTCTGCTCGTTCGATTTTGACTAGCTGATTTAAATGCACTTGATCTTTAAAATCTTCTTCAATTTTAGAAAGCTTTTCTATTTGAAGGTGACAGTTTTTAAGCTGTTCAGCGAGATCAAGGTTTTGATTTTCAACTATTGTTTTGCCATTCATGGCTTCATATAAACTTCTGGTCAAGAGATTGATTTTACGGAGACTATCAGCTTCATCAATATTTGCAATATTTGTAAAGAAGGAAGGTGATACCTGAATTGCAGAGGTTGAAGTAGAGGGAATGTCTGAACTTTCTTCCTCATCTTCAATCTTTGCCATAAGACAGAGATTGGCTTCATCATCTTCAGAGTCAGATGATGATTCTTCTTCTTCAGAGGCAGCCCAATCGTAAGCCATCGGGCCTTTGCCTTTCTTCTTAAAGCTTTTCAGCTTCGCATACTTTTCTTTCAGCTTAGCGTATTTGTCATCTTTATTCCTAGGAATAAAGGATTTCTTGGGAAACGCTGAGTTTCTCGATACTTTCTTAGACCTGCACTCGTTTGCGAAATGTCCAATCTTTTCGCAGTTAAAACAAGTAGCAGTAGCCTTATCAACAGGAGCTGATGATCTTGGCTTATCAGTTATAGAAAGAGGTTTGTTCTTTCTGAACATTTTCTTTTTGGCGAATCTCCTGAACTTTTTAGTTAGGAGAGCCAAAGATTCATCATCATCAGAAGAGTCAGAATCTGATGACCTTTCAGCGTTACTCTCTAACTCAGTGATAGTGACCGAGGATCGCTGAGTAGAGGGTTCCTCTGAGATTAAAGCAACAGGGGTGCTTTTGGAATCTTTTACAAGATTCTTCTTAAGATGGCTTGATTGCTCATGATTCAGCATCGTGCCATATAAGGTAGCAAGGGTCATTGATCTTAGATCTTTTGACAGCTTGAGACACATAGAATAACTATCCCAGCTTTCAGGTAAACATTCTAGAAACTTTGTCAGCACTTCAAAGTTAGAATATTCCTTACCAACAGTTTTTAGATCTATTATTAAGCAATTAAAACGTTGGTGAACTTTAGAGAGAGTCTCATTCTTACCACAAATGAAACTTTCATACTGTCTTACCAGGTTGATCTTTCGAGAGTCCTGGACTTCAGCAGTACCTTCATACTGAACACATATTGTGTCCCACATGGCTTTTGAGGATTTCAGGTTCATGACGGAATGGTAGACTTCGTCAGGAAGTGCCATGGATAGTATGGATCTGGCTTTAGTGTCAATAGCCACTTTCTTCTTATCTTCGTCAGTCCACATATGAACTTCTTTGGGTACCAGCCTTTCTGGAATAGCAGGTCTATTCTCATTGGCTGGTACTGCGGCATCAATTCTTACAGGAATAAATGGGCCGTTTTCAAGATAATAAGGCATAGTAGGGTCTACACCTTCTAGGAAGAGAGTCATCCTATTTTTCCAGAGATTAAAATTATCTCTGGAGAATCTAGGGGGTTTTGCAAGAGAACCATTGTCGATATAATTTGTGTTTGTGTTGGTAGCCATTTTCAGAAATAGCAAGGAAGAGAAATCTTAGTATAGATTAGATCTTGTTTATGAGATTAAACAAATCTGCTCTGATACCACTTGTTGGTCCCGAAGGGCTATACAAGTTTGTAAAAGGGGGGGGGGGTTGAATACAAACACACAGATTTTACTTTTCTAAATTGTTTATTGATAAATCATTAACAATTTACAGCTTGTTGCGGAAACAAGATTAAGGATAAACCTAAATTTAAACAAGTTGGAACACGAAGTTTGATCTTCGACTTCAGCGTAGAACCTATGTTAACGTGAAACTTGTCTTCAGGGATCATAAGTAAACAACTAACTTATCAGCGATCACCATAAGTACTGAACACACTCAGAGTATTATGGTGAACAGTGTTCGCTGAGTGTTTAATCTAAAGAGCAAGAGTTCCTATCAGCGGTACTGTAATATCTTAGTACTTATCAGCGATAGTGAAACTCTGATACATATTGTTTACTTACAATTTTCACTAAGTATATAAGAGAGGGTCATTATCAAATCACTGAGGGTTTGGATCAACATCTTCTGTAGTACCTAGCTAACCCCAAAAAGATTCGAATTTCCGAAGGACTGTTCGGAGGCTCCCAATTCATCATTGCCTCAACCATCGTGGGATCCACCTTCACACCCTCTCGGGTCATCACATGCCCGAGGAATTGTACTTCCCGTAACCAAAACTCACACTTAGAGAATTTAGCGTACAACCTCTCCTTTCTTAACACTTGCAAAACTTCCCAAAGATGTTTCTCATGCTCCACTTCATCTTTGGAGTACACTAAGATGTCATCGATGAACACGATAACCGACTTATCCAAGAACGATCGGCACACCCGATTCATCAAATCCATAAAAATTGCCGGATCGTTCGTTAAACCGAATGGCATGACTAGGAACTTGTAGTGTCCATACCGAGTCCTAAATACCGTCTTTGAGACGTCTTCTTCCTTAACTTTCACTTGGTGGTAACCAGACCGAAGATCAATCTTGGAGAAGCATCCGGCTCCTTGAAGTTGATCAAAGAGATCGTCTATTTGGGGAAGTGGATACTTATTCTTCACGGTTACCTTGTTTAATTCCCGGTAGTCGATACACATCCGCATCGACCCATCCTTCTTCTTTACAAAAAGAACCCGAGCTCCCCACGGGGATGAACTCGGTCTTACGAAACCCTTTTCTAGGAGTTCTTGCAGTTGCGTCATCATTTCTTGCATCTCGGTTGGAGCGAGACAGTAAGGTGCGCGGGCTATCGGTGCCGCTCCCGGAACCAAATCGATCTTGAACTCCACTTGATGGTCGGGTGGCAAACCCGACAAGTCGTTGGGGAAAACATCCGGATACTCATTGTTGACATTCACATCTTCTACTTTTTTTTCTCTATCTTGGTTCCACCACGTAGGCTAAAAACGTTGGGTACTTCTTCATTAGGAACTTCCTTGCCTTGATAGAAGAGATGATGGCCACTTCGCCCTTATATTTCTCTCCGTACACTAGGACAAAGTCTCCACTTAGGAGAGGTATCCTTATAAGTTTCTTTGAGCACAAAATCTCTGCTTTGTGCTTGGCCAACCAATCCATCCTAATTACCACGTCAAAACTCCCAATAGACATAGGGAGTAGGTCTACTTCAAAGATTTTACCACTAATCTCTAGACGACATCCTTGTAAGATTTCCCGCAAGACTACCTTTTCCCCATTTGTGACCTCATTGACTGACCCATCGTATAGAGCACTAACAGGCACATTCAAAGACTTGCAAAACACATCCGAAACAAAAGAACAATTTGCACCTGAATCAAACAATACTCTAGCGGGTAAAGAGTTGAGTAAGAACGTACCCGACACCACGTCGGTGGTTTCCTTCGCTTTTTTTTCGTCATTTTGAAAGCTCTCCCTTGAGGCTTGGGGATAGCCTCCCGCCTTGGTTGACTCCCCGAACCGGTCCCTCTAGACTCCCCTTTCAGCTTGGGGCATTCCCGCTTCACGTACCCAATTTCCTTGCATTCAAAACAAACCATTCCCCTAATATGGCACTCCGGACTAGTATGCCCCGTCATCCTGCACTTGAAACAAGTTACATGACTCGAATTGCAAGACCCGAAGTGCTTGCTCTTGCACTTAGGGCATCACCTTGCCTCACGGAGGTTGTGCCCTCCTCCACCGCTTGGTTGGAACCTCGACCTTTTGAACGAATTCAGTGGGCTCTCCCACTTCCTCTTCTCTCCAACCTTAGCTTTCTCCTCCTTGTGTCTAGCGTAGACCCTCTCCATGACTTTGGCCTCTTCGGTCGTCTCTCGAAGATTGGTCGCTTTGGAGTTACGAACCATTGCCATCATATCGGCAGGCAATCCCTTCAAATACACCTTCATCTTTTCCTTCTCAGTTGGGGCCACGTGCCCCACAAGATTTAGTTTGTCCATAAAGAGTCGGGTGTATTCTTTAACCGACAAATTTCTCTTCTTGATTGACCGGAATTCTTCCTTTATCAAGTCCATCCCTTGCTCGTTGCAGTACTCCTCTAAAATCTTCTTCTTAAAAGCAACCCAAGACATTTTGGCCAAGACCAAAGCTTTAAAGGTAAAAGTGTAAACGTTCCACCAAGTCAAGGCCGAACTTCAAAGCATTTGAGAACCAAACTTCACTTTCTGATTCTCCTTACAGTCACAGGCCCTGAAGGCCCTTCCCGTTGGCCTTATCTCCAAAGTAACTAACCCATCAGCCTGGTTCTCGTCACATGTTCCCCCGGATCCCCCAACAACTATATTTTCTTCAATCGTTTCATGACGACACGGTTGAGCATACCTGTCCTCCAAGAGTTTCATGAACAATTATTGTTGCTTAACCATAGTATCATTCATGGCCCGCATCATATCCATCATTTGAGTTTGAGGGGTCACTTCCGTCATATCCGGGTTGGTGGAGGCAATATTCCTCCTTGGTATCTGTTCCACTCGCCCAGCCAACAAAAATGGAAGTGGAGGAGGCAAGGCTGATGCATTGATGTTCGGTTGATCTACCGTGGATTCGGTCATGGCATTACCTTCCGGCGAAGTTTGAGTTCTACCCCAAGTGTTTACCATCTCTGTCTGTCACATCCGAGAATACAGATAAGAACAGAGACTACGAGGTAACATAAGGAAACATACTAGAACAATCATTGCTTCTCATAATCATAGAAATCAAGCATGCTCACGTAACAATATATTCATAATATCAATAGCTAATTGAAATTATGAACACATTACACATAAGGATTCTAGTTACCACTTTCATAATTCACAATAATGTAATTTTCGTCGACTCCGAAACGTCCCATCTTAATGTGTCTACCCAAGTTCCTCACATTTCATCACTTAATGGTCTCAGCTTAAGTCTAGGAGTCATACTAGCACACCTAGCTCACTTAAACTAGAGCTCTTATACCAACTTGTAACACCCTAAAATTTTGACAATAAATATAGGGAATCATTCCGGAAAATGGGAAAAATTAAAACTTCAAATATCAAGCCAACTAAGCCCGAATAAAGTAACGGAATAGTTTGGACAAAAATAGTGTAACGAGTAACAAGATATATTACACAACAACCTACTAATCTAGTAAGAACTAAACTAGATTAACGCGGGGGTCGTTATATCTTCCAAAAATCTCTCATCACGCACATCCCAAAAACCCGACCCTCCGAACTCCTATAACAAGGTCGGCAACACGACGGAATCTAGACACGCCGCTATGTGGAACATGTAATCCACAACATACATCAAAGTATTAAACCAAAGTCTAGTAAGATTTAAATCATTAATGTAATTTAAAAGAGATATAACAATGGCGCTGAAGTAATGATACCGACTCCACTTGATACCTAAATTACCAGATTCCACGAGTCGTAATGATCCACACCTGATCATAAGATAAAACAGATATTTCCATAAAATAGGGGAGACCCATTGCCATCTAGGTGACGAGAACACGTGAGTGGAGTCACCTTGATGTTATGGATTGCACCTCAAGTCCCGGTTTTAGTTCCCATGCCATAAAGACATCACAACCTCAAATCATATAAACATTGCCTTTATTGCCTACTCCGTTGAGTTACACCTCAAGGACTTACGGGGACCATATTGCCTATCCATTCTAGACGAGTTACACCTCAAGGACGATTATCCCTTATTGCCTACTCCCTAGTAGTCGTCAATGTCATAACCGAACATGATGATGTAATCCTAAGGGTCTAAATCCCAGTGCACAAGGAATAGACATCAATAAACTCCACAATCATAATCGCATATAACTTATAGATTTACTACCCCAAGTTGTAGCATGATAATTACTCATTCGTATAACATAAAGGAATGTTCCATAATCCACACAAGGCACGTAAGTCATCTGATTTCTTTCTTTAATTTAGACTACTATTATATATCACACATGTATATATATATACATATCTATACTACATATATAAGCATATAGATGAATGTCTTAAAGACAACCATTTATGCATAAGATACTACCAATTTATGCATAAAATCCAAAATCTCTTAATTACAACCCATGTATGCGTGATGTACAAGTTGAAAACCTTTTGATTTCCATTCCACCGCTTCAAGTCTCAGCCCATACTGATAGTACCATACACCATACGCTTTCTTTTTTCTACCTTCACGTCTTCTCACGGTCGCACCATACCGAGAGTACTACTGAAATTTCTTCCACCTCCACGTTTCACACCATACCGAGAGTACTATCTGGTTGTTTCTTCTATTCACAAGATGTCCATATGGCTTATCTCGATTTCTTCATGTCGATTCGGTTTTTTCATATGGCTCCTCTCGATTTCTTGCTCTGGATTTCTATCCTCTCGACAGGTAACGATTCATACCCTCGGGTTTACTACATTATCTTTGATGCTTGATTTATTCAGTTTTTCCTTAACTTTCTGGTGATTCGCTTAATGGGTTGCTCTGTTTGAATTGGGTTTACTCCATAGGTTATTGCTAAAATTCGACTTCAATTCATTATATCTCAATCGCAAACCTAACTTGTCTCTCTTTATCAGGAAATGTAATCAACGAGTGTTGTTTCTCAATCGATCTCAGGCTCTCTCTTCATCCGATCTCGATCTCAATCAATCTAGGTATTGTTCTAAACTTAAAAGCTTTTCTTCTTATTGTATTATTTGTTTGTTGTTGTTATGTTCCTGCGCTTGTGTTATCAGATTTTTTATGTTGTATTGTTTTTTTAGGCCTTGATTTGGAAGTAGAAAAGGCTCTGGCACCCAAGAAAAATGTGTGCATATGTTTTTCCAAGAAAAAAAATATGATATATAACAGAATCCATATTTGAGAAAATTAAAGTTGGTGTTATTTTAAAATGACGACGAAAATCTGCAGATTTGTACTTAGTCAAAAGATACAATATATTTAGTTTAGTTTGAAAGCAAATACAAGTTATGTTGATGTTGTTTGTCTTGCTGAAAAGTTGATAAAGAAACATGTGTTTTAATACCATTCATTGCATACTAGGGATATTTTTTGAGTAATTGTTGTATGTTATGACATATATACCTTGTGATCTTTAGGACTTGGAACAGTAATGCTACAGATATAGGTTCATGGAATCAAAGTCAAATATTTCTGCAAAAGGATAACTACTTGCTTGATGTCAGCAATCATATTCTCTTTTCCCCACTTCAATGCAAAGTTCTGTTACCTGGATTTATAAGGAGAAGGATAGAGCGCTACTGAGAAACTTATGCCATATTCTTGGTGGAAGATTGTTAAAAAGGTTGAATAAAAACGTCAACTAATAATATGCAAATTTACTGAAGGTCCAAGAACGAGGCTGCTCGTGAATTGGGGATTCAAACAGTTACAATCGAGTGGATTTGGGAGTGCGTTAAGCAGGTTTTCCCACAACATGTAAGTGCATCAGAGGTCTGTTTTTTCTCTGTTATCTTTGGATTGTGGATCATGCATCATTCAAGAGGCCTTGGCTTCACATCCATTTTCCCTCTTTTAATATCTATTGTCATGGTTCCTTTTTGCTGAATGCGCCAATAAAGATTTAACCCATTCCATTAGTTACACATGTAGCATCAACAACGTCAATTACCTTAGTTACTAAAGGAAAGGGTGGGGTCTGGAAATAATTTTAATGAAAAGGAATCATGTTCTTAAATTATCATAAGCATATCACTTAATTCGAATTGAGATGGAATATCAAAAATCGAGTTCCCCTTCACAATAGATTTCCTAATTAGACTCCCTTAGTCTAGGTTAATTTGTTAACTTCAATGACAATTTGGCAAAGATCTGCTTTTGAGAATCTAGAGTTGAGAAAATTCCAAAATTTAGGTGTTCATTTTATCTAATTTGTTTCTATTTTATGTGCAAGTGTGCAACTTAGATTGAAAAAACTTTTCCAGATCGATAAGACGTCTATACTTCTAATAAACATGGAAATGCTAAGGGATGCGGACCTTGAACCGAGATGCTTAGAGGAGTTATATCCAAGTATGATGATGGTTCAAATATGGATCCAACAATCAATTGGAACAAGTGGGTTGTATATGACGATGGATGAACATGATATGGTTTTCTTTATGTTGTTCTAGATTAAAAAAAAACTTTAGTTGTTATGATGTTGTATACATTAATACATGATTCGTTTGTATTGAGCTTAACAAAAGAGATGTAATCAAACAAGTGTTGTGTCATGCTGGATATTGCATTAATGGCAATGTAACAACCATTTGTTCCCTTTTCATATAGAATACACTTTTAATAATATATACAACCCAAGAATGGTTCGCAGCATATGGTTTCTCAAGTCTGAAAAGTTTTTCTGGTGGTGATGTTTGTACAACTGCTATTTCGATGCCGCTTTCGTGTTAAGAAACTACTACAAATGTATTAAAGAAAGGTCCACTTATAAATATCTATTTCTTATCATCAAGTAGATGTTATTCAAAGGAGAGGGACCAGAAGAAGAATAGTGATCTTTTCAACTCACCCTCGGCGAAAGCAGGTCAGCAGCTGCGCGCTTTCATTTGTCATAAAAAATGTTGTTTTTTTTAATTAATTAAGCTCACTCTTGAGAAGTTTGGGACGTGCCGGGTGAACTTGCTCCTCGAACAGGACGGAACAAATCCCAATATCTATCGGATAAGGCTTATTCAAATATGTTTTATACAGTAAAACATATGATTTAGGGGTCGTTTAGTAAACACTTACTTTGGCAATTAATTACCTGTTCAAGCACTTATCCGGTAAGCGTTTGGTAAATGACCCCTTGGTTATCTATACTACCTTATAAAGCATGTAAGACTTTTATCTTAAAGTCTTAAAGTCTTAAAACATTTTCTTTTTTTATTTTATCTATCTTAATCCTAAAAGTTATCTTCATCTGGCCGACGCTTCATCTGGCCGACGCTTCCTATAGCCATGTACAACTGGCCATTCCCATCAAACCATTATCTTCCCCAGGCGACGATTCCGAAAATCGATTCCTAAGATGACATTCAAACTCCCGGTTGATTCAAGATGACAATAATGAGATTGTAGAAGGTTAGGGTTTGATTAACGTGTTAATTTCTCTACCAATTCACTCTCGATCTATCACACTACTCCACCGATTCCATTCCAATCGAGGCAATTTTTCGTTTTCCATCCTTTATTTCGTGTCGATTTCTCTATCAATCTCATTACGGTTGGAGTTCGAAATAATTGTTTTCCTCTACCGATTTCGTCGGATCAGATTTGGTTTATATACGAATCTTGGTTAGAATCGACCTGATTTGGTTTTATAATGCTGTGTTGTATAAGATGTGTTTGATTCTAACCCGAGGAATCCAACTAAGGCATCCTTCTCCATGTTCGTGTTGGGTTAATTCTTCTTCTCATTCTCAACTAATTTGTTTGTTCTATGTTGGTTCTAATTTAAATGTCAAAGGCTTTTAGTCTCAATAGATCATATGGTTATTTTGTAGAAAGTATAGAAATTTGTCTTGACATTTTGAAGCTCATAAGCTATTGTTAGGGTTATCAAATCATGCTTTCTGTGACATTACACTGGTTCTACTCCATGACTTTGTACATCTAGAATTGCTATTGTTAAAGAAGGCGTACTGATAAATTGCTATTGTTCTACAGAACCTGCTTCAAAGTTATTAGGGAGAGGTGATGCCTTCCACACTTTCATCTTATGCGTTATTTAGTTTTTATTTAAAATATAGACATGTCACCTTCATGCAGCGGTGATGAGTTTATTTGATTGTACCGTTCATTTTCTCCTTTAGGAACCGAGGCTGCAAGTTCTTCTACATTAGTTGGAAACATTTGATGGCAGATTAGGGCTTTCTGGATACATATGAGCCACTTATGAAACCTTTTCTTTTAAGGTATGTTTGTTCACACTAATACTTCAAGTTCTCAAGTTTCTTCTGTTTTTGTTATCACTTGTTAATAATGGTTGCTTATTTTGCAGGTTTTCCAATAATTATGTATCCATGTTCTTGCATTGCTCTATGCCTCATTGTAATGTGCATATAAATAGGTAAAAGTATATCATTTTCGAAATTTGCTTCCATGAGATTGGCTACTAAATACTAAACAATTATTCATAGTCAGATTCTCCTACTTCTGTTTCAAATAGATTTGCTTGTTTAATGCCCTCCCGTAGGAATTTGATTGTTTTGCATAACCAGTGGTCGTGCTACACTCACTTTAGTAAGTCATAATTCTTAACTTGTTGCTCATCTTTTTATGCTTCATCACATCTAGGACTAGAAGTGTACACTTTATATTATCATACCCGAGTCCGGATTCCTTTTATCACAAGTGCAATAATGCTCAGACAGTCTTATGCATTCCAAAGTTTAATTTTCGGTTGAAACCTCGAATTCCACACTCTCAGCTTTGGGATAGTATGACAAATCTTTTTTTTGTACCCATTGTGATCGATAATCAGTAGATCGTGTAATGACTGTGGATGTGGATGCCGAGTTCTCATGTTTCTCAGACTCGGATTAATTCATTTTATTGGTTATGTCTCAAGTCTGTGTAGTATTCACATGCAATAGAAATCGCTGGTTGTGGATAATGTATAAAAGTTGGTCTGAGAATCTATATATCGTACTTAAATCAACTCTTTTTGTTTTTTGGGATTTAATTGGGATCAGACTATGCTTTTGTTTGGGTTACACTTGTTGGTTTATAACAATTAGATTAATTCTTTTGTTCAACGTGTTACTGCCCTGTTGTCTTGGTTTTGTTTCAAGTCTTATGGTCTATTGATGATATTAGTATGCTGCATAATTCGTATAAATGCTTATTTTGGTGCAGACCTAATTTTTATTTGGTTATTTTGCAATGGCGTTTGGCCATTTTGCAAAATCTTCTATGTATTAATCGGTGATACATTTTGGTTGTTGGAGTTGTTCTATATTCAGGAGCCGTTTACCAAACGCTTATGCAGTAAGTGCTTACTACCTCACTTTACCTTACCGGATGAATGTGATAAGGATTGAGAATCTTACTAGGTAAGAGCGATGACAAGGACCGAGAATCTTACCTGGTAAGTGAGAGTCACGACTCTTACCCGGTAAGCTCTTAGCGGATAAAAATGTTGCATGTTTTTGCTGATGGTGCTCCAGGTTGTTGGTGATCTTTAATTGAAGGAACTAGAGAAGTATGAGAAGCTGAAAGAGAGAGCAAAAAAAGAGGATCCATTCATGGATCTTTTGGTCGATGTTACGTTGTTCATTCAATTGTTTTATGACGATGTGTATGTACCATTGTCGTATTTCATTGATCCCACTAAAATGGTTGATTTAGCTCATAAATAATTCAGGGCATAATTTGTTTTAATGCTTTATGTTGTAATAGAATGTCCATTTGCTTGAGTATTAAAACAATGGCTTTTCATGTTTTTCAAATTTGCCACAACACTAATTTGTTCGTTTTTTGTATTCACATTTTTGCATATGTTTATTTAAATTTTACATCCCGTAGCTTCTTGCCATGTATGTTTGCTCCTTTGTGGTGTCATTGTGTACTTTACTCGTGATTATTTAAACTTTAGATACTTTTCTGATTTGGAATTAGGGATGGAAACGGGTAATGCATCCCCCATCTTCGACCCCCGTTCCGATTAATCCCTGACGGGTTCAGGAAGAAGGAATCCCCGACAGGTTTGGGGCACCCGTTGGGTACCCGATTAGTAATTATAGAAAATGTATTTTAAAACTAGAATTATAAGAAATGGTCACTATATTAATTATCAATATTAAAAATAAAATTTATTTTTACCAAATGCTTACATACATATATATTTATTTATTTATACACACTATATACATATATTAAATAAATTTAAAATTTCATCGGGGTCGAATTAGGGGCGGGTAATGTCATCCCCGTCCCTGTCCCGTTACCCGTTAGGGTTGGGTACTCGGAACATGTTATTTTGGTTTCTTTTTCTTATGTCATATGATCGTGGACCCATAAAAGTTTTCAGTCGGTGACACCATTTGATCACATGGGTGAAAACTGTAGATTTTTTTCACAAAATCATAATAGATCAGTTGTTTAATCAAAATCGTTTACATTCACAACTCCCGCCGCATTGCGCGGGCACTCAACTAGTACTTAAAAACAAAGTTACGAGATTTTAGATTTATATATAATTCTCTATTTGTAGGAAATAGTACCCTTTTTTTAGCAAGATGGAGCTTTCATATAAACCCTTTTGGCCTATATAGTCTAAAATCCCTCAACATGTTTAAACCAACAACTGACATCTTTCTAAGTCATGCTCTTTTTGTTTAGGTACCTGCATAAGGAGTTGCATGTCAACAAGCTTGGGCTGGGAATGTGGCGTTAAGTTTACTATAACAAAATATGTTTTTGCTGCATAATTTGGAGATTTGAATTTGGCTTGGTAATAGTGATAAGAAGAATTTGAAAATGAGAAAGGAGAGGCAAAAGAATGGTTACCATCGCAAGTGTATAGGAATACAATTTTGGTGTAACGTTCAAACACTTTATTTGCATAAGTATTACTGTCCGGATTTGTACAAAACTTAAATCATACTGTTTTCATTTCAAAAGTATGATTTAAGTTTTTGTTTTCTGTTACTTTTTTATCATTTATTTGTTAATTTATTTGTTAGTTGGAAAGCTCCCATAGTTTTTTTTTCACACCTATGCAGTTAGGTGATTGTAAGTGAATGTTGCCATCTTTCATTGCAAGTTGAAACTAACATGCATTTTTTTGGAGAATAGTGACACAAACCAGTATGAGTATCTGCCGCAGTAGGTTTGAATTCTACACCTTTACTTGGTTTTTTTGGTAACATTTGTGTGTGTGCGTGAAAGGTGTTAATGGGTTCCATACAAGTTTTCTTCTAATGTGTGTATATGGATTATTCTCTGAAAAACTTCTCAAATTATCATATGCATTGTAGATATAAATGTTATAAACTTATTTATTGTTTAATTTATAGTATGTTAACGATACCAAGTTTGAAATTCGTATAGATGGAGAAGACAATTCCTCCATTTTAATGATATCATTCTTCTTAAAGTCAATCAGTTCAGATGTTAACTATGATTAATAGGTTTTCCGTTCATAAAAGTTCTTTCGCCGGTCACTAGCCCTATAAATCTTTATTATTTCTTCCTATAACACTGATCCTAATTTCAATGAGGTTACAAACTATCAAAGGTTGTCTATCTGAGGGGCATCGTTCTTCTCCATCCAAAGATCGGTGAATGGAATTTCTATGGGAGTTTTTGCTTTTGGTCTGATGTTGTCCTACCTTCGGATATGATTTTGCTTAGAAGTAAGTTTATTATCCTGTTTAGTATTTGGTTCTTTCCATTTTGGGTTGTGATCAACTTGTTTGGAATTTCTAAAAAGTCAAGTTTGCCTTCAGTCCTGTGGCTCTCTTATGTGGGTTAGGCTGTAACGCAAGTTGAAAACCTGATCAAGATGCACTTACGGACACTACGAGAAGGTTTTCACTTTGTCAAATTGGTTTCATGAGGTTGGGTTTGCACATACCGTGAACTCTATTGACCTCTAGGCTGCCACATGTTAGGCTTATATAATGTAAATATGGCATTCCTCTAATGTAACTTGTTGATTTACAGACCTTTGATTGATCCTATTACTTCAATATTACATCAAATGATCCATTGTATATGGTTCATGTTATGCAGTTCAAGATTGAAAAATGAAAGATGGTTTCTGTTTTAACGTGGTTATATAAGAGATATAGTCTTGATGATCATTAGAATATTGAAAGTAGCTCAAATTGTGTTTCAGATATGTTTTTCCTTAAACATGGTTTTGATTTCTAAGAGCTCTAGGATTTGGTGGTTGATGGTGAAGTTTATTATGAAGTTGTTTACTCAAAGCATCATCAGGTGCTGCTGTGAAGGACTATGTTTGGTTTGAAGGTTTCAGTTGTTTCTATTGCGATTAGTGAAGGTGGATTTGGAGGTGCTTTGGCAAGTGTTTGTGCTTGTAAGTTGCTAATGCCAGAAATAACATCCTTTTATGTTGCCATGTGACTAGAAAATGATTGTTTTTCACTCATTTATTGAATGTAATGGATAATACTACAATACATGTATTCTTAAATGTTGAGTGTTTTCATCCATATTTTATCTTGGTTGATATAACATTCCCACATTTGTATTGACCAAAATTTCAAATTGAAAATAAAAAACAAATTTCTAATTGACTTAATTTGTGTCTAATAAATTCAAATACAATTGTTTATCTCTAATCGATAGTAATCGATATGTTTGCTCACCTTTATCCAATTTCTTGCTAATAACCTTCAACTTTATATATCAAATCAACCATGCAAACTCATGTAAAATCAAAAGTGATAGAGAAACATGATTCAAGATTAAACTAATGTTTCCGAATTGTGATTCACCCGCGCTGCATCGCGCAGGTACACCACTAGTGTATATATACATATATATATATACGTATATGTACATGTATATATATATATACACGCATGGTCAAAGGGTTCAATTTTCATAAATCTATGACAAGTATGAGTAAAGATACATTTATACATACATCTACACATACATCTACACATACATATATATATATATATATATATATATATACACTTATACCTTTCAAATAAGAGATTTAGGGAAAACCCTAAAATTCATACCAAGTTCCATATGTAAGAAGATCTTCCATTTATTAACATTAATAGGTGAAGTAACCATATTTAAGTAGATATTTTACTTACCAAGTAGGGTTTGTGGAGAGAAAACCCCAAGAAATGGAGGGAACCTTAAGAGTTTATAGAAAACCCTAGAATTTAGAAACCCAAGTTTTTCTTGTTGATGACTTGAAACCCTAGCTAGCCAATCTTTGAAGACCCACTAGCAAGCATGAAGATTTAAGAATCTAGAACCCTAGAGAACCTCCATTAAATGAATCTAGGGTTGTTGATGAGAAATAAATGAGGATGATGATGGATTGGAGTGAAATCGCCAAAAAGAGAAAAGAGAGAGAAGTCGTGAGATTTAATGAGAGGAGTAAATGTGATTGGTTTCCTTTTCTTTTCACCTGCTGGCCCCGCTTCTCATTTAAGCCAAACAACAAACCGGCGAGAGTGCCACCACGGTTGTGACATGGCAAAGTCGCCGGTCACTTCTGCGGCAATTGTACCCCGAGCTCCTACCTTCTGCTGCAAACCTCCCCGACGAGTATGACCATGCGAGAGTGACCATGGCATAATCGCCGGTCACTCTCGCGGCAAGTGTACTGCAGCTCACTGAACCATCGACGAGATGGTGGCGACTATGAAAGTAGCGAGAGTGACATTGGAAATGTCATCGGTCACTCTCGCGGTGGTCGTACCGCGGCCCAAATGTGCCCATTTTCGACTCCGAGCGGCTCCCGTAGATGATCCAAACGCGTGACTCAAAAACCTGACCGAGTAATCGGGGATGCATGTATGGTGCTCCTTCCATGCCCCACGTATCCATGCATGCACACGTAGGCTAAGTTCCTGCAAGGAATAAATCGAATAGTCGGTTCCAAAGTTTTAAAGATAAAGGTAAACACGTTGCATGAGAAAAATCGACATTCTTAACCGAGTCAACGAAGGTAGAGACGTGAGTGCATACCGTAATTTTTAGGGTGTTACAATTCGCCCTTTTCAAATTTAACCGGTCGATTAACTGCTTTTGAAAGAAAATCTTTGTGATTTGGAAGCGGTTTATCGAATTCAAACTTTTGAAACTCATCATCTGAACACTCGTTAGAATTCATGAAGGTATCAAAATCAATCTCATTTTCGGGTGGAACATCAGAAAAAGGTGAGGAACTATTAGGAATTGTGTTTTGCAAATAATCGGTTGCGGAAACGTTTTGAAAATCAGAGTTTAAATTCATTGGCAAACTTATCACTTGAGGTCCTTTTCCTTTTCTAGTAGATATTTTTCCAATAAATGCTTTACATGTAGATGTATCCGATGAGTTTGAGGAAGGTTCGGACAGAGTTATACTTTGCTTTGGGGTTGGTCAAACTTCTCCTGAAGTTTGCCTTTGCTCACTCGCTCTTCCATCACTTCTGTTGCTAGAGCAGACAGTTTAGATGTGAGACAATTGATTTTTGTTCAAAGGATTTCCTGTTCCTCAACAGATATAGATTCGGTTTTGGTGGACTTTAAACACTCAAGTTGGGATTGAAGCTCTTGTTTTTCTTTTTGAAAATTTATCCGTTCGTGAGCAAATGACTCCTCCAGCTCGACTATTTTCATTTCTAAAACGAGAGGTGGAACATTGCATTTAAACTCGTCCGTCTCTATTTTGGTGTTAGTTGCAAGGTCCTCATCCTTGGGTTTTGCAACCTTGTAGCCGTCAAAGTAGTCATTTGATAAGTATTTGGATTTCTTTTTCGTATATGATGTGTTAAGAACTTCATACGCAAAAGGCATTTACATTTTAGTGGTATGTTTGCGTTTATATTCCTCAGTGTCCTCTTCCTTCTCTTCGAGTGGTCTCGTTCATTTGATTTTATATTGAGGATATCTTTTCTCGAGACCAAAGAAGTTAAATTCGTAAAGAGTGGGTCTCATTGTGAAAATCTTTTTCTAGTATTGTGGGTTGTCATACCCAATTCCCCATTCTTTATTGAAATATAAGTGAATTCCTTAGGTTTGTTCATATGAATCGTTTGATCAATTTGACCTCGTTTATGAAGTTTAAGTTCAAGATCATTTATTTTAGAAACAAATTATTTGTGTTGAATTTGAAGGGAAGAGCATTGATAGATAATCTCAGCCTTCTCATTCTCACACTGAACACAGAATGAACTCACAGTGCAATTTTTTGAGAATAATCTTGAATGAACCTTCATTCTTTCTGCTCTGATACCGCGTGTAGATCCCAATAACGATCAAGTAACAATAATAATCAACAACTCAGATCAATAGGTCGCCATCCATATGATTGATATTCAAAAAGATTACAATACGTTCAGAGAGAATATTCAATAAGAGTAATGAATGCTTAACCTAATTCTAAAGGTTAAGCTAACTATTTATACCTAGGGCTAAGACTATTATGGCCCACGCCCATTAAGCTAATCTAAGCCCATTTAACAATTAAAGGCTTTTTACAATAAATAATTAATCTCTATAATTACTTTATATAACTTTCTAATTAATAGGACATTTATGGTCCTAATAATAATTAATAATAAGAGGTAAATCGATCATTTATATCATTCAGACTGTTAGATTCAGATAAAAAGTAAACAACAACAGTCGTTTATATTGACAAACAAATTTATCCAGACAGACAAATTTATCCGTACAAGACCTAACAAAATTTTTGGTAAACAACCCCTAACAGTTTATATCCAGTAAACTATAAGTATATTCAAATGTTTATATTAGTTATAAATCATCCCTAACCTTGAATAGTTTTTGGAAGTTATACTTCCAACCCCCATATATTTTGGTCTTTTACCAAAAGCTCCATAAATACTATTAAGATGTTATAAATTTGAAGTTGACTTTATGTCAAATCCAATATTTATTAAAACATTGAAATTGGTTTCATATGCCAAACTCATATTCATTTTGTCCTCATGCTAAATGCTCTATAATTAACAATGCTATCTTCAAATTAAATAAATCGCAAGATATCAATTGGATTTTGTCAAATGGTTGTAAATAGCCCTAAGGTTTGTAGGGACTTAAGAAATCTATGTGATTCCCCTACTACCTGGAAATCCAATAGATTGAGTGATTTCTTTTCGTAAATTGAAATATTTATGTAGTATCATCAACGAGATGCAAGCATGCAAAAGTCTATTTTTTTATGATATTGAATTTTCATGCATAACATAATGATTACAAACCATAGTTCATAGTTTTAGAAAATCATATATTCTCCACTTTTTACGATATCTTTGAACTCAGAAGGATTTGAGTACCATAAGATAAGTTCGAAAAGGAAAAGAAACAAACTTGACCCTAAAAATTGAAATGTTAAGGTACAAGTAAATACCTTCAAAATTTTAGATGACACATCAGTCACAACCTTCAGAGAGAATACCATTAACTAGAAACCCCCAACAACCGCGGGACATCCAAAAAAGCAAATTCAGGAATATTCATTACCATGTATTTCCCAGACTAATTGTACAGTGGAATGAAAACCACATACTCGATTACAAGAAGGTAACTGATTTCAATAAAGAAATTTCGTGTCTTAAAATGTGTGTCAATCGTTGTGGCAATAACTCACAAATAGATGACGCGCGATTCATAACATAATTTCCATATTTCCTATATTAGTAATCATACTAATGAAACAGTATAAGCTGCAATATAACCTGTAACAAACTTATTTATCCTAATGGAAGTGCCTAAAAGATGTAACAAAGTTTTTTTAAACAACGTTAGACATGCATGGATAATGAAAATTCTCGAAGTCAATAAGGCAAGCATTGGAGGTGGAATGAATACTAAAGGACGTGAGTTAAACGTATTGATCCACACACATATGACAATTATGCACCATGTGGACAAAATTGTGAAAAGGGTCAAGTTCATGGCAAGAGCCAGTAAAGAATTCCCAATAGCTAATGGAACAAGTAGAAAATCAACTATATCAAATCTAAGATTGGTTTAGTATAATTTTATTTGAAATGTATTTTAACTATCAAATTCATTGTAGCATATATACACCCGATCTTATAACCATTATAGATGTAAGGAAATACATAAAAAATAAATACAAAACTCTAAATGTTCTCCGTTCCGTGTAGGAATGTATATCGATGATAACTTGAATGTTATTTTGGAACCTCCCACACAATCTTAAGAGATAGACTAACATTTATTGAACTAGCTGTCCCTTCCTTGTTGGTGAATGGCATAAGATTAGTCGGCACTAAAACACCATTAATATAACCTTGTTAATATATTAGTTTCACTTGGAATTCATATTATGAGAATGGAAATGGGTATATGTACATAAACTCTAATGAATATGAAAGGAAACAAATATTAGAGAAGCTAATATGTCAGAGTAGTGGATTATCTGGGTCATTGAATCATATTTTGTTACCAATAATGAACTTTGGGACAATGATACATATTTGTTTCGACATGACCACGTGGGACACCATGATCATGACATAGTGATCCGTGTACTGCAAAATACACATAGATACATTCTCTTTCGAGTGAAAAGCAAAATGCGGCAATTAACTAAATTGCAATTGTTGATTTCTGCTATACAAAAAGCAACACCACCTTCATATTATGCCCCCTCGAATACCTAGAACTTTTGTATAGCCTGATCATTAGCCAATACAGGAATGAGACCATCCTAAATATAAGAACATAATACCAAAATAGTACATTCTTACAACGAACCTAAGGTGATATTTATGGACATAAAATGCAGAACGGGGGCCATTAAAGTACTTTATGTTTCTGGTTTCGACATGATGAACTTATGTCGTATTATTGTCCACATGAAATGTTGCACTCCTATCACTAACTATACGTTTAGAGGCTCACCACCCTGATTGTATCACCAAGTCAACACAACTTAGAATGTTGGAGAATTTACATCATAAGGATTTGATGATTATTGCATATGTATTAAGATTAATGTAGAGTTTCCTATACCCTATGTGTAAATATAAATGGTCTTGTAGAATGGTAGAAAATTTCATCAAAATAATATAGATGGTAGCTAGGGCATTGTCTATGTGCTCCAACTTACGTACATCTACCTAGGATTATGCAATATTACACGCAACTTAACTTATTCATTTTTAGACTCACTACTAGCCAACCAATCTTATGCGTACCAGTTGGTAATTGGACATAAGTTTGATCTTTTACATTTATGCATATTTGGTTGTTTAGTATGTGAGCTAATTGTGCCCCCACAACACACCAAAATGGATCCTTAAAAACAATTAAGTATATATATTGGATATGAATCTCGAACGATTATCAGCTATTTAGAACCTTAGACTGGTGATCCGTATATGGCATGGTTTGCGATTTGTCACTTAGATAACAATCTTCCTGTCGTTAAGGGGAGATAGGAAAAAATAATTTTCCAAGGGAACGACAGGAATTGTCATGGAATGTTGCCACTCTGTCTCATTTTGATCCCTAAACTTCAAAACGTAAAGTTGAAGTCAAATGAATCAGGCTCAATACCTGATATGTTAGATATTATTCCAGAAGTGATAATATCACACATACGAGCTACTATTATACCCGTAAGGTTAAAAGTCCCCAACAGGGGAACAACACTATTGGAAAGTGCGTTGCAATCACACCTGGTGGAGGTATGGTTGAGGTCGTAGATACCAAACGGAAATGCTGGAAGCTACTTGGTTCGATGGATACTGTTCTAAAGGAACAAAAGAGTAAGACACATCCATTTATCATCAATATATAATTTCCATGAATCATCACTGGAGGACGCCCGAAGTTAATATTGATTCTAGAGAAGAAAGAAAATCTCAAATAAATTATGGGAGTACTTATGAGTCGATGAACATATCATACATACTCAATGATGATATATTCATATTGCGCATAAGATGATAGAGCACGATGACATCGAACCATGCTCACTTGAAAAATGTCAACAAAGAGCCTATTGACCTAAACGGAAAGAAACAATCCAGAAAGAATTCTATTCTTTGACAAAGAAACGAGTATTTGTTCTGGTAGTGCTAACCCACCAAGTGTAAATCCCTAAGACATAAATGAGCCTTTGTCAGAAAGCGTAACGAGAATAATGAAGTCCTAATGTATAAGACTCTTCTTTGGTTCAAGGTTTCTCACAACGCCCTCGATTAACCATGAGGAGTCTAACTCTCTCATGATGGATGTTATGACATCCGACTGATTAATTAGCCTAGTAGTTTTCGAAGGATTGGAAATGAAGCTCATGGATGTGGTTACTACATATCTCTATGGGGATCTAGATTCAAAGTAACTCTAAACCACGAAAGGCGTTTTGCAGTAAAATTGAAACGCCCATTTTATAGATTAAAGAAATATAAGTGGATGTAATCTCTTAATTACAATAATTGAAGAATAATGTACAACATGATATTGCAATGAGTTTAAACCCACATCCAAGCAGGAATTTTTCAGCCATTCTTTCTTTCTAAACACTTTTTGTTTCCACTTCCATGCTTCAATTCAAATTTTCAACTCAAATTTTCAAATTTGACATCCTCCCAATCGCTTTATCTTGAAATCCTCCTGGAACACCACAAAATCCTTAATCCTCCATTCTCTGAACTAAATCTTTTCTGAACATGAATACCTTGGTGAAGAGGGTTTTACGGCGGCGACGGAGGTGGTGACGGTAATTGCTTTGGATGTTAGAAGATGAAGGGTTTGAGGTAGATCATATCACTTCTGTCATCGACTTCTCTTCTCTATTTCTTCCTAGGCTTTTGCCATGAGCCGATCATGTTAACCTCCAGATCTCAAGAAGTAAGATCGTCTTTTCTCTTTGGATTTTTTTAATAATATTTTTAACCACAACTTTGTATCAAGTTTGTTAGGTACATGGACAAGGAACCACATAGTACGTTCTCCTCTTTCAACAACAACTTTAAGTAAGGTTTTCCTTTTCAAATTTCTGTTTTTTAATTAGGTAATGGAGCCTGTAAGAAGTTCTAATACTTGGGGTTTTCAAGCAGTCACATGACACTATGTTCTTAGCTGAGAAGAATGCTTTTTACTTGCCGCTATAACGTTGTTTATTTGCTTTAACTTTAATATTTGCTTTAACTTGAATATTTGTTTCAACTGGAGCTTGGAAATAATGCAAGTCTCGCTGCGTCAGATGTTGTATCCGCTAGGTTTGGGTAAAACTGTTGGTTTACATCAGTTGATATTATTCTGGTTGTAATGCATCTGTGGTTCTATTTTTAAAATTCATATCAATAGTTGCTTTGTGACCTTTTTACGTTTTCAGGTTTAGCTGCATCGGATGTTGTACCATGTGTAGCATAATAAATGTCTTAAGTACAACTCATAATGTACAATCATTTTATGCATGAATTCAAGAAATCTCTTAATTACAATAATTGAAGCATAATGTACAACATGATATTGCAATGAGTTTAAACCCACATCCAAGCAGGAATTTTTCAGCCATTCTTTCTTTCAAAAAACTTTTTGTTTCCACTTCCATGCTTCAAATCAAAATTTGAACTCAAATTTTCAAATTTGAAATTCTCCCAATCGCTCTATCTTGAAATCCTCCTGGAACACCACAAAATCCTTAATCCTCCATTATCTGAACTAAATCTTTCCTGAACCTGAATACCTTGGTGAAGAGGGTTTTACGACGGCGACGGAGGTGGTGACGGTAATTGCTTTGGATGTTAGAAGATGAAGGGTTTCAGGTAGATCATATCACTCCTGTTATCGACTTCTCTTCTCTATTTCTTCCTTGGCTTTTGCCATGAGCCGATCATGTTAACCTCCAGATCTCAAGAAGTAAGATCGTCTTTTCTCTTTGGATTTTTTTAATAATATTTTTCTTCTTTCAACCGCAACTTTGTATCAAGTTTGTTAGGTACATGGACAAGGAACCACATAGTACGTTCTCCTCTTTCAACAACAACTTTAAGTAAAGTTTTCCTTTTCAAAGTTCTGTTTTTAATTAGGTAATGGAGGCTGTAAGAAGTTCTAATACTTGGGGTTTTCAAGCAATCACATAACACTATGTTCTTAGCAGAGAAGAATGATTTTTACTTGCCGCTATAACGTTGTTTATTTGCATTAACTTGAATATTTTTTTCAACTGGAGCTTGGAAATAATGCAAGTCTCGCTGCGTCAGATGTTGTATCCGCTAGGTTTGGGTAAAACTGTTGGTTTACATCAGTTGATATTATTCTGGTTGTAATGCATCTGTGGTTCTATTTTTAAAATTCATATCAACAGTTGCTTTGTGACCTTTTTACGTTTTCAGATTTAGCTGCATCGGATGTTGTACCATGTGTAGCATAATAAATGTCTTAAGTACAACTCATAATGTACAATCATTTTATGCATTGTAATACCCTGGGTAAATCCGTTGGTTAAAATCCCTTTTTCCGTTATGTAAAGTTAACTTTAAAGTTGGAGTTTAGGGTAAGATTGGGTTAAATTATAAGTTAAGGGTGTTTGGGCCATTAGTGAGAAGTTCAAGGACCAAAGTGGTAATTATGTTTGATATTATCTCTTAAGCATATCA
Organism: Saussurea involucrata; assembly: GCA_033807775.1. Lineage (NCBI taxonomy): Eukaryota > Viridiplantae > Streptophyta > Magnoliopsida > Asterales > Asteraceae > Saussurea > Saussurea involucrata. The sequence goes on along the minus strand of CM066322.1, from coordinate 104,533,383 downwards.
GATATTTCACAACTAAGTTATTATCCAGATTTCAGTTTAGTGTGTGTGTGTGTGTGTTTTGGGAAGAAAAGAAGAAAAAGAAGAAAAGCTAGGTTAAGGCTTCAATTGGTGTCCTTAGAAGTGATTCAAGGTATGTTTCTTTTACATTTTGTGTTTGTAATTGCTTTTAGAAGGGTTCTATCGGAGTAGAAACATCACAAACACATCTGGGGTTGATTCTGTCGATTTCTGGGCAAAAATGGGACCGACAGAGGTGTCCGGATAAGTTGAATGTGTCCGGGTAGATTCTTGGGTGGGGTCCGGGTAAGTTGTTGATAGAGTCTGGACGATTTGAGTGATGGTTTTCGGATAATTTAGAGACCGGATGGCATCCGGATTCCTTGTGTTGTCCGGATAAATCGGGTTGTCCGGATTAGTCTTGCTGTCCGGATTACTGAGGTTGTCCGGAAAAGTCGTGTTGTCCGGAAAAGGTGGTTTTGTCCGGGTTGTTTGGGTTGTCCGGATACTTTAGCTGTTTTGGTCACTTTTGAGGATTTGAGTTATCTAGAGTCCTTGGTCTTCTAGTATGTTTTATGTGATCAGTTAGTAAGGGGATATTTGTATTTAATCTATTTGCAGAATCTGTGGATTGGGATTGATAGACTGAATCTTTTGGAGAAAAGCTTGGAAGTGTTTATGGATAAGCGATCGAGGTGAGTTTTGCTTTAAAACGTTTTCAACTTGAATACATATATGTGTTTATATATGTATGTGAGTATGTGTGAAATATATATATGTGTTTATATATGTATGTGAGTATGTGTGAAATATATATATGTGTTTATATATATGAAACGGATAAGTGTCAAGGTGTGATTATATGTTTATGTTAAAAGGATATATGTATATACTTATATATATATGGTTGAAAAAATGATGAAAGGTTTATAAATGACAATATGATATATTGAGATATATATTGTATTTATATTGCACGAAACGAGTATAGGTGAGCCGAATTATTGTTCGGCGGGGCTGTATGGAAATACAGCGGGGCTGCATGAAATTGCAGTGGAGCTGTAGGTAATTGCAGTGGGGCTGTTTGTAATTACAGTGGAGTCGACTGTATTGTACATTGACGATGATTAGTTGGCTTGCTACCGACTAATGTGGCCAGGGGAAAGAAGATGAGATGAGGAGAGATACACGGTGCACGAGTCCTTATGTGGTATTTATATACGTGTGGTATATGCGTGCTTATACGAAAGGTTTTATGTAAACTATTTTGATACAAAGTATTATGTGAAAAGAGTTTTATATTGATTTTGGAAAAGACCGGGATTAACTCACTAGACCCGTTTGGTCTAACCCTCATTTTGTTTTCAAAAATATGTTTTCCAGGTTAAGGATCGGCAAAGGAAAGGATTAAGTGTAAGGAGCTTTTGATGGGCGTTGATTAGGAAGCTTAATGTATTTTGTAGTTTCGAGACCGAAGGGACCGTTTGTGGTTTATTATGTATCTTTTATTATGAATGTAATGAAGTTATGCAATGTATGTTATTTGAAGCATGTTTGGGAAACCGGGTCGTTACAAATGTTATCAGAGCCCTAGTTTAAGAGATTTAGGTATTTGGATTTATACCTAGACTTAAACTGCATGTGAAGTAGGATGTCCTTTTTATTTTAGAACCTTGGGATGTTAAGTATAAAAAGGTAGAAGGAACATCATGTAAGGTATGTTCAAATTACACCTGGCAGTGTAAGGGTGAACTTACAAGTACATGTTGAACCGGAATATCTTGTTATATTGGGTATGTGGTTACGTGTATATTAACCTTGTTGAAATCTACAGAGTGGCAAGTCGGACTCGATGTATGGATAGAGGCGAAGACAGGTATATTTCTATACACTCTATACGTGCTAAAGTGTATTATATTACTTCGGTGTAAAATGATATTTGGCACTTTCGTGCTTTTGTTGCTTAGCGGTGCTAGAGATATAGGTAGAGGCGGAGCGTCTATTCAATTAGTTCCTATGGTTTTGATGCAGTTTGAAGCAGTAGTGATAAGTATTCGTTACCTTTTTGCTTAACCAAATTCCGGGACGGAATTCTTTTATGGGGGAGATGTTGTAATACCCTGGGTAAATCCGTTGGTTAAAATCCCTTTTTCCGTTATGTAAAGTTAACTTTAAAGTTGGAGTTTAGGGTAAGATTGGGTTAAATTATAAGTTAAGGGTGTTTGGGCCATTAGTGAGAAGTTCAAGGACCAAAGTGGTAATTATGTTTGATATTATCTCTTAAGCATATCAGATATTTCACAACTAAGTTATTATCCAGATTTCAGTTTAGTGTGTGTGTGTGTGTGTGTGTTTTGGGAAGAAAAGTAGAAAAAGAAGAAAAGCTAGGTTAAGGCTTCAATTGGTGTGCTTAGAAGTGATTCAAGGTATGTTTCCTTTACATTTTGTGTTTATAATTGCTTTTAGAAGGGTTCTATCGGAGTAGAAACATCACAAACACATCTGGGGTTGATTCTGTCGATTTCTGGGCAAAAATGGGGTAAACCGACAGAGGTGTCCGGATAAGTTGAATGTGTCCGGGTAGATTCTTGGGTGGTGTCCGGGTAAGTTGTTGATAGAGTCCGGACGATTTGAGTGATGGTTTCCGGATAATTTAGAGACCGGATGGCATCCGGATTCCTTGTGTTGTCCGGATAAATCGGGTTGTCCGGATTAGTCTTGCTGTCCGGATTACTGAGGTTGTCCGGAAAAGTCGTGTTGTCCGGAAAAGGTGGTTTTGTCCGGGTTGTTTGGGTTGTCCGGATACTTTAGCTGTTTTGGTCACTTTTGAGGATTTGAGTTATCTAGAGTCCTTGGTCTTCTAGTATGTTTTATGTGATCAGTTAGTAAGGGGATATTTGTATTTAATCTATTTGCAGACTCTGTGGATTGGGATTGATAGACTGAATCTTTTGGAGAAAAGCTTGGAAGTGTTTATGGATAAGCGATCGAGGTGGGTTTTGCTTTAAAACGTTTTCAACTGGAATACATATATGTGTTTATATATGTATGTGAGTATGTGTGAAATATATATATGTGTTTATATATGTATATGAGTATGTGTGAAATATATATATGTGTTTATATATATGAAACAGATAAGTGTCAAGGTGTGATTATATGTTTATGTTAAAAGGATATATGTATATACTTATATATATATGGTTGGAAAAATGATGAAAGGTTTATAAATGACAATATGATATATTGAGATATATATTGTATTTATATTGCACGAAACGAGTATAGGTGAGCCGAATTATTGTTCGGCGGGGCTGTATGGAAATACAGCGGGGCTGCATGAAATTGCAGTGGAGCTGTAGGTAATTGCAGCGGGGATGTATGTAATTACAGTGGAGTCGACTGTATTGTACAGTGACGATGATTAGTTGGCTTGCTACCGACTAATGTGGCCAGGGGAAAGAAGATGAGATGAGGAGAGATACACGGTGCACGAGTCCTTATGTGGTATTTATATACGTGTGGTATATGCGTGCTTATACGAAAGGTTTTATGTAAACTATTTTGATACAAAGTATTATGTGAAAAGAGTTTTATATTGATTTTGGAAAAGACCGGGATTAACTCACTAGACCCGTTTGGTCTAACCCTCATTTTGTTTTCAAAAATATGTTTTCCAGGTTAAGGATCGGCAAAGGAAAGGATTAAGTGTAAGGAGCTTTTGATGGGCGTTGATTAGGAAGCTTAATGTATTTTGTAGTTTCGAGACCGAAGGGACCGTTTGTGGTTTATTATGTATCTTTTATTATGAATGTAATGAAGTTATGCAATGTATGTTATTTGAAGCATGTTTGGGAAACCGGGTCGTTACAAATGGTATCAGAGCCCTAGTTTAAGAGATTTCGGTATTTGGATTTATACCTAGACTTAAACTGCATGTGAAGTAGGATGTCCTTTTTATTTTAGAACCTTGGGATGTTAAGTATAAAAAGGTAGAAGGAACATCATGTAAGGTATGTTCAAATTACACCTGGCCAGTGTAAGGGTGAACTTACAAGTACATGTTGAACCGGAATATCTTGTTATATTGGGTATGTGCTTACGTGTATATTAACCTTGTTGAAATATACAGAGTGGCAAGTCGGACTCGATGTATGGATAGAGGCGAAGACAGGAATATTTCTATACACTCTATACGTGCTAAAATGTATTATATTACTTCGGTGTAAAATGATTATTGGCACTTTCGTGCTTTTGTTGCTTAGCGGTGCTAGAGATATAGGTAGAGGCGGAGCGTCTATTCAATTAGTTCCTATGGTTTTGATGCAGTTTGAAGCAGTAATGATAAGTATTCGTTACCTTTTTGCTTAACCGAATTCCAGGACGGAATTCTTTTAAGGGGGAGATGTTGTAATACCCTGGGTAAATCCGTTGGTTAAAATCCCTTTTTCCGTTATGTAAAGTTAACTTTAAAGTTGGAGTTTAGGGTAAGATTGGGTTAAATTATAAGTTAAGGGTGTTTGGGCCATTAGTGAGAAGTTCAAGGACCAAAGTGGTAATTATGTTTGATATTATCTCTTAAGCATATCAGATATTTCACAACTAAGTTATTATCCAGATTTCAGTTTAGTGTGTGTGTGTGTGTGTGTTTTGGGAAGAAAAGAAGAAAAAGAAGAAAAGATAGGTTAAGGCTTCAATTGGTGTGCTTAGAAGTGATTCAAGGTATGTTTCCCTTACATTTTGTGTTTGTAATTGCTTTTAGAAGGGTTCTATCGGAGTAGAAACATCACAAACACATCTGGGGTTGATTTTGTCGATTTCTGGGCAAAAATGGGGTAAACCGACAGAGGTGTCCGGATAAGTTGAATGTGTCCGGGTAGATTCTTGGGTGGTGTTCGGGTAAGTTGTTGATAGAGTCCGGACGATTTGAGTGATGGTTTCCGGATAATTTAGAGACCGGATGGCATCCGGATTCCTTGTGTTGTCCGGATAAATCGGGTTGTCCGGATTAGTCTTGCTGTCCGGATTACTGAGGTTGTCCGGAAAAGTCGTGTTGTCCGGAAAAGGTGGTTTTGTCCGGATTGTTTGGGTTATCCGGATACTTTAGCTGTTTTGGTCACTTTTGAGGATTTGAGTTATCTAGAGTCCTTGGTCTTCTAGTATGTTTTATGTGATCAGTTAGTAAGGGGATATTTGTATTTAATCTATTTGCAGACTCTGTGGATTGGGATTGATAGACTGAATCTTTTGGAGAAAAGCTTGGAAGTGTTTATGGATAAGCGATCGAGGTGAGTTTTGCTTTAAAACGTTTTCAAATGGAATACATATATGTGTTTATATATGTATGTGAGTATGTGTGAAATATATATATGTGTTTATATATGTATGTGAGTATGTGTGAAATATATATATGTGTTTATATATATGAAACGGATAAGTGTCAAGGTGTGATTATATGTTTATGTTAAAAGGATATATGTATATACTTATATATATATGGTTGGAAAAATGATGAAAGGTTTATAAATGACAATATGATATATTGAGATATATATTGTATTTATATTGCACGAAACGAGTATAGGTGAGCCGAATTATTGTTCGGCGGGGCTGTATGGAAATACAGCGGGGCTGCATGAAATTGCAGTGGAGCTGTAGGTAATTGCAGCGGGGCTGTATGTAATTACAGTGGAGTCGACTGTATTGTACAGTGACGATGATTAGTTGGCTTGCTACCGACTAATGTAGCCAGGGGAAAGAAGATGAGATGAGGAGAGATACACGGTGCACGAGTCCTTATGTGGTATTTATATACGTGTGGTATATGCGTGCTTATACGAAAGGTTTTATGTAAACTATTTTGATACAAAGTATTATGTGAAAAGAGTTTTATATTGATTTTGCAAAAGACCGGGATTAACTCACTAGACCCGTTTGGTCTAACCCTCATTTTGTTTTCAAAAATATGTTTTCCAGGTTAAGGATCGGCAAAGGAAAGGATTAAGTGTAAGGAGCTTTTGATGGGCGTTGATTAGGAAGCTTAATGTATTTTGTAGTTTCGAGACCGAAGGGACCGTTTGTGGTTTATTATGTATCTTTTATTATGAATGTAATGAAGTTATGCAATGTATGTTATTTGAAGCATGTTTGGGAAACCGGGTCGTTACATGCATGAATTCAAGAAATCTCTTAATTACAATAATTGAAGCATAATGTACAACATGATATTGCAATGAGTTTAAACCCACATTCAAGCACGAAATTTTCAGCCATTCTTTCTATCTAAAAACTTTTTGTTTCCACTTTCATGTTTCAATTCAAATTTTCAAATTTGAAATCCTCCTGGAACACCAGAAAATCCTTAGTCCTTCACCTTCTCTTAACTAAATATTTTATGAACCCTTGGTGAAGAGGGTTTTACGGCGGCGACGGGAATTGCTTGGATATTTGAAGATGAAGGGTTTCAAGTAAATCATATCACTTCTGTCATCGACTTCTCTTCTCTATTTCATCCCAGGGTTTTGCCATGAGCCAATCATGTCAACCTCCAGATCTCAAGAAGTAATCTCGTCTTTTCTCTTTGGATTTTTTTAATAATATTTTCTTCTTTCAACCTCAACTTTGTATCAAGTTTGTTAGGTACATGTACAAGGAACCACAGAGTACGTTCTCTTCTTTCAACATCAACTTTAAGTAAGGTTTTCTTTTTCAAAGTTCTGTTTTTGATTAGGTAAGAGGCTATAAGAAGTTCTAATACTAGGGGTTTTCATGCAATCACATAACACCATGTTCTTGGCAGAGAAGAATGCTTTTTACCGCGTCTATAAAGTTGTTTGTTTGCTGTAACGTTGTTTATTTGCTTTATCTTGAATATTTGTTTCAAATGGATCTTGGAAATAATATAAGTCTCGCTGCGTCAGATGTTGTATCCGCTAGGTTTGGGTAAAAGTGTTGGTTTACATCAGTTGACATTATTCTGGTTGGAATGCATCTGTGGGTCTGTTTTTATAATTCATATCAACAGTTGCTTTGTGACCTTTTTATGTTTTCATGTTTGGTCGCATCAGATGTTGTACCATGTGTACCATAATAAATGTCTTAAGTACAACTCATAATGTCAAATCATTTTAAGCATGAATTCAAGAAATCTCTTAATTACAATAATTAAAGCATACTGTACAACATGATATTGCAATGAGTTTAAAGCCACATCCAAGCAGGAATTTTTCAGCCATTCTTTCTTTCTAAAATCTTTTTGTTTCCACTTGCATGCTTCAATTCAAAATTTCAACTCAAATTTTCAAATTTGAAATCCTCCCAATCACTCTATCTTGAAATCCTCCTGGAACACCACAAAATCCTTAATCCTCCATTATCTGAACTAAATCTTTCCTGAACCTGAATACCTTGGTGAAGAGGGTTTTACGACGGCGACGGAGGTGGTGACGGTAATTGCTTTGGATGTTAGAAGATGAAGGGTTTCAGGTAGATCATATCACTCCTGTCATCGACTTCTCTTCTCTATTTCTTCCTAGGCTTTTGCCATGAGCCGATCATGTTAACCTCCAGATCTCAAGAAGTAAGATCGTCTTTTCTCTTTGGATTTTTTTAACAATATTTTTCTTCTTTCAACCGCAACTTTGCATCAAGTTTGTTAGGTACATGGACAAGGAACCACATAGTACGTTCTCCTCTTTCAACAACAACTTTAAGTAAAGTTTTCCTTTTCAAAGTTCTGTTTTTAATTAGGTAATGGAGGCTGTAAGAAGTTCTAATACTTGGGGGTTTTCAAGCAATCACATAACACTATGTTCTTAGCAGAGAAGAATGATTTTTACTTGCCTCTATAACGTTGTTTATTTGCATTAACTTGAATATTTTTTTCAACTGGAGCTTGGAAATAATGCAAGTCTCGCTGCGTCAGATGTTGTATCCGCTAGGTTTGGGTAAAACTGTTGGTTTACATCAGTTGATATTATTCTGGTTGTAATGCATCTGTGGTTCTATTTTTAAAATTCATATCAACAGTTGCTTTGTGACCTTTTTACGTTTTCAGATTTAGCTGCATCGGATGTTGTACCATGTGTAACATAATAAATGTCTTAAGTACAACTCATAATGTACAATCATTTTATGCATGAATTCAAGAAATCTCTTAATAACAATAATTGAAGCATAATGTACAACATGATATTGCAATGAGTTTAAACCCACATTCAAGCACGAATTTTTCAGCCATTCTTTCTTTCTAAAAGCTTTTTGTTTCCACTTTCATGTTTCAATTCAAATTTTCAAATTTGAAATCATCCTGGAACACCAGAAAATCCTTAGTCCTTCACCTTCTCTTAACTAAATATTTTCTGAACCCTTGGTGAAGAGGGTTTTACGGCGGCGACGGGAATTGCTTGGATATTTGAAGATGAAGTGTTTCAAGTAAATCATATCACTTCTGTCATCGACTTCTCTTCTCTATTTCATCCCAGGGTTTTGCCATGAGCCAATCATGTCAACCTCCAGATCTCAAGAAGTAATCTCGTCTTTTCTCTTTGGATTTTTTTAATAATATTTTCTTCTTTCAACCTCAACTTTGTATCAAGTTTGTTAGGTACATGTACAAGGAACCACAGAGTACGTTCTCTTCTTTCAACATCAACTTTAAGTAAGGTTTTCTTTTTCAAAGTTCTGTTTTTGATTAGGTAAGAGGCTATAAGAAGTTCTAATACTAGGGGTTTTCATGCAATCACATAACACCATGTTCTTGGCAGAGAAGAATGCTTTTTACCGCGTCTATAAAGTTGTTTGTTTGCTGTAACGTTGTTTATTTGCTTTATCTTGAATATTTGTTTCAAATGGATCTTGGAAATAATATAAGTCTCGCTGTGTCAGATGTTGTATCCGCTAGGTTTGGGTAAAAGTGTTGGTTTACATCAGTTGACATTATTCTGGTTGGAATGCATCTGTGGGTCTGTTTTTATAATTCATATCAACAGTTGCTTTGTGACCTTTTTATGTTTTCATGTTTGGTCGCATCAGATGTTGTACCATGTGTACCATAATAAATGTCTTAAGTACAACTCATAATGTCAAATCATTTTAAGCATGAATTCAAGAAATCTCTTAATTACAATAATTAAAGCATACTGTACAACATGATATTGCAATGAGTTTAAACCCACATCCAAGCAGGAATTTTTCAGCCATTCTTTCTTTCTAAAATCTTTTTGTTTCCACTTGCATGCTTCAATTCAAAATTTCAACTCAAAATTTCAAATTTGAAATCCTCCCAATCGCTCTATCTTGAAATCCTCCTGGAACACCACAAAATCCTTAATCCTCCATTATCTGAACTAAATCTTTCCTGAACCTGAATACCTTGGTGAAGAGGGTTTTACGACGGCGACGGAGGTGGTGACGGTAATTGCTTTGGATGTTAGAAGATGAAGGGTTTCAGGTAGATCATATCACTCCTGTCATCGACTTCTCTTCTCTATTTCTTCCTAGGCTTTTGCCATGAGCCGATCATGTTAACCTCCAGATCTCAAGAAGTAAGATCGTCTTTTCTCTTTGGATTTTTTTAACAATATTTTTCTTCTTTCAACCGCAACTTTGCATCAAGTTTGTTAGGTACATGGACAAGGAACCACATAGTACGTTCTCCTCTTTCAACAACAACTTTAAGTAAAGTTTTCCTTTTCAAAGTTCTGTTTTTAATTAGGTAATGGAGGCTGTAAGAAGTTCTAATACTTGGGGTTTTCAAGCAATCACATAACACTATGTTCTTAGCAGAGAAGAATGATTTTTACTTGCCTCTATAACGTTGTTTATTTGCATTAACTTGAATATTTTTTTCAACTGGAGCTTGGAAATAATGCAAGTCTCGCTGCGTCAGATGTTGTATCCGCTAGGTTTGGGTAAAACTGTTGGTTTACATCAGTTGATATTATTCTGGTTGTAATGCATCTGTGGTTCTATTTTTAAAATTCATATCAACAGTTGCTTTGTGACCTTTTTACGTTTTCAGATTTAGTTGCATCGGATGTTGTACCATGTGTAGCATAATAAATGTCTTCAGTACAACTCATAATGTACAATCATTTTATGCATGAATTCAAGAAATCTCTTAATAACAATAATTGAAGCATAATGTACAACATGATATTGCAATGAGTTTAAACCCACATTCAAGCACGAATTTTTCAGCCATTCTTTCTTTCTAAAAGCTTTTTGTTTCCACTTTCATGTTTCAATTCAAATTTTCAAATTTGAAATCATCCTGGAACACCAGAAAATCCTTAGTCCTTCACCTTCTCTTAACTAAATATTTTCTGAACCCTTGGTGAAGAGGGTTTTACGGCGGCGACGGGAATTGCTTGGATATTTGAAGATGAAGTGTTTCAAGTAAATCATATCACTTCTGTCATCGACTTCTCTTCTCTATTTCATCCCAGGGTTTTGCCATGAGCCAATCATGTCAACCTCCAGATCTCAAGAAGTAATCTCGTCATTTCTCTTTGGATTTTTTTTAATAATATTTTCTTCTTTCAACCTCAACTTTGTATCAAGTTTGTTAGGTACATGTACAAGGAACCACAGAGTACGTTCTCTTCTTTCAACATCAACTTTAAGTAAGGTTTTCTTTTTCAAAGTTCTGTTTTTGATTAGGTAAGAGGCTATAAGAAGTTCTAATACTAGGGGTTTTCATGCAATCACATAACACCATGTTCTTGGCAGAGAAGAATGCTTTTTACCGCGTCTATAAAGTTGTTTGTTTGTTGTAACGTTGTTTATTTGCTTTATCTTGAATATTTGTTTCAAATGGATCTTGGAAATAATATAAGTCTCGCTGCGTCAGATGTTGTATCCGCTAGGTTTGGGTAAAAGTGTTGGTTTACATCAGTTGACATTATTCTGGTTGGAATGCATCTGTGGGTCTGTTTTTATAATTCATATCAACAGTTGCTTTGTGACCTTTTTATGTTTTCATGTTTGGTCGCATCAGATGTTGTACCATGTGTACCATAATAAATGTCTTAAGTACAACTCATAATGTCAAATCATTTTAAGCATGAATTCAAGAAATCTCTTAATTACAATAATTAAAGCATACTGTACAACATGATATTGCAATGAGTTTAAACCCACATCCAAGCAGGAATTTTTCAGCCATTCTTTCTTTCTAAAATCTTTTGGTTTCCACTTGCATGCTTCAATTCAAAATTTCAACTCAAAATTTCAAATTTGAAATCCTCCCAATCGCTCTATCTTGAAATCCTCCTGGAACACCACAATATCCTTAATCCTCCATTATCTGAACTAAATCTTTCCTGAACCTGAATACCTTGGTGAAGAGGGTTTTACGACGGCGACGGAGGTGGTGACGGTAATTGCTTTGGATGTTAGAAGATGAAGGGTTTCAGGTAGATCATATCACTCCTGTCATCGACTTCTCTTCTCTATTTCTTCCTAGGCTTTTGCCATGAGCCGATCATGTTAACCTCCAGATCTCAAGAAGTAAGATCGTCTTTTCTCTTTGGATTTTTTTAACAATATTTTTCTTCTTTCAACCGCAACTTTGCATCAAGTTTGTTAGGTACATGGACAAGGAACCACATAGTACGTTCTCCTCTTTCAACAACAACTTTAAGTAAAGTTTTCCTTTTCAAAGTTCTGTTTTTAATTAGGTAATGGAGGCTGTAAGAAGTTCTAATACTTGGGGTTTTCAAGCAATCACATAACACTATGTTCTTAGCAGAGAAGAATGATTTTTACTTGCCTCTATAACGTTGTTTATTTGCATTAACTTGAATATATTTTTCAACTGGAGCTTGGAAATAATGCAAGACTCGCTGCGTCAGATGTTGTATCCGCTAGGTTTGGGTAAAACTGTTGGTTTACATCAGTTGATATTATTCTGGTTGTAATGCATCTGTGGTTCTATTTTTAAAATTCATATCAACAATTGCTTTGTGACCTTTTTACGTTTTCAGATTTAGCTGCATCGGATGTTGTACCATGTGTAGCATAATAAATGTCTTAAGTACAACTCATAATGTACAATCATTTTATGCATGAATTCAAGAAATCTCTTAATAACAATAATTGAAGCATAATGTACAACATGATATTGCAATGAGTTTAAACCCACATTCAAGTACGAATTTTTCAGCCATTCTTTCTTTCTAAAAGCTTTTTGTTTCCACTTTCATGTTTCAATTCAAATTTTCAAATTTGAAATCCTCCTGGAACACCAGAAAATCCTTAGTCCTTCACCTTCTCTTAACTAAATATTTTCTGAACCCTTGGTGAAGAGGGTTTTACGGCGGCGACGGGAATTGCTTGGATATTTGAAGATGAAGTGTTTCAAGTAAATCATATCACTTCTGTCATCGACTTCTCTTCTCTATTTCTTCCCAGGGTTTTGCCATGAGCCAATCATGTCAACCTCCAGATCTCCAGAAGTAATCTCGTCTTTTCTCTTTGGATTTTTTTAATAATATTTTCTTCTTTCAACCTCAACTTTGTATCAAGTTTGTTAGGTACATGTACAAGGAACCACAGAGTACGTTCTCTTCTTTCAACATCAACTTTAAGTAAGGTTTTCTTTTTCAAAGTTCTGTTTTTGATTAGGTAAGAGGCTATAAGAAGTTCTAATACTAGGGGTTTTCATGCAATCACATAACACCATGTTCTTGGCAGAGAAGAATGCTTTTTACCGCGTCTATAAAGTTGTTTGTTTGCTGTAACGTTGTTTATTTGCTTTATCTTGAATATTTGTTTCAAATGGATCTTGGAAATAATATAAGTCTCGCTGCGTCAGATGTTGTATCCGCTAGGTTTGGGTAAAAGTGTTGGTTTACATCAGTTGACATTATTCTGGTTGGAATGCATCTGTGGGTCTGTTTTTATAATTCATATCAACAGTTGCTTTGTGACCTTTTTATGTTTTCATGTTTGGTCGCATCAGATGTTGTACCATGTGTACCATAATAAATGTCTTAAGTACAACTCATAATGTCAAATCATTTTAAGCATGAATTCAAGAAATCTCTTAATTACAATAATTAAAGCATACTGTACAACATGATATTGCAATGAGTTAATCCCACATCCAAGCAGGAATTTTTCAGCCATTCTTTCTTTCTAAAATCTTTTTGTTTCCACTTGCATGCTTCAATTCAAAATTTCAACTCAAATTTTCAAATTTGAAATCCTCCCAATCGCTCTATCTTGAAATCCTCCTGGAACACCACAAAATCCTTAATCCTCCATTCTCTGAACTAAATCTTTTCTGAACCTGAATACCTTGGTGAAAAGGGTTTTACGACGGCGACGGAGGTGGTGACGGTAATTGCTTTGGATGTTAGAAGAGGAAGGGTTTCAGGTAGATCATATCACTCCTGTCATCGACTTCTCTTCTCTATTTCTTCCTAGGCTTTTGCCATGAGCCGATCATGTTAACCTCCAGATCTCAAGAAGTAAGATCGTCTTTTCTCTTTGGATTTTTTTAACAATATTTTTCTTCTTTCAACCGCAACTTTGCATCAAGTTTGTTAGGTACATGGACAAGGAACCACATAGTACGTTCTCCTCTTTCAACAACAACTTTAAGTAAAGTTTTCCTTTTCAAAGTTCTGTTTTTAATTAGGTAATGGAGGCTGTAGAAAGTTCTAATACTTGGGGTTTTCAAGCGATCACATAACACTATGTTCTTAGCAGAGAAGAATGATTTTTACTTGCCTCTATAACGTTGTTTATTTGCATTAACTTGAATATTTTTTTCAACTGGAGCTTGGAAATAATGCAAGTCTCGCTGCGTCAGATGTTGTATCCGCTAGGTTTGGGTAAAACTGTTGGTTTACATCAGTTGATATTATTCTGGTTGTAATGCATCTGTGGTTCTATTTTTAAAATTCATATCAACAGTTGCTTTGTGACCTTTTTACGTTTTCAGATTTAGCTGCATCGGATGTTGTACCATGTGTAGCATAATAAATGTCTTAAGTACAACTCATAATGTACAATCATTTTATGCATGAATTCAAGAAATCTCTTAATAACAATAATTGAAGCATAATGTACAACATGATATTGCAATGAGTTTAAACCCACATTCAAGCACGAATTTTTCAGCCATTCTTTCTTTCTAAAAGCTTTTTGTTTCCACTTTCATGTTTCAATTCAAATTTTCAAATTTGAAATCCTCCTGGAACACCAGAAAATCCTTAGTCCTTCACCTTCTCTTAACTAAATATTTTCTGAACCCTTGGTGAAGAGGGTTTTACGGCGGCGACGGGAATTGCTTGGATATTTGAAGATGAAGTGTTTCAAGTAAATCATATCACTTCTGTCATCGACTTCTCTTCTCTATTTCATCCCAGGGTTTTGCCATGAGCCAATCATGTCAACCTCCAGATCTCAAGAAGTAATCTCGTCTTTTCTCTTTGGATTTTTTTAATAATATTTTCTTCTTTCAACCTCAACTTTGTATCAAGTTTGTTAGGTACATGTACAAGGAACCACAGAGTACGTTCTCTTCTTTCAACATCAACTTTAAGTAAGGTTTTCTTTTTCAAAGTTCTGTTTTTGATTAGGTAAGAGGCTATAAGAAGTTCTAATACTAGGGGTTTTCATGCAATCACATAACACCATGTTCTTGGCAGAGAAGAATGCTTTTTACCGCGTCTATAAAGTTGTTTGTTTGCTGTAACGTTGTTTATTTGCTTTATCTTGAATATTTGTTTCAAATGGATCTTGGAAATAATATAAGTCTCGATGCGTCAGATGTTGTATCCGCTAGGTTTGGGTAAAAGTGTTGGTTTACATCAGTTGACATTATTCTGGTTGGAATGCATCTGTGGGTCTGTTTTTATAATTCATATCAACAGTTGCTTTGTGACCTTTTTATGTTTTCATGTTTGGTCGCATCAGATGTTGTACCATGTGTACCATAATAAATGTCTTAAGTACAACTCATAATGTCAAATCATTTTAAGCATGAATTCAAGAAATTTCTTAATTACAATAATTAAAGCATACTGTACAACATGATATTGCAATGAGTTTAAACCCACATCCAAGCAGGAATTTTTCAGCCATTCTTTCTTTCTAAAATCTTTTTGTTTCCACTTGCATGCTTCAATTCAAATTTTCAACTCAAATTTTCAAATTTGAAATCCTCCCAATCGCTCTATCTTGAAATCCTCCTGGAACACCACAAAATCCTTAATCCTCCATTCTCTGAACTAAATCTTTTCTGAACCTGAATACCTTGGTGAAGAGGGTTTTACGACGGCGACGGAGGTGGTGACGGTAATTGCTTTGGATGTTAGAAGATGAAGGGTTTCAGGTAGATCATATAACTTCTGTCATCGAATTCTCTTCTCTATTTCTTCCTAGGCTTTTGCCATGAGCCGATCATGTTAACCTCCAGATCTCAAGAAGTAAGATCGTCTTTTCTCTTTGGATTTTTTAATAATATTTTTCTTATTTCAACCGCAACTTTGTATCAAGTTTGTTAGGTACATGGACAAGGAACCACATAGTACGTTCTCCTCTTTCAACAACAACTTTAAGTAAAGTTTTCCTTTTCAAAGTTCTGTTTTTAATTAGGTAATGGAGGTTGTAAGAAGTTCTAATACTTGGGGTTTTTAAGCAATCACATAAAACTATGTTCTTAGCAGAGAAGAACGATTTTTACTTGCCGCTATAACGTTGTTTATTTGCATTAACTTGAATATTTGTTTCAACTGGAGCTTGGTAATAATGCAAGTCTCGCTGCGTCAGATGTTGTATCCGCTAGGTTTGGGTAAAACTGTTGGTTTACATCAGTTGATATTATTCTGGTTGTAATGCATCTGTGGTTCTATTTTTAAAATTCATATCAACAGTTGCTTTGTGACCTTTTTACGTTTTCAGGTTTAGCTGCATCGGATGTTGTACCATGTGTAGCATAATAAATGTGTATAACTCATAATGTACAATCATTTTAAGCATGAATTCAAGAAATCTCTTAATTACAATAATTGAAGCATAATGTACAACATGATATTGTAATGAGTTTAAACCCACATTCAAGCACGAATTTTTCAGCCATTCTTTCTTTCTAAAAACTTTTTGTTTCCATTTTCATGTTTCAATTCAAATTTTCAAATTTGAAATCCTCCTGGAACACCAGAAAATCCTTAGCCCTCCACCTTCTCTTAACTAAATATTTTCTGAACCCTTGGTGAAGAGGGTTTTACGGCGGCGACGGGAATTGCTTTGGATATTTGAAGATGAAGGGTTTCAGGTAGATCATATCACTTCAGTCATCGACTTCTCTTCTCTATTTCATCCTAGGGTTTTGCCATGAGCCAATCATGTCACCCGCCAGATCTCAAGAAGTAATCTCATCTTTTCTCTTTGGATTTTTTAATAATATTTTCTTCTTTCAACCTCAACTTTGTATCAAGTTTGTTAGGTACATGTACAAGGAACCTCAGAGTACGTTCTCTTCTTTCAACATCAACTTTAAGTAAGGTTTTCTTTTTCAAAGTTCTGTTTTTGATTAGGTAAGAGGCTATAAGAAGTTCTAATACTAGGGGTTTTAATGCAATCACATAACACCATGTTCTTGGCAGAGAAGAATGCTTTTTACCGCGTCTATAAAGTTGTTTGTTTGCTGTAACGTTGTTTATTTGCTTTAACTTGAATATTTGTTTCAAATGGATCTTGGAAATAATATAAGTCTCGATGCGTCAGATGTTGTATCCGCTAGGTTTGGGTAAAAGTGTTGGTTTACATCAGTTGACATTATTCTGGTTGGAATGCATATGTGGCTCTGTTTTTATAATTCATATCAACAGTTGCTTTGTGACCTTTTTATGTTTTCATGTGTGGTCGCATCAGATGTTGTACCATGTGTACCATAATAAATGTCTTACAACTCAAAATGTCAAATCATTATATGCATGAATTCAAGAAATCTCTTAATTACAATAATTGAAGCATATTGTACAACATGATATTGCAATGTGTTTAAACCCACATCCAAGCAGGAATTTTTCAGCCATTCTTTCTTTCTAAAATCTTTTTGTTTATACTTGCATGCTTCAATTCAAAATTTCAACTCAAATTTTCAAATCTGAAATCCTCCCAATCGCTCTATCTTGAAATCCTCCTGGAACACCACAAAATCCTTAATCCTCGATTCTCTAAACAAAATCTTTTTTGAACCTGAATACCTTGGTGAAGAGGGTTTTACGACGGCGACGGAGGTGGTGACGGTAATTGCTTTGGATGTTAGAAGATGAAGGGTTTCAGGTAGATCATATCACTTTTGTCATCGAATTCTCTTCTCTATTTCTTCCTAGGCTTTTGCCACGAGCCGATCATGTTAACCTCCAGATCTCAAGAAGTAAGATCGTCTTTTCTCTTTGGATTTTTTAATAATATTTTTCTTCTTTCAACCGCAACTTTGTATCAAGTTTGTTAGGTACATGGACAAGGAACCACATAGTACGTTCTCCTCTTTCAACAACAACTTTAAGTAAAGTTTTCCTTTTCAAAGTTCTGTTTTTAATTAGGTAATGGAGGCTGTAAGAAGTTCTAATACTTGGGGTTTTCAAGCAATCACATAACACTATGTTCTTAGCAGAGAAGAATGATTTTTACTTGCCTCTATAACGTTGTTTATTTGCATTAACTTGAATATTTTTTTCAACTGGAGCTTGGAAATAATGCAAGTCTCGCTGCGTCAGATGTTGTATCCGCTAGGTTTGGGTAAAACTGTTGGTTTACATCAGTTGATATTATTCTGGTTGTAATGCATCCGTGGTTCTATTTTTAAAATTCATATCAACAGTTGCTTTGTGACCTTTTTACGTTTTCAGATTTAGCTGCATCGGATGTTGTACCATGTGTAGCATAATAAATGTCTTAAGTACAACTCATAATGTACAATCATTTTATGCATGAATTCAAGAAATCTCTTAATTACAATAATTGAAGCATAATGTACAACATGATATTGCAATGAGTTTAAACCCACATTCAAGCACGAATTTTTCAGCCATTCTTTCTTTCTAAAAACTTTTTGTTTCCACTTTCATGTTTCAATTCAAATTTTCAAATTTGAAATCCTCCTGGAACACCAGAAAATCCTTAGTCCTTCACCTTCTCTTAACTAAATATTTTCTGAACCCTTGGTGAAAAGGGTTTTACGGCGGCGACGGGAATTGCTTGGATATTTGAAGATGAAGTGTTTCAAGTAAATCATATCACTTCTGTCATCGACTTCTCTTCTCTATTTCATCCCAGGGTTTTGCCATGAGCCAATCATGTCAACCTCCAGATCTCAAGAAGTAATCTCGTCTTTTCTATTTGGATTTTTTTAATAATATTTTCTTCTTTCAACCTCAACTTTGTATCAAGTTTGTTAGGTACATGTACAAGGAACCACAGAGTACGTTCTCTTATTTCAACATCAACTTTAAGTAAGGTTTTCTTTTTCAAAGTTCTGTTTTTGATTAGGTAAGAGGCTATAAGAAGTTCTAATACTAGGGGATTTCAAGCAATCACATAACACCATGTTCTTGGCAGAGAAAAATGCTTTTTACCGCGTCTATAAAGTTGTTTGTTTGCTGTAACGTTGTTTATTTGCTTTATCTTGAATATTTGTTTCAAATGGATCTTGGAAATAATACAAGTCTCGCTGCGTCAGATGTTGTATCCGATAGGTTTGGGTAAAAGTGTTGGTTTACATTAGTTGACATTATTCTGGTTGGAATGCATCTGTAGGTCTGTTTATAAAATTCATATCAACAGTTGCTTTGTAACCTTTTTATGTTTTCAGGTTTGGTCGCATCAGATGTTGTACCATGTGTACCATAATAAATGTCTTAAGTACAACTCATAATGTACAATCACTTTATGCATGAATTCAAGAAATCTCTTAATTACAATAATTAAAGCATACTGTACAACATGATATTGCAATGAGTTTAAACCCACATCCAAGCAGGAATTTTTCAGCCATTCTTTCTTTCTAAAATCTTTTTGTTTCCACTTGCATGCTTCAATTCAAATTTTCAACTCAAATTTTCAAATTTGAAATCCTTCGAATCGCTCTATCTTGAAATCCTCCTGGAACACCACAAAATCCTTAATCCTCCATTCTCTGAACTAAATCTTTTCTGAACCTGAATACCTTGGTGAAGAGGGTTTTACGACGGCGACGGAGGTGGTGACGGTAATTGCTTTGGATGTTAGAAGATGAAGGGTTTCAGGTAGATAATATCACTTCTGTCATCGACTTCTCTTCTCTATTTCTTCCTAGGCTTTTGCCATGAGCCGATCATGTTAACCTCCAGATCTCAAGAAGTAAGATCGTCTTTTCTCTTTGGAATTTTTTAATAATATTTTTCTTCTTTCAACCGCAACTTTGTATCAAGTTTGTTAGGTACATGGACAAGGAACCACATAGTACGTTCTCCTCTTTCAACAACAACTTTAAGTAAAGTTTTCCTTTTCAAAGTTCTGTTTTTAATTAGGTAATGGAGGTTGTAAGAAGTTCTAATACTTGGGGTTTTTAAGCAATCACATAACACTATGTTCTTAGCAGAGAAGAACGATTTTTACTTGCCGCTATAACGTTGTTTATTTGCATTAACTTGAATATTTGTTTCAACTGGAGCTTGGTAATAATGCAAGTCTCGCTGCGTCAGATGTTGTATCCGCTAGGTTTGGGTAAAACTGTTGGTTTACATCAGTTGATATTATTCTGGTTGTAATGCATCTGTGGTTCTATTTTTAAAATTCATATCAACAGTTGCTTTGTGACCTTTTTACGTTTTCAGGTTTAGCTGCATCGGATGTTTTACCATGTGTAGCATAATAAATGTCTTAAGTATAACTCATAATGTACAATCATTTTATGCATGAATTCAAGAAATCTCTTAATTACAATAATTGAAGCATAATGTACAACATGATATTGTAATGAGTTTAAACCCACATTCAAGCACGAATTTTTCAGCCATTCTTTCTTTCTAAAAACTTTTTGTTTCCATTTTCATGTTTCAATTCAAATTTTCAAATTTGAAATCCTCCTGGAACACCAGAAAATCCTTAGCCCTCCACCTTCTCTTAACTAAATATTTTCTGAACCCTTGGTGAAGAGGTTTTTACGGCGGCGACGGGAATTGCTTTGGATATTTGAAGATGAAGGGTTTCAGGTAGATCATATCACTTCATTCATCGACTTCTCTTCTCTATTTCATCCTAGGGTTTTGCCATGAGCCAATCATGTCACCCTCCAGATCTCAAGAAGTAATCTCATCTTTTCTCTTTGGATTTTTTAATAATATTTTCTTCTTTCAACCTCAACTTTGTATCAAGTTTGTTAGGTACATGTACAAGGAACCACAGAGTACGTTCTCTTCTTTCAACATCAACTTTAAGTAAGGTTTTCTTTTTCAAAGTTCTGTTTTTGATTAGGTAAGAGGCTATAAGAAGTTCTAATACTAGGGGTTTTCATGCAATCACATAACACCATGTTCCTGGCAGAGAAGAATGCTTTTTACCGCGTCTATAAAGTTGTTTGTTTGCTGTAACGTTGTTTATTAGCTTTAACTTGAATATTTGTTTCAAATGGATCTTGGAAATAATATAAGTCTCGATGCGTCAGATGTTGTATCCGCTAGGTTTGGGTAAAAGTGTTGGTTTACATCAGTTGACATTATTCTGGTTGGAATGCATATGTGGCTCTGTTTTTATAATTCATATCAACAGTTGCTTTGTGACCTTTTTATGTTTTCATGTGTGGTCGCATCAGATGTTGTACCATGTGTACCATAATAAATGTCTTACAACTCATAATGTCAAATCATTTTATGCATGAATTCAAGAAATCTCTTAATTACAATAATTGAAGCATACTGTACAACATGATATTGCAATGTGTTTAAACCCACATCCAAGCAGGAATTTTTCAGCCATTCTTTCTTTCTAAAATCTTTTTGTTTCCAATTGCATGCTTCAATTCAAAATTTCAACTCAAATTTTCAAATTTGAAATCCTCCCAATCGCTCTATCTTGAAATCCTCCTGGAACACCACAAAATCCTTAATCCTCGATTCTCTAAACAAAATCTTTTCTGAACCTGAATACCTTGGTGAAGAGGGTTTTACGACGGCGACGGAGGTGGTGACGGTAATTGCTTTGGATGTTAGAAGATGAAGGGTTTCAGGTAGATCATATCACTTTTGTCATCGACTTCTCTTCCCTATTTCTTCCTAGGCTTTTGCCATGAGCCGATCATGTTAACCTCCAGTAAGATCGTCTTTTCTCTTTGGATTTTTTAATAATATTTTTCTTCTTTCAACTGCAACTTTGTATCAAGTTTGTTAGGTACATGGACAAGGAACCACATAGTACGTTCTCCTCTTTCAACAACAACTTTAAGTAAGGTTTTCCTTTTCAAAGTTCTATTTTTAATTAGGTAATAGAGGCTGTAAGAAGTTCTAATACTTGGGGTTTTCAAGCAATCACATAACACTATGTTCTTAGCAGAGAAGAATGCTTTTTACTTGCCGCTATAACGTTGTTTATTTGCTTTAACTTGAATATTTGTTTCAACTGGAGCTTGGAAATAATGCAAGTCTCGCTGCGTCAGATGTTGTATCCGCTAGGTTGGGGTAAAACTGTTGGTTTACATCAGTTGATATTATTCTGGTTGTAATGCATCTATGGTTCTATTTTTAAAATTCATATCAATAGTTGCTTTGTGACCTTTTTACGTTTTCAGGTTTAGCTGCATCGGATGTTGTACCATGTGTTGCATAATAAATGTCTTAAGTACAACTCATAATGTACAATCATTTTATGCATGAATTCAAAAAATCTCTTAATAACAATAATTGAAGCATAATGTACAACATGATATTGCAATGAGTTTAAACCTACATTCAAGCACGAATTTTTCAGCCATTCTTTCTTTCTAAAATTTTTTTGTTTCCACTTCCATGTTTCAATTCAAATTTTCAAATTTGAAATCCTCCTAGAACACCACAAAATCCTTAATCCTCCACCTTCTCTTAACTAAAAATTTTCTGAACCTGAATACCTTGGTGAAGAGGGTTTTACGGCGGCGACGGTAATTGCTTTGGATGTTTGAAGATGAAGGGTTTCAGGTAGATCATATCACTTCTGTCATCGGCTTCTCTTCTCTATTTCGTCCTAGGGTTTTGCCATGAGCCAATCATGTCACCCTCCAGATCTCAAGAAGTAATCTCATCTTTTCTCTTTGGATTTTTTAATAATATTTTCTTCTTTCAACCTCAACTTTGTATCAAGTTTGTTAGGTACATGTACAAGGAACCACAGAGTACGTTCTCTTCTTTCAACATCAACTTTAAGTAAGGTTTTCTTTTTCAAAGTTCTGTTTTTGATTAGGTAAGAGGCTATAAGAAGTTCTAATACTAGGGGTTTTCATGCAATCACATAACACCATGTTCTTGGCAGAGAAGAATGCTTTTTACCGCGTCTATAAAGTTGTTTGTTTGCTGTAACGTTGTTTATTTGCTTTAACTTGAATATTTGTTTCAAATGGATCTTGGAAATAATATAAGTCTCGATGCGTCAGATGTTGTATCCGCTAGGTTTGGGTAAAAGTGTTGGTTTACATCAGTTGACATTATTCTGGTTGGAATGCATATGTGGCTCTGTTTTTATAATTCATATCAACAGTTGCTTTGTGACCTTTTTATGTTTTTCATGTGTGGTCGCATCAGATGTTGTACCATGTGTACCATAATAAATGTCTTACAACTCATAATGTCAAATCATTTTATGCATGAATTCAAGAAATCTCTTAATTACAATAATTGAAGCATACTGTACAGCATGATATTGCAATGTGTTTAAACCCACATCCAAGCAGGAATTTTTCAGCCATTCTTTCTTTCTAAAATCTTTTTGTTTCCACTTGCATGCTTCAATTCAAAATTTCAACTCAAATTTTCAAATTTGAAATCCTCCCAATCGCTCTATCTTGAAATCCTCCTGGAATACCACAAAATCCTTAATCCTCGATTCTCTGAACTAAATCTTTTCTGATCCTACCTTGGTGAAGAGGGTTTTACGACGGCGACGAAGGTGGTGACGGTAATTGCTTTGGATGTTAGAAGATGAAGGGTTTCAGGTAGATCATATCACTTCTGTCATCGACTTCTCTTCTCTATTTCTTCCTAGGCTTTTGCCATGAGCCGATCATGTTAACCTCCAGATCTCAAGAAGTAAGATAGTCTTTTCTCTTTGGATTTTTTTAATAATATTTTTCTTCTTTCAACCGCAACTTTGTATAAAGTTTGTTAGGTACATGGACAAGGAACCACATAGTACGTTCTCCTCTTTCAACAACAACTTTAGGTAAGGTTTTCCTTTTCAAAGTTCTGTTTTTAATTAGGTAATGGAGGCTGTAAGAAGTTCTAATACTTCGGGTTTTCAAGCAATCACATAACACTATGTTCTTAGCAGAGAAGAATGATTTTTACTTGCCGCTATAACGTTTTTTATTTGCTTTAACTTGAATATTAGCTTTAACTTGAATATTTGTTTCAACTGGAGCTTGGAAATAATGCAAGTCTCGCTGCGTCAGATTTTGTATCCGCTAGGTTGGGGTAAAACTGTTGGTTTACATCAGTTGATATTATTCTGGTTGTAATGCATCTATGGTTCTATTTTTAAAATTCATATCAATAGTTGCTTTGTGACCTTTTTACGTTTTCAGGTTTAGCTGCATCGGATGTTGTACCATGTGTTGCATAATAAATGTCTTAAGTACAACTCATAATGTACAATCATTTTATGCATGAATTCAAAAAATCTCTTAATTACAATAATTGAAGCATAAAGTACATCATGATATTGCAATGAGTTTAAACCTACATTCAAGCATGAATTTTTCAGCCATTCTTTCTTTCTAAAATTTTTTTGTTTCCACTTCCATGTTTAAATTCAAAATTTCAAATCCTCCTGGAACACCACAAAATCCTTAATCCTCCACCTTCTCTTAACTAAATATTTTCTGAACCTGAATACCTTGGTGAAGAGGGTTTTACGGAGGCGACGGTAATTGCTTTGGATATTTGAAGATGAAGGGTTTCAGGTAGATCATATCACTTCTGTCATCAGCTTCTCTTCTCTATTTATTCCTAGGGTTTTGCCATGAGCCAATCATGTCAACCTCCAGATCTAAAGAAGTAATCTCGTCTTTTCTCTTTGGATTTTTTTTAATAATATTTTCTTCTTTCAACCTCAACTTTGTATCAAGTTTGTTAGGTACATGTACAAGGAACCACAGAGTACGTTCTCTTCTTTCAACATCAACTTTAAGTAAGGTTTTCTTTTTCAAAGTTCTGTTTTTGATTAGGTAAGAGGCTATAAGAAGTTCTAATACTAGGGGTTTTCAAGCAATCACATAACCACATGTTCTTGGCAGAGAAGAATGCTTTTTACCGCGTCTAAAAAGTTGTTTGTTTGCTGTAACGTTGTTTATTTGCTTTAACTTGAATATTTGTTTCAAATAGAGCTTGGAAATAATACAAGTCTCGCTGCTTCAGATGTTGTATCCGCTAGGTTTGGGTAAAAGTGTTGGTTTACATTAGTTGACATTATTCTGGTTGGAATGCATCTGTAGGTCTGTTTTTAAAATTCATATCAACAGTTGCTTTGTAACCTTTTTATGTTTTCAGGTTTGGTCGCATCAGATGTTGTACCATGTGTACCATAATAAATGTCTTAAGTACAACTCATAATGTACAATCACTTTATGCATGAATTCAAGAAATCTCTTAATTACAATAATTGAAGCATAATGTACAAAATAATATTGCAATGAGTTTAAACCCACATCCAAGCAGGAATTTTTCAGCCATTCTTTCTTTCTAAAAACTTTTTGTTTCCACTTCCATGCTTCAATTCAAATTTTCAACTCAAATTTTCAAATTTGAAATCCTCCCAATCGCTCTATCTTGAAATCCTCCTGGAACATCACAAAATCCTTAATCCTCCATTCTCTGAACTAAATCTTTTCTGAACCTGAATACCTTGGTGAAGAGGGTTTTACGGCGGCGACGGAGGTGGTGACGGTAATTGCTTTGGATGTTAGAAGATGAAGGGTTTAAGGTAGATCATATCACTTCTGTCATTGGCTTCTCTTCTGTATTTCTTCC
The DNA here is from genome assembly GCA_033807775.1 of Saussurea involucrata. Classification (NCBI taxonomy): domain Eukaryota; kingdom Viridiplantae; phylum Streptophyta; class Magnoliopsida; order Asterales; family Asteraceae; genus Saussurea; species Saussurea involucrata. The sequence continues at coordinate 104,508,175 of CM066322.1, read as the reverse complement.
TAGGCTTTTGCCATGAGCCGATCATGTTAACCTCCAGATCTCAAGAAGTAAGATCGTCTTTTCTCTTTGGATTTTTTTAAATAATATTTTTCTTCTTTCAACCGCAACTTTGTATCAAGTTTGTTAGGTACATGGACAAGGAACCACATAGTACGTTCTCCTCTTTCAACAACAACTCTAAGTAAGGTTTTCCTTTTCTTTTTAATTAGGTAATGGAGGCTGTAAGAAGTTCTAATACTTGGGGTTTTCAAGCAATCACATAACACTATGTTCTTAGCAGAGAAGAATGCTTTTTACTTGCCGCTATAACGTTGTTTATTTGCTTTAACTTAAATATTTGCTTTAACTTGAATATTTGTTTCAACTGGAGCTTGGAAATAATGCAAGTCTCGCTGCGTCAGTTGTTGTATCCGCTAGGTTTAGGTAAAACTGTTGGTTTACATCAGTTGATATTATTCTAGTTGTAATGCATCTGTGGTTCTATTTTTAAAATTCATATCAACAGTTGCTTTGTGACCTTTTTACGTTTTCAGGTTTAGCTGCATCGGATGTTGTACCATGTGTAGCATAATAAATGTCTTAAGTACAACTCATAATGTACGATAATTTTATGCATTGTAGCATCCGACAAAAATCAAAACTCTCAGGTTAGCACCATTTAACCATTGCAAATGTTAACATAGGAAACATACCTTGTTAAGACCCATTCAGAATAAAATTAAGGCGAAAATTCGCTAGAATTCCCGATAGTTGCCTAAAAGACCCGGTTTCGACCCGAGACTAGCCGAAACGCCTTGTGAAATGCCAAAATGCTTCAATTATCATACAACTAATATAAAATATAGGGTTTTACTTTTATACATAAAACTTTTCTTTTTATAAGATTTAATAAAAACAAGAGGTATTTTAGTTGCTTATTTTGCATTCAAATTCTAGACAAAAATTTGTAATTACAAGAAATAGTTTTGGGCTCTATTTTAAAAAAAAAAAAATACTTTCAAGGGTTTGGGGGCCCATGAGGGGCCGGCCTCCCCCTTCCCTCCATATCTCCCTCAAGTTCATTTTTTCTTTTTTCATTCATTCATTTCAAATTAGGAGAAAAACCATCCACCTTCTCTCTCTCTCTCCCTCTTGGAATTCCTTTCTCTTCTCCCCATATTCATCCTTCAAATCTTCAAAGAAAATTCCAGCAACATTCAGCCTATTTCAAGCACCAAAACCGAAATTTTAAAAACTCAAAGTGTTAGAAATCATCTCTCAAGGTAAGAACACTAAACTAGTGTTATTTCATGATTTTTTTGGCACTTTTTATGTCATTTCTTACATTTTCTGCATTCTTATCTTGTGTACATGGATGAACTTATTTTATTGTTCTAGAAGTGAGATTAAACACCAAGGACATGAGAAATGTCCATAAAATGGTGAAAAATCTATGAACTTCCATTATGAACTTAAGAAAAACAAGCAAAAATCATCAAAAATGTGGGTTTCCTTCTTGTATTACAATCTGAGTTGTAGACTTATGCATGCACATTTTGTTTTATATTCTGGGTTTTTGGCCTTCAAATGATGTTATATGATGTTGGGATTAAGTCCTTAACAAAGGAACCCACATCTACTAATAATAGAAGGCCTAAAATGCGATTTCCTTGTGAAAGTTAAAATTCCAAAATCTGCCAGATTTATTGCATGCACTTTGGACGACCATATCATGGTCAAATCATGTCCAAATTCCTCCATTTTTCTTCTGGAGTAAGGTTTAATGAGTTGGGAGTCGAACCCCACTGGTCTCATGCAAAAACATTGAGTTTTGAGCCTTAAACTCCTTAGAACAAAATTGGTGTGCAGCAGTTAGTCTGACAGATTTTTGTGTCAGTTTATTTTGTATATAACTCTTTGAAAAATGCATAAAACTTTCTCATTTTTCTTCTGGAAGCTACTTTTATGAGTTAGGTTTCACATGCTAAAATTTCATAACAATATACGATGTTTTGGTCATTTAAAGATTTTGTGCAAACAAAGTATGTCAAGCTGTCCAGAAATGGCAGATTGGTACATGCAACTTCTTTTGACCATAACTCACTCAAAACTCATCAAAAATTTGTGAATCTTTTTCCATAAGGCACCTTTATGTGTTAGGTTTCCAAACCATGCAAAATCTCTGAAACATACTATGTTTTGACCCTCCAAAAGCCGGTTATGGCAGAAGGGTGTAAACTGTTTTAGGTTCTGTGTTGTATTATTTTGTAAAAATTATTTGAACCCCTTAAACACCTTCAAAATTTATGAAATTTGGTCAAAACCTTCTTAGCTCAGTGTAGTACCACATATAAAAAGATGGGCAAATTTGTCATTCCAGAAAGTGTATTTCAATAACCATTTTTGAGGAACAAAGTTTCTTCCAGATTATGTATTTTGGAAAAAGTGTGGGATTTTACTATTTTAACCTTATAGGTACCTATACATGATTAAAACATTGGGAAAATATTAAATTCATCATGTCAAATTAAAAACTAAAACAATGGCATTTCACAAGAGGTGGACTAAATTAGCTAAGTTCAACCTTGAGTAGCTATGAAGGACTTATAGAGCTTATTTGACTTTATAGGAGACCCGTAAGGCATTAAGCGATCAAGCTTGCGCAACTTCGCGTCTACACGTTAAGGTGAGTAATCACAGCCCCGTTTTTACTTGTTTAAATGTTTGGGGTGAAAAGCATGTTATGTTTTTAAAATGCTAAATGATTCATGATATTAAATTGTGGATATTTATGCTTTGAAGAATGAGTACTAATGAATGGACAATTGTACATAAGTGATAAAGATATGTTGAGTGATAATGAAAATGGTAAGTCCCCAGTAAATACACTACTTATTAACTCGTAACGAGCCGGTGATACTTGTGGATAGCGCTATTTGGTTTGACAAACCCACCTTAACTGACGAGTAGGGGTGCACTTTATCTGGTAATAATGTTCTTCTCACGTGGGTTAGTATACCACCTCTGAGGTAGTTCGCGGGGCGTAGATTGTCGGAGGCTTAGTAGTGGCTCAACACTGTTATATCTTACAAAAATCACTCATTGTAAATTGTACTCATAAACCTTTTAACTTTGGAGCTTGTCATGAACGAACGTTTCATGAGGGTAACCATTGGAAGAAAAAAAAAATGTTGTGTGTATGGAAAAACCTGTGAACTCACCAACTCTTTGTAGTTGACCTTTTCGTTTTAAACATGCTTTTCAGGGGCTAAGAAGGTAACTGACAAGGTGTAATTTAGCATGCATAACGGCTTCAACCGAGACTCGTCTTTTGTCATATCTTGATAAAAACACTATTTTGGGTTACATGTAAACTTTGGGATTGTAAACCCTTAACTTTAAATTTTTGGGACTTTGTAATGTATGACTTTGTGTAATGGTATGGTTGGTGTTGTTTATTTCCTAATGCTATGAAACTCTATCTGTTACATCTCGCGTTTCCGCTTTAGCGGGGTGTGACAGAAATTGGTATCAGAGCCATAGGTTATAGAGAATGCCGGTTTTCTTATGGAAACCACATCTATAACCCAACCATAACACAAACTATTTTCAAAAAGGCTTTCGAAAGGAGTGTCAAAAAAAAAAAAAAAAAAAAAAAATCTGAAGTATATTGCTAATATAACCAAGTCGAATGTCACATTATTATACCTCAATTAAACAAAGCTTGATCACCTATGTTTAATTCGGGTAAATATAATGAGAGACTCGGGTTGGTCATAATGGAAGTATGCTTATAAATAAATTTTCTACCAAAACATGGTAAGCATGACTTGGTGTGTGTTGCATAAACCTTGCATATTTTTAGCACTTACAATAGTACACATAATAACAAAGTCTACTATTATCGCAGCTCACTATGTCGTCTGAATATGACCCGTCCGAGCACACTCCTTCGAAGCATACCCATTCCGAGCAATCGTACTCGGCAGACCTTTCCGGCTACGTTACTGGCCGACCGAGGGGCATTGCACCGGTTGTAGTTGAGAGAGACCCTTATGAAGACGACCAAGAAGAATCCAGTGCACCACTCACTCGGTCCCCTCCACGTATCCTACGAGGACCAAGAGTTAGGGCCACGGTAAGGAAGAGTGTCCCATTACCCATACGTGTGAGTCTTACCCAACCACCTAGAGGCGAAGGAGAGACCTCCCGATCGGGAGTGCAGCGAGGAAACCCCCAGGTAGTAACCGGAGTGCCTGTGGCTCACCCTCCTGGTATGACTACCCAGGAAAGCCAGTGGGTCCTAATGATGGCTCACGACATTCAACACCACGGAGAGAGGTTGGACGGACAGCACCAAACCCTGAACGGGGTGATGGAGGTGCTGAAAACACATAGTGAAGCCTCAGACCGAACCTTGGAGGTCATTGACATCACTAGGAGGGAGGTGAGAGCCCTACGTAGGTACCTGGCTTGGGTGATAGGAGCCTTGGTTTTGGTGTTGGGACTGCTGTTGTGGGCACTGATGCATTAGAGGACCACTATTAGAAGCTTTTGGGGATTTATTTAAAACTTGAACTTATATTTTTGGGGCATGTAGCCATTAAATTCCAAACATTGAAAATTTTTGTTAATTGTTTCTGTTGGAATTTGAATATTTATGGTTTATGAATGAAATGCTTGGTTAATGTTTACGTATCTCAAGTACTTTTAGATGCATGATTGTGAAATTATGGTATGTTGTTATGACAATACGTGTAGATAACAAAGATAGTATGCATGAAGTAGTACCATAACTTAGATTAACATAACAAGTAGGAAGTGTAACCAAATAATAGTATTAGTAACCATGCGACTAAACCTTTAATTAAAACCATAACTGTAGGACTATGCCTCCAAGAAGAGAGAATCCTGAAGTCGCACGGCTCGTGGCGGAGCAAATTATGGCTGCACTTCCGAACATTGTCAGCCAAGTAGCAGCTGGGCTGAATGCTAATTCAAGCAATGCGGGAGCGACTGGAAATCGGGAATGCACATATAAGACCTTTAGGGGCTGCAACCCTAAAGAATTCCATGGAACTGAAGGAGCTGTGGGATTACTGACATGGATTGAGGGTATGGAATCCGTTCTTCATATCAGCAAGTGCACAGAAGGAAACAAAGTAGAATTTGCTGCTTGTTTGTTGCAAGGCCGAGCACTAACATGGTGGAACACACAAGTACAAACCCGTGGACGGGAAGCGGCTTACAACCTTACGTGGGAAGAGTTCAAGAAGCTACTCAAGGGAGAGTATTGCCCAAGAAGTGAAATCCAGAAGCTGGAGGCAGAACTGTGGAATCATGAAATGAAGGGAAACGATATAGACTCTTACACTGCCCGTTTCCATGAGTTGGCAAAGCTGGTGCCACATTTGGTGACGCCCGAGGAAAACAGAGTGGATAGGTATGTGTGGGGTTTATCTGAAGGAATCAGAGGAAATGTCACTTCATCTGACCCAAAGACTCTCCAAGAAGCAGTAAATTTAGCAACAAGACTCACCAACAACGCGAATCGTTCAAGAACATCAGGGAATGACAAGGCCGCTGGGAAAAGAAAGATAGAAGAGCCTGCAAGAAGGCAGTTTGGGGGAAGAACAGACAAGGGTCATAGGGTGACAGGAAATTTTGGGGTTCAAGCACAGGTCGAAGAGAAGGAAAGAGGGCTATGCCCAAGATGCACCAAGTGCAATAATCGACACCTCGGAAGATGCATCATTTGCTCCAAGTGTAGCAAAGGAGGCCATGTCGCTAAAGATTGCAAGAGCGGAGGAAGGCGAACATGTCACGAGTGTGGGAGCCCTGATCACTATCGGAACGCATGTCCGAGACTGAACCGAAGGCCTAATACAAATCAAGCGCGACCATTTAATCAAGGGAATCAAGGAGGTCAGGCACGAGGCCGAGTGTTTGAAATTGGAGCAGATGAGGCAAGACGAAACCCAGATGTAGTCACAGGTACGTTTCTCTTGAATAATCATTATGCAACGGTACTATTTGATTCGGGAGCAGATAGGAGCTTTGTATCACTAGAATTTAGGCCGAAAATTGACTTGGAACCTCTAAAGTTGAAAGAAGCCTATATTATAGAATTTGCTAATGGACAAGAAGTTAGGGCCAAAGATGTAATTATGAACTGTACCTTAAAATTGGCGGAAAAAGATTTTAGCATAGATTTAATTCCAATCAGATTAGGAAGCTTCGATATAGTCGTAGGTATGGATTGGTTATCAAAGAATCGCGCTGAGATCGTTTGCTCCGAAAAGATCGTCCGAATACCCCAAACCGAAGGAAGAGTACTGGAAATACAGGGAGACAGCTCTGGGAGGAAATTCAAAATAGTGTCGGGTATGAAGATGCGAAAATATTTGCGAAAAGATTGTGTTGCGTTTCTGACACACGTGGTGGATAAGGAGATCAAAGAGAAGAATATTCAAGACTTTCCAATAGTACGAGATTTTCCTGAGGTATTCCCAGATGAATTACCTGGATTACCACCACCAAGACAAGTCGAATTTCATATCGACTTAATTCCAGGAGCGGCACCCGTAGCGAAGTACCGTACCGGTTAGCGCCTTCAGAATGCAGGAGTTGTCAGGCCAACTCAAAGAGCTGCTCGATAAAGGATTCATACGACCCAGCTCTTCACCCTGGGGAGCTCCAGTTTTGTTCGTTAAAAAGAAAGATGGTTCTTTTCGAATGTGTATCGACTACAGAGAACTCAACAAGCGGACCATCAAGAACCGATATCCCCTTCCTCGAATCGATGATCTGTTCGACCAACTTCAAGGAGCTACGTACTTTTCAAAGATCGATCTTCGGTCTGGATATCATCAGATGAGAGTTCGTGAGGAGGACATTCCTAAGACAGCGTTTAGGACTCGATATGGACATTATGAGTTCCTAGTCATGCCTTTTGGTCTGACAAACGCTCCAGCAGTCTTTATGGATCTGATGAACAGAGTATGTCGACCATACTTGGACAAGTTCGTAATTGTGTTCATAGATGACATATTGATTTATTCGCAAAGCAAGAAGGAGCATGAGCAACATTTGAAGCTGATACTAGAACTACTCAGAGATCAGAAGCTGTATGCTAAACTTTCCAAATGCGAATTTTGGATTCGTGAAGTACAATTTCTTGGTCATGTAGTTAATGAAGATGGAATTCATGTTGATCCGGCCAAGATAGAAGCCATAAAGAAGTGGGAAGCCCCGAAGACTCCGACTGAAATCCGTTCGTTTCTCGGTTTAGCTGGTTACTATCGGCGTTTCATTGCAAATTTCTCCAAAATTGCACAACCATTAACGACATTAACCCAGAAAGACAAGAAGTTCGATTGGGGAGAGAAGCAGGAAGAAGCCTTTCGGACGCTTAAACATAAGCTTTGCAATGCACCGATCTTAGCTCTACCAGAGGGTGCAGACAATTTTGTTGTTTACTGCGATGCCTCACACCGAGGGTTGGGGTGTGTGCTAATGCAAAAAGACAAGGTTATTGCCTACGCATCAAGGCAACTTAAGGTTCATGAAAAGAATTATACCACCCATGATTTGGAGCTAGGAGCCGTAGTGTTCGCACTCAAGATTTGGAGACACTATCTCTACGGCACTAAATGTACCGTCTTTACCGATCACAAGAGCTTACAACACATTTTTGATCAGAAAATGCTGAATATGCGACAACGGAGATGGGTTGAACTGCTTAGCGACTACGATTGCGAGATAAAGTACCATCCGGGCAAAGCTAATGTTGTGGCTGACGCGTTAAGCCGAAAGGAAAGGGTGAAACCATCAAGGGCAAGAGCCATGGGAACGATGGTCCGGACGAGCCTTAAGGATCAAATCCTCGAAGCACAAGAAGAAGCATTAAAAGGGGAGAATTTGAAGGGCGAAGCTCTACATCATCTGGAAAAGGAATTTGATACACAACCAGACGGGGTGCGTTACTTCCGAAATAGAGTTTGGGTACCTAAGGTTGTCAATCTGCGATCAATAATCCTGGATGAAGCCCATAAATCAAGATATTCAATTCATCCCGGAGCCGATAAAATGTATAAGGATCTGAAGGAATATTATTGGTGGCCAGGAATGAAGAAAGATGTGGCTATGTATGTAAGCAAGTGCCAAACTTGTGCCCTGGTTAAGGCTGAACATCAGAAACCATCAGGTCTTCTTCAGCAACCGGAGATTCCCGAATGGAAATGGGAACAGATAAGCATGGATTTCATAACCAAGTTACCCAGAACTGGGAAAGGACATGATTCAATCTGGGTTATAGTGGACCGACTGACGAAATCTGCACATTTTCTGCCTATTCGGGAAGATTTCAAGGTAGAAAAACTCGCTCAAATTTACGTCAACGAAATCGTTATGCGTCATGGAGTACCCACTGCTATAATCTCAGACAGAGATAGCCGTTTTACGTCACGCCTTTGGCGGTCAGTCCAGAAAGCGTTGGGCACACGTTTGGACTTGAGCACTGCCTACCACCCGCAGACGGACGGTCAGACGGAAAGGACTATACAAACACTGGAAGACAATTTACGAGCCTGTGTAATGGATTTTGGTGGAAGTTGGGATACTCATTTACCGCTAGTCGAATTCTCATACAACAATAGCTACCATACCAGTTTAAAGTGCGCGCCGTACGAAGCCTTATATGTACGCAAGTGTAGATCCCCACTCAGTTGGTTGGAGGTCGGTGACAAACAGCTGATAAGACCCGACATTGTTCAGGAGACCACGGACAAGATCATAACCATACAAGAAAGACTTAAAGTAGCCAGAACTCGTCAGAAGAGTTATGCAGATAATCGCAGGAAGCCATTAGAATTTCAGGTGGGAGATAAAGTACTTCTCAAAGTATCGCCATGGAAAGGTTTGGTACGATTTGGGAAGAAGGGCAAGTTGAGTCCAAGATATATCGGTCCATTCGTGATTCTAAAAAGGATTGGACCGGTTGCATACAGACTCGAGCTACCACAAGAGTTAAGCGCCATTCACGACACATTCCATGTGTCGAATTTGAAGAAATGCCTATCGGATGAATCGTTGGTGCTACCGTTGGAAGACATACAGGTGAGCGAGCAGTTACGCTTTGTAGAGGAACCCGTGGAAATACTTGACCGAGATGTTAAGCGGTTAAGACGTAGCAAGATCCCGATCGTAAAAGTTCGTTGGAATGCAAGGCACGGACCTGAGTACACTTGGGAGCGAGAGGATTTTATGAAGAGTAAGTATCCTCATCTGTTCACCAAGAATCTGGTGGCGAGTACCAGTCATTAAATTTCGGGACGAAATTTCTCTAACGGGGGAAAACTGTAGCATCCGACAAAAATCAAAACTCTCAGGTTAGCACCATTTAACCATTGCAAATGTTAACATAGGAAACATACCTTGTTAAGACCCATTCAGAATAAAATTAAGGCGAAAATTCGCTAGAATTCCCGATAGTTGCCTAAAAGACCCGGTTTCGACCCGAGACTAGCCGAAACGCCTTGTGAAATGCCAAAATGCTTCAATTATCATACAACTAATATAAAATATAGGGTTTTACTTTTATACATAAAACTTTTCTTTTTATAAGATTTAATAAAAACAAGAGGTATTTTAGTTGCTTATTTTGCATTCAAATTCTAGACAAAAATTTGTAATTACAAGAAATAGTTTTGGGCTCTATTTAAAAAAAAAAAAAAATACTTTCAAGGGTTTGGGGGCCCATGAGGGGCCGGCCTCCCCCTTCCCTCCATATCTCCCTCAAGTTCATTTTTTTCTTTTTTCATTCATTCATTTCAAATTAGGAGAAAAACCATCCACCTTCTCTCTCTCTCTCCCTCTTGGAATTCCTTTCTCTTCTCCCCATATTCATCCTTCAAATCTTCAAAGAAAATTCCAGCAACATTCAGCCTATTTCAAGCACCAAAACCGAAATTTTAAAAACTCAAAGTGTTAGAAATCATCTCTCAAGGTAAGAACACTAAACTAGTGTTATTTCATGATTTTTTTGGCACTTTTTATGTCATTTCTTACATTTTCTGCATTCTTATCTTGTGTACATGGATGAACTTATTTTATTGTTCTAGAAGTGAGATTAAACACCAAGGACATGAGAAATGTCCATAAAATGGTGAAAAATCTATGAACTTCCATTATGAACTTAAGAAAAACAAGCAAAAATCATCAAAAATGTGGGTTTCCTTCTTGTATTACAATCTGAGTTGTAGACTTATGCATGCACATTTTGTTTTATATTCTGGGTTTTTGGCCTTCAAATGATGTTATATGATGTTGGGATTAAGTCCTTAACAAAGGAACCCACATCTACTAATAATAGAAGGCCTAAAATGCGATTTCCTTGTGAAAGTTAAAATTCCAAAATCTGCCAGATTTATTGCATGCACTTTGGACGACCATATCTTGGTCAAATCATGTCCAAATTCCTCCATTTTTCTTCTGGAGTAAGGTTTAATGAGTTGGGAGTCGAACCCCACTGGTCTCATGCAAAAACATTGAGTTTTGAGCCTTAAACTCCTTAGAACAAAATTGGTGTGCAGCAGTTAGTCTGACAGATTTTTGTGTCAGTTTATTTTGTATATAACTCTTTGAAAAATGCATAAAACTTTCTCATTTTTCTTCTGGAAGCTACTTTTATGAGTTAGGTTTCACATGCTAAAATTTCATAACAATATACGATGTTTTGGTCATTTAAAGATTTTGTGCAAACAAAGTATGTCAAGCTGTCCAGAAATGGCAGATTGGTACATGCAACTTCTTTTGACCATAACTCACTCAAAACTCATCAAAAATTTGTGAATCTTTTTCCATAAGGCACCTTTATGTGTTAGGTTTCCAAACCATGCAAAATCTCTGAAAAATACTATGTTTTGACCCTCCAAAAGCCGGTTATGGCAGAAGGGTGTAAACTGTTTTAGGTTCTGTGTTGCATTATTTTGTAAAAATTATTTGAACCCCTTAAACACCTTCAAAATTTATGAAATTTGGTCAAAACCTTCTTAGCGCCGTGTAGTACCACATATAAAAAGATGGGAAAATTTGTCATTCCAGAAAGTGTATTTCAATAACCATTTTTGAGGAACAAAGTTTCTGCCAGATTATGTATTTTGGAAAAAGTGTGGGATTTTACTATTTTAACCTTATAGGTACCTATACATGATTAAAACATTGGGAAAATATTAAATTCATCATGTCAAATTAAAAACTAAAACAATGGCATTTCACAAGAGGTGGACTAAATTAGCTAAGTTCAACCTTGAGTAGCTATGAAGGACTTATAGAGCTTATTTGACTTTATAGGAGACCCGTAAGGCATTAAGCGATCAAGCTTGCGCAACTTCGCGTCTACACGTTAAGGTGAGTAATCACAGCCCCGTTTTTACTTGTTTAAATGTTTGGGGTGAAAAGCATGTTTTGTTTTTAAAATGCTAAATGATTCATGATATTAAATTGTGGATATTTATGCTTTGAAGAATGAGTACTAATGAATGGACAATTGTACATAAGTGATAAAGATATGTTGAGTGATAATGAAAATGGTAAGTCCCCAGTAAATACACTACTTATTAACTCGTAACGAGCCGGTGATACTTGTGGATAGCGCTATTTGGTTTGACAAACCCACCTTAACTGACGAGTAGGGGTGCACTTTATCTGGTAATAATGTTCTTCTCACGTGGGTTAGTATACCACCTCTGAGGTAGTTCGCGGGGCGTAGATTGTCGGAGGCTTAGTAGTGGCTCAACACTGTTATATCTTACAAAAATCACTCATTGTAAATTGTACTCATAAACCTTTTAACTTTGGAGCTTGTCATGAACGAACGTTTCATGAGGGTAACCATTGGAAGAAAAAAAAAATGTTGTGTGTATGGAAAAACCTGTGAACTCACCAACTCTTTGTAGTTGACCTTTTCGTTTTAAACATGCTTTTCAGGGGCTAAGAAGGTAACTGACAAGGTGTAATTTAGCATGCATAACGGCTTCAACCGAGACTCGTCTTTTGTCATATCTTGATAAAAACACTATTTTGGGTTACATGTAAACTTTGGGATTGTAAACCCTTAACTTTAAATTTTTGGGACTTTGTAATGTATGACTTTGTGTAATGGTATGGTTGGTGTTGTTTATTTCCTAATGCTATGAAACTCTATCTGTTACATCTCGCGTTTCCGCTTTAGCGGGGTGTGACAGAAATTGGTATCAGAGCCATAGGTTATAGAGAATGCCGGTTTTCTTATGGAAACCACATCTATAACCCAACCATAACACAAACTATTTTCAAAAAGGCTTTCGAAAGGAGAGTCAAAAAAAAAAAAAAAAAAAAAAATCTGAAGTATATTGCTAATATAACCAAGTCGAATGTCACATTATTATACCTCAATTAAACAAAGCTTGATCACCTATGTTTAATTCGGGTAAATATAATGAGAGACTCGGGTTGGTCATAATGGAAGTATGCTTATAAATAAATTTTCTACCAAAACATGGTAAGCATGACTTGGTGTGTGTTGCATAAACCTTGCATATTTTTAGCACTTACAATAGTACACATAATAACAAAGTCTACTATTATCGCAGCTCACTATGTCGTCTGAATATGACCCGTCCGAGCACACTCCTTCGAAGCATACCCATTCCGAGCAATCGTACTCGGCAGACCTTTCCGGCTACGTTACTGGCCGACCGAGGGGCATTGCACCGGTTGTAGTTGAGAGAGACCCTTATGAAGACGACCAAGAAGAATCCAGTGCACCACTCACTCGGTCCCCTCCACGTATCCTACGAGGACCAAGAGTTAGGGCCACGGTAAGGAAGAGTGTCCCATTACCCATACGTGTGAGTCTTACCCAACCACCTAGAGGCGAAGGAGAGACCTCCCGATCGGGAGTGCAGCGAGGAAACCCCCAGGTAGTAACCGGAGTGCCTGTGGCTCACCCTCCTGGTATGACTACCCAGGAAAGCCAGTGGGTCCTAATGATGGCTCACGACATTCAACACCACGGAGAGAGGTTGGACGGACAGCACCAAACCCTGAACGGGGTGATGGAGGTGCTGAAAACACATAGTGAAGCCTCAGACCGAACCTTGGAGGTCATTGACATCACTAGGAGGGAGGTGAGAGCCCTACGTAGGTACCTGGCTTGGGTGATAGGAGCCTTGGTTTTGGTGTTGGGACTGCTGTTGTGGGCACTGATGCATTAGAGGACCACTATTAGAAGCTTTTGGGGATTTATTTAAAACTTGAACTTATATTTTTGGGGCATGTAGCCATTAAATTCCAAACATTGAAAATTTTTGTTAATTGTTTCTGTTGGAATTTGAATATTTATGGTTTATGAATGAAATGCTTGGTTAATGTTTACGTATCTCAAGTACTTTTAGATGCATGATTGTGAAATTATGGTATGTTGTTATGACAATACGTGTAGATAACAAAGATAGTATGCATGAAGTAGTACCATAACTTAGATTAACATAACAAGTAGGAAGTGTAACCAAATAATAGTATTAGTAACCATGCGACTAAACCTTTAATTAAAACCATAACTGTAGGACTATGCCTCCAAGAAGAGAGAATCCTGAAGTCGCACGGCTCGTGGCGGAGCAAATTATGGCTGCACTTCCGAACATTGTCAGCCAAGTAGCAGCTGGGCTGAATGCTAATTCAAGCAATGCGGGAGCGACTGGAAATCGGGAATGCACATATAAGACCTTTAGGGGCTGCAACCCTAAAGAATTCCATGGAACTGAAGGAGCTGTGGGATTACTGACATGGATTGAGGGTATGGAATCCGTTCTTCATATCAGCAAGTGCACAGAAGGAAACAAAGTAGAATTTGCTGCTTGTTTGTTGCAAGGCCGAGCACTAACATGGTGGAACACACAAGTACAAACCCGTGGACGGGAAGCGGCTTACAACCTTACGTGGGAAGACACAAGTACAGTACCGCTGATAGGAACTCTCGCTCTTTAAGTTTAAAGTTCAGCGAACACTATTCATCCAGTAGCTCTGAGCCTGTTCAGTCTCTGTGATGATCGCTGATAAGTTAGTTGTTTACTTATGATCCCTAAAGACAAGTTTCACGTCAACATATGTTCTACGCTGAAGTCGAAGATCAAGCTCAAGAACCAAGAGATGTCCACTCAACGTGAAGTTTCAAGTAGAAGACTTCAGCGAACGCTGAACTTTATCATTCGCTGATAAAGTACTGCTCAATGAACGCTGATCATGAGGTCTACTCTACAAGTTACTTTTGTCTTTCCCCTTGCACGTCTCCGTACGATAATGTCAGAAAAGGACATCCCGTTTGTCCTGAATCGTACAACAAACTCTGATTCTACACTGTGCTCCATGCGGCTACTAAGGTTGCCTACAAAGGTCAAAACATGCAACCACTCAGCTGCTGCCACGTGTAAAGCAATACTGCCATGCATTAAATGCATGCAGTATATAAGAGGAACCCTACTTCAGAAATGAATTGCTCAGCCATCTTCTTCTTCCTTACCACTGTGTGTTAGGTTATTATTCGTAATTTCCTTATCTCCTTTCTATCTTATTCTAGTGCAAGAAACTTAGTGTTCTTAACTTGTTTAAATTAGGTTAATCCTTAATCTTGTTCCGCAACAAGTTGTAAATTGTCTTGATTTATCAATAAACAATTTAGAAAAGTAAAAATCGTGTGTTTGTATTCAACCCCCTTCTACAAACTTGTATAACCCTTCGGGACCAACAAGTGGTATCAGAGCAGATTTGTTTAATCTCATAAACAAGATCTTATCTATACTAATCTTTTCTCTTTCTTGCTATTTCTTAAAATGGCTACCAACACAAACACCAACTATATTGACAATGGTTCTCTTGCAAAACCCCCTAGATTTTACAGAGATAACTTTAATCTATGGAAAAATAGGATGATTCTCTTCTTAGAAGGTGTAGACCCTACTATGCCTTACTATCTTGAAAACGGCCCATATATTCCTGTAAGAATTGATCCTGAAGTTCCAGCCGCTGAGAATAGAGCTTCTATTCCAGAAAGGTTGGTTCCCAAGGAAATTCAAATGTGGACTGATGAAGATAAGAAGAAAGTGGCTATCGATACCAAAGCCAGATCCATACTTTCCATGGCTCTTCCTGACGAAGTCTACCATTCCGTCATGAACCTGAAAACCTCTATAGCCATGTGGGAAACAATCTGTGTTCAGTATGAAGGTACATCTGAAGTCCAGGACTCACGTAAGATCAACCTGGTAAGACAATATGAAAGCTTCATTTGTGGTAAGAATGAATCTCTCTCTGAAGTACACCAACGTTTTAACTTCTTAATAGTAGATATGAAAACTGTTGGTAAGGAATATTCTAACTTTGATGTACTGACAAAGTTCTTTGAATGTTTACCTGAAAGCTGGGACAATTATTCAATGTGTCTCAAGCTGTCAAAAGATCTAAGATATATGACTCTTTCTACCTTATATGGCACGATGCTGAATCATGAGCAATCAAGTCATCTTAAGAAGAATATTGTAAAAGATTCCAAAAGCACCCCTATTGCTTTACTCTCAGAGTTACCTTCCACTCAACGATCTACTATCACTATCACTGAGTTGGAAACTAACTCTGAACGTTCATCAGATTCTAACGCTTCAGATGATGATGAAACTCTGGCATTCCTGGCTAATAAGTTCAGGAGATTTGCTAGAAAGAGTAATTTCAGAAAGAACAAACCTGTTGCTATTACTGACAAGCCAAGATCATCAACCCCTGTTGATAAGGCTACTGTTACTTGCTATAACTGTGAAAAGATAGGACATTTTGTTAGCGAGTGCAGGTCAAAGAAAGTCTCTAGACCCTCAGCTTTTCCCAAGAAAAACTTTACTCCCAGGACTAGAGATGAAAAATACAAAAAGCTGAAAGAAAGGTATTCAAAGCTGAAAACCTTTAAGAAGAAAGGCAAAGGCCTTATGGCTGACTATGATTGGGCTGCCTCTGACGAAGAAGAATCATCTGACTATGAAGATGATGATGAAGCCAATCTATGTCTCATGGCCAAACTTGAAGATGAGGAAGACAATTCTGACATTCCTTCTACTTCAACCTCTGCTACTAAGGTATCACCTTCCTTCTTTACCAATATTTTAAATATTGATGAAGCTGATAGTCTTCGAAAGATCGATCTCTTGACTAGAAGTTTATATGAAGCCATGAATGGCAAAACTGATATTGAAAATCAAAACCTTGATCTCGCTGAACAGCTTAAAAACTGTCACCTTCAAATAGAAAAGCTTTCTAAAATTGAAGAAGATTTTAAAGATCAAGTTCATTTAAATCAGCTAGTCAAAATCGAACGCGAAGAAGCTATCGCTGCATTAAAAGCTGAAAAAGATACTGTTGATGGATGGTATAAATCCTCAACAACGATCACTGAGATAATTAAGTCTCAGATTCCCCTGAGTGATAAACGTAGTCTTGGTTACAAAGCTGATACTCTAGAACCAACCATTGACCGTTCCATGCTTAAGTTTGGAATGTTCGTATCCTCTATCCCTGACACTTTCTCATCTCAGTGTTCCTCTTCAAAACCTCCTATCCCTGAGGAAATCTCTACCTTAACTTCTAAAGGTAAAGAAAAAATTATTTATCCAAAGCCTACCTCAGTCTTTAAAGACAAAGGTAAAGGAATTGCTTTTAACCAAAATCTTCAGAAGGGTACCTTTGTACCTAAGCTATATGCTTCTAAAGCTTCAGTGACTTATCCCTCTGGTTCAAAGAATAAGATCCCTGGATTTATTTAGCGTGGATCTATTCAGCGATCTACTCCTAGAATCAAAGTGGAAATTATTGGTAAGAAATCTGAAGAACTGAATGTTCCTCCTATTTCAAATACCAAAAGATTACTTGGTGCTGGTCCTTCTAATTCTAAATCAAAAGCTCAGCATGCAAATGGTCCTAAAACTACTTTTAGTTATAGGAAATGTTATCAATGTGGACTTACCAATCATATTGCTAGTAAGTGCCCCACAACCACCCAAGCTGAAAAGATAGCTAAGGTGAAGATTATTGCCCCCAAGGCAAAGAAGCCCACTGAGGTTAAGAAATTAACCAAAGTGAAGAATAGTTCCGATGCTGAATCCTCAAATGCTGCGAAGACTGCTGAACCTTCTACCTCCTCTTCTACCCCCACTGACAAGTGTGTACACATGGTTAAGTGGGTACCCAAGACAAACTAATCTTCCTTTGTAATGCAGGTTAAGATGGGTATCTGGTATCTCGATAGCGGATGCTCTAGACACATGACTGGAAAGAAAAGCCTGCTCTCTGAATACAAGGAAGAGAAGGGTCCCTCTGTAACTTTCGGTGGAAACGGAAAAGGACATACCCGAGGGTTTGGTGTACTCTCTAATGGTACAATAACCTTCAGAAGAGTCGCATATGTTGAAGGGCTGAAGCATAGTCTTCTAAGCATCAGTCAGCTTTGCGACTTGGATAACAAAGTAATCTTTACTAAGGAATCCTGCTTTGTCGCTGACAAAAAGGAGAAGATAGCTCTTAGCGGTTATCGTTTGGAAAATGTTTATGTAATAAACATGGACTCAACAACCACTGAGAACTCCTGTTTCTTCTCAAAAGCCTCATCTGATGTAAACTGGCTATGGCATAAGAGGCTCTCTCATCTCAACTTCAAGACACTGAATACTCTTTCTTCTAAAGAGTTAGTCACTGGTCTACCTCAACACTCATACGCCAAAGAGTCCTTATGTTCAACGTGTGAGAAAGGGAAGCAGACCAAAGCAAGCTTTAAGTCTAAGCAAGTTTCCTCAGTGTCATCTCCTCTACAACTTCTCCATATGGATTTGTTTGGCCCTGTTAATAAACAAACCATCGCTGGAAAGAAATATACGCTGGTCATAGTTGATGAATTCTCTCGCTATACCTGGGTAATGTTTCTCTGTTCTAAGAGTGACACCCCTGAAGAACTCATCACATTTGTCAGGAAAATGGAAGTCCTGAACAACATGACCGTTCGCTCAATAAGGAGTGATCATGGGACTGAATTCAAAAACAGTTCTCTTGATTCCTTCTTTGAGAGTAAGGGTATTGTTAGCTTCAATCTTCCTAATCATAGAAGTATTTAGAAGTAGTGAAAAATAGGCTAAGTGAAGAAAATCCTCTTACAGAGGCTCTGCCGAACTTACCGAGAGATCAAGGTCAAGAATCTACAGAAGCTAAAGAGGCGCCCTACAGAAGCTCTGTCATACACGCAAAGAAGACCAAAGACACGGAATCCAGTGAAGACTGCTCTTCTAAGGACCAAACCGCAGAACCTCTATGACACTTCACAGAGCCTCTGCGGTCTTCAACAAAGACTTCAAAGATATTTATAATATCTTGCTACTGTTACAGGACCTGTTCATCAACTTGCATGGCAACGTATCCTATCCAACTGCAACGTGTCAAACTCTGGTTGGATTCAATAGGGCTTAGTACATAATAGACGTCTGCTGCATTAAATGCAAACAGCACGTCCAACTGTTCATGCCATCCGTCCAACTATTCATACCGTCCTTTGTGAATAGTAGCATATACTTTATGGTCTCCTTAGAGTAGTATATAAGGAAGACTCACGTTGAGTTCTTCCTATCCATCAATCGATCAATCGAACAATCGAAACAAGAATTCAAGAGAGAAAAACATCACAAGAACACATAGCTTTAAACACTTTGAGAGTCATATCTGTTTTAAAAGCTTTGCTTACTCACTGTTCTTGAATCTGTACTTAATATATATATTCAGTAAACTTTGAGATATTATTTCCTGTTCACTGTTTATTTATATTATGTTCTAAATCTATCAATCATATCTGTTAGTTATTCAAATACGCTTCCGCATCAAACATAAATTCGAACTAATAGATCTGACATACTTGTATAAGCAAAACGGGAACCAACAATTAGTATCAGAGCGAAGCTTGATTATCAATATCAAGTGATCCTCGTTTTTACAAGATTAGTGATAGAAATCATTTTTTCCTATTCCTCATCTCTAGGTTAAAACTCCATTAAAGTGTACTCTGGGAACTGTTCAAACCCAGAAAACTTTCCAGATCTTCAGACTCATACTCTTTAAATCATACTATCTTTTCAGAACCTTAAAAATGACAAATACAAATAACTTCTTTACTGCTGGTTCACTCACCAAGCCTCCTACTCTCCTACGAGATGAGTATCCTCAATGGAAGATAAGAATGGTTCATTTCTTTGAGGGTACTAAAAAAATCTAGTACAATATCTTTACAACCTTCCTCCTGTTCCCATGATAGCAGTACCACGAGTACCAGCCACTGCTGAATCTCCAGAAATCCCTGAACATCAAAAACCAAAACCAAAAGAAGAATGGTCAAATGAATATAAGGCAGAAGATGAAGTTGCACAGAAAAAAAAAGAATCCTGATAATGGCTATCCCCAACGAGCTTTTCAATCCTTAGATGCATGCGAAACTGCGCACGATCTTTGGAAAGAATTAGAAAGACAGTTGGAAGGGGGTGCTAAAACACAGAAGAACCGAAGGGCACATTACATAAATGAATATCATGCATTCAGAGCCTCTGCAACAGAATCTCTGCAAACAACGTACGATAGGTTCAACTCTCTCATAAACAAATGTAGAAAGTCTGGCATTCACAGAACCTCGAAAGAAAATAACGTCATGTTTCTAAAGAGTCTGAATGATGAGTGGCTTCAACTGTCTATCTCTTTACAAACAAACCAAGATCTAGACTCATGGACACTCTCTGATCTCTATGGAACACTAGCTGCACAAGAGCCTCAAATAGCACAGTGTAACATCCCTTATCCCATATACACGACATATCACACAATATAACACAATTAGATATAACAAACAAACTTCACTTTACATGTACGGTCCGGTAGTCTTTTACAAATAGAAAGAAAACATTTGAAATACAATCCTTGTGCTATTTGCATCCATAACACTTAACATTCCATTACAACTACTAAATAAGTCAAAAGCTTCGTCTTATAGTCTTCCTTACTAGCCATCCATCTCATACTCTACTTACTTGCCCTTACTTGATCCGCCACCTGGAATACATACTTTTAAAACAAAATGAGGGTTAGACCTGTAGGTCTAAGTGAGAAACCCCTGTTAGTTTAAAAACCATTTATACAAACTTCAATCATATAAATCACGCCACATAGTTACATATATCCAATTTAAACTCACACATCATATACCTTTCCTTCTCATTTCTTCCTGGCCATATTAGTGGTAGCAAGCCAACTAATAAAATACAACGCTGTACAACATCTACAGCCAAACAACGCTATACAGGTTCTATAGCCAATCACACCGGTCTTAAAACCCGGTCAACGTATTATAACACATTTATAATACACATGTAAATATAATACCTCACTATATTATAATTCACATATAAACACATAGTCATCAACTATTTCATTCCCAATCCACACATATACGTATTCCAGTTAAAAACGTTTTTAAAGTAAAACTCACCTTATTGCTTATCAACACGTTTCCAAGTCTTCTTAACCGGTTCAGCCTTTTACCCAGAATTCACAAGATCTGTAACACATAGATACGGACATCTCTTTACCACATAAAACACATAAGTCTTACTAAGGCTAAAAACTCTAAAGAACTCAAACCGTCAAATGTTGCCCCCAAACTCGTACTCAAGTCAAGACTACAGGATAGCCAGTCCTCATTCACTCCCTATCTAGTGGTTAACAAAATACAGGTTACTGGATACTCGACAACATCTAAAACTCTCAAAATGGCCAAACAGCAAAAGTATCCGGATACCACAAGTTACCCGGACAACATGACTTTTCCGGACAACATGACTTTTCCGGACAACTTGACTTTTCCGGACAACAATAGAAAAGAGAGATTTTTCCGGATAAAAGACTCGTCCGGACACCTTCAAACAGTACCCGGACACCATCAACAAAACTACCCGGACACTACCAACAGTGCTATCCGGACACCTTCAACGTATCCGGACACCACTGTCGGTTTACCCAAAAATCACCCAGAAATCCGACTGAAATCAACCCTAGACCAGATGTGATGATTCTAATCCGATAGATACTTCCTACTAACCATTATAAACATAAATAGTACTAGAAACATACCTTAATCAGTTCCAATAACTCCAATTTGAGCCTTTACCCTTCTTTCTCCTTTCTTTCTTCTTCTTTTTGCTCCCAACACACACACACACACCTAAATCTGAGTTTTGATATTTTATGAAATATCTAAACACCTAATTCAGATATTAATAACCAATTTTACTACTTCAGCCCCTACACTTTTCATTGTTAAACTAAATACCCCTAAACTTATAAATTCCCCTCATTTTACCCTAAACATCAAATATAGAGATAAATAATTTAACGACAAGTGGATTTAACTAACAAACTTACCCGGGGTATTACATCATCTCCCCCTTAAGAGAATTCCGTCCCGGAATTCGGTTAGGCAAAAAGGTGAGGGTATTTGGTTCTCATTTCCGATTCGGATTCCCACGTGGCATCCTGACCTCTATGATGCCTCCACTGAACCTTCACTTGCCTGATCTCCTTATTCCGCAGCACTTTGACTTTATGATCAACTATTGCTTCCGGTTCTTCCACATAATTCAGTCTTTCGTCGACTTGTATCTCTGGTAGGGAGACTGCCTGATCTTGAGTAACTAAACACTTTCGGAAGTTTGATACGTGAAATGCATTATGAATTCTGCTCAACTCTGGTGGAAGATCTAATCTGTAAGCTACCTCCCCGATCCTTTCAGTGATTGCAAATGGTCCAATATACCTTGGGCTAAGCTTACCCTGTCGACCGAATCTGATGACTCCTTTCCACGGCGAAACCTTTAACATTACGTAATCCCCAACTTGAAATTCCAACGGCTTTCGACGGCGATCAGCGTAACTCTTCTGTCTATCTTGAGCCACTTTCAATCTTTCTCGGATCTGTGTAACCTTATCGGCGGTTAACTGAACTATTTCCGGCCCCACTAACTGTTTCTCTCCCACTTCGTTCCAACACAGAGGCGTTCGACATTTCCTACCATACAGTACTTCAAACGGTGCCGCTTGTATGCTGGAATGATAACTGTTGTTGTAAGCGAATTCGATTAACGGCAAATGCTTATCCCACGATCCCCCAAAATCAACAATACAAGCCCGGAGCATATCTTCTAAGGTCTGAATTGTTCGTTCACTCTGTCCATCTGTTTGAGGATGATACGCCGTACTTAACTTTATCTGAGTCCCCATTTCCCTTTGAAAGCTTCTCCAAAATCTTGAAGTAAAACGACTATCACGATCAGAAATGATCGAGATTGGAACTCCATGTCGAGTTACTATTTCATTAATGTACAACCTAGCTAATCGCTCCAATGAATCGGTTTCCTTTATCGGTAGGAAGTGTGCAGACTTTGTCAACCTGTCGACGATCACCCAAATAGAATCGAATCCCTTTGGAGTTCTTGGTAGCTTTGTGATAAAGTCTGTGGTAATCTGCTCCCACTTCCACATAGGTATTTCTAGCCGTTGTAGTTGACCAAATGGCTTTTGATGTTCGATCTTTACCTTCTTACAAGTATCACACCGTTCTACATACTGAGCAATCCCTCTTTTTATCCCCGGCCACCAATAGAATTGCTTTAGGTCTTTATACATCTTGTTTGTACCTGGGTGAATAGAGAAACGGGATTGATGAGCTTCTTGTAAAACACGATCACGTAACCCACCCAATCGAGGTACCCACACTCTGTTCCCCATACACAATAACCCATGATCACCCCTTTCTAACAATGCTGACATCCCTGCTAACCTTTCTGATTTCAGATGTTCATCATGATAAGCCTCCGCTTGACACTTCTGCAATTCATCTAACAAGTTGGGTAGGAGTTCAGTTCGTAGCGAAATAACTTTTATTGTTCCACTCCTTTCTTGACGACTGAGCGCATCTGCCACTACATTCGCCTTTCCCGGGTGATAAAGGATTTCACAGTCGTAGTCATTCAGCAATTCCAACCATCTCCTTTGTCTCATATTTAGTTCCTTCTGATCAAAGAGATGTTGAAGACCCTTGTGATCAGTATAAATCTGACATTTGGAACCATACAGATAATGTCTCCAAATCTTTAATGCAAAAACGACTGCAGCAAGCTCCATATCGTGCGTAGGGTACTGTCTTTCATGATCCTTCAGTTGACGAGAAGCGTAAGCTATAACCTTTCCGCGCTGCATAAGAACACAACCCAATCCCAATTTAGACGCATCACTGTAAATGACAAAGTCTTCATAACCTTCAGGTAGTGATAGAATTGGCGCGCTGCACAGTTTCTCTTTCAATATTCTGAATGCCTCGTCCTGATCTGCTTTCCATTCGAACTTTAAATTTTTCTGGGTCAGCTTAGTCAATGGCGTTGCGATTCGGGAGAAGTCTTTTATGAATTTCCGATAGTAACCGGCCAAACCCAGAAAACTGCGTACCTCGGTTGCTGTCTGGGGCTGTTCCCACTTTTCAACTGCTTCTACTTTCATCGGATCGACTTGTATACCTTTCTCAGAAACCACGTGCCCCAGAAATTGTACTTTCCGTAACCAGAACTCGCATTTTGAAAATTTTGCATACAACCTTTCCTTCTTCAGCAGCTCTAAAATCAAACGAAGATGTTGCGCGTGCTCTTCCTTGGATCGAGAATAGATAAGAATATCATCGATAAAAACAATTACAAATTTATCGAGATACGGCTTACATACCCGATTCATCAAATCCATAAAGGCAGCTGGAGCGTTCGTCAATCCAAATGGCATTACTAAAAATTCATGATGGCCATACCTCGTTCGAAAAGCAGTCTTTAAAACGTCTTCTTCTTTAACCTTCAGCTGGTGATAACCGGACCTTAGATCAATCTTGGAGAAATAGCAAGCTCCAACTAACTGATCAAAGAGATCATCAATTCGGGGTAGCGGATACTTGTTCTTTATCGTGCGCTTATTCAATTCTCGGTAGTCAATACACATTCTCATCGACCCATCTTTCTTTTTCACAAATAACACTGGTGCTCCCCACGGTGAAGAACTAGGTCTGATGAAGCCCTTATCGGATAGGTCTTGCAGTTGTGCCATCATCTCTTTCATCTCTGGAGGTGCCAAACGGTACGGTGCACGGGCTACAGGAGTGGCTCCAGGAATTAAGCCTATACCGAACTCGACTTGTCTAACTGGCGGAAGACTGTTCAAGTCTTCAGGGAATACTTCAGGGAATTCACTAACGATAGGAATATCTTCCAGCCTAATCTTTTCTGGCTTAACATCTATCACGTAAGCCAAGTAACTCTGACAACCCTTATTCACACACTTACGTGCCTTTACTAGTGATATAAGACAGGACTGATGATTCCTACGATCACCATAAATCACTACCGGTCCTCTCTCAGGCAATACAATATTTATTATCTTCTTGTCACACACTATATTAGCCTGATTCTCAGCCAACCAGTCCATTCCCACCACTACATCAAATTCTATCAAAGTTATAGGAAACAATTGTATAGGCACTCCACACCCCTCTATATTAATCACACAACCATCAAATACTTCACTAACCGACACTTGGTTGTCATTTGCTGTATCTACTAATAGAGAATGTTCTAACATTTTAGGTTTCAAACACAAACAAGCAGCAAATGCAGGAGACACAAACGATCGGTTTGCACCGGAATCAAATAACACCTTAGCACGTGTAGAGTTTATCAAAAATGTACCTGTGACCACATCTGGAGTTTCCTCCGCTTCTTTCTCAGTCATCTGAAATGCGCGACCTCTGGTTACTGGCGGTTCCAGTCTTGGCACTATTGGTTTAACATTTGCTGGCCTGCCTGATGACCCACCTTGCTGCATCCTCCCTCGCGGACAGTTTGACTGGAAATGATCCGAAGAATTGCATAAGAAACATAGCCGCGTTACCTTACAATCCTTAATGACGTGCCCAGTCTTCCCACACTTATAACATGCTCGCAAATCACCTTGGCAGTTTCCTTGATGGACACGGTTGCACTTCGGACATGGTCTTTCCGCTGGTCGAAACGGCGGACGGTTATCATACCTCTGAAATCGGGACCTCTTCGGATCATATTGTGGTCCTTCCCACTTTCTCTTTCCGATACTCTTATCTCCCGTATCCCTTCTCATATCTCGTTCAACATTTTCCGCTGCATCAACTGCAGTTGAAAAGGTATCGGGTCCCTTTGCAGTCACTAACCTTCTAATCTCTGAGTTCAACCCAAAGATAAACCTTTCTATCTTCATCGCTTCTGTAGCGACATAGTATTCTGCAAATCGAGATTTTTCCAGAAAGCTAGCAGTATAATCTCGAACGGATAAGCTTCCTTGTTGCAAATTCATGAATTCTCCTTCCAGTTGTTTGACGGCTGCTTGGGGACAAAATGCGTTCCTATAGGCTATCACAAATTCCTCCCAAGAGAGGGTAGAATAAACATCAGATCCTTTTGAATGTATAAAAGATTCCCACCAATACAATGCATCTCCTTTTAACATAGCTGCCCCATACAATACTCTATCTTCATCCGCACACTTGCTTGTTTTGAAAATAGCTTCAATTTCCTTCATCCACCTCATTGCTTTCACCGGATCCCGATCCCCTGAGAATGTAGGAGGTTTGCAGCTAAGAAACATCTTGTAATCACATTTTCTCATTACCGGTAAGACCGTTGGGGTAATTGGCGTCTCCTCTTCAAGAGTAGGGTCTGGTCCTTCTGTTTCAGTATTATGAGCTTGGTTGAGCATAGCTTGAATATTGTCTTGTAATCTCCCCATTTCTGTCATTAAATCAGCTCTGGTAATGAAATCCGTACTATTTTGTTGAGTTCTACCTCCGGTTCTACCTCCAGCTCCACCTCGAAGTCTACCTCCAGCTCCACCTCGAAGTCTACCTCCAGTTCTGCCCCCTGTTCTGCCTCCCCTGTCCCCTGTTCCTACTGGCGGATTAGTTCTGTTTGGATTTCTTCCTCCTCCTCGATTCGAATTTCTTGTACCACTTGCCATTCTGTAGATTTAAACAAGATTAATATACACTTAAGCACATACCCCATATAACAAGGTATTTGTTGGGAACTGAAGATATGCTAAGTATGGTTAGTACTGCTAAGTCTTCATTACTACTGCCAGTTCTTCGTTACTACTGCTGGGCAAGGTTACTGCTGCTAGATGAAGTTAATGCTGCTAGATGAAGTTAATGCTGCTAGATGAAGTTAATACTGCTAGACGAAGTTAGTGCTGCTAGACCAAGTTACTACTGCTAGACATGGTTAGTACTGCTGAGCTGAGTTACTACTGCTTGAAGACTGTGAAGGTTGTTAATGCTGCTGAGCCAAATCATCATTAATACTGCTGAGTTGATAAGTTTGGTATGCGATACTTTTGGAGACAAAGAAGGAATTGATCAAGATATGTTTAACGAAGATTCAGAAGATCAATTTACTTTTTATGGTTATCTTGTAATTACTTTTGTATAAATAGTATTGATAGATAGCTATTAGAACATACAAAAACAGAAGATAGATAGTATACAGAATTCGATATTCAAGAGTGAATTAACCTCAAGATCATAGATCCTATTTCTAGAGAAGTAGAAATCGTCTTGTTGAGCCTGTTCAACAAGATTGAGGTTTGGTGTAAAACTTGTGAGTTATAACTGTTTGATATATATACAGTTTATTGAATTTCTATTGATTGTTCTTTAATTGATTTAGAGTTCTATTCCGCAAGATTCTCTAAATTCTGTTTCTAAGAAGTTTAATTCTTGTTAAGAATCGATCCTGACAAGTGGTATCAGAGCTTTGGTATCTTAGAAACTATGGACAATTCAATGGATTCTCACAGTACTCTTGTTTCAAAGGTTCCCATGCTCAAACCCAATGAATTTGACATGTGGAAACTAAGAATCAAGCAGTACATTCTTCTTACTGATTATGCAATATGGGACATTATAGAAAATGGCCCATGTAATGAAGGAAAGATTGGAGCAGATGGAAAGAGACCTCCTCCCAAGACAGATGCTGAAAAGAAAGTAAGACAAACAGAGATGAAGGCCTTAAGCACTCTGCTTTTGGCTATTCCTAATGAGTACCAACATCAATTCCAACACTGCACAGATGCACAGATGTTGTGGAATGCTCTGGAGAAAAGATTTACTGGCACAAAGAGCACAAAGAGAAATCAAAAGGCTATTCTCAGGCAACAATATGAAAACTTTATGTCTGCAAAGAATGAGTCTATGACTCAAACTTTTGACAGATTTAACAAGTTAATTGGAGAATTAGCAACTGTGGGTGTACACATGGATGCTGATGATGTCAATAGAAAGTTCCTTAGATCATTGGGAGAAGAATGGACCATGTACACTGTCTCATTCAGACAGAATGACCAATTGGAGGACAAAGAGCTAGATGACCTCTACAATGATCTGAGAGTATTTGAGGCTGAAGTTGAAGCCAAGAAAAGGCCATCAGGATTTGTTTATAATGCTGCTTTATTATCTTCATCCTCTGATACTGCTTCTAATCCTGATTCTGTTAATACTGCAGGTTCTGTTAATTCTGCTAGTGGAACCAATCAAGAGAAGACTACAGATTCTGTACTAGAAGCATTCTTTTCTAGTCATGTCCACTCTTCTCTAATCAATGATGATTTAGAGCAGATCAATGCTGATGATCTGGAAGAGATGGACATCAAGTGGCAGATGGCTATGCTATCAATGAGGGTGAAGAAATTCATCAAAAGGACTGGGAGAAACAACTTTTCCCAAAGAAGAGAAGATGGTGCAGGCTTTGACAAGTCCAAGGTTGAATGTTATAAGTGTCACAAGATGGGACACTTTGCCAGAGAATGCAGAAGTGGAGGATCACAGACTCCAAATGGAAACCAAAACAGGAGCTCCTCTCAAGCCCTTGTTTCTCAACAAGGAATGGGATTTGATTGGAGTGATCAAGCTGAAGAAGCCTGTCAGAATCAAGCTCTTATGGCAGAAGTATCTGATATCCCCACTGAGGTACAATCTAAACTCTGTTCTCAAGCTTGCATTGATGCTGTTAAAAGATATAGGGATCACAATCAGAGTATGTGTGATGACCTTAAAAGGCTAGAGAAAGATGTGAAAGATTATGTTAGGATTGTAGAAAGGTTTGAGGAACAGATTAGAGCTTTTCAGTATTCCAGTTCAAACATGTACCTGTAAGATCACGATTACACTGGCCAGGTGTAATATGAAATTACCTTACATGATGTTCCTTCTACCTTTTATACTTCATCATCCCAAGGTTCTATAATGATAGGGACATCCTACTTCACATGCAGTTTAAGTCTAGGTACAGATACAAAAACCTAAATCCCTTAAACTAAGGCTCTGATACCATTTGTAACATCCCTTATCCCATATACACGACATATCACACAATCTAACACAATTAGATATAACAAACAAACTTCACTTTACATGTACGGTCCGGTAGTCTTTTACAAATAGAAAGAAAACATTTGAAATACAATCCTTGTGCTATTTGCATCCATAACACTTAACATTCCATTACAACTACTAAATAAGTCAAAAGCTTCGTCTTATAGTCTTCCTTACTAGCCATCCATCTCATACTCTACTTACTTGCCCTTACTTGATCCGCCACCTGGAATACATATTTTTAAAACAAAATGAGGGTTAGACCTGTAGGTCTAAGTGAGAAACCCCTGTTAGTTTAAAAACCATTTATACAAACTTCAATCATATAAATCACGCCACATAGTTACATATATCCAATTTAAACTCACACATCATATACCTTTCCTTCTCATTTCTTCCTGGCCATATTAGTGGTAGCAAGCCAACTAATAAAATACAACGCTGTACAACATCTACAGCCAAACAACGCTATACAGGTTCTATAGCCAATCACACCGGTCTTAAAACCCGGTCAACGTATTATAACACATTTATAATACACATGTAAATATAATACCTCACTATATTATAATTCACATATAAACACATAGTCATCAACTATTTCATTCCCAATCCACACATATACGTATTCCAGTTAAAAACGTTTTTAAAGTAAAACCCACCTTATTGCTTATCAACACGTTTCCAAGTCTTCTTAACCGGTTCAGCCTTTTACCCAGAATTCACAAGATCTGTAACACATAGATACGGACATCTCTTTACCACATAAAACACATAAGTCTTACTAAGGCTAAAAACTCTAAAGAACTCAAACCCTCAAATGTTGCCCTCAAATGTTGCCCCCAAACTCGTACTCAAGTCAAGACTACAGGATAGTCAGTCCTCATTCACTCCCTATCTAGTGGTTAACAAAATACAGGTTACTGGATACTCGACAGCATCTAAAACTCTCAAAATGGCCAAACAGCAAAAGTATCCGGATACCACAAGTTACCCGGACAACATGACTTTTCCGGACAACATGACTTTTCCGGACAACTTGACTTTTCCGGACAACTTGACTTTTCCGGACAACAATAGAAAAGAGAGATTTTTCCGGATAAAAGACTCGTCCGGACACCTTCAAACAGTACCCGGACACCATCAACAAAACTACCCGGACACTACCAACAATGCTATCCGGACACCTTCAACGTATCCGGACACCACTGTCGGTTTACCCAAAAATCACCCAAAAATCCGACTGAAATCAACCCTAGACTAGATGTGATGATTCTAATCCGATAGATACTTCCTACTAACCATTATAAACATAAATAGTACTAGAAACATACCTTAATCAGTTCCAATAACTCCAATTTGAGCCTTTACCCTTCTTTCTCCTTTCTTTCTTCTTCTTTTTGCTCCCAACACACACACACACACCTAAATCTGAGTTTTGATATTTTATGAAATATCTAAACACCTAATTCATATATTAATAACCAATTTTACTACTTCAGCCCCTACACTTTTCATTGTTAAACTAAATACCCCTAAACTTATAAATTCCTCTCATTTTACCCTAAACATCAAATATAGAGATAAATAATTTAACGACAAGTGGATTTAACTAACAAACTTACCCAGGGTATTACACACAGGCTAAAACAATAGCCATTGCACCATACGCATTGGTTAGTAAATCAACAGAGGCTACAGAGAGACCAAGAAATGAGAGAGCAACAGAGGAGAAGAAGAAGGAGAAGAAGAAGATAGTGATGGTTGGTAGCGAAGAAGACGAGTTGATAGAGGAAGAAATAACTCTTGTGTCATTAGCTAAATCATTGGCTCTATTGACAAGAGAGTTCAGAGGTAACCAAAGAAATTTTGGAAATGACAGATATAACAGAGACAACCAGAGAGATAGAAGAGATGATGAAAGAAGAGAAAAATCAAGTGACCGACAGAGGTCAGACTACAGGAGTGACCGACAGAGGTCGAGCGACAGAAACTACAGAGGAAATGACCGACAGAGGTCAGATGACAAGGTAGGCCACACACAAGAATGCTACAAATGTGGTAAGCCTGGTCATTATGCAAACGAATGCCGAACAGAGAAAGGTGGAGAGCAACAGAAGTCCGAAGATCGAACTGGAAACACCTCCCAAGGTTGCTTCAACTGCGGCAAGCCAGACCATTTCGCAAAAGATTGCAGAAGTAGACAAAATCGCCCACAGAAGGACTCAGCTTTTTACAAAAAGAAGGCTGAATATTATGCACAAAAATCCCTAATGGCGAACAAAGGGCATTCTGAAGCAAATAAGGAGGACTTCGAGTCAGACTCTACCTCTGATGATGAATTCACCACCAATGCCCTGTTCTGTGGCATGGCAAAAGTCGACTCGGGCACTGACAATGAGGTATCCATTTCAAACTCTACCTCTTGTATTAAATATGTAGAAAATGATTCAGTTAGACTTAACATTGAACTGATTGAACTCAAAGAGATAAATGAAAGTATTCAGAAAAGACTCACCTTTAATGAGAGAGAAGTAAGGCTTCTCACTCAAGAAAAAGCCAAAATTTTTGAAGAAAAGGAAAGAGTAGAAAAATATTGGAGCAAAAATGTAGATCCTTTAAAAAGGCAAATTTCTGAATTAACCTCTGCTTTAAAAGTCAAAACTAAAGAGCTTTCAGTTTCTAGGAGTGAAACAACTGACATAAGAGCTCTCAAAGAATACTTTCAAAGAGAGAGAGAGGTACTTTGGCAAGATCTACTCAGAAGAGAGGTTTTACTTAAAAACTATAAAGATGCACAGAAGGTGTATGAGAAAGTAAACTCACAAATAGGAAGACGAGGTATAGGGTACGATGATATTACTCTAGGTGTTGAAGGCAAAAGACTTAAACCTCTGTCTTCTCTGTTTGTGGTAGGAAAAACAAATAAACCAATTTTTCCAAACTTACTCTCTGTAAGTAAAAGGGTTAAAATCTCTGAAGAACCTCACTTGAGGAAACATACGAAGATGATCAATGTGTGGCTTGAAAACACAGATTCATCATCTTCAACCTCTGTCAATAGAGGAATCAAACCAAAGAAATATCTGAAAACACAAGATCAGATTGGTATCTTTAAGTTTGGTAAACCAGAGACTCAAACACAGGTCGCTTTTGTCTGTATGATAGATGTCAAAAAGAAATTATCTGCAAAAGCTCCTAAGTTTAAACCCATCTTTTCAGAAGAAAATCTTAAAAGATCAATTGAAAAAGAAATTTTGGAAGTTTTGAAATCAAATGTTTTAGAAAATGTCTGTACATCTTCTATAGATCAAATTCTCGCTGAAGAGATCTCATCTGAAACCTCTGCCATCTATGAAAGTTTTTCTACAGAGGAAGAAAACTCGTATGATACATGCTCAGAAAATCCAGCCTCTGTCGAAAGAAATGACTCAACCTCTTTATATGAGGACGATTCATCCTCTGACGACTCAGAGACTGATTCTAAATCAGGGATAATTCACTGTGACACAGAGGATGTTAAATTCTCCTATGAGGTTCTTAACAGAACAATTTCTCCAAAAGAGAAAATCACAGAGATACCTATCTATCCAGATTTTCAAAAAATGTGTATACAAGTCAAAACCTCTACAGAGCTTGATAATTTGAAAAAGGCCTCTGAAAATCCTAAAAGCTCAAAATTTTCAAAACCTTTAAGGCCTGAAGCTAACAAATATCTTTCCTCTGTGACAGTGAAGACAGACGTTCACCACAGAAGAGACTCACAAAAGGCAGGACCTAAACAAGATTTTTGTAAAAAACATTCTAGTATTCATAGATCTTCTTGTAATAGGAAATCTAATGTTAAGAACGAATGTAATGCCTCTGTGACTCAGTTCAATGAATTCAATGAAAAGTTCAAACAAATCACGTCTCATATTAAATACTGTCATTGTTTTGATCTTATGTTCAAATTGAAAAATCACTTCTCAAGTCCAGATTGCTTACTCTCCACTAAAATTCAAACTCCAAAGTCAAAACCTAGAGAGATACAATCTGATCTTTCTACAAAAGATAAAATGTATTTCAAGAATGCTAAGGCAAACTTGAAAAATTCTAACAATATTGGACCCATATGGATATGGGTACCTAAGTCTCTGTGATTGTCTTACAGAAGCGGTATGTGCCAATTTGGTATCTTAACTCCGGATGCTCAAGGCACATGACTGGCGACAGAAGTTTACTATCCACGTACAAAGAAACACACGATGGTGGATCTGTAACTTTTGGAGACAACAAGAAGGGACACATCAAAGGCTATGGAGTCATACAGAAGGTAAACGTATCTGTATACAAAGTTGCATATGTGAATGGCCTTAAACACAACCTACTCAGTGTAAGTCAACTCTGTGATACAGGATTTGATGTCTTGTTCAAAAGGACTTTCTGCTCTCTGCAAAGTGAAGACACAGGAATGGAACTTCTGCGAGCCAAAAGAAAAGGTGATCTGTATCTAATGAACTTTTGTTCAACAACCAAGGACAAAGTTTACCTTGTAGCTTGCGAAAGTAAAGAAGCCTGGTTATGGCATAACAGGTTCTGTCACTTGAACTTTCACACCTTGGATAAATTGGTCAAACTTGATCTAGTTAAAGGTTTGCCTAATGTTAAATTTAATAAGGATCATTTTTGTTCTGCCTGTGAGATGGGAAAACTCAGAAGAGCTTCCCACAGAGGCAAAACAGATGTGTCGTGCAATAGGCCTCTGTACATGCTTCATGTCGACCTCTGCGGTCCTATTGCCATACAGAGCCTATGTGGCAAGAAATATATACTTGTCTTAATTGATGAGTATTCGCGCTTCACATGGGTTGAATTTGTTCGAAAGAAATCGGATGTTCCAATCATCTTGATTAATCTAATGAAAAGAATCCAAGTTCTTTATGAATGCAGAATACAAAAGTTAAGAAGTGACAATGGCATAAAATTTAAAAACTCTGTCATTGAAGCCTATCTTTCTACAGAAGGAATATCACAGAACTTCTCTGCCGCACGCACTCCACAGCAGAATGGTGTAGTCGAAAGGAAGAATCGAACGCTCGTGGAGGCCGCAAGAACTATGCTATCAGCATACGGATTACCGATGAACTTTTGGGCAGAAGCAATTTCTACCGCTTGTTACACACAGAATCGGTCAACCATTGTGAAAAGACACATCAAGACTCCTTACGAACTGATCAACAAAAGGCGGCCAAACATCAAGTTTTTTCATGTGTTTGGATGTAAATGCTTTGTTTTAAACGACATAGATTCAATAGGAAAGTTTGAAGTAAAAGCTGACGAAGGAAAATTCATTGGATACTCTGCCACTTCGTAGAAAGTATCAATGTTTCTTTTGATGATTCTTTCCAAATGACTTCTGAGCAAATCCGTTCAGAACTCGAACTTAAAAGAGAAACCTCTGGCATCTCGCAAACGAAAGAAGACTTGAATCTTCTATTTTTAGAGATGTTCCACGATGACATTGATCCTTCTGTTGGAACCATCAGAGTTTCTGAAGAACCATCCTCTGTTGGACAAAATCCTACATGTATGACTCTAACTGGTCCAAATAATGCTTCATCTTCTTCTATAAATACTACAGATGCAAATGCCGAAGAAGAAAATGCAGAAGATGAAACATCAAGAAAAACGACCACAGAAGCTGCTGAAAAACAAACTCCACAATCCACAAAAGAACCAATTACAGAGGTAATTGAGGACCAAGACTATACGTCCTCAGAGGAACAAACTCCACCACCACTCATACCAATCATTCCACAAATGGTAGAATCTTCTACCAAGGTAAGAAGAACAACAGAGGCTATACAAGAAGAAGATCCACAAGAAGCTTCTGAAGAAAGGTTCGATGAAATTGATGACCATCTTCCTCGCACCACTCAGTGGACAAAAAGCCATCCTCCAAGCCAAATAATCGGAGAACCTTCCGACTCAGTAAAAACCAGGTCTGCCACTGCTAATTTTTGTTTCTTTACAAATTTTATTAGTGTGACAGAACCAAAGAAGATTTCTGAAGCACTAGATGACCCAAACTGGGTAGACGCCATGCAAGAAGAACTTCTGTAGTTTGAGTGTAACAAAGTATGGACTTTAGTACCTCTGCCACGAGGGAAACAGGCCATTGGGACTAAGTGGGTCTACATAAATAAGAAGGATGAAGATGGAGTGGTCATCAGAAACAAAGCACGATTGGTGGCCAAGGGTTATAGACAAGAAGAAGGCATAGATTACGATGAGACTTTTTCTCCTGTCGCACGGCTCGAAGCAATAAGAATATTCTTAGCCTTCGCAGCCCACAGAGGTTTTAAAGTCTATCAGATGGACGTAAAATCAGCTTTTCTCAATGGTGAAATCCAAGAAGAGGTTTACGTAAATCAGCTACCAGGGTTTGAAAGCTCAAAGTTCCCAAGGCATGTATACTACCTTGAAAAGGCTCTGTACGGACTGAAACAGGCTCCAAGAGCATGGTACGAACGACTTTCTACCTTTCTTTTAATAAATGGCTACGACAGAGGTACAACAGATACTACCTTATTCTATAAACGTAAAAACAGTGAAATAATGCTTGTACAAATCTATGTGGACGACATAATTTTTGGGTCTTCTAACAAAGAAGAGTGCAAAAGTTTTGAAAAACTCATGCAGAGTGAGTTTGAAATGAGTATGATGGGAGAACTAACATTCTTCCTCGGAATCCAAGTCAAACAAACATCAGAGGGAATTTTTATAAATCAGGCCAAATATGTCTCTGACATTCTTTTCAAGTATAGCCTCTCTGATACCTCTGCAACGAAAACTCCAATGGCCACTGGAAATAAGTTATCCTTAGATCCAGATGGCATCTCTGTAGAATGCACTCTCTATAGAGGCATGATTGGATCTCTGTTATACTTAACTGCAAGCAGACCTGACATTATGCATGCCACATGTCTTTGTGCACGTTATCAAGCTAATCCAAAGAAATCACACTATGATGCTGTGAAAAGAATCTTTAGATATCTAAAGGGGACCAAAAATCTCGGTCTCTGGTATCCACAGAACTATGGTTTTAGTCTTAAAGCTTATACAGATTCAGACTATGGAGGATGCATGCTCGACAGAAAGAGTACCTCTGGGAGTTGTCAATTCCTAGGTGGTAAACTAGTCAGTTGGGCCTCCAAAAAGCAAAATTGTGTCTCAACATCCACTGCAGAAGCTGAATACGTTGCTGCTGCTAGTTGTTGTTCTCATGTTCTATGGATGAAGACTCAGCTAAAAGACTACGGCCACATCCTATTCAAGATACATATCTTCTGTGATTCCAAGAGTGCCATTGCTATCTCTGCCAATCCTGTGCAACACTCAAAAACCAAGCATATCGATATAAGGTACCATTTCTTGAAACATCATGTTGAATACGGTACAATCGAGATGCATTTCGTGCCCACAGAATACCAACTCGCGGACTTATTCACCAAAGCTTTAGACGAGAAAAGATTCAATTTCTTGGTGGGTAAGTTAGGAATGATCAATATGACGTAAAAATCCTCTGTAAGTATAGCCTTATCTTCTGTAAATATGTATATATTTCTAATTATTTTTGCTTTAATTAATTTATTTCTGTATGTAAGTTCTCAATCTTAAATAGTTCTTAAAATCACAGAGCTTCTGTAAGTTTACTCAGAACCTCTGACAACCCCTACAGAACCTCTGGAAAATATGACCTATGGTCTATGCAAAACTTATCATTCTTTGATCCAAACATAGGTCAAGGGGGAGCAAAAGGAAAATTCCTGATCTACAGAGGTGATTAGATCAAGGGGGAGCAAAAAGGGATCCTGAAATGATCTACAGAGGTAAAACTTTCAAGGGAAAGCCAAAGAAGAATGTCAATGAATCTATATCGACAGAAGTCAGACATCACTGTCGAGAAAAAAAGAACCAAAAGGTATGTCTCTCGCACAAAAGGTTTTTGAAAACAGTTTTCTAGGACACAAATTGTCAAATATGTCCTAAATATACTGTGGATAACATTTCAAAAATCAAAAGATCAAAAAGTTTCATAAAATTTGAGTTATGCGAAATTTAAGGTCATAGAGCTTCTGCTGAGCTCAACAGAAGCTCTGCCAGAAATATGCTCTGAGATCGCAACTTTAACCTCTATCGATCTTTTGGAATGTTATCTCGGAAATATGCTCACCATGACCTTCTCGAACAAAACTTTTTCCATAACAATTTTTTCGGACACCAACTTTCAAATATGTCCGAAAAATATCTCTTAAAACAGATCAAAAATTGGATGATCAGAAAAGTTAATAGAATTTTCGTTATGAGATTTTTTCCCTCACAGAGCTTCTGCTGGCCCTCCCAGAGCTTCTGCAAGTTCCAACAGAGCCACAAAACCTCTGCGAGTAAAAACTCTTAACTAAAAATCCTAGTTGATCCTCTCCAATGCCTTTACAAAACGTTTTTGGTGAAAAAGGAACCCCACAGAAGTCATGATAACAATGAGACATATGAGAAAGGGATACACATCAAAGATTTTCAAAATCACAGAACTTCTGTAAACTACA
The DNA here is from genome assembly GCA_033807775.1 of Saussurea involucrata. Lineage (NCBI taxonomy): Eukaryota > Viridiplantae > Streptophyta > Magnoliopsida > Asterales > Asteraceae > Saussurea > Saussurea involucrata. Next base: position 104,471,017 of record CM066322.1, on the reverse strand, counting down.
GAAGTTCTGTCAATCTGTTACTTGGGCATTTCTGTAGTAATAACGGTTACTTTTACTGAGAGTGAATTACATGTGGCTAAGAATAACCCCACGCGCCTAGCATTAATGGGCCGCGCACGACGTCCTGTCATCCTCTGACATGGCCTACGTGTCCCATTTTCATTGGGCGTACATGGAACGTTTTCTGTGGAAAGTTGAACCCGCCGTTCTAACTTGAGTTCGGATTCCAAATTTTAATCCATTACCATATATTTTACTCGTTCGAATTCTACCGTTTTACCCTCCTATAAAAACCAAGCTTACCCTCTCATAAACTTTTTACAAACTCTCATTCTTCTCCGGCGAAACCTGCAAATTTCTTATTCTCAGTACCAAATGGCTTCATCTTCTCAAGCTATCTCCCCTGCACACTCTCCGGCGACCTCACCAGAACATTCATCTGCTCATTCTGAACATTCAGAAAACCCCAACCTTGCCCAAAACATTGAACTAGAAGATTTCGGCGATTCAGTAGACTTTGCTCCAACCACACATCTTCAAAACTTCATAGCAAAGGATCATTTCGAAAAAGTACTACCAATCAAATCCAACAATTGCTATTTGGTCCCCTCACCCACTGCTTTCGGCGAAGCCCATGCCATTCTTCTAAACATAATGGAAAATCATATCCTCTTCCCTTTACTCTCAAGAACCCCAAAGAAAATTCCAGTAAGATATCTGAACCAGTTTGGGCAAAGTTGCCGATTTGATAAAGATGATTCTCTTATCAAAGGATACATTTCAAAACCCGACAAATCTGAGCATCTGGAAATCAAGTTCAATAGAACAATGTTCTCACTTGAATTCAACCTACCAACAAGGGGTCTTCTTGGATTAAAGAAGTACGCAGAGCAACCAACAGACGACGAGATCTGTCGTTTCCTAGAAATGCTTGGGTACAACACACCACTGAGGAAGAGAAATGACTTCCGCAGAGGCAGATTACCACCTATGTGGAACACCTTGTTCTCAATTCTTAACATATGCCTGACAGGGAAGATAGGCAGTTTTGACCAGAGCTCACATCGGATATTAACCATCATGTATGTGGTTTACTATGATCTCCCACTAGATTACGCGACCATAATGATGCAAGAGATCATTAACACCATCGACAGAAAGAACAACACAAGAAGGGTCAAAGAGAACGATCCTAAGTTTCTACCACCTCTGCAATTCCAAAGAATACTGGGAGTCTTGTTCGAACCTCTGTTGCTAATACAGAAATGGCCAATGGAAGGGCCAATTCCCAAACAGTTCCCAATGAGCAAAAATATTCCCACTGATCATGTAGATGGCTACACACACTGCAGACCTTTGTCAAAGAAACTTCTGAGGTATGCCAAGAATAAAACCCTTAAGAAAGAGTATATACGCGATCATAGAACTCCTAAACCGAGTCCTATGACACCCCCGCATTTAGGTGTCCCCCTAGGAACAATGATTGCAGAACCTCTTTCCACTCGAGAAGAAAAAGATAACAAATTAGCAAAACACATGGCTATTCAACTTAGCTTCATAGCCAAACGTGCAGAGCTCATGGGAAAGAAGTCCTCTTCAAAATCTTCTGCTTCTACTCCAAAATCAAAAAGGAGGAAAACTGCATAAGGCACCTCTACAAGCGCTGCAGAAGATCAACCTTCACCTCCTCATGCCACAGAAATTGGCTCCTCTGCTCCTCCCTCTTCTCCAAAACAGAAGAAGAAAAGAAAATCAAAAACCACAGAGGAAGGGGCACCAAAACCTAAGAGGAGGAAAACCAAAAAGAAGCATGGTAAATCACTTGAGAAATTGGTTACCATAGAAGAGGAAGCAATCGAAGAAGAAAGAACTGCAAAAGAAGAAGATGCAGAAGAAGAAATGACAGAAGAGGGATATCAATCGCCCCATCAATCCCCAGATCGATTTGCTCACCAAGGAAACATTAACGATTTCCTACAGAACCCCGACATTGCCAACACTTTAAATACAACAGGGTGGACGGCACAACCTCTCGACCACCATTCCCCAGAAGAACAATACCTCTCTATTTCCGGCATTGACACACATCTGCAAGAAGATGATCAAACACCCAGAGATCAATCAGCTGAGACACCTATTATTCTACAGAACCCCTTCATTCAGCAAGGATTGGACGTTCACAGAAGGAGTCCAAGCCTAGCTTCAGAAGAAATAGGACAAACAGAAGCTCAGTGGAATAGAGATAAAGTAACAGAGACAAGAATGGAGGTCTCAGAGGTAGATTCAGACGAAGAAGAAGCTGTCTGGATACGAAAAGGTCTCTATCATCCACATGTCATGAAGTTATACGGCTCTCATCAAATGTATGACTTCTTAGGAACAGAGCAAAGAACTTCAACAGAGGATAGAATAGAAACATCTGGAGGAAAATAAAATGTAAAAGAAAAAGATGCCGAAGATGAAGAAGGCACACATTCCTCACCCCCTCCCAGTGCAACCCACACATCTAACTCCGCAGGTCTAGCTGCAGAAGGAGTTATTGAAATAGAGCAGCACAGCTCGATCCAAACCCAACCCAACCAGCCAGAAGTCACTCTTTCGACTTCTGCGCCCACAAAAACCGGGGAATCCATTCCTAGGGAGTCTCCTCAAAGAGACTCACCTATAGTTCGTGATCAATCGCCCCAGATCACACTAGAACACCCTACAGAGGAATTCGTTTCCTCTGCCACGCACGAAATAGGGCCAACCCTTCTTTCAGAGAGAAGTAGTGAGCACAACGACGAAGAGACTCTAGACAAGTCTCCGAGTCAACAGAAGGATAATATAGTACCCACCTCTGAAGTGGATCTAGACAATGTCGTTCACAGAACTTCTATAGAGTATGAAGCACTAGATGTTTCTGCTCGAAGATCAGATGGAAATCCTTCCACCCCCAACGTACAAACAAGGGTAAACGAAGGTGTCCCAGGAGTAGGGACTCACTCTGGAGACGAATGTGTTCCTCCAGAGGTTACACCAGGGACACAAGTATCAAGGGATGAGTTCCAAACCCTTGTCACCTCTGTGAACCAAACCATGAAAGAGTTGCAAAGCTCTTTCATATCTTTTGCAGAGAAAACATGAACGGCCATGCTGAATCTGAATACCAAAATGGACAATCTGTCCACAGAGGTGAAAACAGCCATCACAGAGATGAAATCTTCTGCGCAAACAACTGCAACAACTACAACCACTTCTGCTGCTAAAGATTTTGGAATTACCGCAACTTCTGCATTCAAGGAATCAGTAAAACATTTCCTTGAACAAATGAACAAGCAATCCAACAAATCACAGAGCATCACACCCGCAGATCTGCAGAAGGCTCTGCAAAACGTTCAAGCAGAAGCAATGCGCAACACAATATTGATGCAGCCTAAAGACTACATGACTAGAGCACAGCTAACAGAGCTCGACCAAAATGTCATAAACCAGGTCACTGAAGTCATTGTCTCCTTCACTACTGCAAATGCCAACTATGTCAAAGAGTTCAGAAAAAGTGTCGGCAGAATGCGCTTCAACACAGAAGCAGAGCTTCCAACTCTTTTCGGCCTCTGTGATGATGTATGTGCGAAGTTGATGGCCGCAGGAGCAGAACTACCAAAGAAACCCAAAGCTTCCTGCAGAGCAGAGGGTACTTCTGATAAAAGTCAGGATGATTCTGATGATGACCATCCTGGTCCATCAGATAATCCTGAGGGGGAGAATATAAGGGACAAAGCTACGACCAGAGGAATACAAGCTCCACCAATCGCAGCAGAACCAATCAGTCAAGCCCCTCCAGAACAAACCCAAGATCAACAACAAAATCAACAGACCACAGAGACAACACCCATCTCTGTGGAATCAACTCCTGAAGAAACCAATATTCCAGAAGCTGATCAGCATACCACAGAGGCAACAACCACCCCTGTGGTAATCAACATGGAAAAGAGTCCTTCAACAAAATCAACAGAAAAACCCCAAACCATACCAAGAAGAAATTCGATTGCCACCAAACCAAAAAGAGCAACGACCTCTGCGACCTCTGCTTTTTCTATTCTGAGAAAGATGCACAATACAATGTCTGATCGAATGTCGCAGAGAGAAGAAGAAAGGCACAGGTTCACATTAGCTTTCAAAATGGCAAGAAGATTCGATGTCCAATCTTCACCAACAGAAATAGAGCTCACAGAAGAAGTCACCAAAGAACCTCCAACAAAGGTTACAGAGCAACTCAAGCCAACAGAACCATCGCCACAAAAGTCCTCTAAAACACAAGTGTCAAAACCTACAGAGGCAACCATCAAGCCAACAGAAGCACCAACCTCCAAACCTACAGAAGAAACAGGTTCTGCACCTCCAAAAGCCAAAGACAAGGGCAAAGCAATACTGACAGAAGTGCCCAAGAAAAAGAAATCATTGCCCAAGCCTACAGAGAAATTGATGAAGAGCGCCTTTGATGCCTTCCAAACTCCAAAGCCTGAAGAAGTTGATTGGGCATATGGATTAAAGCCTCTGACAGACATTCCTCTAACTGGCAGAGCTGTAGAAATTGTTCAAAAGATGGAGAGTCTCAGAAGACAAGTACCACAACCCGGTCCAACACATGAAGAGATGGAAGAAGTGGTATACAAATACCTCTATAAACAAACCTTTCAGACCAATCATCCAACAGATCATGTGACAGATTCAAGGATCAGAGAAGAATTTGCGAACATCTTCACAAGGACAAAGCCAAGAACCAAAGCAGGTGTCTTCTCAATCCACAAGATGAAAAAGGTGATCTTCTGCAAGTTCTCCTTTACAAGAACCTATCCAAGGGTCAGGTACAATCTTTACAAAGTCAGAAGAGAAGACAATTCAGAAACCACCTTCGCTGATGCTGACCTAAGAAATATCAATCCTTATGATCTACCTGACCTTCTGCAATGGACAAAGGACAACTACAACACAGAAGCAAACACCAGAGCCTATCAAGTATTAAGAAAAGCAATGAGGGAAAAACTTCTGATCTTCAGTATGATAGATTTTCAACTGGGAAAGGATCTTGGTCTCAAACATCTAAATTTATGACCACCAGAAGATCGCTACCCACCCGAAGCCGTGCCCAACTCTATCATTACAGAACCAAGATCGGGTTAGTATTTCAAAACCCACAAGGCGAAATCAAACTATTTGTGTGCATTGATTGTCAGAAGTACGCAACTAGTACTCTGAACAAGTTCAGAGCAAGCCTTGTAAAATACAGAGGTACACAGAAAATGGATAGAGATGCTGCAGATACTTTCATCAGAGAGATTGATGCCACAATCCGCCTAAGAGAACTCTGCATCAGTTTCTACAAAGAGATCAGAAGAATCGGAAGAGACAACAGAAGCTACAACGATTTCAAAGATGCCAAAATCTGATTCTCAAACCTCAAATCTCTACAAACCAAGTCAAAAGTTTATCTTTCATTGTACTCAAATGTAAAATGCCTCTGGCATATTTTTGAATGAAAGAACTTTCCAGGTATTGTTTAACCTCCGTCTTATCTAACTTAGCCTAACTAAACTCAAGTTAAATTTTTTATTTTTCACTACTTAGGGGGAGATTGTTAGCTTCAATCTTCCTAATCATAGAAGTATTTAAAAGTAGTGAAAAATAGGCTAAGTGAAGAAAAGCCTCTTACAGAGGCTCTGCCGAACTTACCGAGAGATCAAGGTCAAGAAGCTACAGAAGCTAAAGAGGCGCCCTACAGAAGCTCTGTCATACGCGCAAAGAAGACCAAAGACTCGGAATCCGGTGAAGACTGCTCTTCTAAGGACCAATCCGCAGAACCTCTGTGACACTTCACAGAGCCTCTGCGGTCTTCAACAAAGACTTCAAAGATATTTATAATATCTTGCTACTGTTACAGGACCTGTTCATCAACTTGCATGGCAACGTACCCTGTCCAACTACAACGTGTCAAACTCTGGTTGGATTCAATATGGTTTAGTACATAATAGACGTCTGCTGCATTAAATGCAATACAGCACGTCCAACTGTTCATGCCATCCGTCCAACTATTCATACTGTCCTTTGTGAATAGTAGCATATGCTTTATGGTCCCCTTAGAGTAGTATATAAGGAAGACTCATGTTGAGTTCTTCCTATCCATCAATCGATCAATCGAACAATCGAAACAAGAATTCAAGAGAGAAAAACATCACAAGAACACATAGCTTTAAACACTTTGAGAGTCATATCTGTTTTAAAAGCTTTGCTTACTCACTGTTCTTGAATCTGTTCTTAATATATATATTCAGTAAACTTTGAGATATTATTTCCCGTTCACTGTTTATTTATATTATGTTCTAAATCTATCAATCATATCTGTTAGTTATTCAAATACGCTTCCACATCAAACATAAATTCGAACTAATAGATCTGACAATCTTGTATAAGCAAAACGGTAACCAACAAGTATCTCTCACAACTTTTCTTCAGTGAGAACAACGCAACAAAATGGTGTCGCTGAAAGAAGAAATAGAACTATTATTGAAGCTGCACACTCAATGCTCGGCGATTCTCACCTGCCTACTCAGTTTTGGGCAGAAGCTGTCAACACTGCTTGTTTTACGTAAAACAGGTCGTTGATAGTCAAAAGATTCAACAAGACAGCCTATGAACTTTTCCATGGGAGAAATCCTTCAATTAGCTTTCTTCACATCTTTGGATGTCAGTGTTTCATACTGAACAACAGAGATGCCCTTGGAAATTTTGATCCTAAAGCGGATGATGGAATCTTTCTTGGATACTCCTCAATTTCCAAAGCCTTCAGAGTCTTCAATCGAAGAAGACAAACTGTTGAAGAAACTATTCACGTCACCTTTGACTAATCCCGTTCAGCGAATTCTCGACCTTCTGCTGATACTGAAGAACTGAATCAATGGATGTTTTCACATCTTGGTGATTCAGAAGATATTGCTACTCCTCATACTCATCCCGTTGAAGATGATGGTCCTACTATCATCCCAAACATGCAGACTAGTGAAGCTGAAACTTCATGGGTCTCAGCTATTCCTTTAAACACTATGCCTGCTTCTGAACCTTCTACCTCAGACATTCCGTCTACTTCTCAGCAATCAGTGAATGTGATGGCATTTGCACCCACCCCTCTCTTTGCTGATATTCCAGAAGTTGCTGAAGCCTCATCTTCAGCCCTCCAGTTCAGGTTGAGTCAGCGATTCATGCTCCGGCTCAGCGATGGACTGTCAATCACCCTATTGGTCAAATTCTTGGTGATCCAAACGCTAGTGTTCAGACTCGACGAAGTGCAGGTAATATTTGTTTATTTGGTAACTTTATTTCTCTGATTGAACCAAAGAAAATAGATGATGCCCTCAGAGATCCAAACTGGGTCAGCGCTATGCAAGAAGAGCTGACAGAATTTAAAAGAAACAAAGATTGGAAACTTGTTCGAAGACCAACTGACAAGATAGTGATAGGCACTAAATGGGTCTATCGAAACAAGTTGGACGAACATGGAACTGTAACCCGCAACAAGGCTTGACTTGTTGCTCAGGGATACAGACAAGAGGAATGTATAGACTACGACGAAACATTTGCTCCAGTAGCAAGACTAGAATCTATTCGTCTATTTATAGCTTATGCTGTACACAAAGACTTCAAAGTGTATCAAATGGACGTCAAGTCAGCATTCATGAACGGAAAGTTAAATGAAGAAGTCTACATGGAACAACCTCCAGGATTCTCAGATCTTAAGCATCCAGGTTATGTTTATAAACTGGATAAGGCACTCTATGGCTTAAAGCAAGCTCCTCGTGCATGGTATGACACTCTATCCTCTTATCTCCTGATTGAAAAATTCGAGCGTGGTAAAATCGATAAAACTCTATTTTTATGGAAAGTAAAAGGTCATATCATTCTTGTACAAATATATGTCGATGATATTATATTTGGTTCTTCTAACCCTGACCATTGTACTCGCTTCTCTGAAAGGATGAAAGCAGAGTATAAAATGAGTATGATGGGTGAGCTAACATATTTCCTTGGTCTTCATATAAAACAGAATGAAAAGGGAACTTTCATTAATCAGGGAAATTATGTTAAAGATATGCTGAAGAAATTTGATTTAACTCAGAGTTCAGCTATGAAAACCCCTATGGCACCGCCGTTGACACTAAACAAGGACTCTAATGGAACTCCTGTTAATGTCATGCTGTACCGTGGGATGATCGGCTCTCTCTTGTATCTTACAGCTAGTCGACCTGATATTATGTATGCAACTTGTTTGTGTGCACGATATCAAGCTGAACCTAAGGAATCTCATATGATCGCTGTAAAGCGAATCTTTCGTTACCTTAAGGGTACTCCGAACCTAGGTCTTTGGTATCCCAAATATTCAGGGTTTGATTTAATCGCCTATTCAGATAGTGATTTTGCAGGTTGCAAATTGGATAGGAAAAGCACCACAGGAGGCTGGCAGCTCCTGGGTGGAAAGCTGGTGAGTTGGACAAGTAAAAAGCAAAACTCAGTGTCCACCTCCATAGCTGAAGCTGAGTACGTTGTGTAACGACCCGGTTTCCCAAACATACATCAAATAACATATATTGCATAACATCGGTACATTCATAACAAAAATACATAATAAGTCACGTACGGTCCCATAGTCACAAAACTATCCAATAGAAAACATAAGTATTTCCTAATCTCCGTCAGCTATCAACCGCATCCTACACTTTATCCTTCCCTTTATACCTTCCTGAACCTCGAATACATATTTTTGAAAACAAAATGAGGTTTAGACCAAACGGTCTAGTGATATAATCCCTGTCATTTCAAAATCGTTATAAAACCAATTTATATAAAATCCTTTATAAAAACACACATATATCCTACATATTTAAATACCAATCAAGACTCGTGCATCGTGTACCACTCATCCTTCACATGGCCAAATCAGTTGGTAGCAAGCCAACTAATCAATTTACTCCACTTCACTTACATACTGCCAACACCATCGTACGACAACTACAGCCAAAAGTCCACCGACTATTAGTTCGGCTAACGTATACTCGTGTAGTGCAATATACATATAAATACAATATATATCTCAATATATCATATTGTCATTTATAAGCACGTCATCACATTCCTACCACATATTCATCTCATATATATATATATATATATATATATATATATATATATGTAACGTCCCAAAAATTACAAGGAAATTTAAAAAATTTTAAAACATACATTTCATTATAAAACAACCATGATTTAATAATTCACGTCTTAAATAAAATTAACGTCGTTACTTCAAACCATCAACAAAGTTTATGCAGCGGAAAATTTCATAACTGAATTCAAGGGTTCAAAAGTGAAAGTTTAATAATATTTGACACTCCGCGCTCCATGTGTGTACTGTCACGCCCGACTGCCACCCGCACCTGAAATAACAACACATTGGGAAAGGGTAAGCTAAACGCTTAGTGAATTCAATCACGCACGTAGGTAGCAACCCCACGCATATCGCCCCTACTCGCAAGTAGGCAACATCACCATCAGCACGAATATCAAACCACATAATGATTATTATATAAGCACGAACCTCGGTCCCACCGAGTACACAAAATACATTAATACAAGCTCAGTCCCACCGAGCCCTCGGTCCCACCGAGTAATTAATACAAGCTCAGTCCCACCGAGCCCTCGGTCCCACCGAGTAAAAATTGTTGTACTAGCTTAGTCCCACCAAGCCCTCTCAAACCACATAATGATTATTATATAAGCACGAACCTCGGTCCCACCGAGTACACAAAATACATTAATACAAGCTCAGTCCCACCGAGCCCTCGGTCCCACCGAGTAATTAATACAAGCTCAGTCCCACCGAGCCCCTCAGTCCCACCGAGGTGTACACATGCATATATATATTCCACATACGAATCTAATAAATCACAACCAGTTATCACATCCCATCTAGTTCACGTAAGCACATAAATACACGTAATCACACGTAACACAAAATAACGACATACATGAAATTCCTAACTACGCGGTGAGAGAACTCACCTCAAAGCAAAGCGACGCGCTCCCGAGCCGCAACACCAGCACGTCAACCTTCCTCACATTTTCCCACCTAATTACGCACTAAAAACGTCAACGGAAGGTCCCAACTCACGACACTTTTACTAGTTTAACGAAACTAAAAATTCCAGCTTTTATACTAAAAATGCAGGTCTGTTTGGGACCTATTTTACCCCTGCTAAACTGATCAAACCAAAAATCTAATTCCACATTCAGGAAGTTCAATGTCTTACGGTTCCAGGGACGTATCGCACGCGTCCTAACGATATTCCTAGCACTCTATATGAATTTTACAAAAACACCTCTCAGAGCAGCTAAAACAGAACCTTTCAGTACAAAACGACGATTTGACCTAAGCTACGTTCCGAACTGGTTTTTGCACAAAACAGAGGAAACTTAATAGACTCCGAAACGAGACTTTTGGCACCAGTCCCATCCCAAACCGACATTCCAAGCAAAAGTTATGCGTAAAACAAAACAGGGACAGAAAGCTGGAAGTTTTTCGGACCAGACTGTATAAACAGCCCCATACGGCCCAGCTACAGGCCTAAACAGACTTTCGGCAAAACACGAAAAACTTTCCTGACTCGATTAGTGAACTTCGGCCACCGATTTCATATCAATCCGAGTTACGAGTAAAAAGTTACGGCCACGACAAAACAGTGGCAGAAAATCGACATTCACATAAAATGACAAAATACCAATCTTGCGACCACTTTTTCACCTAGCTAGAGGCTGAACCAGTTTTCCGCTAAAACACGGAAAACGTGACCGACCCCGTACTGGAACCGTGGGTACCAATTTCGGCTCAATCGGAGTTATGACGGAAAAGTTACGCACGATTGAAGAACTGGACAGAACACTAAAAATTACATAAAAAGATAACTATTGAATTTTTACACCATTAAGCCATGTCTTAATCAAACAGACCCGGACACCTATAAGCTTACTGAGACAAGGGCCATGCCACGCTGGGCAGCATCCGAGCACCACCCACTGCCGCCTCCGGTGGCGGTGGTGGCGGTTTACGGCGGTGCTTAGACAACAAAAGAACAACCGAAAAAGATTAAACGGAACTACCTCACCGCGTCTCCTTTCTCTTCTTTTCCGACCAAACCCGACGTCTTCTTCCTCTCTTTTTCCGGCAACCACGCGGCGGCAGCCTCCTCCCTTTCTCTTCTCCGGTCGGCGACCACCCTCTCTTTCCCTTTCGATTTTCTTCTTCCTCGTCGATCTCTCTCTCTTTCTCTTGCACTCACTTCGCCGGTGACAACAATGGGAAGGGGATGGGGAGAATGACTTGCGATTGGGGTGGTGCTACTGTGAAACCGAAGGGGAAGGGGGATAGGGCAACCCTTGGGCTGACCCCTTTCCAAACTTTGGGTGGAAGTCCCTACTAGCCCCTTAACTTATCCCTTTCCTTGCAAGAACCCAAGAGTTGTCACAATGAACCTTTTGGTCCGATTCGACTAAACCTCGTTAACTAAAATATTAACAATAATTAGAATAATTAATAAATAAAATATGTACCGGGACACGGGCTTTACAACTCTCCCCCGCTTGAATTAGACTTCGTCCCCGAAGTCTACACCCGCAAACAGCTCCGGATAATTCTCTCGCATCTCCGCTTCAGGTTCCCAAGTCCACTCGGAACCCTTTCGGTGTCTCCATTGAACCTCCACCAAACCAACAACCTTGTTCCGCGAGGTTCTCGTCCTCCTGTCAAGAATAGCAACTGGATTTTCCACGTAATTAAGCCGCTCGTCGATCTGAATATCTTCGAGCGGTACTACTGCAGACTCATCCATCACACACTTCCGCAATTGCGAAACGTGGAAGGTGTTGTGAATCAGGTTCAGTTCCTCCGGTAGCTCCAACCGGTAAGCCACTTTCCCCACGCGGGCGATGATCCGGTAAGGCCCAAAATAACGAGGTCTTAGCTTCCCCCGCTTACGAAGCCGGATCACCCCTTTCCAGGGTGAAACCTTCAACAATACATCATCACCTACCTGAACTCCAAGTCGGATCGCCTTTTGTCAGCGTAGCTCTTCTGCCGACTCTGTGCAGTAACCAAACGGTCCCGCACCATTTGAATTGTCTCGGTCATCTTCAACACGATGTCAGTACTCCCTAACACCCGATGCCCAACCTCACCCCAACAAACGGGCGTCCTGCATTTCCTACCGTACAAAAACTCGTATGGCGGCATGCCAATACTAGAGTGGTAGCTGTTGTTGTAGGAAAATTCCGCCAAAGAACACACAAATCTTTGTACATCTTTGTAGCTCCCGGGTGAATCGAGAACTTGGACTTATGAACTCCTCTTCGAGAAGTCCCTGCAACTGATAGAAAAGATCGTCAATCCTTGACAAAGGATAACGATCCTTTACCGTAAGCTTATTCAGCCTCCTTCGCTCCCCAACTCGCGTGTCCATCACATAAGCCAAGTATCCCTACCCACTATGCTGAAGGTACCTCTGAGCTCTCGCAGCCAAACCTATGGCCGTAGTCTGCCTAGACGAATTTCCCTGAACTAACAGTTCTCCCCCGCTTGGGGTTCGAACTCGCACTTGTTTGTGACGACAAACAATCTCCGCGCCAAACTTATCCATCCAGTCCATGCCCACAATCACACAAAGTTCCCGCATAGCAATCGGGATCAGGTCAATGGGAAACCGCACTCCTGAGATCTCTAGGGTACAACGCGAAACACGTCCGTGACCGTCAAGGTCCTAACATCAGCCACCTCGACAACAAGAGGATGACTCAATCGTCCTACAACTCGACCCAAACCCTCGCTAAAAGTGCGAGACACAAAAGAGGGAGTAGCCCCGCTATTAAACTTCACAACCGCAGGCACCGAGTTAACTAGGAACGTTCCTAACGTATAACTGAACCACAAATAAATACATGACATGGAACGGAAAGACAAGAAGAAAGAAACAAAAGGGATATACATGTAACCACTTTAGGCGTCGCTTGCGCCTCATCCACCGTCAACTGATGAACTCTTCCTCGAGCCGCTCCCGCCCCCGGCTGATCAGTATGACCATCAGTGATGCGTAATGGGGCATTCCCAGGCGCCCTCTGTGCTCCACCCCCAATAGCTACCCCTGCTCTAGGACAGTTGGCCCTTACATGGCCCGTCTGATTACAGTTGAAGCAAACCACTAACGGAACCTTACAATCCCGGCTGAGGTGACCGGGTTGGCCACACTTAAAACACCCCTCAACTCTCCTCACTCCGGTATCTCGGGGCTTAAACCCGCCATTCCCAGAACCCGCGCGCGTATCTGTGAACCTCGAACGCTTCGGTGCTGCCGAGATGGGCGTCACTGGCTGTGCCGCCTTCCGCTTCTTAGCTTGGGTCTCCAGCTCAAGCTCCCTCCTTCGAGCGGCGTCCATCATGGCGGATAACGAAGCGTACTGTGCCGTGCTAACAAATTCTCGGATCTCCGTGCGTAGCATATCTTTATACCTTGACATCTTCATCTCTTCCGAGGCGGCATACTGAGGACAGAATAATGCCATCTCGGTAAATTTCCTGTTCATCTCTTTTACCGTCTCTGTTGTCTGGGTGAGCTCTAGGAATTCTTTAGCGATTCGCTCCATCTCTACTGGCGGTACATACTCCGCACGGAAACGAATGACAAACTCGTCCCAAGTCAAGGTAGTGCGTTCGGCAGCCGTCAATGCCGAGGCGCACCAATCCTTTGCGCCGTCACGAAGTAGATTTACTGCAAAACGGACCTTTAGGTTGTCCGGGCAACCACTGGTCAAAAATGCGAACTCCATGTCAGATACCCATCGCATACTGGTAATCGGATCCAGGTCTCCCTTAAATTCTGGCGGGGAACAGGCGGAGAGATCCCGGTATTGGAATTCTCGGTTATGGGGATGACCCTCCGCAGGCAGTGGAATAGCTGCAATACGCTCCTCCAGTAGGATCACCACTTCCTCTCGAATAGCAGTGATGATCTCGGGGATCGCCTCCCCGATCGCGCGGGAAACCTCAGTAGCAATCAGTTCCCTAATACGCTCCTCAGTAATCCCCGACCCGGCTCGCGACGCTGCCGCGTTGTTCCTTCTTGTATTGACCATTCTAGAAAGAGAAAATTCAGAGATCTAAAAGCACATATAACTCACCCTACCACGCTCATACTCCACTCCTTGGCTCCCTCGTGACTCTCCCCGACTCAAGCATGGATCCTGTGCTTCAGATAGTAGGAGCTCTACTACTACCCTTCACACCTATCCTTACTCGTTTCGAGTCCTGTCCCGAGACATTCAAGTAGTCGATTACCACAAATAAACACATATAGCCAATCCAGCCCGTACAAACACCTTTCCTAACTCCCTAGAAAGGTCATATCACCCACTATCCCTTGCTAACACGGAAACCCCACTAACCTTGACGAGTCGCCTCGTGAATGCACGGTCGTATACAGTGTAAAACCAGATAGACGTTCGAATAAGAAATTCTATCCTAGAACGGTTGGACTCAAACAAGAGCTGCGCAATAGAACTAAATCTCATATTCTAAGGCTATTCAGTTCCTACTGCATACAACCTAGAGTGCATTCGCTTAACAACCTATCAAAGCTAGCATGAGTTCCTATAAGCGACAAAACCAGCATACGGTACCATACAGTTCACATAAGCAATCTAGCATGCATACACTATACCCGAACAACGATAGATACACTAAGTTCCTTACCTTCCCAGTTGGCGTCGGCTGACTGTACACACTGCGCCCACGCATCGTTTCCAAAGGAGTTTTCTATTCTCATTTAAAACAAAATTTTTTGATAAAAGAATTAAAAGATCTCTTAGCCGCAACTTGAGACCAAACACACCGAGATGTGCTTGATTCACTCAAGCCGTGCTCTGATACCAAGTTGTAACGTCCCAAAAATTACAAGGAAATTTAAAAAATTTTAAAACATACATTTCATTATAAAACAACCATGATTTAATAATTCACGTCTTAAATAAAATTAACGTCGTTACTTCAAACCATCAACAAAGTTTATGCAGCGGAAAATTTCATAACTGAATTCAAGGGTTCAAAAGTGAAAGTTTAATAATATTTGACACTCCGCGCTCCATGTGTGTACTGTCACGCCCGACTGCCGCCCGCACCTGAAATAACAACACATTGGGAAAGGGTAAGCTAAACGCTTAGTGAATTCAATCACGCACGTAGGTAGCAACCCCACGCATATCGCCCCTACTCGCAAGTAGGCAACATCACCATCAGCACGAATATCAAACCACATAATGATTATTATATAAGCACGAACCTCGGTCCCACCGAGTACACAAAATACATTAATACAAGCTCAGTCCCACCGAGCCCTCGGTCCCACCGAGTAATTAATACAAGCTCAGTCCCACCGAGCCCTCGGTCCCACCGAGTAAAAATTGTTGTACTAGCTTAGTCCCACCAAGCCCTCGGTCCCACCGAGCCCCTCAGTCCCACCGAGGTGTACACATGCATATATATATTCCACATACGAATCTAATAAATCACAACCAGTTATCACATCCCATCTAGTTCACGTAAGCACATAAATACACGTAATCACACGTAACACAAAATAACGACATACATGAAATTCCTAACTACGCGGTGAGAGAACTCACCTCAAAGCAAAGCGACGCGCTCCCGAGCCGCAACACCAGCACGTCAACCTTCCTCACATTTTCCCACCTAATTACGCACTAAAAACGTCAACGGAAGGTCCCAACTCACGACACTTTTACTAGTTTAACGAAACTAAAAATTCCAGCTTTTATACTAAAAATGCAGGTCTGTTTGGGACCTATTTTACCCCTGCTAAACTGATCAAACCAAAAATCTAATTCCACATTCAGGAAGTTCAATGTCTTACGGTTCCAGGGACGTATCGCACGCGTCCTAACGATATTCCTAGCACTCTATATGAATTTTACAAAAACACCTCTCAGAGCAGCTAAAACAGAACCTTTCAGTACAAAACGACGATTTGACCTAAGCTACGTTCCGAACTGGTTTTTGCACAAAACAGAGGAAACTTAATAGACTCCGAAACGAGACTTTTGGCACCAGTCCCATCCCAAACCGACATTCCAAGCAAAAGTTATGCGTAAAACAAAACAGGGACAGAAAGCTGGAAGTTTTTCGGACCAGACTGTATAAACAGCCCCATACGGCCCAGCTACAGGCCTAAACAGACTTTCGGCAAAACACGAAAAACTTTCCTGACTCGATTAGTGAACTTCGGCCACCGATTTCATATCAATCCGAGTTACGAGTAAAAAGTTACGGCCACGACAAAACAGTGGCAGAAAATCGACATTCACATAAAATGAC
This sequence comes from Saussurea involucrata, assembly GCA_033807775.1. NCBI lineage: Eukaryota > Viridiplantae > Streptophyta > Magnoliopsida > Asterales > Asteraceae > Saussurea > Saussurea involucrata. The sequence goes on along the minus strand of CM066322.1, from coordinate 104,454,561 downwards.
AAAATACCAATCTTGCGACCACTTTTTCACCTAGCTAGAGGCTGAACCAGTTTTCCGCTAAAACACGGAAAACGTGACCGACCCCGTACTGGAACCGTGGGTACCAATTTCGGCTCAATCGGAGTTATGACGGAAAAGTTACGCACGATTGAAGAACTGGACAGAACACTAAAAATTACATAAAAAGATAACTATTGAATTTTTACACCATTAAGCCATGTCTTAATCAAACAGACCCGGACACCTATAAGCTTACTGAGACAAGGGCCATGCCACGCTGGGCAGCATCCGAGCACCACCCACTGCCGCCTCCGGTGGCGGTGGTGGCGGTTTACGGCGGTGCTTAGACAACAAAAGAACAACCGAAAAAGATTAAACGGAACTACCTCACCGCGTCTCCTTTCTCTTCTTTTCCGACCAAACCCGACGTCTTCTTCCTCTCTTTTTCCGGCAACCACGCGGCGGCAGCCTCCTCCCTTTCTCTTCTCCGGTCGGCGACCACCCTCTCTTTCCCTTTCGATTTTCTTCTTCCTCGTCGATCTCTCTCTCTTTCTCTTGCACTCACTTCGCCGGTGACAACAATGGGAAGGGGATGGGGAGAATGACTTGCGATTGGGGTGGTGCTACTGTGAAACCGAAGGGGAAGGGGGATAGGGCGACCCTTGGGCTGACCCCTTTCCAAACTTTGGGTGGAAGTCCCTACTAGCCCCTTAACTTATCCCTTTCCTTGCAAGAACCCAAGAGTTGTCACAATTAACCTTTTGGTCCGATTCGACTAAACCTCGTTAACTAAAATATTAACAATAATTAGAATAATTAATAAATAAAATATGTACCGGGACACGGGCTTTACAATATATATATATATATATATATATATATATATATATATATATATATATATATATATATATATATATATATATATATATATCTTATATATATGTATCCCAGTTTGAAAATGTTTTTAAAGTAAAACTCACCTTGATTGGTTATCAAATTTCCTTCTAAGCTTTTCCCGAGAAATCCAATCTTTCATTCAAAGGTTACCGAATCTGGAACAATTAAAATACATATATTCCTTTACTAATCAAACACATAAGACTCTCCAATAATTCTTAAATATCCAAAATCCTCGACTGTTATCGCAACCCACTAAAATGATAGTCCTTGTCACAACCACCTACTGCGACACAGTACAATATCGCAACCAACTGTTGCGATATACACCACATGTCGCAACCATCTGTTGCGATATCTCTTCATATCGCAATCAACTACTACGATGTTGCTCCATATCGCAACCAACTGTTGCGATATGCCTTCTATATCGCAACCCTCTATTGCGACATTCATGAATGTCACAACCCTCTATTGCGATATTCATGAATGTCTCAGTCCACTAAGTTCATCTTTTTACCCAGAAAATTATAGATTTCGACCATGAATGTTTAAGTAACTTTGCGGATATACTTAAGACCATAAATAACAACTATCCATAAACTTAGTTTTCCAAAAACATCCATATTTCCTCAAAACCCATCTAAACTCATAAAACCTTATGAACATAAAAGAACTAGTTTAAGTGAGAATCATACCTTTGTTTCTTCAATTGTATCTAAAACCCAGCTGAAAGAAATCATCATCTTCTTCTTCTTCTTAGCTTTTCTTCCTCAATTCTCTCTCTTTTTCTCCTCTCTCTCTTGCCGTGAAAACACCACACACACATATACTTGATATTTTGCTACTAATGTTTAAATGGAGGACACCTCCTCCTAATGAAAGGAAAGAGGCGGTGGAGGTGATGGGTTTAGTCACCTTTACCAACTAAACCCTAAACTTCGCTTAAATGGCAAAATATACCCTCCAACTTCCAAATAAAAATTAAAACTTACCCCTTAACTTATAACTCCATAAAACTAACCCCAATCTTATCTTAAAAATCAAAATAATAAAATTAAATAAATCAACAATATACCCGGTTATTACAACATCTCCCCCTTAAAAGAATTCCGTCCCGGAATTCGGTCAAGCGAAAAGATACGGTTACTTAACTCTCACTACTACATCGAACTTACACTCATCTATATCTCGTAACACAATTATCAAATACTTTTCTAACGCAGATAAGCAACAATAGGATGGAGACACAATTCATCGGTTTGTACCAAAATCAAACAACACTTTAGCACGTATAGAGTTTATTAGAATCATACCTGTAACAGCATCAGGACTTTCTTCTACCTCTTGTTCCGTCATCTGAAAAACACGACCTTGGTTTCCAGGTAGTTCAGACCCTTGTACTCCTCCCGACTTACCACCCGTTGGTCTCACTGTCATATTACTTTGCTGTGCTTTCCACTGTGGACAATTAACCTAAATATGTTCAGGAGGGTTGCAAACGAAACAAAATCGAGTTACCCGACAATCTCTTGCGATATGACCAGCCTTTCCACATTTGTAGCACTTTCGAGAATCATCAAAGCAGTTTCCTTGATGAATACGGTCACATGTTGAACACGGTCTTCTTTCCGCTGGCCTGAAAGGTGAATAACTATCAAACCTCGGGGATTCGTACTCTTCCGAATCATATGTCGTTTCTTCCAGTTTTCTTGTTCCAGTACTTTTATCACTAGCACTTCTCCCTTTATCTTGCTCCACGGTTTCCGATGCGTCTACTGCGGCAAAGAAAGTTTCTGGTCCTTTAGCAATCACAAAACTTCTGACTTCTGCATTCAGCCCAAAGATAAACCTCTCAAACTTCATTGCCTCTGTGGCAACATAGTATTCCGCGAAACGAGACTTCTCCAGAAAAAGAGCGGTGTAGTCCCGAACTGATAAATTCCCTTGCTGCAAGTTCATAAACTCCCCCTCCAGTTGTTTAACCGCTGCATGAGGACAAAACTGTTTCTTGAAAGCTATAGTGAATTCTTCCCAAGAAAAAGTAGAGTATACGTCAGATCCTCTAGAGGAAATATGAGCTTCCCACCAGTATAGAGCATCGCCTTTCAACATTGCGATTACATATAGTACTCTATCATCCTCGGCACATTTATTGGTCTTGAAGATAGCTTCTATCTCTTTTAGCCACCTCATAGCTTCCACCGGATTTCTTTCCCCTGGATACGTTGGAGGTTTATAACTTAAGAACATTTTATAATCACACTTCCTTGTTACTGGTATAACTGTAGGAGTAATGGGCATCTCTTCTTCATGAGTAGGATCTGGTATCTCTGTTTCAGCATGATGAGTTCGGTTGAACATAGCTTGGATATTTTCTTGGAGTCTCCCCATTTCAGCTGCTAAATCGTCTCTTGTGACAAATTCTGTACCTCGTGGCTGACCTCTTCCGCCTGTTCTGCCCATTCCTCTTTCTCCCCCTCTTCCCCTTTGATTCGTTTGTCGAGTACCACTTGTCATTCTGTAGATTCAGACAAGATTAATATACACAGAAGCACATACCCCATATAACAAGGTATTCCAGTTCAAACATGTACCTGTAAGATCACAATTACACTGGCCAAATGTAATTTGAAATTACCTTACATGATGTTCCTTCTACCTTTTTATATTTATCATCCCAAGGTTCTAAAATAATAAGGACATCCTACTTCACATGCAGTTTAAGTCTAGGTACGGATACTAATACCTAAATCCCTTAAACTAGGGCTCTGATACCATCTGTAACGACCCGGTTTCCCAAACATGCATCAAATAACATATATTGCATAACATCGTTACATTCACAACAAAAATACATAATAAGTCACGTATGGTCCCATAGTCTCAAAACTATCCAATACAAAACATAAGTATTTCCTAATCTCCGTCAGCTATCAACCGCATCCTACACTTTATCCTTCCCTTTATACCTTCCTGAACCTGGAATACATATTTTTGAAAACAAAATGAGGGTTAGACCAAACTGTCTAGTGAGATAATCCCTGTCATTTCAAAACAGTTATAAAACCAATTTATATAAAATCCTTTATAAAAACACACATATATCCTACGTATTTAAATACCAATCAAGACTCGTGCATCGTGTACCACTCATCCTTCACATGGCCAAATCGGTTGGTAGCAAGCCAACTAATCAATTTACTCCACTTCACTTACATACAGCCAACACCACAGTACGACAACTACAACCAAAACTCCACCGACTATTAGTTCGGCTAACGTATACTCGTGTAGTGCAATATACATATAAATACAATATATATCTCAATATATCATATTGTCATTTATAAGCACGTGATCACATTACTACCACATATTCATCTCATATATATATATATATATATATATATCATATATATATGTATTCCAGTTTGAAAACGTTTTTAAAGTAAAACGCACCTTGATTGGTTATCAAATTTCCTTCTAAGCTTTTCCCGAGAAATCCAATCTTTCATTCAAAGGTTACCGAATCTGGAACAATTAAAATACATATATTCCTTTACTAATCAAACACATAAGACTCTCCAATAATTCTTAAATATCCATAATCCTCGACTGTTATCGCAACCCACTAAAATGATAATCCTTGTCGCAACCAACTACTGCGACACAGTAGCATATCGCAACCAACTGTTGCGATATACACCACATGTCGCAACCATCTGTTGTGATATCTCTTCATATCGCAATCAACTACTACGATGTTGATCCATATTGCAACCAACTGTTGCGATATGCCTTCTATATCGCAACCCTCTATTGCGACATTCATGAATGTCGCAACCCTCTATTGCGATATTCATGAATGTCTCAGTCCACTAAGTTCATCTTTTTACCCAGAAAATTATATATTTCGACCATGAATGTTTGTGTAACTTTGCAGATATACTTAAGACCATAAATAACTGTTGGTTCCCGTTTTGTTTAAACAAGATTATCAGATCTATTAGTTCAAGTTTGAGTTTGATGCGGAAGCGTATTTGAGGAACTAACATACATGTTTGATAGATTTAGAACACAATATAAATAAACAGTGAACAGGAAATAATATCTCAAAGTTTACTGAATATATATATTAAGAACAAATTCAAGAACAGTGAGTAAGCAAAGCTTTAAAACAGATATGACTCTCAAAGTGTTTAAGCTGTGTGTTCTTGTGATGTTTTTCTCTCAAAGTGTTCGATCGATAGGAAGAACTCAACATGAGTCTTCCTTATATACTACTCTAAGGGGACCATAAAGCATAAGCTACTATTCATAATGGATGGTATGAATAGTTGGACGGATGGCATCAACAGTTTGGATATGCTGTATTGCATTTAATGCAGCAGACGTCTATTATGTACTAAGCCCTATTGAATCCAATCAGAGTTTGACACGTTGCATTTGGACAGGGCATGCTATCATGCAAGTTGATGAACAGGTCCTGTAACAGTAGCAAGATATTATAAATATCTTTGAAGTCTTTGAAGAGGACCACAGAGGCTCTGTAAAGTGTTACAGAGGTTCTGTGGTCTGGTCCTTTGTAGAGCAGTCTACACCGGATTCCGATTCTTTGGTCTTCTTTGCGCGTATGATAGAGCTTTTGTAGGACGCCTCTTTAGCTTCTGTAGCTTCTTGACCTTTATCTCTCGGTAATTTCGGCAGAGCCTCTGTAAGAGGCTTTCTTCACTTAGCCTATTTTTCACTACTTTTAAATACTTCTATGATTAGGAAGATTGAAGCTAACAATCTCCCCCTAAGAAGTGAAAAATAAAAAATTGAACTTGAGTTTAGTTAGGCTAAGTTAGATAAGACAGAGGTTAAACAATACCTCGAAGGTTCTTTCATTTAGAAAATATGGCAGAGACATTTTACATTTGAGTACAATGAAAGATAAACTTTAACATGGTTTGCAGAGATTGGTTGTTTGAGAATCAGATTTTGGCATCTTTGAAATCGTTGTAGCTTCTGTTGTCTCTTCCGATTCTTTTGATCTCTTTGTAGAAACTGATGCAGAGTTCTCTTAGGCAGATTGTGGCAACAATCTCTCTGATGAAAGTATCTGCAACATATCTATCCATTTTCTCTGTACCTCTGTATTTTACAAGGCTTGCTCTGAACTTGTTCAGAGTACTAGTTGCGTACTTCTAACAGTCCATGCACACAAACAGTTTGACTTTGCCTTGTGGGTTTTGAAATACTAACCCGAATCTTGGTTCTGAAACGATAGAGTTGGGCACGACGTCGGGTGGGCAGCGATCTTCTGGTGGTCGTAAATTCAGATGTTTGAGACCAAGATCCTTTCCCAGTTGAAAATCTATCATACTGTAGATCAGAAGCTTTTCCCTCATTGCTTTTCTTAACACTTGATAGGCTCTGGTGTTTGCCTCTGTGTTGTAGTTGTCCTTTGTCCATTGCAGAAGGTCAGGTAGATCATAAGGATTGATATTTCTTAGGTCAGCATCAGCGAAGGTGGTTTCTGAATTGTCTTCTCTTCTGACTTTGTAAAGATTGTACCTGACCCCTGGATAGGTTATTGTAAAGGAGAACCTGCAGAAGATTACCTTTTTGATCTTGTGTATTGAGAAGACATCTGCTTTGGTTCTTGGCTTTGTCCTTGTGAAGATGTTCTCAAATTCTTCTCTGATCCTTGAATCTGTCACATGATCTGTTGGATGATTGGTCTGAAAGGTTTGCTTATAGAGGTATTTGTATACCACTTCTTCCATCTCTTCATGTGTTGGACCAGGTTGTGGTACTTGTCTTCTGAGACTCTCCATCTTTTGAACAACTTCTGCAGCTCTGCCAGTTAGAGGAATGTCTGTCAGAGGCTTTAATCCATATGCCCAGTCCTCTTCTTCAGGCTTTGTAGTTTGAAAGGCATCAAAAGCGCTTTTCATCAATTTTTCTGTAGGCTTGGGCAATGATTTCTTTTTCTTGGGCTCTTCTGTTTGTATTGCTTTGCCCTTGTCTTTGGCTTTTGGAGGTGCAAAACCTGTTTCTTCTGTAGGTTTGGAGGTTGGTGCTTCTGTTGGCTTGATGGTTGCCTCTATAGGGTTTGACACTTGTGTTTTAGAGGACTTTTGTGGCGATGGTTCTGTTAGCTTGAGTTGCTCTGTAACCTCTGTTGGAGGTTCTTTGGTGACTTATTCTGTGAGCTCTGTTTCTGTTGATGAAGATTGGACATCGAATCTTCTTTCCATTTTGAAAGCTAATGTGAACTTGTGCCTTTCTTCTTCTCTCTGCGCCATTCGTTCAGAATATCAGAAGCAGAGGTCGTTGCTCTTTTTGATTTGGTGACAGTCGACTTTCTTCTTGGTATAGTTTGGGGTTTTTCTGTTGATTTTGTTGAAGGACTTTCTTCCAAAATGATTACCACAGGGGTGGTTGTTGCCTCTGTGGTTTGCTGATCAGGTTCTGGAATATTGGTTAATTCAAGACTTGATTCCACAGAGATGGGTGTTGTCTCTGTGGTCTGTTGATTTTGTTGTTTATCTTGAGTTTGTTCTGGAGGGGCTTGACTGATTGGTTCTGCTGCGATTGGTGGAGCTTGTAATCCTCTGGTCGTAGCTTTCTCCCTTATATTCTCCCCCTCAGGATGATCTGATGGACCAGGATGGTCATCATCAGAATCATCCTGACTTTTATCAGACGTACCCTCTGCTCTGCAAGAAGCTTTGGGTTTCTTTGGTAGTTCTGCTCCTGCGGCCATCAACTTCGCACATACATCATCACAGAGGCCGAATAGAGTTGCAAGCTCTGCTTCTGTGTTGAAGCGCATTTTGCCGACACTCTTTCTGAAATCTTTGACGTAATTGGCATTTGCATTAGTGAAGGAGACAATGACTTCTGTGACCTGGTTTATGACATTTTGGCCGAGCTCTGTTAGCTGTGCTCTGGTCATGTAGTCTTTTGGCTGCATCATTGTAGTGTTGCGCATTGCCTCTTGTTGAACGTTTTGCAGAGCCTTTTGTAGTTCTGCAGGTGTGATGCTCTGTGATTTGTTGGATTGCTTGTTCATTTGTTCAAGGAAATGTTTGACTGATTCCTTGAACGCAAAAGTTGCGGCTATCCCGAAATCTTTAGCAGCAGAAGTGGCTGTAGTTGTGGCAGTTGTTTGCGCAGAAGACTTCATCTCTGTGATGGCTGTTTTCACCTATGTGGACAGATTGTCCATTTTGGTGTTCAGATTCAGCAAGGCCGTTGATGTTTTCTCTGCAAAAGATGTGAATGAGCTTTGCAACTCTTTCATGGTTTGGTTCACATAGGTGACAAGGGTTTGGAACTCATCCCTTGATACTTGTGTCCCTGGTGTAACCTCTGGAGGAACACATTCGTCTCCAGAGTGAGTCCCTGCTCCTGGGACACCTTCGTTCACCCTTGTTTGTATGTTGGGGGTGGAAGGATTTCCATCTGATCTTTGAGCAGAAGCATCTAGTGCTTCAGACTCTACGGAAGTTCTGTGAATGACATTGTCTAGATACACTTCAGAGGTGGGTACTAGATTATCCTTCTTTTGACTCGGAGACTTGTCTAGAGTCTCTTCGTCGTTGTGCTCCCTACTTCTCTCTGAAAGAAGGGTTGGCCCTATTTCGTGCGTGGCAGAGGAAACGAATTCATCTGTAGGGTGTTCTAGTGTGATCTGGGGCTATTGATCACGAACTATAGATGAGTCTCTTTGAGGAGACTCCCTAGGAATGGATTCCCCGGTTTCTGTGGGCGCAGAAGTCGAAAGAGTGACTTCTGGCTGGATGGGTTGGGTTGCACTAGGAGTTGGTTTTGGTTGTGTGCCTCTATTAATCCAGGCATCTTTTCTTATTTCCTCCTCTGTTAAGCATCCAAGCACTACATCATTTTCTATCATTTCAGCTTCTGTAGCTATCTGATGGCTTGGTGCTTCTTCCCTAGCTTCTGTTGAAGTTCCTTGCTCTTTGCCTAAGAAGTCATACATTTGATGAGAGCCGTATAATCTCATAACATGTGGATGATAGAGACCTTTTCGTATCCAGACAGCTTCTTCTTCATCTGAATCTACCTCTGAGACCTCCACTCTTGTCTCCCATGTTTTAAATCCCTCTTCTTGTACAACTCTGCCTCTTTTCCTTTCCCTAGAGCCTCTGTTATTTCATCTCTATTCCACTCAGCTTCTGTTTGTTCTATTTCTTTGGAAGCTGGGCTTGGACTCCTTCTGTGGACGTCCAATCCTTGTTGAATGAAGGGGTTTTGTAGAATAACAGGTGTCTCGGCTGATTGATCTCTGGGTGTTTGATCATCTTCTTGCAGATGTGTGTCAATGCCAGAAATAGAGAAGTATTGTTCTTCTGGGGAGTGGTGGTCGAGAGGTTGTGCCGTCCACCCTGCTGTATTTAAAGTGTTGGCAATGTCAGGGTTCTGTAGGAAATCGTTTAGGTTTCCTTGGTGAGCAAATCGATCTGGGGATTGATGTGGCGATTGATATCCCTCTTCTGTCATTTCTACTTCTGCATCTTCTTCTTCTGCAGTCCTTTCTTCTGCGATTGCTTCCTCTTCTATGGTAACCAATTTCTCAAGTGATTTACCATGCTTCTTTTTGGTTTTCCTCCTCTTAGGTTTTGGTGCCCCTTCCTCTGTGGTTTTCGATTTTCTTTTCTTCTTCATTTTTGGAGAGGAGGGAGGAGCAGAGGAGCCAATTTCTGTGGCATGAGGAGGTGAAGGTTGATCTTCTGCAGCGCTTGTAGAGGTGCCTTCTGCAGATTTCCTCCTTGTTGATTTTGGAGTAGAGGCAGAAGATTTCGAAGAGGACTTCTTTCCCATGAGCTCTGCACGTTTGGCTATGAAGCTAAGTTGAATAGCCATGTGTTTTGCTAATTTGTGATCTTTTTCTTCTTGAGTGGAAAGAGGTTCTGCAATCATTGTTCCTAGGGGGACACCTAAACGCGGGGGTGTCATAGGACTCGGTTTAGGAGTTCTATGATCGCGTATATACTCTTTCTTAAGGGTTTTATTCGAGGCATACTTCAGAAGTTTCTTTGACAAAGGTCTGCAGTGTGTGTAACCATCTACATGATCAGTGGGGGTATTTTTATTCAATGGGAACTGTCTGGGAATTGGCCCTTCCATTGGCCATTTCTGTATCAGCAACAGAGGTTCAAACTAAACTCCCAGTATTCTTTGGAATTGCAGAGGTGGTAGAAACTTAGGATCGTTTTCTTTGACCCTTCTTGTCTTGTTCTTTCTGTCGATGGTGTTGATGATCTCTTGCATCATTATGGTCGCGTAATCCAGTGGGAGATCATAGTAAACCCCATACATGATGGTTAATATCTGATGTGAGCTCTGGTCAATACTGCCTATCTTCCCTGTCAGGCATCTGTTAAGAATTGAGAACAAGGTGTTCCACAGAGGTGGTAATCTGCCTCTGCAGAAGTCATTTCTCTTCCTCAGTGGGGTGTTGTACCCAAGCATTTCTAGGAAACGACAGATCTCGTCGTCTGTTGGTTGCTCTGCATACTTCTTCAATCCAAGAAGACCCCTTGTTGGTAGGTTGAATTCAAGTGAGAACATTGTTCTATTGAACTTGATTTCCAGATGTTCAGATTTGTCAGGTCTTGAAATGTACCCTTTGATAAGAGAATCATCTTTATCAAATCGGCAACTTTGCCCAAACTGGTTCAAATATCTAACTGGAATTTTCTTTGGGGTTCTTGAGAGTAAAGGGAAGAGGATATGATTTTCCATTATGTTTAGAAGAATAGCATGAGCTTCGCCGAAAGCAGTGGGTGAGGGGACCAAATTGCAATTGTTGGATTTGATTGGTAGTACCTTTTCGAAATGATCCTTTGCTATGAAGTTTTGAAGATGTGTGGTCGGAGCAAAGTCTGCTGAATCGCCGGAATCTTCTAGTTCAATATTTTGGGCAGGGTTGGGGTTTTCTGAATGTTCAGAATGAGCAGGTGAATGTTCTGGTGAGTTCGCCGGAGAGTGTGCAGGGGAGATAGCTTGAGAAGATGAAGCCATTTGGTAATGAGAATAGGATACTTGCAGGTTTTTTGCAGGGTTTCGCCGGAGAAGAATGAGAGTACTGAAAAGATCCCAGAAAACAGTAAAAGGGACAAATATTTTATGAGTTCTTTTTATCCTTATGTTTTTCATACTTAGAAATTTTCTTTGTTGCTATGTCATAATCAAATAGGGGGAGATTGTTGATCCAAACCCTCAGTGATTTGATAATGACCCTCTCTTAAACACTTAGTGAAAATTGTAAGTACACAATATGTATTAGAGTTTCACTATCGCTGATAAGTACTAAGACTTTACAGTACCGCTGATAGGAACTCTCTCTCTTTAAGTTTAAAGTTCAGCGAACACTATTCATCCAGTAGCTCTGAGCCTGTTCAGTCTCTGTGATGATCGTTGATAAGTTAGTTGTTTACTTATGATCCCAGAAGACAAGTTTCACGTCAACATATGTTCTACGCTGAAGTCGAAGATCAAGCTCAAGAACCAGCGACAAGTCTACTCATGAACTGATGCGGATATCAGCGAAGCAAGACATGTCCACTCAACGTAAAGTTTCAAGTAGAAGACTTCAGCGATCGCTGAACTTTATCATTCGTTGATAAAGTACTGCGTAACGAACGCTGATCATGAGGTCTACTCTACAAGTTACTTTTATCTTTCCCCCTTGCACGTCTCCGTACGATAATGTCAGAAAAGGACATCCCGTTTGTCCTGAATCGTACAACAAACTCTGATTCTACACTGTGCCCCATGCGGCTACTAAGGTTGTCTACAAAGGTCAAAACATGCAACCACTCAGCTGCTGCCACGTGTAAGGCAATACTTCCATGCATTAAATGCATGCAGTATATAAGAAGAACCCTACTTCAGAAATGAAGTGCTCAGCCATCTTCTTCTTCCTTACTACTGTATGTTAGGTTATTATTCGTAATTTCCTTATCTCTTTTCTATCTTATTCTAGTGCAAGAAACTTAGTGTTCTTAACTTGTTTAGATTAGGTTAATCCTTAATCTTGTTCCGCAACAAGTTGTAAATTGTCTTGATTTATCAATAAACAATTTAGAAAAGTAAATTTTGTGTGTTTGTATTCAAACCCCCCACCCCCCCTTCTACAAACTTGTATAACCCTTCGGGACCAACAATTCAAGAAATCTCTAAATTACAATAATTGAAGCATAATGTACAACATGATATTGCAATGAGTTTAAACCCACATTCGAGCACGAATTTTTCATCCATTCTTTCTTTCTAAAAACTTTTTGTTTCCACTTCCATGTTTCAATTCAAATTTTCAAATTTGAAATCCTCCTGGAACACCACAAAATCCTTAATCCTCCACCTTCTCTTAACTAAATATTTTCTGAACCTGAATACTTTGGTGAAGAGGGATTAACGGCGGCGATGGTAACTGCTTTGGATGTTTGAAGATGAAGGGTTTCAGGTAGATCATATCACTTCTGTCCTCGTCTTATCTTCTCTATTTCTTCCTAGGGTTTTGCCATGAGCCAATCATGTCAACCTCCAGATATCAAGAAGTAATCTCGTCTTTTTTCTTTGGATTTTTTTAATAATATTTTCTTCTTTCAACCTCAACTTTGTATCAAGTTTGTTAGGTACACGTACAAGGAACCCCAGAATACGTTCTCTTTTTTCAACATCAACTTTAAGTAAGGTTTTCTTTTTCAAAGTTCTGTTTTTGATTAGGTAAGAGGCTATAAGAAGTTCTAATACTAGGGGTTTTTAAGCAATCACATAACACCATGTTCTTAGCAGAGATGAATGCTTTTTACCGTGTCTATAACGTTGTTTGTTTGCTGTAACGTTGTTTATTTGCTTTAACTTGAATATTTGTTTCAAATGGAGCTTGGAAATAATACAAATCTCGTTGCGTCAGATGTTCTATCCGCTAGGTTTGTGTAAAAGTGTTGGTTTACATCAGTTGACATTATTCTGGTTGGAATACATCTAGGGGTCTGTTTTTAAAATTCATATCAACAGTTGCTTTGTGACATTTTTATGTTTTCAGGTTTTGTCGCATCAGATGTTGTACCATGTGTACTCATAATGTACAATCATTTTATGCATGAATTCAAGAAATCTCTTAATTACAATAATTGTAGCATAATGTACAACATGACATTGCAACGAGTTTAAACCCACATCCAAGCAGGAATTTTTCAGCCATTCTTTCTTTCTAAAAACTTTTTGTTTCCACTTTCATGCTTCAATTCAAAATTTCAACTCAAAATTTCAAATTTGAAATCCTGCCAATCGCTCTCTCTTGAAATCCTCCTGGAACACCATAAAATGATTAATCCTCCATTCTCTGAACTAAATCTTTTCTTAACCTGAATATCTTGGTGAAGAGGGTTTTACGGCGGCGACGGAGGTGGTCACGGTAATTGCTTTGGATGTTAGAAGATGAAGGGTTTCAGGTAGATCATATCACTTCTGTCATCGACTTCTCTTCTCTATTTCTTCCTAGGCTTTTGCAATGAGCCGACCATGTTAACCTCCAGATCTCAAGAAGTAAGATCGTCTTTTCTCTTTGGATTTTTTTTAATAATATTTTTCTTCTTTCAACGGCAACATTGTATCAAGTTTGTTACGTACATGGACAAGGAACCACATAGTACATTCTCCTCTTTCAGCAACAACTTTAAGCAAGGTTTTCCTTTTCAAAGTTCTGTTTTCAAGCAGTCACATAACACTATGTTCTTAGCAGAGAAAAATGCTTTTTACTTTGCTTTAACTTGAATATTTGTTTCAACTGGAGCTTGGAAATAATGCAAGTCTCGCTGCGTTAGATGTTGTATCCGCTAGGTTTGGGGAAAACTGTTGGTTTACATCAGTTGATATTATTCTGGTTCTAATGCATCTATGGTTCTATTTTTAAAATTCATATCAACAGTTGCTTTGTGACCTTTTTACGTTTTCAGGTTTAGCTGCATCAGATGTTGTACCATGTGTAGCATATTAAATATCTTAAGTACAACTCATAATGTACAATCATTTTATGCATGATTTCAAGAAATCTCTTAATTATAATAATTGAAGCATAATGTACAACATGATATTGCAATGAGTTTAAACCCACATTCAAGCACGGATTTTTCAGCCATTCTTTCTTTCTAAAAACTTTTTGTTTCCACTTCCATGTTTCAATTCAAATTTTCAAATTTGAAATCCTCCTGGAACACCACAAAATCCTTAATCCTCCACCTTCTCTTAACTAAATATTTTCTGAACCTGAATACCTTGGTGAAGAGGGTTTTACGGCGGCGACGATAATTGCTATGGATGTTTGAAGATGAAGGGTTTCAGGTAGATCATATCACTTCTGTCATCGGCTTCTCTTCTTTATTTCTTCCTGGGGTTTTTCCATGAGCCAATCATGTCAACCTCCAGATCTCAAGAAGTAATCTCGTCTTTTCTCTTTGGATTTTTTAATAATATTTTCTTATTTCAACCTCAACTTTGTATCAAGTTTGTTAGGTACATGTACAAGGAACCATAGAGTACGTTCTCTTCTTTCAACATCAACTTTAAGTAAGGTTTTCTTTTTCAAAGTTCTGTTTTTTATTAGGTAAGAGGCTATAAGAAGTTCTAATACTAGGGGTTTTCAAGCAATCACATAACACCATCTTCTTAGCAAAGAAGAATGCTTTTTATCGCGTCTATAACGTTGTTTGTTTTCTCTAACGTTGTTTAATTGCTTTAACTTGAATATTTGTTTCAAATGGAGCTTGGAAATAATACAAGTCTCGCTGCGTCAGATGTTGTATCCGCTAGGTTTGGGTAAAAGTGTTGGTTTACATCAGTTGACATTATTCTGGTTGAAATGCACCTATGGGTCTGTTTTTAAAATTCATATCAATAGTTGCTTTGTGACCTTTTTATGTTTTCAGGTTTGGTCGCATAAGATGTTGTACCATGTGTACCATAATGAATGTCTTAAGTACAACTCATAATGTACAATCTTTTTATGCATGAATTCAAGAAATCTCTTAATTACAATAATTGAAGCATAATGTACAACATGATATTGCATTAAACCCACATCCAAGCAGGAAATTTTAAGCCATTCTTTCTTTCTAAAACTTTTTGTTTCCACTTCCATTCTTCAATTCAAAATTTCAACTCAAATTTTCAAATTTGAAATCCTCCCAATCGCTATCTCTTGAAATCCTCCTGGAACACCATAAAATGATTAATCCTCCATTCTCTGAACTAAATCTTTTCTTAACCTGAATATCTTGGTGAAGAGGGTTTTACGGCGGCGACGGAGGTGGTGACGGTAATTGCTTTGGATGTTAGAAGATGAAGGGTTTCAGGTAGATCATATCACTTATGTCATCGACTTCTCTTCTCTATTTCTTCCTAGGCTTTTGCCATGAGCCGACCATGTTAACCTCCAGATCTCAAGAAGTAAGATCGTCTTTTCTCTTTGGATTTTTTTTAATAATATTTTTCTTCTTTCAACCGCAACTTTGTATCAAGTTTGTTAGGTACATGGACAAGGAACCACATAGTACGTTATCCTCTTTCATCAACAACTTTAAGTAAGGTTTACCTTTTCAAAGTTTTGTTTTTAATTAGGTAATGGAGGCTGTAAGAAGTTCTAATACTTGTGGTTTTCAAGCAATCACATAACACTATGTTCTTAGCAGAGAAAAATGCTTTTTACTTGCCGCTATAACGTTGTTTATTTGCATTAACTAGAATATTTGTTTCAACTGGAGGTTGGAAATAATGCAAGTCTCGTTGCGTCAGATGTTGTATCCGCTAGGTTTGTGTAAAATTGTTGGTTTACATCAGTTGATATTATTCTGGTTCTAACGCATCTATGGTTCTATTTTAAAAATTCATATCAACAGTTGCTTTGTGACCTTTTTACGTTTTTAGGTTTAGCTGCATCAGATGTTGTACCATGTGTAGCATAATAAATATCTTAAGTACAACTCATAATGTACAATCATTTTATGCATGATTTCAAGAAATCTCTTAATTATAATAATTGTAGCATAATGTACAACATGACATTGCAACGAGTTTAAACCCACATCCAAGCAGGAATTTTTCAGCCATTCTTTCTTTCTAAAAACTTTTTGTTTCCATTTTCATGCTTCAATTCAAAATTTCAACTCAAATTTTCAAATTTGAAATCCTCCCAATCGCTCTCTCTTGAAATCCTCCTGGAACACCATAAAATGATTAATCCTCCATTCTCTGAACTAAATCTTTTCTTAACCTGAATATCTTGGTGAAGAGGGTTTTACGGCGGCGATGGAGGTGGTAACGGTAATTGCTTTGGATGTTAGAAGATGAAGGGTTTCGGGTATATCATATCACTTCTGTCATCGACTTCTCTTCTCTATTTCTTCCTAGGCTTTTGCCATGAGCCGACCATGTTAACCTCCAGATCTCAAGAAGTAAGATCGTCTTTTCTCTTTGGATTTTTTTAATAATATTTTTCTTCTTTCAACCGCAACTTTGTATCAAGTTTTTTACGTACATGGACAAGGAACCACATAGTACATTCTCCTCTTTCAGCAACAACTTTAAGTAAGGTTTTCCTTTTCAAAGTTCTGTTTTTAATTAGGTAATGGAGGTTGTAAGAAGTTCTAATACTTGGGGTTTTCAAGCAATCACATAACACTATGTTCTTAGCAGAGAAAAATGCTTTTTACTTTGCTTTAACTTGAATATTTGTTTCAACTGGAGCTTGGAAATAATGCAAGTCTCGTTGCGTCAGATGTTGTATCCGCTAGGTTTGGGTAAAACTGTTGGTTTACATCAGTTGATATTATTCTGGTTCTAATGCATCTATGGTTCTATTTTTAAAATTCATATCAACAGTTGCTTTGTGACCTTTTTACGTTTTCAGGTTTAGCTGCATCCGATGTTGTACCATGTGTAGAATAATAAATATCTTAAGTACAACTCATAATGTACAATCATTTTATGAATGATTTCAAGAAATCTCTTAATTATAATAATTGAAGCATAATGTACAACATGATATTGCAATGAGTTTAAACCCACATTCAAGCACGAATTTTTCAGCCATTCTTTCTTTCTAAAAACTTTTTGTTTCCACTTCCATGTTTCAATTCAAATTTTCAAATTTGAAATCCTCCTGGAACACCACAAAATCCTTAATCCTCCACCTTCTCTTAACTAAATATTTTCTCAACATGAATACCTTGGTGAAGAGGGTTTTACGGCGGCGACGGTAATTGCTATGGATGTTTGAAGATGAAGGGTTTCAGGTAGATCATATCACTTCTGTCATCGACTTCTCTTCTCTATTTTTTCCTAGGGTTTTTCCATGAGCCAATCATGTCAACCTCCAAATCTCAAGAAGTAATCTCGTCTTTTCTCTTTGGATTTTTTAATAATATTTTCTTATTTCAACCTCAACTTTGTATCAAGTTTGTTAGGTACATGTACAAGGAACCATAGAGTACGTTCTCTTCTTTCAACATCAACTTTAAGTAAGGTTTTCTTTTTCAAAGTTCTGTTTTTGATTAGGTAAGAGGCTATAAGAAGTTCTAATACTAGGGGTTTTCAAGCAATCACATAACACCATCTTCTTAGCAAAGAAGAATGCTTTTTATCGCGTCTATAATGTTGTTTGTTTTCTCTAACGTTGTTTAATTGCTTTAACTTGAATATTTCTTTCAAATGGAGCTTGGAAATAATACAAGTCTCGCTGCGTCAGATGTTGTATCCGTTAGGTTTGGGTAAAAGTGTTGGTTTACATCAGTTGACATTATTCTGGTTGGAATGCACCTAAGGGTCTGTTTTTAAAATTCATATCAATAGTTGCTTTGTGACCTTTTTATGTTTTCAGGTTTGGTCGCATAAGATGTTGTACCATGTGTACCATAATGAATGTCTTGAGTACAACTCATAATGTACAATCTTTTTATGCATGAATTCAAGAAATCTCTTTATTACAATAATTGAAGCATAATGTACAACATGATATTGCATTAAACCCACATCCAAGCAGGAAATTTTAAGCCATTCTTTCTTTCTAAAACTTTTTGTTTCCACTTCCATTCTTCAATTCAAAATTTCAACTCAAATTTTCAAATTTGAAATCCTCCCAATCGCTATCTCTTGAAATCCTCCTGGAACACCATAAAATGATTAATCCTCCATTCTCTGAACTAAATCTTTTCTTAACCTGAATATCTTGGTGAAGAGGGTTTTACGGCGGCGACGAAGGTGGTGACGGTAATTGCTTTGGATGTTAGAAGATGAAGGGTTTCAGGTAGATCATATCACTTCTGTCATCGACTTCTCTTCTCTATTTCTTCCCAGGGTTTTGCCATGAGCCGACCATGTTAACCTCCAGATCTCAAGAAGTAAGATCGTCTTTTTCTCTTTGGATTTTTTTTAATAATATTTTTCTTCTTTCAATCGCAACTTTGTATCAAGTTTGTTAGGTACATGGACAAGGAGCCACATAGTACGTTCTCTTCTTTCAACAACAACTTTAAGTAAGGTTTTCCTTTTCAAAGTTCTGTTTTTAATTAGGTAATGGAGGTTTTAAGAAGTTCTAATACTTGGGGTTTTCAAGCAATCACATAACACTATGTTCTTAGCAGAGACGAATGCTTTTACTTTCCACTATAATGTTGTTTATTTGATTTAACTTGAATATTTGCTTTAACTTGAATATTTGTTTCAACTGGAGCTTGGAAATAAAGCAAGTCTCGTTGCGTCAGATGTTGTACCTGCTGGGTTTGGGTAAAACGGGTTTGGGTAAAACTGTTGGTTTACATCAGTTGATATTATTCTTGTTGTAATGCATCTATGGTTCTATTTTTAAAATTCATATCAATAGTTGCTTTGTGACCTTTTTACGTTTTCAGGTTTAGATGTATCAGATGTTGTACCATGTGTAGCATAATAAATATCTTAAGTACAAATCATAATGTACAATCATTTTATGCATGATTTCCAGAAATCTCTTAATTATAATAATTGAAGCATAATGTACAACATGATATTGCAATGAGTTTAAACCCACATTCAAGCACAAATTTTTCAGCCATTCTTTCTTTCTAAAAACTTTTTGTTTCCACTTCCATGTTTCAATTCAAATTTTCAAATTTGAAATCCTCCTGGAACACCACAAAATCCTTAATCCTCCACCTTCTCTTAACTAAATATTTTCTGAACCTGAATACCTTGGTGAAGAGGGTTTTACGGCGGCGATGGTAATTGCTTTGGACGTTTGAAGATGAAGGGTTTCAGGTAGATCATATCACTTCTGTCATCGGCTTCCCTTCTCTATTTCTTCCTAGGGTTTTTCCATGAGCCAATCATGTCAACCTCCAGATCTCAAGAAGTAATCTCGTCTTTTCTCTTTGGATTTTTTTAATAATATTTTCTTATTTCAACCTCAACTTTGTATCAAGTTTGTTAGGTACATGTACAAGGAACCATATAGTACGTTCTCTTCTTTCAACATCAACTTTAAGTAAGGTTTTCTTTTTCAAAGTTCTGTTTTTGATTAGGTAAGAGGCTATAAGAAGTTCTAATACTAGGGGTTTTCAAGCAATCACATAACACCATGTTCTTAGTAGAGAAGAATGCTTTTTATCGCGTCTATAACGTTGTTTGTTTTCTCTACCGTTGTTTAATTACTTTAACTTGAATATTTGTTTCAAATGGAGCTTGGAAATAATACAAGTCTCGCTTCGTCAGATGTTCTATCCGCTAGGTTTGGGTAAAAGTGTTGGTTTACATCAGTTGACATTATTCTGGTTGGAATGCATCTGTGGGCCTGTTTTAAAAATTCATATCAACAGTTGCTTTGTGACCTTTTTATGTTTTCAGGTTTGGTCGCATAAGATGTTGTACCATGTGTACCATAATAAATGTCTTAAGTTCAACTCATAATGTACAATCATTTTATGCATGAATTCAAGAAATCTCTTAATTACAATAATTGAAGCATAATGTACAACGTGATATTGCAATGATTTTAAACCCACATCGAAGCAGGAATTTTTAAGCCATTCTTTCTTTCTAAAAACTTTTTGTTTCCACTTCCATGTTTAATTCAAAATTTCAACTCAAATTTTCAAATTTGAAATCCTCCCAATCGCTCTCTCTTGAAATCCTCCTGGAACACCATAAAATGATTAACCCTCCATTCTCTGAACTAAATCTTTTCTTAACATGAATATCTTGGTGAAGAGGGTTTTACGGCGGTGACGGAGGTGGTGACGGTAATTGCTTTGGATGTTAGAAGATGAAGGGTTTCAGGTATATCATATCACTTCTGTCATCGACTTCTCTTCTCTATTTCTTCCTATGCTTTTACCATGAGCCGGCCATGTTAACCTCCAGATCTCAAGAAGTAAGATCGTCTTTTCTCTTTGGATTTTTTTTAATAATATTTTTCTTCTTTCAACCGCAACTTTGTATCAAGTTTGTTAGGTACATGGACAAGGAACCACATAGTACGTTCTCCTCTTTCAGCAACAGCTTTAAGTAAGGTTTTCCTTTTCAAAGTTCTGTTTTTAATTAGGTAATGGAGGCTGTAAGAAGTTCTAATACTTGTGGTTTTCAAGCAATCACATAACACTATGTTCTTAGCAGAGAAAAATGCTTTTTACTTGCCGCTAAAACGTTGTTTATTTGCTTTAACTTGAATATTTGTTTCAACTGGAGCTTGGAAATAATGCAAGTCTCGTTGCGTCAGATATTGTATCCGCTAGGTTTGGGTAAAACTGTTGGTTTACATTAGTTGATATTATTCTGGTTCTAATGCATCTATGGTTCTATTTTTAAAATTCATATCAACAGTTGCTTGGTGACCTTTTTACGTTTTCAGGTTTAGCTGCATCAGATGTTGTACCATGTGTAGCATAATAAATATCTTAAGTACAACTCATAATGTACAATCATTTTATGCATGATTTCAAGAAATCTCTTAATTAAAATAATTGAAGCATAATGTACAACATGATATTGCAATGAGTTTATACCCATATTCAAGCACGAATTTTTCAGCCATTCTTTCTTTCTAAAAACTTTTTGTTTCCACTTCCATGTTTCAATTCAAATTTTCAAATTTGAAATCCTCCTGGAACACCAAAAAATCCTTAATCCTCCACCTTCTCTTAACTAAATATTTTCTGAACCTGAATACCTTGGTGAATAGGGTTTTACGGTGGCGACGGTAATTGCTATGGATGTTTGAAGATGAAGGGTTTCAGGTAGATCATATCACTTCTGTCATCGGCTTCTCTTCTCTATTTCTTCCTAGGGTTTTGACATGAGCCAATCATGTCAACCTCTAGATCTCAAGAAGTAATCTCGTCCTTTCTCTTTGGATTTTTTTAATAAAATTTTCTTATTTCAACCTCAACTTTGTATCAAGTTTGTTAGGTACATGGACAAGGAACCATAGAGTACGTTCTCTTCTTTCAACATCAACTTTAAGTAAGGTTTTCTTTTTCAATGTTCTGTTTTTGATTAGGTAAGAGGCTATAAGAAGTTCTAATACTAGGGGTTTTCAAGCAATCACATAACACCATCTTCTTAGCAGAGAAGAATGCTTTTTATCGCGTCTATAACGTTGTTTGTTTTCCCTAACGTTGTTTAATTGCTTTAACTTGAATATTTGTTTCAAATGGAGCTTGGAAATAATACAAGTCTCGCTGCGTCAGATGTTGTATCCGCTAGGTTTGGGTAAAAGTGTTGGTTTACATCAGTTGACATTATTCTGGTTGGAATGCATCTATGGATCTGTTTTTAAAATTCATATCAATAGTTGCTTTGTGACCTTTTTATGTTTTCAGGTTTGGTCGCATAAGATGTTGTACCATGTGTACCATAATAAATGTCTTAAGTTCAACTCATAATGTACAATCATTTTATGCATGAATTCAAGAAATCTCTTAATTACAATAATTGAAGCATAATGTACAACGTGATATTGCAATGATTTTAAACCCACATCCAAGCAGGAATTTTTAAGCCATTCTTTCTTTCTAAAAACTTTTTGTTTCCACTTCCATGTTTTATTCAAAATTTCAACTCAAATTTTCAAATTTGAAATCCTCCCAATCGCTCTCTCTTGAAATCCTCCTGGAACACCATAAAATGATTAACCCTCCATTCTCTGAACTAAATCTTTTCTTAAACTGAATATCTTGGTGAAGAGGGTTTTACGGCGGCGACGGAGGTGGTGACGGTAATTGCTTTGGATGTTAGAAGATGAAGGGTTTCAGGTATATCATATCACTTCTGTCATCGACTTCTCTTCTCTATTTCTTCCTAGGCTTTTACCATGAGCCGGCCATGTTAACCTCCAGATCTCAAGAAATAAGATCGTCTTTTCTCTTTGGATTTTTTTTAATAATATTTTTCTTCTTTCAACCGCAACTTTGTATCAAGTTTGTTAGGTACATGGACAAGGAACCACATAGTACGTTCTCCTCTTTCAGCAACAGCTTTAAGTAAGGTTTTCCTTTTCAAAGTTCTGTTTTTAATTAGGTAATGGAGGTTGTAAGAAGTTCTAATACTTGTGGTTTTCAAGCAATCACATAACACTATGTTCTTAGCAGAGAAAAATGCTTTTTACTTGCCGCTATAACGTTGTTTATTTGCTTTAACTTGAATATTTGTTTCAACTGGAGCTTGGAAATAATGCAAGTCTCGTTGCGTCAGATGTTGTATCCGATAGGTTTGGGTAAAACTGTTGGTTTACATTGGTTGATATTATTCTGGTTCTAATGCATCTATGGTTCTATTTTTAAAATTCATATCAACAGTTGCTTGGTGACCTTTTTACGTTTTCAGGTTTAGCTGCATCAGATGTTGTACCATGTGTAGCATAATAAATATCTTAAGTACAACTCATAATGTACAATCATTTTATGCATGATTTCAAGAAATCTCTTAATTAAAATAATTGAAGCATAATGTACAACATGATATTGCAATGAGTTTATACCCACATTCAAGCACGAATTTTTCAGCCATTCTTTCTTTCTAAAAACTTTTTGTTTCCACTTCCATGTTTCAATTCAAATTTTCAAATTTGAAATCCTCCTGGAACACCAAAAAATCCTTAATCCTCCACCTTCTCTTAACTAAATATTTTCTGAACCTGAATACCTTGGTGAATAGGGTTTTACGGTGGCGACGGTAATTGCTATGGATGTTTGAAGATGAAGGGTTTCAGGTAGATCATATCACTTCTGTCATCGGCTTCTCTTCTCTATTTCTTCCTAGGGTTTTGACATGAGCCAATCATGTCAACCTCTAGATCTCAAGAAGTAATCTCGTCCTTTCTCTTTGGATTTTTTTAATAAAATTTTCTTATTTCAACCTCAACTTTGTATCAAGTTTGTTAGGTACATGGACAAGGAACCATAGAGTACGTTCTCTTCTTTCAACATCAACTTTAAGTAAGGTTTTCTTTTTCAATGTTCTGTTTTTGATTAGGTAAGAGGCTATAAGAAGTTCTAATACTAGGGGTTTTCAAGCAATCACATAACACCATCTTCTTAGCAGAGAAGAATGCTTTTTATCGCGTCTATAACGTTGTTTGTTTTCCCTAACGTTGTTTAATTGCTTTAACTTGAATATTTGTTTCAAATGGAGCTTGGAAATAATACAAGTCTCGCTGCGTCAGATGTTGTATCCGCTAGGTTTGGGTAAAAGTGTTGGTTTACATCAGTTGACATTATTCTGGTTGGAATGCATCTATGGATCTGTTTTTAAAATTCATATCAATAGTTGCTTTGTGACCTTTTTATGTTTTCAGGTTTGGTCGCATAAGATGTTGTACCATGTGTACCATAATAAATGTCTTAAGTTCAACTCATAATGTACAATCATTTTATGCATGAATTCAAGAAATCTCTTAATTACAATAATTGAAGCATAATGTACAACGTGATATTGCAATGATTTTAAACCCACATCCAAGCAGGAATTTTTAAGCCATTCTTTCTTTCTAAAAACTTTTTGTTTCCACTTCCATGTTTTATTCAAAATTTCAACTCAAATTTTCAAATTTGAAATCCTCCCAATCGCTCTCTCTTGAAATCCTCCTGGAACACCATAAAATGATTAACCCTCCATTCTCTGAACTAAATCTTTTCTTAAACTGAATATCTTGGTGAAGAGGGTTTTACGGCGGCGACGGAGGTGGTGACGGTAATTGCTTTGGATGTTAGAAGATGAAGGGTTTCAGGTATATCATATCACTTCTGTCATCGACTTCTCTTCTCTATTTCTTCCTAGGCTTTTACCATGAGCCGGCCATGTTAACCTCCAGATCTCAAGAAATAAGATCGTCTTTTCTCTTTGGATTTTTTTTAATAATATTTTTCTTCTTTCAACCGCAACTTTGTATCAAGTTTGTTAGGTACATGGACAAGGAACCACATAGTACGTTCTCCTCTTTCAGCAACAGCTTTAAGTAAGGTTTTCCTTTTCAAAGTTCTGTTTTTAATTAGGTAATGGAGGTTGTAAGAAGTTCTAATACTTGTGGTTTTCAAGCAATCACATAACACTATGTTCTTAGCAGAGAAAAATGCTTTTTACTTGCCGCTATAACGTTGTTTATTTGCTTTAACTTGAATATTTGTTTCAACTGGAGCTTGGAAATAATGCAAGTCTCGTTGCGTCAGATGTTGTATCCGATAGGTTTGGGTAAAACTGTTGGTTTACATTGGTTGATATTATTCTGGTTCTAATGCATCTATGGTTCTATTTTTAAAATTCATATCAACAGTTGCTTGGTGACCTTTTTACGTTTTCAGGTTTAGCTGCATCAGATGTTGTACCATGTGTAGCATAATAAATATCTTAAGTACAACTCATAATGTACAATCATTTTATGCATGATTTCAAGAAATCTCTTAATTAAAATAATTGAAGCATAATGTACAACATGATATTGCAATGAGTTTATACCCACATTCAAGCACGAATTTTTCAGCCATTCTTTCTTTCTAAAAACATTTTGTTTCCACTTCCATGTTTCAATTCAAATTTTCAAATTTGAAATCCTCCTGGAACACCAAAAAATCCTTAATCCTCCACCTTCTCTTAACTAAATATTTTCTGAACCTGAATACCTTGGTGAATAGGGTTTTACGGTGGCGACGGTAATTGCTATGGATGTTTGAAGATGAAGGGTTTCAGGTAGATCATATCACTTCTGTCATCGGCTTCTCTTCTCTATTTCTTCCTAGGGTTTTGACATGAGCCAATCATGTCAACCTCTAGATCTCAAGAAGTAATCTCGTCCTTTCTCTTTGGATTTTTTTAATAAAATTTTCTTATTTCAACCTCAACTTTGTATCAAGTTTGTTAGGTACATGGACAAGGAACCATAGAGTACGTTCTCTTCTTTCAACATCAACTTTAAGTAAGGTTTTCTTTTTCAATGTTCTGTTTTTGATTAGGTAAGAGGCTATAAGAAGTTCTAATACTAGGGGTTTTCAAGCAATCACATAACACCATCTTCTTAGCAGAGAAGAATGCTTTTTATCGCGTCTATAACGTTGTTTGTTTTCCCTAACGTTGTTTAATTGCTTTAACTTGAATATTTGTTTCAAATGGAGCTTGGAAATAATACAAGTCTCGCTGCGTCAGATGTTGTATCCGCTAGGTTTGGGTAAAAGTGTTGGTTTACATCAGTTGACATTATTCTGGTTGGAATGCATCTATGGATCTGTTTTTAAAATTCATATCAATAGTTGCTTTGTGACCTTTTTATGTTTTCAGGTTTGGTCGCATAAGATGTTGTACCATGTGTACCATAATAAATGTCTTAAGTTCAACTCATAATGTACAATCATTTTATGCATGAATTCAAGAAATCTCTTAATTACAATAATTGAAGCATAATGTACAACGTGATATTGCAATGATTTTAAACCCACATCCAAGCAGGAATTTTTAAGCCATTCTTTCTTTCTAAAAACTTTTTGTTTCCACTTCCATGTTTTATTCAAAATTTCAACTCAAATTTTCAAATTTGAAATCCTCCCAATCGCTCTCTCTTGAAATCCTCCTGGAACACCATAAAATGATTAACCCTCCATTCTCTGAACTAAATCTTTTCTTAAACTGAATATCTTGGTGAAGAGGGTTTTACGGCGGCGACGGAGGTGGTGACGGTAATTGCTTTGGATGTTAGAAGATGAAGGGTTTCAGGTATATCATATCACTTCTGTCATCGACTTCTCTTCTCTATTTCTTCCTAGGCTTTTACCATGAGCCGGCCATGTTAACCTCCAGATCTCAAGAAATAAGATCGTCTTTTCTCTTTGGATTTTTTTTAATAATATTTTTCTTCTTTCAACCGCAACTTTGTATCAAGTTTGTTAGGTACATGGACAAGGAACCACATAGTACGTTCTCCTCTTTCAGCAACAGCTTTAAGTAAGGTTTTCCTTTTCAAAGTTCTGTTTTTAATTAGGTAATGGAGGTTGTAAGAAGTTCTAATACTTGTGGTTTTCAAGCAATCACATAACACTATGTTCTTAGCAGAGAAAAATGCTTTTTACTTGCCGCTATAACGTTGTTTATTTGCTTTAACTTGAATATTTGTTTCAACTAGAGCTTGGAAATAATGCAAGTCTCGTTGCGTCAGATGTTGTATCCGATAGGTTTGGGTAAAACTGTTGGTTTACATTGGTTGATATTATTCTGGTTCTAATGCATCTATGGTTCTATTTTTAAAATTCATATCAACAGTTGCTTGGTGACCTTTTTACGTTTTCAGGTTTAGCTGCATCAGATGTTGTACCATGTGTAGCATAATAAATATCTTAAGTACAACTCATAATGTACAATCATTTTATGCATGATTTCAAGAAATCTCTTAATTAAAATAATTGAAGCATAATGTACAACATGATATTGCAATGAGTTTATACCCACATTCAAGCACGAATTTTTCAGCCATTCTTTCTTTCTAAAAACTTTTTGTTTCCACTTCCATGTTTCAATTCAAATTTTCAAATTTGAAATCCTCCTGGAACACCACAAAATCCTTAATCCTCCACCTTCTCTTAACTAAATATTTTCTGAACCTGAATACCTTGGTGAATAGGGTTTTACGGTGGCGACGGTAATTGCTATGGATGTTTGAAGATGAAGGGTTTCAGGTAGATCATATCACTTCTGTCATCGGCTTCTCTTCTCTATTTCTTCCTAGGGTTTTGACATGAGCCAATCATGTCAACCTCCAGATCTCAAGAAGTAATCTCGTCTTTTCACTTTGGATTTTCTTAATAAAATTTTCTTATTTCAACCTCAACTTTGTATCAAGTTTGTTAGGTACATGGACAAGGAACCATAGAGTACGTTCTCTTCTTTCAACATCAACTTTAAGTAAGGTTTTCTTTTTCAATGTTCTGTTTTTTATTAGGTAAGAGGCTATAAGAAGTTCTAATACTAGGGGTTTTACAAGCAATCACATAACACCATCTTCTTAGCTAAGAAGAATGCTTTTTATCGCGTCTATAACGTTGTTTGTTTTCCCTAACGTTGTTTAATTGCTTTAACTTGAATATTTGTTTCAAATGGAGCTTGGAAATAATACAAGTCTCGCTGCGTCAGATGTTGTATCCGCTAGGTTTGGGTAAAAGTGTTGGTTTACATCAGTTGACATTATTCTGGATGGAATGCATCTATGGATCTGTTTTTAAAATTCATATCAATAGTTGCTTTGTGACCTTTTTATGTTTTCAGGTTTGGTCGCATAAGATGTTGTACCATGTGTACCATAATAAATGTCTTAAGTTCAACTCATAATGTACAATCATTTTATGCATGAATTCAAGAAATCTCTTAATTACAATAATTGAAGCATAATGTAC
Organism: Saussurea involucrata; assembly: GCA_033807775.1. Taxonomy (NCBI): domain Eukaryota; kingdom Viridiplantae; phylum Streptophyta; class Magnoliopsida; order Asterales; family Asteraceae; genus Saussurea; species Saussurea involucrata. The sequence goes on along the minus strand of CM066322.1, from coordinate 104,426,740 downwards.
AACGTGATATTGCAATGATTTTAAACCCACATCCAAGCAGGAATTTTTAAGCCATTCTTTCTTTCTAAAAACTTTTTGTTTCCACTTCCATGTTTTATTCAAAATTTCAACTCAAATTTTCAAATTTGAAATCCTCCCAATCGCTCTCTCTTGAAATCCTCCTGGAACACCATAAAATGATTAACCCTCCATTCTCTGAACTAAATCTTTTCTTAACCTGAATATCTTGGTGAAGAGGGTTTTACGGCGGCGACGGAGGTGGTGACGGTAATTGCTTTGGATGTTAGAAGATGAAGGGTTTCAGGTATATCATATCACTTCTGTCATCGACTTCTCTTCTCTATTTCTTCCTAGGCTTTTACCATGAGCCAGCCATGTTAACCTCCAGATCTCAAGAAGTAAGATCGTCTTTTCTCTTTGGATTTTTTTTAATAATATTTTTCTTCTTTCAACCGCAACTTTGTATCAAGTTTGTTAGGTACATGGACAAGGAACCACATAGTACGTTCTCCTCTTTCAGCAGCAACTTTAAGTAAGGTTTTCCTTTTCAAAGTTCTGTTTTTAATTAGGTAATGGAGGCTGTAAGAAGTTCTAATACTTGTGGTTTTCAAGCAATCACATAACACTATGTTCTTAGCAGAGAAAAATGCTTTTTACTTGCCGCTATAACGTTGTTTATTTGCTTTAACTTGAATATTTGTTTCAACTAGAGCTTGGAAATAATGCAAGTCTCGTTGCGTCAGATGTTGTATCCGATAGGTTTGGGTAAAACTGTTGGTTTACATTGGTTGATATTATTCTGGTTCTAATGCATCTATGGTTCTATTTTTAAAATTCATATCAACAGTTGCTTGGTGACCTTTTTACGTTTTCAGGTTTAGCTGCATCAGATGTTGTACCATGTGTAGCATAATAAATATCTTAAGTACAACTCATAATGTACAATCATTTTATGCATGATTTCAAGAAATCTCTTAATTAAAATAATTGAAGCATAATGTACAACATGATATTGCAATGAGTTTATACCCACATTCAAGCACGAATTTTTCAGCCATTCTTTCTTTCTAAAAACTTTTTGTTTCCACTTCCATGTTTCAATTCAAATTTTCAAATTTGAAATCCTCCTGGAACACCACAAAATCCTTAATCCTCCACCTTCTCTTAACTAAATATTTTCTGAACCTGAATACCTTGGTGAATAGGGTTTTACGGTGGCGACGGTAATTGCTATGGATGTTTGAAGATGAAGGGTTTCAGGTAGATCATATCACTTCTGTCATCGGCTTCTCTTCTCTATTTCTTCCTAGGGTTTTGACATGAGCCAATCATGTCAACCTCCAGATCTCAAGAAGTAATCTCGTCTTTTCACTTTGGATTTTCTTAATAAAATTTTCTTATTTCAACCTCAACTTTGTATCAAGTTTGTTAGGTACATGGACAAGGAACCATAGAGTACGTTCTCTTCTTTCAACATCAACTTTAAGTAAGGTTTTCTTTTTCAATGTTCTGTTTTTTATTAGGTAAGAGGCTATAAGAAGTTCTAATACTAGGGGTTTTACAAGCAATCACATAACACCATCTTCTTAGCTAAGAAGAATGCTTTTTATCGCGTCTATAACGTTGTTTGTTTTCCCTAACGTTGTTTAATTGCTTTAACTTGAATATTTGTTTCAAATGGAGCTTGGAAATAATACAAGTCTCGCTGCGTCAGATGTTGTATCCGCTAGGTTTGGGTAAAAGTGTTGGTTTACATCAGTTGACATTATTCTGGATGGAATGCATCTATGGATCTGTTTTTAAAATTCATATCAATAGTTGCTTTGTGACCTTTTTATGTTTTCAGGTTTGGTCGCATAAGATGTTGTACCATGTGTACCATAATAAATGTCTTAAGTTCAACTCATAATGTACAATCATTTTATGCATGAATTCAAGAAATCTCTTAATTACAATAATTGAAGCATAATGTACAACGTGATATTGCAATGATTTTAAACCCACATCCAAGCAGGAATTTTTAAGCCATTCTTTCTTTCTAAAAACTTTTTGTTTCCACTTCCATGTTTTATTCAAAATTTCAACTCAAATTTTCAAATTTGAAATCCTCCCAATCGCTCTCTCTTGAAATCCTCCTGGAACACCATAAAATGATTAACCCTCCATTCTCTGAACTAAATCTTTTCTTAACCTGAATATCTTGGTGAAGAGGGTTTTACGGCGGCGACGGAGGTGGTGACGGTAATTGCTTTGGATGTTAGAAGATGAAGGGTTTCAGGTATATCATATCACTTCTGTCATCGACTTCTCTTCTCTATTTCTTCCTAGGCTTTTACCATGAGCCAGCCATGTTAACCTCCAGATCTCAAGAAGTAAGATCGTCTTTTCTCTTTGGATTTTTTTTAATAATATTTTTCTTCTTTCAACCGCAACTTTGTATCAAGTTTGTTAGGTACATGGACAAGGAACCACATAGTACGTTCTCCTCTTTCAGCAGCAACTTTAAGTAAGGTTTTCCTTTTCAAAGTTCTGTTTTTAATTAGGTAATGGAGGCTGTAAGAAGTTCTAATACTTGTGGTTTTCAAGCAATCACATAACACTATGTTCTTAGCAGAGAAAAATGCTTTTTACTTGCCGCTATAACGTTGTTTATTTGCTTTAACTTGAATATTTGTTTCAACTAGAGCTTGGAAATAATGCAAGTCTCGTTGCGTCAGATGTTGTATCCGATAGGTTTGGGTAAAACTGTTGGTTTACATTGGTTGATATTATTCTGGTTCTAATGCATCTATGGTTCTATTTTTAAAATTCATATCAACAGTTGCTTGGTGACCTTTTTACGTTTTCAGGTTTAGCTGCATCAGATGTTGTACCATGTGTAGCATAATAAATATCTTAAGTACAACTCATAATGTACAATCATTTTATGCATGATTTCAAGAAATCTCTTAATTAAAATAATTGAAGCATAATGTACAACATGATATTGCAATGAGTTTATACCCACATTCAAGCACGAATTTTTCAGCCATTCTTTCTTTCTAAAAACTTTTTGTTTCCACTTCCATGTTTCAATTCAAATTTTCAAATTTGAAATCCTCCTGGAACACCACAAAATCCTTAATCCTCCACCTTCTCTTAACTAAATATTTTCTGAACCTGAATACCTTGGTGAATAGGGTTTTACGGTGGCGACGGTAATTGCTATGGATGTTTGAAGATGAAGGGTTTCAGGTAGATCATATCACTTCTGTCATCGGCTTCTCTTCTCTATTTCTTCCTAGGGTTTTGACATGAGCCAATCATGTCAACCTCCAGATCTCAAGAAGTAATCTCGTCTTTTCACTTTGGATTTTCTTAATAAAATTTTCTTATTTCAACCTCAACTTTGTATCAAGTTTGTTAGGTACATGGACAAGGAACCATAGAGTACGTTCTCTTCTTTCAACATCAACTTTAAGTAAGGTTTTCTTTTTCAATGTTCTGTTTTTTATTAGGTAAGAGGCTATAAGAAGTTCTAATACTAGGGGTTTTACAAGCAATCACATAACACCATCTTCTTAGCTAAGAAGAATGCTTTTTATCGCGTCTATAACGTTGTTTGTTTTCCCTAACGTTGTTTAATTGCTTTAACTTGAATATTTGTTTCAAATGGAGCTTGGAAATAATACAAGTCTCGCTGCGTCAGATGTTGTATCCGCTAGGTTTGGGTAAAAGTGTTGGTTTACATCAGTTGACATTATTCTGGATGGAATGCATCTATGGATCTGTTTTTAAAATTCATATCAATAGTTGCTTTGTGACCTTTTTATGTTTTCAGGTTTGGTCGCATAAGATGTTGTACCATGTGTACCATAATAAATGTCTTAAGTTCAACTCATAATGTACAATCATTTTATGCATGAATTCAAGAAATCTCTTAATTACAATAATTGAAGCATAATGTACAACATGATATTGCAATGATTTTAAACCCACATCCAAGCAGGAATTTTTAAGCCATTCTTTCTTTCTAAAAACTTTTTGTTTCCACTTCCATGTTTTATTCAAAATTTCAACTCAAATTTTCAAATTTGAAATCCTCCCAATCGCTCTCTCTTGAAATCCTCCTGGAACACCATAAAATGATTAACCCTCCATTCTCTGAACTAAATCTTTTCTTAACCTGAATATCTTGGTGAAGAGGGTTTTACGGCGGCGACGGAGGTGGTGACGGTAATTGCTTTGGATGTTAGAAGATGAAGGGTTTCAGGTATATCATATCACTTCTGTCATCGACTTCTCTTCTCTATTTCTTCCTAGGCTTTTACCATGAGCCAGCCATGTTAACCTCCAGATCTCAAGAAGTAAGATCGTCTTTTCTCTTTGGATTTTTTTAATAATATTTTTCTTCTTTCAACCGCAACTTTGTATCAAGTTTGTTAGGTACATGGACAAGGAACCACATAGTACGTTCTCCTCTTTCAGCAGCAACTTTAAGTAAGGTTTTCCTTTTCAAAGTTCTGTTTTTAATTAGGTAATGGAGGCTGTAAGAAGTTCTAATACTTGTGGTTTTCAAGCAATCACATAACACTATGTTCATAGCAGAGAAAAATGCTTTTTACTTGCCGCTATAACGTTGTTTATTTGCTTTAACTTGAATATTTGTTTCAACTGGAGCTTGGAAATAATGCAAGTCTCGTTGCGTCAGATGTTGTATCCGCTAGGTTTGGGTAAAACTGTTGGTTTACATTAGTTGATATTATTCTGGTTCTAATGCATCTATGGTTCTATTTTTAAAATTCATATCAACAGTTGCTTGGTGACCTTTTTACGTTTTCAGGTTTAGCTGCATCAGATGTTGTACCATGTGTAGCATAATAAATATCTTAAGTACAACTCATAATGTACAATCATTTTATGCATGATTTCAAGAAATCTCTTAATTAAAATAATTGAAGCATAATGTACAACATGATATTGCAATGAGTTTATACCCACATTCAAGCACGAATTTTTCAGCCATTCTTTCTTTCTAAAAACTTTTTGTTTCCACTTCCATGTTTCAATTCAAATTTTCAAATTTGAAATCCTCCTGGAACACCACAAAATCCTTAATCCTCCACCTTCTCTTAACTAAATATTTTCTGAACCTGAATACCTTGGTGAATAGGGTTTTACGGCGGCGACGGTAATTGCTATGGATGTTTGAAGATGAAGGGTTTCAGGTAGATCATATCACTTCTGTCATCGGCTTCTCTTCTCTATTTCTTCCTAGGGTTTTGCCATGAGCCAATCATGTCAACCTCCAGATCTCAAGAAGTAATCTCGTCTTTTCTCTTTGGATTTTTTTAATAATATTTTCTTATTTCAACCTCAACTTTGTATCAAGTTTGTTAGGTACATGGACAAGGAACCATAGAGTACGTTCTCTTCTTTCAACATCAACTTTAAGTAAGGTTTTCTTTTTCAATGTTCTGTTTTTGATTAGGTAAGAGGCTATAAGAAGTTCTAATACTAGGGGTTTTCAAGCAATCACATAACACCATCTTCTTAGCAGAGAAGAATGCTTTTTATCGCGTCTATAACGTTGTTTGTTTTCCCTAACGTTGTTTAATTGCTTTAACTTGAATATTTGTTTCAAATGGAGCTTCGAAATAATACAAGTCTCGCTGCGTCAGATGTTGTATCCGCTAGGTTTGGGTAAAAGTGTTGGTTTACATCAGTTGACATTATTCTGGTTGGAATGCATCTATGGATCTGTTTTTAAAATTCATATCAATAGTTGCTTTGTGACCTTTTTATGTTTTCAGGTTTGGTCGCATAAGATGTTGTACCATGTATACCATAATAAATGTCTTAAGTACAACTCATAATGTACAATCATTTTATGCATGAATTCAAGAAATCTCTTAATTACAATAATTGAAGCATAATGTACAACATGATATTGCATTAAACCCACATCCAAGCAGGAATTTTTCAGCCATTCTTTCTTTCTAAAAACTTTTTGTTTCCACTTCCATGCTTCAACTCAAATTTTCAAATTTGAAATCCTCCCAATCGCTCTCTCTTGAAATTCTCCTGGAACACCATAAAATGATTAATCCTCCATTCTCTGAACTAAATCTTTTCTTAACCTGAATATCTTGGTGAAGAGGGTTTTACGGCGGCGACGGAGGTGGTGACGGTAATTGCTTTGGATGTTAGAAGACGAAGGGTTTCAGGTAGATCATATCACTTTTTTCATCGACTTCTCTTCTCTATTTCTTCCTAGGCTTTTTCCATGAGCCGACCATGTTAACCTCCAGATCTCAAGAAGTAAGATCGTCTTTTTCTCTTTGGATTTTTTTAATAATATTTTTCTTCTTTCAACTGCAACTTTGTATCAAGTTTGTTAGGTACATGGACAAGGAGCCACATAGTACGTTCTCTTCTTTCAACAACAACTTTAAGTAAGGTTTTCCTTTTCAAAGTTCTGTTTTTAATTAGGTAATGGAGGCTGTAAGAAGTTCTAATACTTGGGGTTTTCATGCAATCACATAACACTATGTTTTTAGCAGAGACGAATGCTTTAACTTGAATATTTGTTTCAACTGGAGCTTGGAAATAATGCAAGTCTCGTTGCGTCAGATGTTGTACCTGCTGGGTTTGGGTAAAACTGTTGGTTTACATCAGTTGATATTATTCTTGTTGTAATGCATCTATGGTTCTATTTTTAAAATTCATATCAATAGTTGCTTTGTGACCTTTTTACGTTTTCAGGTTTAGCTGTATCAGATGTTGTACCATGTGTAGCATAATAAATATCTTAAGTACAAATCATAATGTACAATCATTTTATGCATGATTTCAAGAAATCTCTTAATTATAATAATTAAACCATAATGTACAACATGATATTGCAATGAGTTTAAACCCACATTCAAGCACGATTTTTTCAGCCATTCTTTCTTTCTAAAAACTTTTTGTTTCCACTTCCATGTTTCAATTCAAATTTTCAAATTTGAAATCCTCCTGGAACACCACAAAATCCTTAATCCTCCACTTTCTCTTAACTAAATATTTTCTGAACCTGAATACCTTGGTGAAGAGGGTTTTACGGCGGCGACGGTAATTGCTTTGGATGTTTGAAAATGAAGGGTTTCAGGTAGCTCATATCACTTCTGTCATCGGCTTCTCTTCTCTATTTCTTCCTAGGGTTTTGCCATGAGCCAATCATGTCAACCTCCAGATCTCAAGAAGTAATCTCGTCTTTTCTCTTTGGATTGTTTTAATAATATTTTCTTATTTCAACCTCAACTTTGTATCAAGTTTGTTAGGTACATGTACAAGGAACCATAGAGTACGTTCTCTTCTTTCAACATCAAATTTAAGTAAGGTTTTCTTTTTCAAAGTTCAGTTTTTGATTAGGTAAGAGGCTATAAGAAGTTCTAATACTAGGGGTTTTCAAGCAATCACATAACACCATGTTCTTAGCAGAGAAGAATGCTTTTTATCGCGTCTATAACGTTGTTTGTTTTCTCTAACGTTGGTTAATTGCTTTAACTTGAATATTTATTTCAAATGGAGCATGGAAATAATACAAGTCTCGCTGCGTCAGATGTTGTATCCGCTAGGTTTGGGTAAAAGTGTTGGTTTACATCTGTTTACATTATTCTGGTTGGAATGCATCTGTGGGTCTGTTTTTAAAATTCATATCAATAGTTGCTTTGTGACCTTTTTATGTTTTCAGGTTTGGTCGCATAAGATGTTGTACCATGTGTACCATAATAAATGTCTTAAGTACAACTCATAATGTACAATCATTTTATGCATGAATTCAAGAAATCTCTTAATTACAATAATTGAAGCATAATGTACAACATGATATTGCATTAAACCCACATTCAAGCAGGATTTTTTCAGCCATTCTTTCTTTCTAAAAACTTTTTGTTTCCACTTCCATGCTTCAATTCAAATTTTCAACTCAAATTTGAAATCCTCCCCATTGCTCTCTCTTGAAATCCTTCTTGAACACCACAAAATCCTTAATCCTCCATTCTCTGAACTAAATCTTTTCTTAACCAGAATACCTTGGTGAAGAGGGTTTTACGGCGGCGACGGAGGTGGTGACGGTAATTGCTTTAGATGTTAGAAGACGAAGGGTTTCAGGTAGATCATATCACTTATGTCATCGACTTCTCTTCTCTATTTCTTCCTAGGCTTTTGCCATGAGCCGACCATGTTAACCTCCAGATCTCAAGAAGTAAGATCGTCTTTTCTCTTTGGATTTTTTTAATAATATTTTTCTTCTTTCAACCGCAACTTTGTATCAAGTTTGTTAGGTACATGGACAAGGAGCCACATAGTACGTTCTCTTCTTTCAACAATAACTTTAAGGAAGGTTTTACTTTTCAAAGTTCTGTTTTTAATTAGGTAATGGAGGTTGTAAAAAGTTCTAATACTTGGGGTTTTCAAGCAATCACATAACACTATGTTCTTAGCAGAGACGAATGCTTTTACTTTCCGCTATAACGTTGTTTATTTGCTTTAACTTGAATATTTGCTTTAACTTGAATATTTGTTTCAACTGGAGCTTGGAAATATTGCAAGTCTCGTTGCGTCAGATGTTGTACCTGCTGGGTTTGGGTAAAATTGTTGGTTTACATCAGTTGATATTATTCTTGTTGTAATGCATCTATGGTTCTATTTTTAAAATTCATATCAATAGTTGCTTCTGTCTTCAGCGATGTGACTTCGCTGGACAGGTTAGTATGGGAGAGGTTGAGATTGTTGATGGCAATGGAGTTTTCAGCAAGTGTAGCGGCAAAAGTTGCAATGCTGCCATCTACCTTCTCCAGATCAGCACTGGAGGCTTTCTTTTCCACCTCGGTGGGCAGCGTCTTCAGATTTTCTCCAGCGTTTGTAACCGCTGAAGAGTTTGCCGAGAGAGTGGAGGTGAGTGATTCCACCTTAGTTTCCAAGTATTTGAGGGAGTTCTTGATATCTCCCAAATTAGGACCTGAAAAAGTTATTAACTTATGAACAGAGGAAAGCTCAGAAGTTTGGGGTTGAGAGAGAGGAATGTTTGGGATTTTGTGTATACCTGCAGGCGGGTTGGCAAAGTTTTCGAAACCTTGTAACCCTGAGTAGTGTTCCATGTCGCCTTCAAACGTGCCTTGGCGCATGAAGGTGCCTGCAGATCCTATATTTGCATCCATCATCATATGTAGAGTATCTGCAGCAGAATCATGTATGATGACGGGCGTTCCAGAGAATGGAGGGAAAACTGGTGGAGTGTCCAAGGAAAGAGTGGGAGGAGTGAAGGATGAGAGGATTGGTTGGGTGCGAGGTTCAGCGTTGGATACGCTGACAATCACATCAGTCTGTAGAGAGGCTGAAGGAGGTGGTTTCTGTTCCAAGTTTATAACCTCAGTGTTTAGAGACGCTGAGGTTGGGATTGAAGGGGTGGCTTGTGCAGCTGTGGCAGAGCGTACCACAAAAGTATCCAGCGACTCTTGTATAAGATGAGTCGTGGAGTCTTCAGCAGTTGATGACTTGGAGGGTTGCTCCTTGGTTTTCTTGATCGTTTTGGAATCAAGTTGGGAAGTTGATTGTTTCCTTTTTCGAGAAGGAGTGGAGGGTGCAACTTGGGTATCAACGGTGGGGATTTCCGTTGAAGCAGTCGCAGAAGTAGAAGAAGGAGGATTAAGAAGAGATAAGAGAGCAGTAAGACGTACCTCATTTGGCATGGGGCTGAAGTCGAGCACCTTAGGGCCAACCTGAGAAAGTCTTAGATCACCCTCTTTTGGGTATTTGTCCCCAAGTCCTTGTAGAAAGACGACGCTGATGAATCAGGGATAAGGAACCCATGACGTTCTTTCAGCCATATCCACTCTGAACGCAAGATCGTCGTAGATGACTGAGGCCCAGTCAACATGGAGACCTTTCAGCAATGCATAGCCCATTGCTTGCTGAGGTTGTGTGGCTTGATCAGAGGAGCCGGATTTTGCTGTCATGCATCTTATCAAGTTGGCAAAGATGAAGTTCATCTCGCTTGGCATCTTGGAATTCTTGGTCAGGGTCAGCTTGTTCTCATCCTTTTTATCTCTCCCTGTGTCCCATGTGTAACCTATTGCATCAAAGAATGCAGTGATGGCTTCCCTATCAGCATGGTTTTTGTGGTTTGGGAAAGGGACAAAGCGTTTTTCTTTGGTAGCGGTTGGGAGATTTAGTGCACGCCTTATGATAGCAGGGTTGATTTTGGTGGTGCCAAATTTTGTGTCACAGAAAATGGTGTCAACGAGCTTCATTGGGTCTTTGGTAGTGGGTACTTGAGTTCGTCTGGCAGTGTACCAGAACTGAGCTAAGAGGAATTTGTGGGCAGGGGGTACAGTAGTGAGAGTTGTAGATAAGCAACAGGTTTTCAGAAAGTTCACAGCATCATCCAGATGCCTGACTTGCTTTTTCGGAGGAAAGTCGAAAAGCGCATAGAGGTTGTTGTTGTTAAACGTGACTTTCTCAAGCGTGGACTTGACCTGAGGAGCTTTGGTGAGAGTCAGTTTCTCAGCAGTAGTAGTCTTGGAGGTAGCAGCGTCAGTTGAAGATGCCATTGTTGTTTATCATTTTAAAAGAGCAAAGATAAAGGATACAGTCTTAATGTGGAAAGATTTTCCAATAAGATGTTTTCGAGCATTTCATTCAGACAAAAATGCCTTTGAGAAAGATTAGGGTTTTTCTTGTTTTGAGAAAGAATTACAAAACATAGAGAGTATGTGTTTTCCATTTTCTATTTGAAGAAGAGATTCTGGAAAAACATATGAAGAACAAGTTTAAGATTTGAGTTTTAAACTTGAAGAACAACCATGAAGGTTGTGTTCATAAAATCATGAAAAGAAAGTGATTTCATTTTAAAAAGTTCTTTTGTTTGATCTTTTGAAAACAAAGATAAGATCAGAAACAAGTTAAAACAGGTAAATAATAAGAATATTGACCTTGATGTCGATGAAGAGGATGAACAGTTTTCTGGAAAACTCGAGTTCAAAATGCAACAGTAAATCTTACATGGAGAAGAAGATGTCCGCGTAAAGAGAAAAATATAAACTCGAGATGGTTTATATAGTGAGAGTAGAGAGAGAAAAACTATGAGCGGGAAAAGTTTTTCATCATGACACGGACACGTGTTTGCATTTGATTGGACAAGAAACCGAAACGTGCAAACGTGTGTCAGAAAAAGAACGTGCCAGGGTTTATCCGTTGTGATGATGTCACAAACGTCCTTTCATATTTTTGGATGTCGCTGAGGTTTTTGAAGACTCAGGGACATTTTGAAAACATGAGGCACTGAATTAGAAATATTCAGTGTAAGTTTTAGAAATTTCAAAATATCGCTGTTAAGGAAGAGATATTCAGCGATGCAATTTGTTTTGAAATCTTGTAGTTCTTAGGCGAACGACAACGAGCAAGAGAGAACATACCTTGATATCAGCAAATCTATTTTGTTCAGAGAGAAGATGCTAGAATGGGTTATATCACTTGTTTTATCCTATCGCTGATCTAATATGAACCACTAAAGATTTTACTCTTCAAAGTTCTGCATTCCAAGCTCACTGATGAGAAAGTTGAATCTTGTCTCATCAAGAGGTTTGGTAAATATATCAGCTAACTGAAAATCAGTTGGGATAAAGTGAAGTTCTATATCACCATTTATCACATGATATCTGATAAAATGATACCTGATTTCGATATGTTTGGTCTTTGAGTGTAGCACTGGATTGTTGGCTATAGCGATGGCACTAGTGCTGTCGCAATAGATTGGAATTTTCGAGAGCTGAAGGTCATAGTCTAGTAGTTGATTTCTCATCCACAAGACCTGAGAATAACAGCTTCCAGCGGCTACATACTCAGCTTCAGCGGTTGAGGTGGACACTGACTTTTGGTTTTTACTTGTCCAACTCACCAGCTTTCCACCTAGGAGCTGACAGCCTCCTGTGGTGCTTTTCCTATCCAATTTGCAACCTGCAAAATCACTATATGAATAGGCGATTAGATCAAACCCTGAGTTTTTGGGATACCAAAGACCTAGGTTAGGAGTACCCTTAAGGTAACGAAAGATTCGCTTTACAGCGATCATATGAGATTCCTTAGGTTCAGCTTCATATCATGCACACAAACAAGTTGCATACATAATATCAGGTCGGCTAGCTATAAGATACAGGAGAGAGCCGATCATCCCACGGTACGTCGTGACATTAACAGGAATTCCAGAAGAATCCTTGTTTATTGTCAGCGGTGGTGCCATAGGGGTTTTCATAGTTGAACTCCGAGTTAAATCAAACTTCTTCAGCATATCTTTAACATACTTTCCCTGATTAATGAAAGTTTCTCTTTCATTTTGTTTTATCTGAAGACCAAGGAAATATGTTAGTTCACCCATCATACTCATTTTATACTCTGCTTTCATCCTTTCAGAGAAACGAGTACAAAGGTCAGGGTTAGTAGAACCAAATATAATGTCATCAACATATATCTAAACAAGAATAATATGACCTTTTACTTTCCTGAAAAATAGAGTTTTGTCGATTTTACCACGCTCAAGTTTTTCAATATGGCGATAAGTAGAGAGAGTGTCATACCATGCACGAGGAGCTTGCTTTAAGCCATAAAGTGTCGTATCCAATTTATAAACATAACCCGGATGCTTAGGTAATGAGAATCCTGGAGGTTGTTCCACGTAGACTTCTTCATTCAGCTTTCCGTTGAGGAACGCTGACTTCACATCCATTGGATACACTTTGAAGTCTTTGTGTACAACATAAGCTAAGAATAGACGAATAGCTTCTAGTCTTGCTACTGGAGCATAGGTTTCGTCGTAATCTATACCTTCCTCTTGTCTATATCCCTGAGCAACAAGACGAGCCTTGTTGCGGGTTACAGTTCCATGTTCATCCAACGTGTTTCGATAGACCCACTTAGTGCCTATCACTGACTTGTTGGATGGACGAGGAACAAGTTTCCAAACTTTGTTTCTTTCAAATTCAGTTAGCTCTTCTTGCATAGCGCTGACCCAGTTCGGATCTTGGAGGGCATCATCTATTTTCATTGGTTCAATCAGAGAAATAAAGTTAACAAATAAACAAATATTACCTGCACTTCGTCGAGTCTGAACACCAGCGTTTGGATCACCAAGAATTTGTTCAATTGGGTGATTGATAGTCCATCACTGAGCCGGAGCATGAGTCGCTGACTCAACCTGAACTGGAGGGGCTGAAGATGAGGCTTCAGCAACTTCTGGAATATCAGCCAAGAGAGGAATATGTGCAGATGTCATTTCATTCACTGATTGCTGAGAAGTAGATGGTATGTCTGAGACATTTGGTTCAGAAGCAGGCATAGTGTTTAGAGGAATAGCTGAGACCCATGATGTTTCAGCTTCACTAGTCTACATGTTTGGGATGATAGTAGGACCATCATCTTCAACGGGATGAGTATAAGGAGTGGGAATGTCTTCTGAATCACCAAGATGAGAAAACATCCATTGATTTAGTTCTTCAGTATCAACAGAAGGTTTAGAGTTCACTGAACGAGATTCGTCAAAGGTGACGTGAATAGTTTCTTCAACAGTCTGTCTTCTTCGATTGAAGACTCTGAAGGCTTTGGAGATTGAAGAATATCCAAGAAAGATTCCATCATCAACCTTAGGTTCAAACTTTCCAAGGGCATCTCTATTGTTCAGTATGAAACACTGACATCCAAAGATGTGAAGAAAGCTAATTGAAGGCTTTATCCCATGAAAAAGTTCGTAGGCTGTCTTTTTGAATCTTTTAACTATCAGCGACCTGTTTTGCGTAAAACAAGCAGTGTTGATAGATTATGCCCAAAACTGAGTAGGCAGGTGAGAATCGCTGAGCACTGAACGTGCAACTTCAATGATAGTTCTATTTCTTCTTTTAGCGACTCCATTTTGTTGCGGTGTTCTCTCTGAAGAAAAGTTGTGAGAAATACCCTTACTCTCAAAGAAGGAATCAAGAGAACTATTTTTGAATTCAGATCCATGATCACTCCTTATTGAGCGAACGGTCATGTTGTTCAGGACTTCCATTTTCCTGACAAAGGTGATGAGTTCTTCAGGGGTGTCACTCTTAGAACAGAGAAACATTACCCAGGTATAGCGAGAGAATTCATCAACTATGACCAGTGTATATTTCTTTCCAGTGATGGATTGTTTGTTAACAGGGCCAAACAAACCCATATGGAGAAGTTGTAGAGGAGATGACACTAAGGAGACTTGCTTTGACTTGAAGCTTGCTTTGGTCTGCTTCCCTTTCTCATACGCTGAACATAAGGACTATTTGGCGTATAAGTGTTGAGGTAGACCAGTGACTAACTCTTTAGAAGAAAGAGTATTCAGTGTCTTGAAGTTGAGATGGGAGAGCCTTTTATGCCATAACCAGTTGGCATCAGATGAGGCTTTTGAGAAGAAACAGGAGTTCTCAGCGGTTTTTGAGTCCATGTTTATTACATAAACATTTTCCAAACGATAACTGCTGTGAGCTATCTTCTCCTTTTTGTCAGTGACAAAGCAGGATTCCTTAGTGAAAATCACTTTGTTATCCTTGTCACATAGCTGACTTTAAAAGATTATGCTTCAGTCCTTCAACATATGCAACTCTTCCAAAGGTCGTTGTACCATTAGAGAGTACACCGAAGCCTCGGGTATAGCATTTTCCATTTCCACTGAAAGTCACAGAGGGACCCTTTTCTTCCGTATATTCAGTGAGCAGGTTCTTCTTACCAGTCATGTATATAGAGCATCCGCTATCGAAATACCAGATACCCTTCTTAACCTGCAAACAAAGGAAGATTAGTTTGACTTGGGCACCCATTTCATCATGTGTACACTTGTCAGTGGAGGTAGATGGAATGGACGGTTTAGCAGTCTTCGCAGCATTTGAAGATTCAGCTTTGTCAGTCTTCACTTTGGTTAATTTCTTAACCTCAGTGGTCTTCTTTGCCTTGGGGGCAATAATCTTCACCTTAGCTAACTTTTCAGCTTTGGTGGCTGTGGGGCACTTACTAGCAATATGATTTGTAAGTCCACAGTGATAACATTTCCTATAACTAAAAGTAGTTTTAGGACCATTTGCATGCTGAGCCGTAAATTTTAAATGAGCAGAGCCAACACCAAGTATACCTTTGGTATTGGAAATAGGAGGAACTATCAGTTCTTCAGATTTCTTACCAATAATGTCCACTTAGGTCTAGGAGTAGATCGCGGAATGAATCCACGCTGAATAAATCCAGGGACCTTATTCTTAGAAGTAGAGGGATAAGTCACTGAAGCTTTAGAAGCATTCAACTTTGGTACAAAGGTACCCTTCTGAGGTTTTTGATAGAAAACTTTTTCTTTACCTTTATCTTTAGAAGTTAAGATAGGTTTTTCCTCAGGTATATGTGGTTTTGAAGAGGAACACTGAGAAGATGAAGTATCAGCAACTGAGGATACGAAGGTTCCAAACAAAAGCATAGAACGATCAGTGGTTGGTTCTTCAACATCAGCATTGTAACCAATACCACGTTTGTCACTCAGAGGAATCTGAGACTTAATTATCTCAATGATCGTTGTTGAGGAGTTATACCATCCATCAACAATAGCTTTTTCAGCTTTTAATGCAGTGATAGCTTCTTCGCGCTCGATTTTAATTAGCTAATTTATATGAACTTGATCTCTCAAGTCTTCTTCAATTTTAGAAAGCTTTTCTATTTGAAGGTGACAGTTTTTAAGTTGTTCAGCGAGATCAATATTTTGATTTTCAACAACAATTTTTCCATTCATGGCGTCATATAAACTCATAGTCAAGAGATCGATCTTTCGAAGACTATCAGCTTCATCAATATTTGAAATATTGGTAAAGAAGGAAGGTGATACCTTAGTAGCAGAGGTAGAAGTAGAGGGAATGTCAGGATTTTCTTCCTCATCTTCAAGTTTGGCCATGAGAAAGAGATTGGCTTCATCATCATCTTCAGAGTCAGATGATTCTTCTTCGTCAGAGGCAGCCCAATCATAGTCAGCCATAAGGCTTTTGCCTTTCTTCTTAAAGCTTTTCACCTTTTCGTACCTTTCTTTCAGATTTTGATACTTGTCATCTCTAGACCTGGGGTTAGAGGATTTCTTGGAAAAAGTTGAGTTTCTAAAAACTTTCTTTGAGCTGCACTCGCTAGCAAAATGTCCTATCTTTTCACAGTTATAGCAAGTAGTAGTAGCCTTATCAACAGGAGTTGACGATATTGGCTTGTCAGTAATAGCAAGAGGTTTGTTCTTTCTGAAATTTTTCTTTTTATTTAATCTCCTGAACTTATTAGAAAGGAAAGCCATAGATTCATCGAGATCTGAAGAGTCAAGATCTGATGAGCATTCAGAGTTAGTCTCCAACTCAGTGATGGTGATAGTTGATCGCTGAGTGGAAGGTGACTCTGAGATTAAAGCAACATGGGTGCTTTTGGAATATTTTACAAGATTCTTCTTAAGATGACTCGATTGCTCATGATTAAGCATCGTGCCATATAAGGTAGAAAGAGTCATAGATTTAAGATCCTTTGACAGCTTGAGACACATTGAATAACTGTCCCAGCTTTCAGGTAAACATTCTACAAACTTTGTCAGAAGTTCAAAGTTAGAATATTCTTTACCAACGGTTTTCAGATCTATTATTAAACAGTT
The DNA here is from genome assembly GCA_033807775.1 of Saussurea involucrata. NCBI lineage: Eukaryota > Viridiplantae > Streptophyta > Magnoliopsida > Asterales > Asteraceae > Saussurea > Saussurea involucrata. The sequence goes on along the minus strand of CM066322.1, from coordinate 104,410,059 downwards.
AAAATGTTGATGTACTTCAGAGAGAGATTCATTCTTACCACAAATAAAGCTTTCGTACTGTCTTACCAGGTTGATCTTTCGGGAGTCCTGGACTTCAGAAGTACCTTCATACTGAACACAAATTGTGTCCCACATGGCTTTTGAGGATTTCAGGTTCATGTCGGAATGATAGACTTCGTCAGGAAGGGCCATGGAAAGAATGGATCTGGCTTTGATGTCGAGAGCCACTTTCTTCTTATCTTCATCACTCCACATATGAATTTCCTTTGGAACCAATCTTTCTGGAATAGCAGCTCTATTCTCAGTGGCTGGAATTTCAGTATCTATTCTGATAGGAATGTATGGACCATTTTCGATATAGTAGGGTATAGTTGGGTCTACACCTTCTAAGAAGAGTATCATCCTATTTTTCCAATGATTAAAGTTATCTCAGGAAAATCTAGGGGGTTTGGCAAGAGAACCATTATCAATATAGTTAGTGTTTGTGTTGGTGGCCATTTTAAGAAATAGCAAGGAAGAGAAAAGATTAGTATAGGCAAGATCTTGTTTATGAGATTAAACAAATCCGCTCTGATACCACTTGTTGGTCCCGAAGGGTTATACAAGTTTGTAGAAGGGGGGGTTGAATACAAACACACAGATCTTTACTTTCTAAATTGTTTATTGATATAATCAAACAATTTACAACTTGTTGCGGAACAAGATTAAGGACTAATCCTAGTCTAAATAAGTTAAGAACACTAAGTTTCTTGCACTAGAAATAAGACAGAAATGAGATAAGGAAATTACGAATAATATCCTAACACAAAGATAGACAAGAGAAGATGGCCGAGCACTTCAATTCCGAAGTAGGGTTTTTCTTATATATACTGCATGCATTTAATGCATGGCAGTATTACTTTACACGTGGCAGTAGGTGAGTGGTTTCATGGTTTCACCTTTGTAGACAACCTTAGTAGCCGCATGGTGCACAGTGTAGAATTAGAGTTGGTTGTACGATTCTAGACAGAAGGGATGTCCGTTCTGACACTTCGTACGGAGACGTGCAATGAGAGAGACAAAAGTAACTTGTAGAGTAGACCTCAGGATCAGCGTTCGTTGAGCAGTATTTTATCAGCGAATGATAAAGCTCAGCGTTCGTTGAAGTCTTCTACTTGAAACTTCACGTTGAGTGGACAAGTCTTGTTTCGCTGATATCCGCATCAATTCATTAGTAGACTTGTCGCTGGTTCTTGGGCTTGATCTTCGACTTCAGCGTAGAACCTTTGTAGACGTGAGACTTGTCTTGAGGGATCATAAGTAAACAACTAAACTATCAGCGATCACCAAAAGTACTGAACAGGCTCAGAGCTTTATGGTGAACAGTGTTCGGTGAATATTTAAACTTAATAAAGCGAGAGTTCCTATCAACGGTACTGTAGAGTCTTAGTACTTATCAGTGATAGTGAAACTCTAATACATATTGTTTACTTACAATTTTCACTAAGTGTTTCTAAAGGGTCATTTATCAAATCACTGAGGGTTTGGATCAACAACTGTACGTACATGTCAAGGAAGGGAGATGCAACAAACCTAAGTTTCACTTAGGTTTGGGGTGCCTTCCTTTTCAACATTCACACACTCACATTTAACTCTTTGCAAACCTCGGTTTTACCAAGGTTTAGGGTGGCTATGAGCGAGATAACTCATTTGAGTTTATTCTTTTATTGTGCAGAAATGAGGACCCATCCAAGCACTTACATCTCCTTCCCGGAATATGAGCGGATTCATCCAAACAACCGGAGGCGGATGTTTGATCACGAAAACCCGGATAAGGACGAGCGGCATGAGCAGATAATAGCAAACGGGCATCACCCCTTCAGCGAAAGGGGTATTATGCTTAATGACTTACCAGCCGGATCAAGGGTGCCGGTCATTATACGCCAACACTCATGGGAGAGGTTCATCCAAACCCCTCCCATGTACTGTATTGAAACTGTCAAGGATTTTTATGCATGTATGATCCCAGCGGTATACCACGACCGATACGTAGTAAAGATGGGTGACAGGGAGGTCCAGATCTTACCGGACGATATTTGTGCTTACCTCCACGCCCCCCGCCAGCCCGAACTGGGTGCAACTTATGGGTTATCTCCTCACCTGGCGTTCCGGGTACAATTAAGCTCGACCATCGCCGCATCTCCACGGCGAGATGGACGCACATGGTGGAACAACATGGATCAAAACAACTTGAAAAGCGAGATGCATACGGACATTGCATTCCTCATGCTTTTTGTCAAGGCCTCCCTAAAGCCTTCTTCTCACAACACCACCGCCGACAGCCAAGTAGCGGAGGTCCTATACTACTTACACAACAACCTCTCGATGGATATCGGGCACATCATAAGGATGGAGATTTTGGATGCAGGTATGACCCTCGACGGTGTCTTACCGTTCCCTTGTCTTATAACATATTTTTGCAGGGAAGCTGGTGTCCCGATAGGACACCTTACCGCATCAAAAGGGGACTTTCGGAAGACGCAATACAATCACAAATTACGGCGGCGGGAAAATTAGAAGCATGAAGGCGAGCGGATCCAGATTACCAGAGGCGGTGACTCGCCATTCCAGTCCATGACTCGTCCGAGAGTGCCTCGGACAGTGATCCTGATTACAACCCGGAGGCACCACCAGCAGAGGCGGTCGTGCACGGCAACGACACACCTCCCCATATGCGCCGATTTTATGATCAAATAACAACCGGGATGAGGAGAACGGATGAGGGGATAAATATTGGGTTCCAAAACATGAACCTACGCATGGATAGCTTCGACGCGCGTCTCACCCACGCTGGCTTTCCACCACCACCACAACCACCACAAGCACCGCCAGCGCAGCCCCAAGGCCGAAGGCCGAAGGAGAGTAAGGGGCCGACAATCGGGGGGCGCATCATCTTCATCTCACCAATAGTTGGGTTTGTTTTTTTTCGTGCTCTTTTGTCTTTGACATGTTCTTGATGATGTACTGTACTGTTTTATTTGTTTCTGTTGGATGACTGTAATAATGCACAACAATACTATCACACTTTGTACCACTTACTTGCACATTGGGGACAATGTGTGGGTAAGGTTTGGGGTTGCCAATCGGGCCCCCGTTATGCACGTTGATGTCCTACAGTTATGAATGGTTAGATCATTGTAGCCAGTATTTCTTGTTTTGGATGATTGAGACCGACCATTGTGGGGAGAATCTCGTGATAGTGACGTGACCATTAGGGAAGGACCAGGAAAAGACATGAGTAGGGACATTAGTGGAGACCACCCAATAGCGAGATTTGAGCCTAAAAGACGTACTTCATTTCGAGGGATTATTTTTACCTGATTTGATCTATGAAATCATTTGAATTCATTTTTCATTGTCAATTGTAGATTTATCACCTTGAATTGACTTTTATGGTTTTTGATTAAGTTTGAGAAAATTAATTAAGGGCTAGATCAAGTAATCAAGTGCCGGAAAGGAGATTCGGGTAGAGATAGCCGAATCACTTTCTGCTCGGAATAGTTTGACCTAATGTATTTTAAAACCATAGGTGTTGATCGAGAGATAAAACCTATGTGTCTTGAAATAAAATCTGTTATTGCTTGAGAAAGAATAACAGTGACTTTTACAAACTAGGGTTCATGGAAATAATCAGTAATAATTATTGTTCGGGTATTCGTTCATCAATAGTATAACCATAGGAAGTCCACCCCTCAACCCTTTCTTTATCAAAAGTCTTTCAAAACCTTCCGTTAATCGATTTTCGTTTTTATTTAGTTTTTAAAATAAGTTATAAACCACAACTCAATATTGCGATCGTTCAGTTAATGGATTTTATAGTCATTGTCATACTTAGTACAGGATTCATACTTTTAGTACTATTACTTGATTCGACCCGTACACTTGCGGTTAGATTTAGGGGGGTGTAAACCCGCCTATCAGGTCTTCTATCACTTCTAATGCTTCTCATGCGGTTGTCTCGTTTGAATTGGGGATAAACGACGTTTTTCGATTTTCGGATTCATAAGTGATGATGTTGCGAAGAGCATCTCTGACTTTGAGGAGCGTGTCATCGCAGAATCTGTCGACCTGGCTGAAGCGAAGGAACCTCTTTTCGTTCTGATAATGGAGGTATACTATCCCAAATTCTGGTTCTAGAAGCAGTGCGTTCTCGGGATACATCTTCATCTCGGGTGCTTTCAGATTCGGTTTCAGCAGATTTATCTTCTTTGCTATGTGCTCGATCCCCATTTGAAACTCTGTGAGGTAGAACATCATGATTGTGTGAATTAGGAATCGACGGACAGCCTCGAGCGCTTTAGTTACATGAAGTGGTCGGATGGTTCTGGTTCAGAGGTCTTTCAGTAGAGCGTGGAAGTCAAACGGTTTGAGGTTCTTAAAGTCAACTTCGGAAAATCTACATTCATTTCCGTCTTCGCGTCGGACGGTGAATACTGGAAACATGACTGTAAGGATTCGGCCGGTTTGGATGTTGAGCACTTCAGAGATTTTGTGCTTAGTTCGGACTTGGCTAACTTGCAGACACCGCTTCATTGCATTTATGTACTGACTTTGGTATTCCTTGTCGAATTTGGAAATCCCAAGGCAAAATGTCGGCTCGATGGGGTGTAACCTGTGAACATAGAGCTTATTCAGAGATTCCTCCAGGTGAGGAATAAGGATCATGATCTTCTCCCATCGGATTTGTCGTTGTGGAGGAGGAGGATGATCTAAAGCTGTTGGTTGTTGAGGAGTTGTCGGAATTGTAGCAGTAGAAGTCTCGGGAGCCTGTGAAGTTTGAACGGGTGTACCATACAGATTTTGCAGCAGAAACTGGTCATAATCAACGTTGTCGTCGGCATCAGTATGAAAGATCAAGTTTACCTCAATATTTATTGCACTGGCGGCCTTTTCATACCATGCATTTTCAGTCTCGGGGTCTATCTCGGAATCTGGATCGATCAGATCAAGTGCAAGAGTTTCTGATGCAGAATAAGTATCCAATTCCTGTGATTCTCTCTCGGGCTTTTCAACCATTGGGTCTTTGTCGTCAGAGATATCCATGTCTATCTCCATTTCAGCTAAACTCAACTGGGCTTCAGGTTGGTCTTCGGTTGCAGTTGCCACAGTTGATGGTTCCGGTTGAACCACGGTTGTTTCAGTGATGATTGGGGCGGACTCAGACAATCGTTGTCTCTTGTTCTCCCCCTCACAGTGATCAGGATCATCCTGGTCATCGTGGCGTCTCTTGAGTCCGCCAGCTTGACCTTTGCAAGTGTCTTCGAGTGAGGCGACTCTCTCGGACAGAAGATTTAAAGCTTTCTGAACGTCCTTGAGAGTCGTATCAAGCTGGTCCAATCTATTAGTCATAGATTACGAAGGAGCAGATACTTGTGCTCGTAGAACTGAGACCAGGTATGCTTCGATAGAGGCATTGGTTACGGTATGCTGGAGCAGTTGAGCCAGAAGCATAGTCTTGAGTGTGTCCACTGAATAAGATGGCTGAGCGGGAGCCGGTGGAGGTGTTGGTGTGGTTTCATGTTCGACTACCTTCTCTTTCCCTTTGATCAACCTTTTGAGTTTATCGAGCTCGGTGGTGAACTGCTCGCGGACAGCCTTTAGGGCGTCGTCCATATATTCCCTTGACAGAAGGTCGGGTGACTTAACTCCGGGATCACTTAGATTACACGTTGAGGCATCTACCTTAGAGGTAGAGCCACTTACGTTCACGGATGGCAAAGGGGTGGCCGTTGTAGGGTTTTCTTCCGATCCTCGCGTTCCGCTCAAAGGCGGAGACACTACAAAAGTTCCGATCGGGTCACGAAGAGCTCCGATTTGTACAATTCCGTCATGTGTCCTAGCCAAAGAATGTATTATATCAAGTGGCTCTAGACTCGAACGTGCAATGAAAGAAGGCGAGACCGGGGGATGCTGGTCTCTTGTTTCAATACCAATACTCTCTGATTGAGAGATCGGTAGACGTTGTGCTAAGTCCCCGTGCAAAAGTGAAACACCCGTCTGTTGAGAGACGTGTGAGTGGCTAGGAAGGTCGTGCAATTGCGCTGCTAGGTCCACAGCGGCTTATTCAATACCTTGTCCCAACGGATGAGACAAGATAGTAGATGTGGCTACCTGGCTGACGCTGGTTAGGGGTCGCTCACGAGCCTCTCTACTCATAATGCTCGTTCTCTCTTGATTTTGTTTTGATCTCCATTCTCTCCGACTCGCCTGTTCAAGATTTTCAACTAATTCTCCCTCCTCTCTCCTTGTGTATCCCGTAATAGGCTAGGAAGTAGGAATGATGGGGGGTGTGGGTGAGTAAGAAGGAGATCCTTCAGTCATTGGAGGTCGACGACCATTACGGGGTGGAATCAGGGATGCACGGATGGCTAAGTCCGTATCGGTGTTAGTGTCGGATTCTTCAGTTTTGACCTGGGCGAATGGTGACATCGGTTCTGTTGTGTTAGTGCCAGGATCCTTCGAGTAGAGGGGCAGTGACAACCGAGACCTCGTGTAGGCTAGTCGAAGGTCCGGCTTCGTCAGTCGTTCGGGTGGTTCGTACGGGTGGCTGATGCCTAGACTCGGGTCGGCTAGTGTGGGTAGTACTGGCATGCTTATCCAATGCACCGCCCGCTCATGTTCACCTCCCATGCACTCTCAACACACCCCGTCCCGGACTCTTCCTCCTCTCGTCCTTGGACCCTCACGTCTCTCAGGTCTATGTCCCTGGGGAAATCCCCCCGGCTCTGGCTGGACCATGGGAGCACCTAACTCTTTCCTATAATCTAACACACTCGGTGCATTGGGGTCCATATGAGCCAGTAAGGCTTCAGATAAGGGCATGGCTCTGGCTTCGGATGGGTTGAAAATCACAAGGTAACATAAGTGAAATAGGGGACATACCCGATGGTTTATGCGTCGTGGTATCTCTGGATTCGCGTCCACGTGTTGTCTGACGACCAGTGAGAGGAATCTTGGATACAGGAGGAATTTCTTCTGCTTTGATCCCCCGATTTGTCTGATCGCCTGAACCAGTTCGCGCCATATTACCATGGTATAGTCGATGTGCCTGTTGAAGCATACAGCGTGAAATAGATGCATAAAGTTGGCTGTTCACTGGTCTATTCCCCTCCACCTGGATGATAGACACCTATTCAGAATTGTGAACAGTGTGTACCAGATCGGCGCTAGGAACTTCCGGTTGAACGCTGAAGGGCGGTTGAGGGCGTGGTTGTAGCCGAGTGCGCGTATTTGGGCACACAGAGTCGTGTCATTAACCGCGGGGTCGTAAGCCTGATGTCTGCCGGCGGTGGCTTCAGGTAGAGATAACAGACGGCGAAACGACTCCGGTGTGAGCGTGAAAGAATGATTGTCTATCCGTGTCGTGATCGTTTGAGAGTTGGCAGCCGTGACGACTTGGGCTGAGAGCCATACTTGATAGACGTACAACACGGGGACGTCGGCCATTGCAGTGAGGGCCTCATGGAGAGGGTGACCAAGAAGGATGTCCACGACCACACGGTGTTGTGGTCGGAACTCGGCGGCGTCCAATTGGTGTTTGTTGGCTTCGATTTCAATGCCATGGTCTGGTTGGACCAAAGCATTGTCAGCTGCTTCGTCAACGAATTCCTCTTGAGGAGGAATTTTCTCCTGTGGTTGTTGTTGTTCTTGATCCGCCATTTAGACCTGAAAAATAACAGTGTTAGCAAACAGGCGGTTGAACAAGCGTCTGCACGTACCTTAGCAATAATCGGCTCAATCAGGAACAGATTGAGGACTGGCAGTGAGAGAACAGGGTACTGGAATGTTGGAAGTGAAACTGTCAGTACAAAGGCATATGCATACAAAGTTTCCGGACGAATCACTGTTTCCGGACAAAGGTATCCGAAAGAAAATGGTGTCCGGACAACAAATAGTTTCCGGACATGTCAAAGGTTTCCGGATAAAAGGTAGTATTCGGACAAAATAAGGTTACCGGATGTTTTGGTTAACGGACACCAAGCACTATCCGGATAGTTGAACTTACCGAAAACCCTTAGGTTTCCGGACAACTTGGGTTACCGGATGTAGCATGTGTCCGGATAAAATATCTCAATCTATGGTACTTTTCGGATGCTATGAATGTGTCCGGATAGTTTGAAAACTATTCGGACGACATCCGGACTAATCGATCTTGGCCTAAATGATATCGAGACTCAATTCTAAGCATGGTAGGGGCGACTATTCAAATAAAAATGCAGCAAGGAATTGAAAAACAAGCCTAAACACCGAGGTTTGTGGCCGAGTGAAGTCGATACTTAGGCGAGGTTCGGAAACTTCTTTCGATCCCCAAATTGATATCACTGATGGTTAAAAACGTGAATCAGTATGCAGAAAAGGATAGATGGTGGTAGAAGAACACATACATGTGATAGTGAACGAAATGAAGCAACAACGATTGATTGGAGAGAGTTTCCGAGTGAGAGAAGATGGCGAGGGGTTTCAGGGTTTTTCGCAATGATCCGGATGAAATGAATAGTTGGAGATCCGAATACCCTTTTATAGGGTCAAACATTCCGGATGGGCATACCTGGAAACATATTCGGTCCGGAAACCTAACCGGACATATGGGTGTCCGGGAACCCGTCCGGACACTTTGTGATTTCAGAAAAAAACTTCTCTGTTCTTCCAAATTTTTTTAAAAAAACTTATCATTTTGGTTTTAAAAGAACCTTTCCTTGATCCCCCTCGAACTGAGCATGGGGATTTCTCTGCTCCCCCTCGGAATGTGCATGTGCGTGCAATGGAGAGACGAACACAAAAAAATCTTTGACACATTTAAAGAAAAAATGGTGTGTCGCTCCCCCACAAATGATGAACGGATAGTAATATGCTCCCCTTCAGAATTTGCGGGTAGAGTGAAGTGAAGCTCACTTGGAGTGTCCACACACAAAAACTTTGACAGTTAAACAAAAAGTTGTGTGACACTCCCCCTAAAAAATAGAAGTACTTACCTGATACTTTGTTCGTGCTCCCCCTGAACACATGAACAACTTGTGAAAGCACATATATGATCACAGAAAGTAGACGACAGTAATTAACAGAAAAAGGAAACACGCGTTGAAAGAAAGCAAACAAACAAAATCTACCTAATTAATACAAAGATTTAACCAAAAAATGTATACGATACAAGTAGAATACAGATGCGAGAAAGGGTATACTCAATCATCTGGAGTGTAAACAACAGATGATGAATGGACAGTTTCTCGTAGATGTATGAAACTTGTATCGGGCACACAATTAGATCAAGTCTTCAGATTTAGCATACCTAACCTGGACACTAGATAATTAAAGCGTTTCTCATCCAGGGGTTTTGTAAACAAGTCTGCTAACTGATGTTCTGTATTCACAAAGTAGAGTTCGACTGTACCTCTTTCAACGTGATCCTTGATAAAATGGTACCGAACGTCTATGTGCTTCGTCTTAGTATGCTGGACCGGATTGCTGGATATTGCAATAGCGTTCTTCAAGTCGCAGTAGATGGGCACCTTGGTGTATGTGAAGCCGTAATATTTGAGTTGCGTGCGCATCCATATCACTTGTGAACAGCAGCTTACGGCGGCCACGTATTCCGCCTTGGCAGTCGACGTAGAGACGCATTGCTGCTTCTTGGATGCCCAACTCACCAGACTATCGCCCAAGAACTGCACATGTCCCGATGGGCTCTTCCGATCCATCATTGTACCCGCGTGGTCCCCGTCAGAATATGCCGAAAGCTCAAAACCTGTCTCTTTTGGGTACCACAAGCCAAGATCAGCAGTACCTGTCAAATAACGAAATATTCGTTTAGCAGCTATTAAGTGAGACTCCTTAGGTTTTGACTGAAACCGGGCGCAATGAAATGTTGCAAACATAATGTCCGATCTACTAGCAGTTAGGTACATTAAAGAACAAATCATACCCCGATACGTTTTAGTGTCCACATCCTTTCCGTTAAGATCGGCGTGTAGCTTTGTACCGGGTGCCATGAGAGTTTTCATTGGTGAGGACTGTTCCATCTGGAATTTCTGAAGAATATCCCAGATTTACTTAGCTTGATTTATGAATAGCCCGGTCTACAGTTGTTTAACTTGAAGACCGAGGAAAAAATTCATCTCACACAACATACTCATTTTAAAATATTGGCCCATTAATTTGGCAAAGTTCTTACAAAATAGTGTGTTAGTAGAACCGAAAATTATGTCATTGACATACACTTAAACTAACACTATATGACCTTTTTCATTTTTAATAAAAAGGGTTGTATCGATTTTACCTCGTGAAAACCCCTATTTTATTAAAAACTTTGATAACGTATCATACCAGGCCCGTGGACCTTGCTTCAAACTGTAAAGCGTCGTGTCTAGGATGTAGACATGATTGGGCTCCTTCTCATCCACGAACCCGTCCGGTTTCGATACATACACCTCTTCCTTGATCTCGCCGTTGAGGAAAGCGGTCTTCACATCCATTTGGAAGACCGTGAAGTTTTTATGCGCGGCGTATGCAAGGAACATACGTATTGCTTCGATTCTCGCCACTGGAGCGTATGTCTCGTCATAGTCGATCCCTTCTTGTTGACGGTATCCCTTGGCCACGAGACGCGCCTTGTTTTGTACTATGATGTCGTCCTCGTCCTTCTTGTTCTTGAAGATCCATTTGGTGCCGATCACCGTCTTGTGAGTAGGACATGGGACAAGTCGCCATACTTTGAGGTCCTCAAATTGATTGAATTCCTCTTGCATGGTCATGACCCAGTCTGGATCTTCTAATGCTTCGGAGACGTTTGTAGGCTCGATCTTACTCAGGAAGCCAGAGAAGAGGCAGAAGTTGGCTGATTCGCCACATGTTTGAACTGGAGTAGGGATCGCCGATGATTTGGTGTAGGGGATGATCTCTTGTCCATTTGGTGGAGTGTGGAAGAGGCTGCTGAGTGGTGTGTGAGGTGTCTGGATCCACGTATACACCAGTTGGAAGGTCTTGAACAGCTTTAAGTGAAGGGGGTTGGTTTCTCAGAGGAGACTTGGGAGGATTCGTCGAAGGTTGAGCAACTTCTGGTTCCAAGGAAGGCAGAGGATGATCAACGAGTGTAGTTGAGGACGAATCTTCAGGAGCGATCTACGGGTTTTGTAGTGGTTCCTCCGGGGGATGGTTGTATCAGATTCTAATACCCCGGGTAAGTCTGTTAGTTAAATTCTAGTCCGTTAAATTTAGTTAACTCTAAAATAGGATGTTTAGGGTAAGTTTGGGTTAGTTTATAAGTTAAAGGTATTATGATCATTAGTGAAAAGTGTAGGGGCTAAAATGGTAATTTTGGTTTGATATACACCCTTAAGAATTCAGCTATTTTGAAAAATCAGAAACAAATCAGTGTGTGTGTGTGTGTTTTGGGAAGGAGGAAAAAGAAGCAAAGTTAGGGATTCAAATTTGGAGTAATTGGAAGTGAAATTAAGGTATGTCTCTGTTATGTTTTATGTTTGTAATCAAGAGTACTACGTTTCTATCGGATTAGATTTACCAATTTCTCGAATATGATGAGTTGATTGATTCTGGGTTGAAAAAGGAACCGACTGTGTTCAGGGGTTTCCGGACGAGTTTGCTAGTGTCCGGATGATTTGAGTATCCGGAAACCCTTGTGCAGAGGTATCCGGATGAGGTGAGTTTATCCGGTAAGTTTCTTTTTCTTAGTTTTCCGGATGAAATAAGATATCGGATAATGTCTGGATTAATGAGGTATCCGGGTAATGTCCGGATTGTTGTTGTTCTCCGGAAAGGACATGCTGTCCGGATTGTCCTAGCTGTCCGGAAAGTTCTGTTGTGTCCGGAAACTTAGGTTGTTTGATCACTCTTAGATAGGGAATGAATGAGGATTGAATATACTGTGGACTCGACTTAAGTTCGGGTTTGGGGGTGACATTTGAGGATATAGTTATCTAGAGCCTTTAGCTTTAGTATGTCTTATGTGTTCTATTTGGTAAAAAAGAAACTTGTATCTAATTGTTTCAGATACTCTGAATTTGGAGTGAAAGCTGAATCTTGTGGAAAAAGACTGGAAAGAGTTTTGATAAACAAACAGATGAGTTTTACTTCAAAATGTTTTCAAACTGGAATACATATATGTGTGTATTGGATATGTGATTATGTGCTTATGTTTGAAATATAATATGTAGAGATGTATATTATATTTACATTAGTATTACACTATACGAGAGTGTGTTGGCCGGGCTTAGGACCGGTGGTGTTGGCTGTAATACTCGTACAGCGGTGTTGGCTGTAATTGTCGTACATCGGAGTTAATTTATTAGTTGACTTGCAACCAACTAATATGTCCATGGGATTGAGACAGGAAAAGTACACGATGCGTGAGTTATGATTGGTATTTATCTTATGTGATATATATATGGTATTTGTGCAAATGGTTTTAAAAATGACAGTGATTTTCTCACTTAGACCATTAGGTCTAACCCTCATTTCGTTTTTAAAATATGTATTCCAGGTCGTGGATCAAGTAAAGACAAGTAAAAGGGTAATCGGTGAATAGCTTTTGAGAAGGCGTATAATTTTGAAGATCATGACATGTTTTGTAGTTATGATGTAATGTAACTAGGGAAAAGTTTGTAATGAAATCAATATTATTATTGTAAAGACTAAGGGACCAAAGTTGTTATGTAATGTATCTTTTGTTATTAAACGACGTTATGAAATGTATGTTATTTGTTGTATGTTTTGGGAACCGGGTTGTTACAGATGGTATCAGAGCCCTAGTTTAAGGGATTTAGGTATTCGTATCAGTACCTAGACTTAAACTGCATGTGAAGTAGGATGTCCCTATTATTGTAGAACCTTGGGATGCTAAGTATAAAGGGTACAAGGAACATCATGTAAGGTAATTTCAAATTACACCTGGCCAGTGTAATCATGAACTTACAGGTACATGTTTGAACTGGAAAACCTTGTTATATGGGGTATGTGTTTACGTGTATATGAATCTTGTTTGAATCTACATAATGGCAAGTGGTACTAGACAAACGAATCGGGAGGGAGGAGGAAATCCTAATAGAACAAATCCAACGATCGGAATGGGGGGAGGAGGAGGACAGCGTGGTGGAGGCAAAATAGGAGGCAGAACTGGAGGCAGAGTTAGGGGTAGAACTGGGGGTAGAGCTCCGCCACGAGGTAATGAATTTGTTACTAGGGACGATTTAACGGCCGAAATGGGAAGACTACAGGCCAGTATACAAGCCATGTTTGATCGAACTCGTCATAATGAAGCTGATACACCAGATCCTTGTCAGGAAGACGAGATGCCTATTACACCTACAATCACACCAGTACCAAGGAGGTGTGACTATAAAATGTTTCTCAGTTGCAAGCCTCCTACGTACTCAGGAGATCGGGATCCAGTGAAAGCTATGAAGTGGCTGAAGGAAATAGAAGCTATCTTCAAGACTAGTAAATGCGCTGAAGATGATAGAGTACTTTATGGAACTGCGTTGTTAAAAGGCGATGCTTTATACTGGTGGGAAGCTCATATTTCTTCGGGAGGGTCTGACATATATTCTACCTTCTCTTGGGAAGAATTTGTTATAGCTTTCAGGAAACAGTTTTGTCCTCAAGCCGCAGTTAAACAATTGGAAGGGGAGTTTATGAACATGCAGCAAGGGAATTTGTCAGTTCGGGACTACACTGCTCGTTTTCTGGAAAAGTCTCGTTTCGCGGAATACTACGTTGCCACAGAAGCAATGAAGATTGAAAGGTTTATCTTTGGGTTGAATGCAGAAGTCAGAAGGATTGTGATTGCTAAAGGACCAGAAACCTTCTCAGCCGCATGAGATGCCGCGGAAATCGTAGAACAGGATAAAGGGAGGAACATTAGTGATAAAGGTATGGGAAAACGAAAGTGGGAAGGACCACCATACGATCCAAAGAAGTCTAGGTTTCAGAGATACGATAACCGTCCACCTTTCCGACCAGCGGAAAGACCTTGTCAGAAATGCAATCGTATCCACCAAGGAAACTGTCAAGTTGATACTCGGGTTTGTTATAGGTGTGGGAAGACCGGACATGTTGCTAAAGACTGTCAGGTAACGCGGTTTTGTTTCTTGTGTAATTCTCCAGATCACATCCAGTCTGATTGTCCGAGGGGAAGAGTACATCAAGGGGGTACGTCAGGAAAACCAGCAAGTGTTAGACCGGTAGTTCCAAGACTAGAACCACCAAGAACAAGGGGTCGTAGGTTTCAAATGACAGCAAAAGAAGCGGAGGAAACTCCGGATGTGGTTACAGGTACATTTTTAATAAACTCTACACGTGCTAAAGTGTTATTTGACTCCGGTGCAAACCGATCGTTCGTATCTCCTTCATTTGCTGCTTATATGCATTTAAAGCTAAAGTGTTAGATCATGATTTAATGGTAGATACTGCAAATGATAATCAAGTATCGGTTAATGAGGTATTTGATAGTAGTGTGATAAATATAGAGGGGTGTGGAGTACCTATTCAACTATTTCCTATAGCTTTGATCGAGTTCGATGTGGTAGTGGGGATGGATTGGTTAGCCGAGAATCAAGCTAATATAGTTTGTGATAAGAAGTTAATAAATGTTGTCTTGCCTGAGAGGGGACCGGTAGTAATTTATGGTGATCGTAGAAATCATCAGTCTTGCCTTATATCTATGATAAAAGCCCGTATGTGTGTTAATAAAGGTTGCCCGAGTTACTTAGCTTATGTGATAGATATTAAGCCAGAAAAGTATAAGTTGGAAGATATTCCTATTGTTAGTGAATTCCCAGAAGGTTTCCCCGAAGACTTGAATAGTCTTCCGCCCGTTAGACAAGTAGAGTTTGGTATAGATCTGATTCCTAGAGCCGCTCCTATAGCCCGTGCACCGTATCGTCTGGCACCTCCAGAGATGAAAGAAATGATGACACAACTGCAAGACCTATCCGATAAAGGCTTCATCAGACCCAGTTCTTCGCCGTGGGGTGCACCAGTTTTGTTTGTGAAAAAGAAGGATGGTTCGATGAGAATGTGTATCGACTACCGGGAACTGAATAAGCGCACGATCAAGAACAAGTATCCGCTTCCCAAAATTGATGACCTCTTCGATCAATTAGTTGGAGCTTGTTATTTCTCCAAGATTGATCTAAGATCTGGTTATCATCAGCTGAAGGTTAAAGAAGAAGACGTTCTGAAAACTGCTTTTTGCACAAGGTCCGGTCACTATGAATTCTTAGTGATGCCGTTTGGACTGACGAACGCTCCAGCTGCTTTTATGGATTTAATGAATCGGGTATGTAAGCCGTATCTCGATAGATTTGTTATTGTATTTATCGATGATATACTTATATATTCCCGATCCAAAGAAGAGCACGCACAACATATTCGTTTAATTCTGGAATTGTTGAAGAAGGAACAGTTGTATGCTAAATTTTCCAAATGTGAATTCTGGCTACGAGAAGTTCAGTTTCTGGGGCATGTAGTTTCTGAGAAAGGCATTCAAGTTGACCCGATGAAAGTGGAAGCGATTGAAAAGTGGGAACCGCCGAAAACGCCAACCGAAGTACGAAGTTTTTTGGGTTTAGCCGGTTACTATTGAAAGTTTATAAAAGATTTTGCTCGTATCGCTACGCCTCTCACTAAGCTGACCCGGAAGAATCTAAAGTTCGAATGGAAAGCAGAACAGGATGAAGCATTCCGAATATTGAAAGAGAAACTCTTTAGCGCACCGATACTAGCATTACCTGAAGGTTCCGATGATTTTGTTGTTTATAGTGATGCTTCCAAACTGGGATTGGGTTGTGTACAAATGCGGCATGGAAAGGTTATTGCTTATGCTTCTCGTCAGTTAAAAGATCATGAAAGACAGTATCCTACACATGACATGGAACTTGCAGCAGTTGTCTTCGCGTTGAAGACTTGGAGACATTATCTTTGCGGCTCTAAATGTCAAGTTTATATTGATCATAAGAGTCTCCAACATCTTTTCGATCAGAAGGAACTAAATATGAGGCCAAGAAGATGGCTAGAATTGGTGAATGATTACGACTGTGAAATTCTTTATCATCCGGGAAAGGCGAATGTGGTAGCTGATGCACTAAGTCGTCAAGAAAGGAGTGGAACAATAAGAACTATTTCACTACGAGCTGAACTCCTACCTAACATCTTTGACGAATTGCAGAAGTGTCAAATAGAAGCTTTTCAAGAAGAACATTTGAAACCAGAACGGGTAGTGGGTGTATCGGCATTGCTTGTAAAAGATGATCGTGGGTTGTTGTGTTTGGGAAACAGAATATGGGTGGCTCGTTTGGGTGGTTTACGTTATCGGGTATTACAAGAAGCTCATCAATCTCGTTTCTCTGTTCATCCAGGTACAAATAAGATGTATAAAGATTTAAAACAATTTTATTGGTGGCCGGGAATAAAAAGAAGTGTTGCTCAGTATGTGGAAGGTTGTTATTCTTGTAAGAAAGTGAAGATTGAACATCAAAAGCCGTTTGGGCAGTTACAGCGATTAGAAATACCGATGTGGAAATGGGATCAGATTACTACAGATTTCATCATGAAGCTACCAAGGACTCCGAAGGGATTTGATGCTATTTGGGTGATCGTTGACAGATTGACAAAGTCTGCTCATTTCTTACCGATAAAAGAAACCTATCCGTTGGAAAGATTAGCTAAGTTGTATATTAACGAAATAGTAACCCGACATGGAGTTCCAATCTCGATCATTTCAGATCGTGATAGTCGTTTCACTTCAAGATTCTGGAAAAGTTTCCAAAGAGAAATGGGAACGCAGATAAAGTTAAGTATAACATATCATCCTCAAACAGATGGTCAGAGTGAACGGACGATTCTGACTTTATAAGATATGCTACGGGCTTGCATTGTTGATTTTGGGGGATCATGGGATAAGCATTTATCGTTAATTGAATTTGCCTATAATAACAAGTATCATTCCAGCATACAAGCGGCATCGTTTGAAGTTCTGTATGGTAGAAAATGTCGGACTCATCTGTGTTGGAACGAAGTGGGAGAGGAACAGTTAGCAGGGCCAGATATAGTTTAGTTAACCGCAGATAAGATTACTTAGATTCGGGAACGATTGAAAGTGGCTCAAGATAGACAGAAAAGCTACGCTGACCGACATCGAAAGCCGTTAGAATTCCAAGTTGGAGATTTCGTAATGTTAAAAGTCTCGCCTTGGAAAGGAGTCATTCGATTTGGCAAGCAAGGTAAGCTCAGTCTGAGATACATCGGGCCGTTTTCAATTACAGAAAGAATTGGTGAAGTAGCCTACAGGTTGGATCTTCCGCCAGAGTTAAGCAGGATTCACAACGCGTTTCATGTATCAAATTTTCGAAAATGTTTAGTTACGCCGGATCAGGCCGTTTCTCTACCAGATATACAAGTTGATGAAAAGTTCAATTATGTGGAAGAACCTGAAGCAATAGTTGACCACAAGGTTAAAGTGTTGTGGAACAAAATAATCAGACAAGTGAAAGTTCAGTGGAGACATCGTAGGGGTCAGGATGCTACTTGGGAATCAGAATCAGAAACGAGAACCAAGTACCCGTACCTATTTGCCTAACCGAATTCCGAGACGGAATTCTTTTAAGGGGGAGGTGATGTAATACCCCGGGTAAGTCCGTTAGTTAAATTCCAGTCCGTTATATTTAGTTAACTCTAAAATAGGATGTTTAGGGTAAGTTTGGGTTAGTTTATAAGTTAAAGGTATTATGATCATTGGTGAAAAGTGTAGGGGCTAAAATGGTAATTTTGGTTTGATATACACCCTTAAGAATTCAGCTATTTTGAAAAATCAGAAACAAATCAGTGTGTGTGTGTGTGCGTGTGTTTTGGGAAGAAAAGAAGAGGAAAAAGAAGCAAAGTTAGGGATTCAAATTTGGAGTAATTGGAAGTGAAATTAAGGTATGTCTCTGTTATGTTTTATGTTTGTAATCAAGAGTACTACGTTTCTATCGGATTAGATTTACCAATTTCTCGAATATGATGAGTTGATTGATTCTGGTTTGAAAAAGGAACCGACTGTGTTCAGAGGTTACCGGATGAGTTTTCTAGTGTCCGGATGATTTGAGTATCCGGAAACCCTTGTGCAGAGGTATCTGGACGAGGTGAGTTTATCCGGTAAGTTTCTTTTTCTTAGTTTTCCGGATGAAATAAGATACCGGATAATGTCCGGATTAATGAGGTATTCGGGTAATGTCCGGATTGTTGTTGTTGTCCGAAAAGGACATGCTGTCCGGATTGTCCTAGCTGTCCGGAAAGTTCTGATTGTGTCCGGAAACTTAGGATGTTTGATAACTTTTTGAGATTTCTGATACTTTTGAGTATCTAGTAACCTGTGTTTTGTTAACTCTTAGATAGGGAATGAATGAGGGTTGAATATACTGTGGACTCGACTAAAGTTCGGGTTTGGAGGTAACATTTGAGGATAGAGTTATCTAGAGCCTTTAGCTTTAGTAAGTCTTATGTGTTCTATTTGGTAAAAAAGATACTTGTATCTAATTGTTTCAGATACTGTGAATTTGGAGTGAAAGCTGAATCTTGTGGAAAAAGACTGGAAAGAGTTTTGATAAACAAACAGGTGAGTTTTACTTCAAAATGTTTTCAAACTGTAATATATATATGTGTGTATTGGATATGTAATATGTGCTTATGTTTGAAATATAATATGTAGAGATGTATATTATATTTACATGAGTATTACACTATACGAGAGTGTGTTGGTCGGGCTTAGGACCGGTGGTGTTGGCTGTAATACTCGTACAGTGGTGTTGGCTGTAATTGTCGTACAGCGGAGTTAATTTATTAGTTGGCTTGCAACCAACTAATATGGCCATGGGATTGAGACAGGAAAAGTACACGATGCGTGAGTTATGATTGGTATTTATCTTATGTGATATATATATGGTATTTGTGCAAATGGTTTTAAAAATGACAGGGATTTTCTCACTTAGACCATTGGGTCTAACCCTCATTTTGTTTTTAAAATATGTATTCCAGGTCGTGGATCATGTAAGGACAAGTAAGAAGGGTAATTGGTGAATAGCTTTTGAGAAGGCGTATAATTTTGAAGATCATGACATGTTTTGTAGTTATGATGTAATGTAACTAGGGAAAAGTTTGTAATGAAATCAGTATTATTATTGTAAAGACTAAGGGACCAAAGTTGTTATGTAATGTATCTTTTGTTATTAAACAACGTTATGCAATATATGTTATTTGTTGTATGTTTTGGGAACCGGGTTGTTACACAGATGATGTTGATGATGAGGGTTGAGGTGTCTCCACAGTGATTTTTGGATTGCTCGTCGAAGGCGGCGTACAATAGAGATTCGCCGAGTCCTCGATTTCAGTAGCTTCAATTCTTGGTTGCGCTGAGACACGAGGGGTAGAAGCGTTAAACATACCATCATAAAAATATTGAAACAGTAAATCTAAATCAGAAAGATGAGCATTCGATGTAGATGCATGATTTGGATTTACTGTCGTTTGTGCATATCTCGAACGTGAAAGTTCGGAAGCTAGCACGCCAGTTAAACCGGGTTCTGAATTGAGTTGTTCAGAAGCCAAATCTGCGGATTCGTCGAATGTCACGTTTACACTCTCAGTAACGGTTTTGGTCTGTTTATTGTAAACGCGATACGCCTTAGCCTGCATGGAGTATCCGATGAATACTCCTTCGTCTGCCTTTGGACTGAATTTCCTGAGATCATCCTTGTCATTGAGGACGTAGCACGTGCATCCGAACGCGTGGATATACTTGATGTTCGGGATGCGATTGGTGATGATCTTGTACGGCGTCTTGTTGAACCGCTTGTTGATGATGGAACGGTTTTGCGTGTAGCATGCAGTTGACACCGCTTCAGCCCAGAGAAATAGAGGCAGCTTTGACTGTGACAGCATCGTGTGAGCGGCTTCGACTAGGATACGGTTGCGTCTTTCCACCACTCCATTTTGTTGAGGAGTGCGTGCGGCCGAGAAGGTTTGCGAGATACCGACGGATGTCAGGTATTCGTTCATCGTTTAATTTTTGAATTCTGTCCCGTTGTCGGTCCTGATAGTCTAAACTTGCTGTCGAAGGTTCAGTAGGATAGTCTTCAGGTGGTTGATAATCATCTTCGGGGTTTCGTCCTTCGAGCGTAGAAACTTCACCCAGATGTAGCATGAGAAATCATCCACCATTACCAGGACGTACTTGCGTTTGTTGATGCTCTGAACACGCATCGGTCGACACAAATCCATATGGATAAGTTCGAGGGACCGGGACGTGCTTGGAGCGGCCTTCGACTTGTGCGTCGCTCGCTTCATCTTTCCCATTTCGTATGCCCCGCAGAGTCGGTCCTTCACGACTTGAAGGTCGGGCATGCCTTTCACGTGTCCACCAAGAACCAGTTTGGTGATGCTCTTGAAGTTCAGGTGCGAGAGACGTCGATGCCAAATCCACGCTTGCTGGGAATTGGCCTTTGACATCAGGCAGACAGAGTCATCGGTCTTCAGGGCTGAGAGGTCGATGGTGTAGAGGTTGGTCTTTCGCGTTCCAACGAGCAGCTCCTTTCCGGCGTCAGTGAGGATGCTACACCTTTTGGTTTTGAATCTGAACTCGAGATCTTTATCGCAGAATTGGCCAATGCTGAACAAGTTGTGTCCCAATCCCACGATGTATGAAACTTTATTAATGGTGATCTGATCTTGTACAATGTCGCCGTAGCCCAAAATCGGCGCCTTGTTATCGTTTACGAATCTCACGTCTTCGCAATATTTCTCCTTGTAGTTCGTGAGCAGCTCCCTATTCCCGGTCATGTGCTTGGAGCATCCAGAATCTAAGTACCACACATGACCGTCCTATAAAACGAGATTAGAGGATATTAGGTACCCATTTGAAAATGGGTCCTGGAGGGTTAGGTTTTACACATGTCGGAGGAATCTGTTTTGAAGCAGGTTTCCTCTTGGGTGTAGGAGGAACCCGTTTTGAAATGGGTTTCCTTTCTTGTTTAGGTCTAACCTCTGATTGGGAACCCCTTTTTGTATTTGGTTTCTTTTTGTTTTTACGGGGTTTGCGTTTGGGTGGTGTATTATAAACATGATAAGAACCAAACCAATCAGTTGAATTATTAATGTCATCAAAGTCATTCCAACCACAACTAGAACATTACAAACAATCATGCGATAATTGAATCAATTGCTGAATAGAATAAAGTTTAATCGGCAATTTAATATCTTGTTCAACAAAATCATTCTTATGATTCAAGGCACAATCATTCTTGTTCATTTTAGGGTAAAAGACAGTATTAAATGACTTTGATGCAGCATTGTTCTCGACCGATTCGTTTCCTATCCACTTTGGTTTGTCTTGTTTAGCCCGACCATCTTTATCTGAAACAGCATTAACAGTATGGTTAGCAGAGGTAGAGTGGACAGGACGTTTATCAATCGATCGACCGGTCTTTTGCCTCGGCTGTGATTGTTGTTTTAGAACAAGACTCAATTTTAGAAACCTTAATCACAGTCGGGGTCTTCGGTTTTGTGGAACATTCGCCTTTTTGAAAATTGACCGGTCGATTTACCACTAGCGAAAGAAAGTCAGTATGACTTGGAAGAGGTTTGTCGAAAGGGAACGATTCAAACTCTTCATCAGACATACCCTCGGAATTCATAAACTCGGAAAAATCTATATCTGGAATCACTGGACTTGGATTAGTCGAGGGAGGTGAGGAATAATGTGTGTTGGTGTGCTTAGGTGAATCTGGTGCGGAAGCTAAGAAAAAATCAGAGTTCAGATTCTTTAAAACACACTCATCTTGAGATCCTTTACCGTTTGGTGAAGATGTTTTGCCAATGAAAGCTTTACACGAGGATGTGTCAGATGAGTCCGAGGAAGATTCTGGCGAAATCATCTTTTCTTCTTGGAGTAGGTCAATCTTCTCTTGAAGTTGACCATTTCTCACATGCTCCTTCATCGTTTCTGTCACCAAAGCAGACAGTTTTGATGTGAGCCGATCGATCTCGATCCGAAGGGTTTGCTGTCCTCCATCCGACACAGACTCGGTTTTTGCAGATTTAAGTTCCTCAAGTTCGATTAAAAGCGCTTACTTTTCCTTTTGAAAACATGATCTTTCCTTCTCGAGTGACTCCTCTAATTCGACTATTTTAGCCTCCAAAATGAGAGGCGGGACATAGAGTTTAAACTCGTCCGTCTCAGATTTGGGTTCAGGTGCTTGGGCCTCGTCCTTTTTGGAGGAATCATTGGGTGTATCAATCTTATAGCCGTCAAAGTAGTCATTTGAGAGGTATTTCTTTGGATTTTTCTTATAATAATAGTTTATAGGCTCGTAGCAAAAAGGAAGTTGCATTTTGGAGGTGTGTTTGCGCTTATATTCCTCAGTTTCCTCTTCTTTCTCTAGTTCAAGAGGACCAGTCCATTGTATCTTATATTCTGGATACTTTTTGTCCAGACCGTGACAACCAAAGTCATAAAGTGTCGGTTTTTTATTATACCCCTTTTCAAGTACTGAGGGTTATTGTATCCGATTCCCCATTCCTTGTTAAAGTATGTGAATTCCCTGGGTTTATTCATGTGAATGGTCTGGTCTGTTTGGCCTCTTTTTTGAAGTTTGGTTTCATGATCTGTTATTTTGGAAACCATTTCTTTATGCTGAATTTGAAGAGAAGAGCATTGATAAACAATCTCCGTGTTCTCATTCTTACATTGATCCAGTTGTAAATTTAGTTCAGATATTTTGGCCCTTATGTCCTTAGGTGCTATTGAAAGATTTGAACATTTTTCTTTTAAATTAGCATTTTCGGACTTATACTTTTCAGTTATTCGCTTTTGAACATCTAGCTTTTCAGTTAGTGATTTGATCTCAAGCACTTGTTCATTAATGGTGGCCTTATAGGAATCTGTTCGTGCAACAATAGGTTCAAACTGTTTGGCTAAGCCTTGATAGATAGGATCACATACCTGGCACAACTTTGCATGTTCTTTTGGAGGAGAGTGGTAGCCCATGAAAGCGTCGGCATCTTCAGATTCACTTTCATCATCACAACGACCCACCCATTGGTCATCCTCAGCAAATAGAGCTTCGCCCGCTTCCTTTGGTTCTGCCAGTGCGAGCTTTGCCTTGTAGTAGTGTGTGTTCTTTACAACAGGCTTCCTATAATCCTCTGCAAAATGACCTAGCTTCTCGCATTTGTAGCAGGTGACGGGTTCGTCTTTCTTCTTCGTCTCGGGCTTGCGGTCTTCTTTCTCAGTCTTCTCCTTCTTATCAGGCTTCTTGTGCTCATCTGACTTCTTCTTGCCTTCGTATTTATCCTGATAATCATGGCGCTTGTTGGAGGAAGTGGAGTAGCGCTGATTATTGGATGTGGGCTTGTTAAAGAACTTCTGTTGCTGGAAGGATCTAGAGAGCAGAGCCATTGCTTTCTTCACAGCTGTTAATTCAGGATCAGAATCACTGTCCTCTTCTTCCCCAGATTCTGGCTCAGATTCACTTAGCTCTTGGGCACGTTTGGAACGACGGCCGGAAGATTTGCCTCGTCCTGGAGAAGCATCTCATAGAGTTCGTGTATCGGAACGTTCTCCATTAGGTGCTTGTGTTTGACGTGAGAAGCAAACACTTTTCATTCAGGAAGGAGATTGTTCCAGAACTTGAGCGCATTCTCCGTATTAGAACGAGTGACTTTATTCTTGGAGAGCTCGTTCAGTAGGAGGCAGAAACGTTCATAAGCCTGGGAGAGTGATTCGCCGGCGCGCTGCTTGAAGCCATCAAACTTGGTTATGCAGCTATTGATCTTCAGTTGATTGCCGACTCTACCCCCACTCATCATTTTCTCTACCTGATCCCACATGCCCTTTGTTGTGTCCTTGTAGCTATCTATGGCTGTGTAGATCGGATTCGGTAGAGCCTGAACTAGATACCTCTTGGCATGCTTTTCACCATCATGCATGCCCTTTTCGGCCTCGCTCATCTCCAAGTATGTCTTTTCTTCATAATGAACTTGACCACCTGCTTCTGTTGCTTCTATAGTCTTCATGGGTTGAGGTTGTGGGCCATTGGATAGAGCTCGCCAGATGTACTCGAAATTATATTTCGACTCGATGAAGATCATGAATCTATCCCGCCATTGGCTATATTGTAATACCCCGGGTAAGACCGTTAGTTGAAATCCCTATTCCGTTAATGTTATTTACTCTATAATTGGTGTTTAGGGTAATTATGGGTAAATCTATAAGCTTAGGGATGTTTGGGTTATATTTGAGAAGTTCAAGGTTCATTTGGTAATTTTAGTTCGATATTACCTCTTAAGCATCATATATTATTCTGCTAACCTAAAATAGAAAGAGTGTGTGTGTGCGGGAGTTCTGGAGGCGAAAGAAAGCAAGAAGAAGAAAACGTATGGTTAAGGCTTCAATCGATTGGGTTAGAGGCGATTTGGAGGTAAGTATCTTTATATTTTATGCTTGTAATCTTAAGTAGAAGATGTTCACCGGTTTAGAAATCACGATTCCATCGATTGGTATTAGTCTCAATCGATTCTGGGTATTTTGAAACCGACTGTGTTCTTGAGAGTCCCGGGGAAATCCCGGTATAGTCGACTCCCGGTAGTGTAGAGTCCCGGTATAGTCGACTCCCGATAACGTGAACTCCCAGTACTGCCAACTCCCGGTATTAACAACTTTCGGTGATCGAACTCCCGGTACTGTGAAGTCCCGGTACCAAAGAGTCCCGGTACTGTAAAGTCCCGGTACCCTGTGTAGTCCCGGTAGTGGGTTAAGTGCAGTGTGTAATGGGACAGTTGAGGATAGGAACTTGTTATGCTTTATGTAATTGGCTAGTAAAGCGATATATGTGTTTTAGATTGTTTCAGATACTCTGGAGTAGAAATGAAAGATATAATCTTTTTGAAAGAAGCTTGCGAGCGTGTTTGATAAGCAAAACAGGTGAGTTTTACTTTAAAAACGTTTTTAACTGGAATACATATACGTATGGTTTGGGAACGTGATAATTGGTGATTATGTGTTTATATGTGCGATATATGTGAATTATAATATATTGAGGTATTATATTTACATGAGTATTATAATGTGTTATAATACATTGGCCGGGGTTAGGACCCGTGTGTTTGGCTATAGAATCTGTATAGCGTTGTTTGGCTGTAGATGTTGTACATCGTTGTAAATTTATTAGTTGGCTTGCAACCAACTAATATGGCCAGGAGGAATGAGAAGGGAAGGTACATGATGTGTGAGTTCAAATTGATATATTTGATCGTGCTGTGTGATTTATATAAATAGGGTTTATATAAATGATTTCAAACTGACAGGGATTTATCTCACTTAGGCCATTAGGTCTAACCCTCATTTTGTTTTAAAATATGTATTCCAGGTGGCGGATCGGGTAAGAGTAAGTAATTAGAGTAATCGAGGGATGGCTTTTGTGAAGCAATATATGATGAAGATTTTGGCATGTTTAGCAGTTGTATTAAAATGATTAAATGTTATGTATGTATTTAGTATGAAGTTTGTAGTAGAATGGCTTCTTCTGATTGTAAAAGACTACGGGACCGTACTTGTAATATGATGTTTCGTTTGTTATATCAATGTTATGTTACATTATGTGATTTGTTGTGTATATGGGATTTGGGTTGTTACAAATGGTATCAGAGCCTTAGTTTAAGGGATTTAGGTATTTGTATCTGTACCTAGACTTAAACTGCATGTGAAGTAGGATGTCCCTATCATTATAGAACCTTGGGATGATGAAGTATAAAAGGTAGAAGGAACATCATGTAAGGTAATTTCATATTACACCTGGCCAGTGTAATTGTGATCTTACAGGTACATGTTTGAACTGCAATACCTTGTTATATGGGGTATGTGCTTATGTGTATATTAACCTTGTTTAAATCTATAGAATGGCAAGCGGTACACGGAATTCGAATCGAGGAGGAGGAAGAAATCCGAATAGTATGAATCCGCCGATAGGAATGGGGGACAGGGGAGGCAGAACTGGGGGCAGAGTCGGGGGTAGAACCGGGGGTAGAGTTGGAGGTCGAGCCGGAGGCAGAGTCCAACCACATGTTACAGAGTTTGTTACCAGGGATGATCTAATGGCAGAAATGGGAAGATTGCAGGCTAGCATAAAAAACAATGTATGATCGAAACCGTCATAATGAAACTGGAATACCGGATCCCGGACCGGAAGATGAAATGCTAATCACACCGACTGTTGTACCAGTACAAAGGAGGTGCGACTACAAAATGTTTTTGAGCTGTAGACCTCCGACCTACTCAGGAGACAGGGATCCTGTGAAAGCAATGAGATGGATGAAGAAAATAGAAGCTATTTTCAAGACAAGCAAGTGTGCAGATGAAGATAGGGTATTGTACGGGGCAACAATGTTAAAAAGGGATGCTTTGTATTGGTGGGAATCTTTTATTCATTCTAAAGGATCTGAGGTTTATTCTACCCTCTCTTGGGAAGAATTTGTGATAGCCTACAGGAACGCATTTTGTCCCCAAGCAGCCGTCAAACAACTGGAAGGGGAATTTATGAACTTGCAACAAGGAAACTTATCCGTTCGAGATTACACCGCTAGCTTTCTGGAAAAGTCTCGGTTCGCAGAATACTACGTTGCTACGGAGACGCTGAAGATGGAAAGGTTTATCTTTGGGCTGAACTCAGAAGTCAGAAGGCTAGTGACTGCAAAGGGACCCAATACCTTCTCAGCTGCAGTTGATGCCGCGGAGAATGTTGAACGAGATGTTAGAAGGGATGATGGGGATAAAAGTATCGGGAAGAGAAAGTGGGAAGGACCACAACACGATCCGAAGAAGTCCCGATTTCAGAGGTATGATAACAGTCCACCGTTTCGACCAGCGGAAAGACCATGTCAGAAGTGCAACCGTGTCCACCAAGGAAATTGCAAAGGTGATTTGCGAGCGTGTTATAAGTGTGGGAAGACCGGGCACGTCATTAAAGATTGTAAGGTAATGCGGTTATGTTTCTTATGCAATTATCCGGATCACCTTCAGTCGGACTGTCCGCGGGGGAGGATACATCAAGGTGGGTCATCGGGCAGGCCAGCAATTGTTAAACCAGTTATACCAAGACTGGAACCGCCAGTCACCAGGGGTCGCGCATTTCAAATGACTGAGAAAGAAGTGGAGAAAACTCCGGATGTGGTCACAGGTACATTTTTAATAAACTCTACACGTGCTAAGGTGTTATTTGACTCCGGTGCAAACCGATCGTTTGTGTCTCCTACATTTGCTGCTTGCCTGTGTTTGAAACCTAAAATGCTAGAACATGCTCTATCAGTAGATACAGCAAATGATAATCAAGTGTCAGTTAAAGAAGTATTTGATGGCTGTGTGATAAATAAAGAGGGGTGTGGAGTGCCGATACAATTGTTTCCGATAACTTTGATAGAGTTTGACGTCGTAGTGGGAATGGACTGGTTACCCGAGAATCAGGCTAACATAGTATGTGATAAGAAGTTAATAAATGTGGTATTCCTGAGAAGGGACCAATAGTAATTTATGGTGATCGTAGGAATCATCAGTCTAGCCTAATATCTATGATAAAAGCCCGTAAATGTGTCAGTAAGGGTTGCCCGAGTTACTTAGCCTATGTGATAGATAGTAGGCCTGAAGAGATTAAGTTGGAAGATATTCATATCGTTAGTGAATTTCCAGAAGTTTTTCCCGAAGACTTGAATAGTCTCCCTCCAGTTAGACAAGTAGAGTTCGGTATAGATTTAGTTCCTGGAGCCACTCCTATTGCTCTTGCACCGTATCGTTTGGCACCTCCAGAGATGAAAGAAATGATGGTACAACTACAAGACCTATCCGATAAAGGCTACATCAGACCTAGTTCTTCGCCGTGGGGAGCACCAGTGTTATTTGTGAAAAAGAAGGATGGTTCGATGAGAATGTGTATCGACTATCGAGAACTGAACAAGCGCACGATAAAGAACAAGTATCCGTTACCCCGAATTGATGACCTCTTCGATCAGTTAGTTGGAGCTTGCTATTTCTCCAAGATTGACCTAAGATCCGGTTATTACCAGTTGAAAGTCAAAGAAGAAGACGTTCTACAGACTGCTTTTCGAACAAGGTATGGACATCACGAATTCTTAGTGATGCCGTTCGGACTGACGAACGCTCCAGTTGCCTTTATGGATTTAATGAATCAGGTATGTAAGTCGTATCTCGATAAATTTGTTATTGTATTTATCGATGATATACTTATCTACTCCCGATCCAAAGAAGAACATGTGCAACATCTTTGTTTGATCCCGGAGCTATTAAAGAGGGAGAAGTTGTACGCTAAATTCTCGAAATGTGAATTTTGGTTACAAGAAGTTCAGTTTCTGGGGCATATAGTTTCCGAAAATGGGATACAAGTTGATCCGATGAAAGTGGAAGCAGTTGAAAAGTGGGAACCGCCGAAGACAGCAACCGAAGTACGTAGTTTTCTGGGTTTAGCCGGCTACTATCGGAAATTCATAAAAGACTTCTCTCGTATCGCAACGCCTTTGACTAAGTTGACCCTGAAGAACCTGAAGTTTGAATGGAAAGCAGAACAAGACGAGGCATTCCGGATATTGATAGAGAAACTGTGCAGCGCGCCGATTCTATCACTACCTGAAGGTTCGGAACACTTTGTTGTTTATAGTGACGCGTCTAAACTGGGTTTGGGATGTGTGCTTATGCAGCGTGGGAAAGTTATTGCTTATGCTTCTCGACAATTAAAGGATCATGAAATACAGTATCCTACGCACGACATGGAGCTTGCAGCAGTTGTCTTCGTGTTGAAGATTTGGAGACATTATCTGTATGGTTCCAAATGTCAGATTTATACCGATCATAAGAGTCTCCAACACCTCTTTGATCAGAAGGAACTGAATATGAGACAAAGGAGATGGCTAGAATTGCTGAATGATTACGAATGTGAAATCCTTTATCATCCGGGAAAGGCAAATATAGTAGCTGATGCGCTGAGTCGTCAAGAAAGGAGTGGAACAATAAAAGTTATTTCGCTACGAACTGAACTCCTACCCAACATATTTAACGAATTGCAGAAGTGTCAAGTGGAGGCTTATCAGGATGAACATCTGAAATCAGAACGGTTAGCAGGGATGTCAGCATTGCTAGTAAAAGATGATCGTGGGTTATTGTGTCTGGGAAACAAAGTGTGGGTACCTCGTTTGGGTGGGTTACGTGATCGTGTGTTACAAGAAGCTCATCAATCTCGTTTCTCTATTCACCCAGGTACAAACAAGATATATAAAGACCTAAAGCAATTCTATTGGTGGCCGGGGATAAAAAGAGGGATTGCTCAGTATGTGGAAAGATGTGATACTTGTAAGAAAGTGAAGATCGAACACCAACAGCCATTTGGTCAACTACAACGGCTAGAAATACCTATGTGGAAGTGGGAGCAGATTACCACAGACTTCATCACGAAGCTACCAAGGACTCCGAAGGGATTTGATTCTATTTGGGTGATCGTCGACAGATTGACAAAGTCTGCACACTTTCTACCGATAAAGGAAACCGATTCGATGGAACGATTAGCTAAGCTGTACATTGACGAAATAGTTACTCGGCATGGAGTTCCGATCTCGATTATTTCTGATAGTGATAGTCGTTTTACTTCAAGATTCTGGAGAAGTTTTCAAAGGGAAATGGGGACACAGATAAAGTTAAGTACGGCGTATCATCCCCAAACAGATGGGCAGAGTGAACGAACGATTCATACCTTAGAAGATATGCTACGGGCTTGCATTGTTTATTTTGGGGGATCGTGGGATAAGCATTTACCGTTGATCGAATTCTCTTACAACAACAGTTATCATTCCAGCATACAAGCGGCACCGTTCGAAGTACTATATGGTAGGAAATGCCGAACGCCTCTGTGTTGGAACGAAGTGGGAGAGAAACAATTAGCGGGGCCGGAAATAGTTCAGTTAACCGCCGATAAGGTTACTCAGATCCGAGAAAGATTGAAAGTGGCTCAAGATAGACAGAAGAGCTATGCTGACCGACGTCGAAAGCCTTTGGAATTTCAAGTCGGGGATTTCGTAATGTTAAAAGTTTCGCCATGGAATGGAGTCATCCGATTTGGGAGACAAGGTAAACTTAGCCCAAGGTATATCGGACCGTTTGCAATTACAGAAAGGATCGGTGAAGTAGCTTACCGATTAGATCTTCCACCGGAATTGAGCAGGGTCCATAATGCATTTCACGTATCGAACTTCCGAAAGTGTTTGGTTACTCCAGATCAGTCAGTCTCCCTACCAGAAATACAAGTCGATGAAAGATTGAATTATGTGGAAGAACCGGAAGCTATAGTTGATCATAAAGTCAAAGTGCTGCGGAATAAGGAGATCAGGCAAGTGAAAGTTCAGTGGAGGCATCATAGAGGTCAAGATGCTACGTGGGAATCAGAAGCGGAAATGAGAGCCAAATACCCTTATCTTTTTACTTAACTGAATTCCGGGACGGAATTCTTTTAAGGGGGAGATGATGTAATACCCCGGGTAAGACCGTTAGTTGAAATCCCTATTCCGTTAATGTTATTTACTCTATAATTGGTGTTTAGGGTAATTATGGGTAAATCTATAAGCTTAGGGATGTTTGGGTTATATTTGAGAAGTTCAAGGTTCATTTGGTAATTTTGGTTTGATATTACCTCTTAAGCATCAGATATTATTCTGATAACCTAAAATAGAAAGAGTGTGTGTGTGCGGGAGTTCTGGAGGCGAAAGAAAGCAAGAAGAAGAAAACGTATGGTTAAGGCTTCAATCGATTGGGTTAGAGGCGATTTAGAGGTAAGTATCTTTATATTTTATGCTTGTAATCTTAAGTAGAAGATGTTTACCGGTTTAGAAATCACGATTCCATCGATTGGTATTAGTCTCAATCGATTCTGGGTATTTTGAAACCGACTGGGTTCTTGAGAGTCCCGGGGAAATCCCGTTATAGTCGACTCCCGGTAGTGTAGAATCCCGGTATAGTCGACTCCCGATAACGTGAACTCCCGGTACTGCCAACTCCCGGTATTAACAACTTCCGGTGATCGAACTCCCGGTACTGTGAAGTCCCGGTACCAAAGAGTCCCGGTACTGTATAGTCCCGGTACCCTGTGTAGTCCCGGTAGTGGGTTAAGTGCAGTGTGTAATGGGACAGTTGAGGATAGGAACTTGTTAGGCTTTATGTAATTGGCTAGTAAAGCGATATATGTGTTTTAAATTGTTTCAGATACTGTGGAGTAGAAGTGAAAGATATAATCTTTTTGAAAGAAGCTTGCGAGCGTTTTTGATAAACAAAACATGCGAGTTTTACTTTAAAAACGTTTTTAACTGGAATACATATATGTATGGTTTGGGAACGTGATAATTGGTGATTATGTGTTTATATGTGCGATATATGTGAATTATAATATATTGAGGTATTATATTTACATGAGTATTATAATGTATTATAATACGTTAGCCGGGCTTAGGACCGGTGTGTTTGGCTATAGAATCTGTATAGCGTTGTTTGGCTGTAGATGTTGTACAGCGTTGTAAATTTATTAGTTGGCTTGCAACCAACTAATATGGCCTGGAGGAATGAGAAGGGAAGGTACATGATGTGTGAGTTCAAATTGATATATTTGATCGTGCTGTGTGATTTATATAAATAGGGTTTATATAAATAGGGTTTATATAAATGATTTCAAAATAACAGGGATTTATCTCACTTAGACCATTAGGTCTAACCCTCATTTTGTTTTAAAATATGTATTCCAGGTGGCGGATCGGGTAAGAGCAAGTAATTAGAGTAATCGAGGGATGGCTTTTGTGAAGGAATATATGATGAAGATGTTGGCATGATTAGTTGTTGTATTAAAATGATTAAATGTTATGTATGTATTTAGTATGAAGTTTGTAGTAGAATGGCTTCTTCTGATTGTAAAAGACTATGGGACCGTAGTTGTAATATGACGTTTCGTTTGTTATATCAATGTTATGTTACATTATGTGATTTGTTGTGTATATGGGATTTGGGTTGTTACATATATTCTCCCTGGTAGAGGGTTGGTGGCTTTGAGTCGGTACCGACAGCAAGAGCATCTCGAGAAGACATCGTTGTTGATTGCACTAAGGTGATCGTCAGATGATGGTTCGATTCAAAGTGGTTTCCTAACGCAAGGCACTAAGAGTGATGTCCTAAACGCAGGTTCTAAGAGT
This sequence comes from Saussurea involucrata, assembly GCA_033807775.1. NCBI lineage: Eukaryota > Viridiplantae > Streptophyta > Magnoliopsida > Asterales > Asteraceae > Saussurea > Saussurea involucrata. Next base: position 104,377,755 of record CM066322.1, on the reverse strand, counting down.
GATATAGGTTAAACAGGTAAGAAACTAGCTAATCAGAACATACTGGATAGGAATCCGGATGAAAAGTGTCTGATCTGGAAGTGTCTGGATCAGATGTGTGTGAGAATGTTCAAATTAGCAGAACTGTCTGGATAAAATCAGAAGTGTCCGAATAAGCTTAGGTTTCCGGATAACAGAACGTTACCGGATGGACTAAGGTTATCGGATAGAATTGACTTACCGGATAAAATGCGAGTTTCCGAATGAAATTAAAAAAACTTACCGGATAGCCGAGGTTTCCGAATGAAAGAGCTTACCGGGTACTTTACCGGACACAAATTAACCGAAAACTTGGAGTTGTCCGGGTAAATTGAATTTACCAGAAACTTTAGGTTACCGGATGAGTTCGTCCGAAAAGTAATGAGTTTGAGAACTTACCCGGAGAGAATTAAGGATGTTCCGGAAAGTGGAGTAGTTATCCGAAAACTGCGGCTGTGGTGTCCGGACACTGGGGTTGTGGTTTCCGAATCTATAGGAATTCGATTAGGGTTGATGGGATCAATCTGAAATGTTAGAAACTTTCCAAAACAAAAAAATAACAATACCCAATTCGATTTTTCAAGCAAAAATCACGATTTTGACTAGTAAAAATAAGATTTTTACAAGAACACGAGGCTAAAAACATATGAACTTGATTTTGCTTAAAAACAACTCAGATGATCGAATTTGAATGAGAAAAATTGCAGAATCGCTAATAAAGATGATGCTAACAGAATGCAATAAACGAAAAGAATCAATTTTAACCGAATCAAAATCTGAGTTTGAATGCCAAGAACACAGTCGATAAACTGGACAGAATTCTTACCAGAAACCTTTTTACCACCTTGAATCGAATCGTCCGTATGCTATGATACCAATTGTGAGTTCCAGATTAGTGCATAGAACAGTAGAAATCAATATGTAGAAACAGTCAGAATGATTTCAACTGGTCATCCAATTCACTTTGATTACTTGAGAGAGAATTACAATTCTAGTGATTGAATAATAATGACGATTAACCTATTCTAAACACATAATAGGCTATATATACCATGGGCCCTACACAAGCAAGCCCATGGCCCGTTACATATTAAAGGCTTAAAAAGAATAATAACAATATAGCCCTTGAACTTCTATTCAATCTGAATTTATCCCAAACAAATTTTTATGTTATATGTAGCACAATAAGGATTAAGGGACATAGTAAATGACCATCAATGACTTTAAAAGCATGATGCTTACCCCTTCTTCAGTGTTAAAATAGTTGTGAATAGCATTCTCAATCAACCCACCACCACAAGACACAAGATCCCATCATGACACATATCTACATCTCTAAGCATCTCTTAGGGTCCATTCTGTGTAAGCTGCTTGATCAAGAGAAAAAAAAGATAATTTCAACCAAAAAATATAAAAACCCAAAATTAAAATGTCATCTCATCAGTTCAAAATCCAATTAAAACCAAAAACCTAAATTCAAATAAAAACTACATTAATAGTAATCAGTTGCAGAAATCCTCACATTGCTTCTCAATCCATGAAACCATCTTCCTCCTCCCCCTTGTCTTCCTGTTTTCTTCATCTCCTTCGTTTGCAGGTCCACAGTCTTCATCAACTTTTTCTAACCAAAATTTCCAAGGCTCATCTGGAATATCATCGCAAAACCTCAAGTCCTATACACTAACCCATCGTATCTCAATCCTCTGGCACCAATTTCTACAAAACCACAAGCAGCACGGAGACGTGTGATGGTGAAACCCTAAGAAGAAACAGTGAACCGTGGTGATGGTAAACCCGTAAGTGATGGTGAAAGGAAATCGATTAAACCCTAAACCCAAATCGATGGTGAAAACAATCACCAAACAATTCATACAAACTATACAAAACAATCTTAGTCATTAATCAAGTCTAATAAGTATATAATTTTATTATGTTTCCTAATATAAAGTCATGATCATAATTAATGAACCTTATCATCTTCCATTTATATCTCAATCATAATTAATGAATTATGATAATTATCCACACACATATATATATATATACATATATATATATATATATATATAGAAAGGTTCAAACGAGAACGCTAACTATTTAAGAAAAAACGCGTGGACGACCGCCCATGTACAAAATCACATGTGATTTTGTACAAAATCATATGTGATTAAAATTCTGGACCCGCGCGGTTTGTCCCGCAGTTTGCAAAGCGCGCGGTTTGCAAAGCGCGCGGTTTGTCCCGTGGTTTGTCCTGCGGTTTGTACTGTGAATCACATATGATTTTGTACATGGGCTACCGTCTTCGCGTTTTCTTAAATAGTTAGCGTTCTCGTATGAAACCACCTCTCTCTCTCTCTATATATATATATATATATTATATATATATATATATATATATATTGTTACTAATATAATTCGTACGCATTGTTTGGTTTGTATAATTTATACGAATTATTTGATCTAATAAATATACCGATATACATAAAATAACTCAATCCTTTCATTTTTTTATTACATTTTATTGTTTTTTATATATTATCAATATTTAAACATATCAAAGTATTACTTATATTACATGTTTAATACTTTTTTTTTAAATTACTAGAAGGGTTCTCGCGCAATACAACGCGATATATCTTGATTTTAATTTTTGTTTTATTTTTTATCATTCGATTTTATAAATGGTTTTGTGTAGTTTTGAAAATTATAATTTTTTTTACGAATGTGTACAAATAATGACGCTTAAGAATTAATTAGGTAACTAATGAGAATTAAAGAATGATGTTTTTTAGGGGTTTACCGTTTGAGAATTTGTAGGGAGTTGGAGATAAGGACTAAAAGAAAGGAGTTGGAGATAAGGACTAATTAATTAATTAGCATTAACAGTGGTACATAAAGTTTCGTTAGTTGTTTTTAAAAGATTTTAGATAATCAGCATTAATAGCAGTACATAAGGCTTTATTAATTGTTTTTACGAGTTTTTTAATAAATGTTTAATAATATAGTATAGATATAGATAACATTTATTGTCAAATATTCCTTATTATTACTTAACATATATTTTAATATAATTGTTTTACTTTTTTACATAAATAAAAATTAAAAATAATGTGACCATGGTTATAAAAAATATTAAATAAATCCAATATTATAAATAAGAGGAAACTATGAAACAATACTTATAAAATAAAATAATTAAAAACTTACTAAAATTGTTAATATATCTAACATGTTGTGGATACCAATATCAAGTGCAATTAACGAATCAACACAATAATATCAACACAAACAAGATGAATCGTGAATTGAAAGTAGAAATCGTTTGAATACTGTTTAGCCGTACAAGGTAATTAGGAAATAGTAATTAGGTCATTAAACCCTAATTCTAACTTGTCATCCATATTTATACCTCCTTAGGGATATTTACAAGAAATGTCAATATTGGTCCCTGAACTTCTATTCAACAATAAATTGAGGCCTACCAATCTCCCCCTTTTAATTGAAGTTCAATTTCACGCTAGTTTGGGACGTATCCCTTGCGGATGGCAAATAGTATCTCAAAGTACCGAATGGAGTTTCTGAACTCAAGCCTTTCTTCGATCTCTTTCAGCATTTCTTTGGCAAGGTACTTCCTCAGATTGACGATATTTTCTGTTGAGTCCATCTCTTCTTCAACAACTATACTTCTCAGCACTATACGGATTTCCATCAATGTTCCTTGACTGAACTTATGCAATTCACTGACCCTCATGAAGCGCTTTTCTTCCTTCTCATTTAGATACACTATTTCAGTCTCGGGCTTTGACAATAGAGTGTGTACCTGCAAGTCTTCAAGGTCGGGAAGAGTCAGATTGGGCTTGAGCACGTTGACTTTTCTTAGGTTGCTTTCAATCCCCGTCTGAAAATCATTAAAGTACGATAAGGTGCTTGTGCTCTTCATGAAGCGTTTGATGGTTTCGAGAGCTTTGGTGTAAGGAAGTGGTCTGATGGTTCAAGTTCTTAGCTCACACAGGATAACCGGAAAATCTTTCAGATTCATATTTCTGAAACCAACCTCTGAGAAGACTCATTCTCTTCCATCTTCTCTTTTGACCGTGAACACGGGGAACCATACCTTCAGAACTTTGTCAGACACAATTTCAACGATCTCTGTAATCCGATGATTCGTTCTGACTTCGCTCACCATTCAACTTCTCTTCATCACTTCCAGAGACGGAGTTCGAATCGTTTTATCCAAGTCTGATACCCCATAACACATGACTGGGTCGAGCGGCCTGATCCAATGAACACAAATTTTCTTCTAAGACTCTTCAAGGTAGGGCACCAAGATCCGAACTCTCTCCCAACGAACCGGTTGGTTAGGTTGAGGTTGAGTCCCTTTTGGTTCTGGAATCGATATCTCAGAAGATGTTCCTGCAGTATCATGGTCCGTATGCTGGGTTTCGGTTACCTGTTAGCTCTGAAGAAGGAACTGGTCATAATCATTTTCATCCATTCTTTCATCATCTGAGTAGTGCCACAGTGAATCTGTCTCAGACTGAATGGCTACCATGGTTTTTTCACTCCATATTTGTTCTGTTTCTGGATCAATTTCTGATTCGTCGTCTATGAATTCCAGATCCGCTCATTCAGGAACCGTCAGCATCAAAAACTCCTTTGTTTCTCCCTCGGGCTTTTCAACCACCGGGTTTGCTTACTCAGGCACTTGTTCTTCTCTGACTGGTGACGATAACTCCATATCCTGAACCATATTCTAATCTTCACATTGGTTGAGTGGCTGGGTGTCAGCTGGAGTTTCGGTGATTGACACTGTTGTTTGAGGTTGTCAGCTCGGTCAATCTGTGGCGCTTCTCCCCCTCATGCAGATCAGGATCATCCTGATCATCATGCTTTCGTTTCAAACCCTGAGTTTAACCCTTAGACGTGGTTTCAAGGCTGGCAACCCTGTCTAATAAAGTGGAAAGAGTGCGCTGAACATCGTTTAGTGTGGTGGTATGGTTGTCAAGTTTTGAATGTATTTGGGCTTGGGAATCTGGTTGAGTGTTTGGGGGTGGTATTTGTGAGCGGAGGAGACTCACGAGGTCAGTTTCGGTGGATGTATCAGTGGTGGTTTGGGACAAGACCTTGTCTAGTAGGGCGGCTTTCAGGGCGTCGATGCTCATGTCCGTTGTAGAAGCTTTATGTTGCGGTGGTGGAGTCGGTGCTTGGACTGGTGGTTCGGTCATCACTTCTCTCCTTTTGATGGACCTTTTTTAAGGAGTCAATTTCCTCCGTTAACTTTGTCAAGATCTCAGTTTGGATAGCCTTTAAGGCGTCATCCAGGGTTTCTGTAAAGCCCGTGTCCCGGTAGGTATATTTTTTTTTATGTTAAATCTTTCTCTTAACGTTGCTTGTTAACGGGGTTAGGCGGCAAGGACTTTAATTGTTAAAAAGGTTGGGTTAGGAGGCCAAATGTGGAACTTAAATTACAGGGACCTTTGTTGTAATTATTCAAGAGTGTGCATGGATCGGCCCATAGGAAAGGACCGACCCCCTCTTGTTTCCTTCTCGTTTTCTTGCCTCACACACAAAGGAAATCACCCAAGAAAACCCTACCCTTCTCCCTTCTTGTGCTCACGGCCGAAACCCCCCCCCCCTCTTGTCTTTTCTTCGCCACCGCCGAGAACCACCGCAACCGCCGCTGCTGTTTTCTGCCGGAGAGAGAGAGAGAGAGCGAGCGAGAGACAAGAGAAGCCGGAGTCATGTGTCACGGTTGTGTCGTCGCGAGGTAAGGTTTCTTTTCGTCTTGTTTCCTTCTTGCGTTGTTGCCGAAACCGCCACCGCCGCCGACCACAACTGCCGGAGGCGGCAGTGGGTAGTGATTGGTGTTGTCCAGCCTTCGTACGTCCGTGATATCTAAACCGTAACCCAATCGCGAAAACATTTAAACCGTTTTAAAAATCACTTTCTGTCCCTATTTTGCGTCGGCCATAACCTTTTCTCCGTAGCGCGGTTTGAGGCGAAACTGGTGCCCACGGTTCACGTTCTGGGTCGGGCACATTTTCCATGTTTTAGCGGAAATCTGGTTCGGCCTCTAGCTAGGTGAAAAAGTGGTCGTTTTTACAGCAGTTCATCATTTTATGTGAAGACGTCGTTTCTGTCACTGTTTTATTTCGTGCATAACTTTTCTGTCGTAGCTCGGATTGGGGAGAAATCGGTGCCCACGGTTCACATTCTGTGCCGGGCACACTTTTCATGTTTTAGCAGAAGTCCGGTTCGGCCTCTAGCTAGGCGTAATTTGACTGTTTATACAGCAGGTCCGGTTTTGTCAGATCGCGTTCCGTTTTAATAGTCTCAGTTTCTGCCACTGTTTTGGGAAAGCCATAACTTCTGCTAGGAATGTCGGATTGGGATGAAACCTATGCCAAAACATCGTTAGGAGGTGTATAATATGTCCTTGGAACCCTAACTCTGAGCATTTTCTGGTTATGAAATTTAATTGAGGATTTTCTGGGTTTATGGAGGTCGGAACAGGTCCCGAACAGACCTGTTTGGTTAGACCGAAAAGTCGTTTTAGTGACGGATTTAGTGTGCGTCGTATTTTAGGGTCCGGGTCTCGTGTTAATACTTTTTAACGTTCGTTTAGGTGTTGGGAAGTGATCTTGGATTTGTGGAGCTTGAATTAGTAATTGTGAGCTAGGCGCGCTTACGAGGTGAGTTCTCTCACTATATCTAATAACGGTTGTTTTATCATTGCTGTAGTACGTGTGTGGTAGCTTTATGTGATTGTGTTGTGGAACTAGATAGTGGGGTGTCTAGTTGATACTATGTTGTCATGTTAACTCGGTGGGACCGAGGATCCGGCGGGGCCGGAGATTTTATACGCGGGTGGCGTAGAGACTCGGTGGGACCGGGGATTCGGCGGGGCCGGAGATGTTATCATGTGGTCGGTGGGACCGACTTGTGCCTTTTAAGTGGGTGGGTGTGGATATACATGTTTATGATTTGTTCGTAGACCTGTATGATCGTTTACGTGTCACTATCTGTTATAGGGGTAGTGTGGAATAACTGTATTATATATGGTGGTTGAATTCACTAAGCTTCGTGCTTACCCTTTCCCAATAAATCATTCTTTCAGGTGCAAGTAGCTCCAAGGCGTGACAGGTACACACTGGCGCACGGGAAGAGCTGACTTTTTTATGACTTTAATTTCTAAAACAATTATTCCGCTGTTTATTATTCGTAATAATTTTATTTGATGGTTTGCAACTGAAACGTTGGGATTATTAAATGCGTTTTTATTAATGAAGGGTTACTTTAAAATTTTAAAATTTCTTGTAATTTTTGGGACGTTACAACTTGGTATCAGAGCACGGCTTGAGTGAATCAAACGCATTTCGGTGTGTTTGATCTCAAGTTTGCGGCTATAAATTTTTTTTTAAGTTTTTGGGAAATAAAAAGTAGGAAAAATCCGTTTGAGGAACGGTGATCGAGGGCGCAGTGTGTACAGTCAGCCGGAGCCAAAGGGGAAATGTACATTACTTAGTGTTGTATTGCTTTCTAGATCATAGGGTATGCATGCTAGATTGCCTGTTGTTGACATTATGCTGTATGATGATTGCTTGCTAGTAGGAATCAATGCTAGTTATAGTAGGTTGTTAAGTGAAGGCCCTATAGGTTGTATGCAATAAGAATCATATAGCCTTAGAATATTTGATTTAGTTCTATTGCGCAGCTCTTGTTTGAGTCTAACCGTTCTAGGATAGGATCTTGTATTCGAATGTCTATTTGATTCACGCTGCATGCGACTGGGCATTCGCGATGCAACTTGTTATGGCTAATAGGGATTCTGTGGTAGCAAGGGTAGTGGGATGAGACGAAATTCCTAGTGAGCTGGGAAGAGTGTTTATATATGAGTATGTATGCTAGATTGCTTTCTAGAACATAGGAGTATGTGTGCTAGATTACTTGGTTCTTATTACACTATACTGCATGTTTGTTGTTTGCTAATAGGAGTCCATGCTAGCCCTGATAAGTTGTTAAGTGAATGCACTACAGGTTGTATGCGGTAGGAACCAAATAGCCTTAGATTGTCGGATTTAGTTCTATTGCGCAACTCTTGTTTGAGTCCAACCGTTGTAGGATAGAATCTTATATTCGAATGTCTATCTGGTTTTACATTGTGTGCGACTGTGCATTCGTGAGGCGACTCGTCATGACTAGTGGTGATTTCGTCATAGCAAGGGTAGTGGATTTGGGTGGAATTCCTATGGAGCTAGGAAGAGTGTGTACATATGCCGGTGCGGGCATATGTGTGTAGTTATCGGCGAGAAACTACTTGGACCCATCGGATGGAACTCGGAACGAGTGATGATAGGTGTGGAAGGTAGTAGTAGAGCTCCTACTATCGGAAACACAGGATCAATGCTCGAGTCGGGGAAAGTCACGAGGAATCCAAGGAGTTGAGCGTGAGCGTTGTTAGTATGAGTTATTATGTGCTAATAACTCGTTGTAATATCTACCCAGAATAGCCATCACAAGGAGGAACGACTACAGTAAACCTAGTAGTACAGGTGTGTACTTGTTTTGCTTTGATGGGATGATCGTTGGGGTAGTGTCGAAGGTTATAATTTAGTAGTCGTTGGAATAGAAGGACGACTCTAGTATTAGTCACTTGGAGTGACGATGAGGATGATGTTTGTTTCGGGCCAAGATGGATGATTGTGCTAGAATCATAGGCTTATAGAGCCGACTTTGATTGAGGAAAAATCGTAGGGATTATTTGACGTAATTTCCCAACTTGCCTAAGAGGTTTAAATGTCCGGATGACGTTAGTGGATCGGAGAGATTTGGAGGAGTAGGAGTCGAAGCGTAGAATGCCGACTGAGTCATGCACAAAGTTTGATTTTTAATTAGATTGCATTAACAAATTCTTGTGTTTCAAATCATTTTATGGATGGTGTTTTGGAATTTTGGGAAATGTTCAGCACACACACAAGATTTTGAAATATGGTTTTGAAAGTGTATGAAATCGTTTTATCACGGGAGTGCAAACTTTGTTAGAATTTGTCTCATTTCTTTATTTTTCCAACGGTTCTTTCGGGTAAGATGATATCCGTGTTTTGTGGTGTTTAAAATGTCGGGCAAGTGACTACGGCTTGTGACTTTAACATTGGAACTCCTCCACATATGTTAGAGTTGAGGCGGAAAGTTACATTCCACGATGTCTGTATAAAGCTTTTTGAGTGATTTGGTTAAAATAAGTTTTGTTTTACGGCATGTTGAGTCGTGTGGGTTTAATTTCACGAGGTGCATATCTTATTTGTTTATGTGACCATTTGGGGAAATCTTGGGAATCAATTTAAAGAACCCCACCTTTTGAGATTTTATGAGATTTTAGTCGATATTTTCAAATGATGAAAACAGATTGGTTTTTATTTTTAAGTTTGAAACTTACACGAGATAGTTGTGTTATAACAAAAATATATTTGTAAACCGTTTCATCGTTTTGTATGACTAGCCGACGTGCATAAGATTTGTTAGTGAACCCTGTGCCACAACATTTTTGTTGAAAAAAGGGAAATTTTGGGGTCAAATGTCGTGGAACTGATTTTGAAATTATGTGCACGCTTTTGTCGCACCCGGTGTAAGGTCGAGCGGTTACTTTAAATACATGTCCTGAGTCAATTCATACTAGAACCGTGACGGTTCATTTTCAAAGAAATTATCTATTTCGCTTTACGTTTTGTGAGTAAACTAAGCTGCAATGAAATGATTTTCGACCTGATTTTCATATGTGTGACGAGCATGTCCATTTTTGCGTAACTACCGACCTGGTAATAGTAGTTTTATTGCTTACGGTCTTTTTGAAATGAAAAATCTTGACGTTGAGAATATTTTGTAAATGATTTTGTCAACCATTTGGGAAGTGCGTTTATAAGTGTTATGTGTCATTTTGAGAATTTTAAGGGTGTGAGTCCTTTTCAAAAACTCTTTGGTTTAACCCGTGTCGAGGTTGGGACTAATGTTGATTTTAGAGTATTGCTTGCTTAAATTTTATTTAAACGCGTTTTTGACCGACTTATGGGTCTAACAAGCGTGGAGCATTTTGCTCGGTTTTGACTTTGAGGTAGTTGTGGGTCAATTGCACGGTTTTTAATGGCTCGATGTGAAGTTTTGTTGATGGGTTGCTTTGTTGCACAGTTTTGCACTTATTGCACGTTGAGTATTTACATGTTTGGGTGAGTGAGTCATTCCAGGATAGGCATGTTGTTGGTACATTGTTTGCATTGGATCCTTGGTCATGTCAGTCAGTCGTTGGTAATGGTCGGTTGGGTATCTCGGGGTGGGACCCCGGTATCCATGTGTTATGACTTTGACTTTCCAGTAAGCATTAAGAGGATACAGTCTTGGGCACTTACCTGAGAGGTAGTTCCGATGTGCCGGGACTTGAGACGTACCTGGGAGGTAGGCGTTAAGGCGTATCTTGATACAGTGTAGTTAGGTTTCCTAGAGCGAGCGTGGAGGATAAGTAGACGGTGGAAGCTTGGGTATTCCACACGGGTTGTTAGTGTAGACCGAATAGTGTCGGTTAAGGGAATGATGCCCTTTGTAATTAAGAGAATAAATGCGCAGTCACCTTTTTGAAGTAAGTAGTATATTAGGGCGTCGACTTTTGGGCTTAAGGCCAAACACCTTTAGTGTAATTGGAGATTTGTAGCCGATTTTAAGATATTTATGGTGATGGTAGTAGTAACTTTGAAATGCTCACTTGTGATGAATGGTTATGGGGGAATGACCTTCGTGGGTGATTATAAATTTGCTGGTTTGGGTGAAATAAATTTCGGGAGTCTATTAGAACTCGTGGAAGTTAATCGACAGTTAATGGTAGGAATGATCGGATTCGAGTATCCTGTATAGTATATTGGTGAGCACCTTTAGAATGGTTAGAGCTTGAAATTTGAATCGGGATGTATGAAATATCTAAGGTTGGGAGACAACCGAAGCCGTTTGACTAGGAATGATTCCAGTATTTGGAGTGTTCCTTCGATCGTAATCCCAGTGTCCTTGAAGAAGTTTTGTTAGTAAGGAAAGTATTCAAAGAATGTTTAGTCGGTGTGAGAACTATCTGGAATTATTCGCGGACGTAGACTTCGGGGACGAAGTCTAATTCAAGCGGGGGAGAGTTGTAAAGCCCGTGTCCCGGTAGGTATATTTTTTTTATGTTAAATCTTTCTCTTAACGTTGCTTGTTAACGGGGTTAGGCGGCAAGGACTTTAATTGTTAAAAAGTTTGGGTTAGGAGGCCAAATGTGGAACTTAAATTACAGGGACCTTTGTTGTAATTATTCAAGAGTGTGCATGGATCGGCCCATAGGAAAGGACCGACCCCCTCTTGTTTCCTTCTCGTTTTCTTGCCTCACACACAAAGGAAATCACCCAAGAAAACCCTACCCTTCTCCCTTCTTGTGCTCACGGCCGAAACCCCCCCCCCCTCTTGTCTTTTCTTCGCCACCGCCGAGAACCACCACAACCGCCGCTGCTGTTTTCTGTCGGAGAGAGAGAGAGAGAGCGAGCGAGAGACAAGAGAAGTCGGAGTCGTGTGTCACGGTTGTGTCGTCGCGAGGTAAGGTTTCTTTTCGTCTTGTTTCCTTCTTGCGTTGTTGCCGAAACCGCCACCGCCGGTGGTGGCTGCCGCCGCCGCCGACCACAACTGCCGGAGACGGCAGTGGGTAGTGATTGGTGTTGTCCACCCTTCGTACGTCCGTGATATCTAAACCGTAACCCAATCGCGAAAACATTTAAACCGTTTTAAAAATCACTTTCTGTCCCTATTTTACGTCGGCCATAACTTTTTCTCCGTAGCTCGGTTTGAGGCGAAACTGATGCCCACGGTTCACGTTCTGGGTCGGGCACATTTTCCATGTTTTAGCGGAAATCTGGTTCGGCCTCTAGCTAGGTGAAAAAGTGGTCGTTTTTACAGAAGTTCATCATTTTATGTGAAGACGTCGTTTCTGTCACTGTTTTATTTCGTGCATAACTTTTCTGTCGTAGCTCGGATTGGGGAGAAATTGGTGCCCACGGTTCACATTCTTTGCCAGGCACACTTTTCATGTTTTAGCAGAAGTCCGGTTCGGCCTCTAGCTAGGCGTAATTTGGCTGTTTATACAGCAGGTCCGGTTTTGTCAGATCGCGTTCCGTTTTAATAGTCTCAGTTTCTGCCACTGTTTTGGGAAAGCCATAACTTCTGCTAGGAATGTCGGATTGGGATGAAACCTGTGCCAAAAGTTCCCATTCTGAGTATAGTAAGGTTCTTATGTTTTGCGGAAAAACCAGTTCGGACCGTAGCTAGTGTCAAACTGCTGTTTTATAGCGAAAGGTGCTGTTTTTCGCTGTGCAGTTAATCAGTTTTGTAAAATCCATAATAAATTGTAGAAAAATCGTTAGGAGGTGTATAATATGTCCTTGGAACCCTAACTCTGAGCACTTTCTGGTTATGAAATTTAATTGAGGATTTTCTGGGTTTATGGAGGTCGGAACAGGTCCCGAACAGACCTGTTTGGTTAGACCGAAAAGTCGTTTTAGTGACGGATTTAGTGTGCGTCGTATTTTAGGGTCCGGGTCTCGTGTTAATACTTTTTAACGTTCGTTTAGGTGTTGGGAAGTGATCTTGGATTTGTGGAGCATGAATTAGTAATTGTGAGCTAGGCGCGCTTACGAGGTGAGTTCTCTCACTATATCTAATAACGGTTGTTTTATCATTGCTGTAGTACGTGTGTGGTAGCTTTATGTGATTGTGTTGTGGAACTAGATAGTGGGGTGTCTAGTTGATACTATGTTGTCATGTTAACTCGGTGGGACCGAGGATCCGGCGGGGCCGGAGATTTTATACGCGGGTGGCGTAGAGACTCGGTGGGACCGGGGATTCGGCGGGGCCGGAGATGTTATCATGTGGTCGGTGGGACCGACTTGTGCCTTTTAGGTGGGTGGGTGTGGATATACATGTTTATGATTTGTTCGTAGACCTGTATGATCGTTTATGTGTCACTATCTGTTATAGGGGTAGTGTGGAATAACTGTATTATATATGGTGGTTGAATTCACTAAGCTTCATGCTTACCCTTTCCCAATAAATCATTGTTTCAGGTGCGAGTAGCTCCAAGGCGTGACGGGTACACACTGGCGCGCGGGAAGAGCTGACTATTTTATGACTTTAATTTCTAAAACAATTATTCCGCTGTTTATTATTCGTAATAATTTTATTTGATGGTTTGCAACTGAAACGTTGGGATTATTAAATGCGTTTTTATTAATGAAGGGTTACTTTAAAATTTTAAAATTTCTTGTAATTTTTGGGACGTTACAGTTTCCTTGTAGACAAACTTCAGGACACTAACGCCTGGCGTACGTAGACTGCCAGTTGTAATAACTACGGTGGACTTACTCTGGGTGTTCCGGTCGAGTCACAAAGAATGTCGACATTAGCCGTACTGAGTTGAAGTGTCCTAGCCGAAGAAAGTATATTATCAAGTGGCTCTAGACTCAAATATGCATCGAAAGAAGTCGAGAACTGGGGCATGATTCTCTTGTTTCAACACCGGAACTCTCCAAGTGAGAGACATGTGGAAGTTGTGCTACGACCCCGTGTACAATTGAAACCAGAGTCTTTTGAGAGACTACTAAGTGGCCGAGGAGGGTGTGCAAGTGCGTTGTTAGGTCCACAACGTCTTTTTCAGTACGTTGTCCCAACGAATGAGACGGGGTAGTGGATGTGGCGACCTGGCTTAATGGAGACTAGTTGGGGTCAATCTGTGTAGATTGCCTCTTCGCTCTATATCACTCATTATTTTCTTTACTCCTCCATTTCCTCACTCGCTCACTTTCATTTTCATTTTCGACTATAACTCCCTCCGTTCTCCTTATCTTTCCAGTGATGGCTTGGGTTCTTTGAATGGGTGCAAGACGAAACTGATCGTCATTTTGATCATCCGAGTCAGTTCACTCATCATGTGATCCAGGGGACCCTGATTCAGAACCGTACTAAGAACTCGATTCAGAACCGGATTATGATCCCGAAGCTAAACCAGGTTCAGACCCAGTGGCAAATTCAGATGCGGAGCTAGGATCACTGCTGGAGGATGATGCTTGTTGTTTCTATGCAGCCTCATGCATAATGTCGACGACTTGCACATCATGTAAAGTTGGGTCATCCTCCTGGATTTGGGTGGATGTGTGGGGTAGGGTGGTAGGGTGACAAGACGATCTAGCTTCGTCTGTTAATCTTTCAGCACCGCCCGAGTCTGTTTTCCTCACAATGTTTTCTCTCGACACACCATGTCCGGGATCCCCTACAATGGTTGAGTTCTTTCGAATATCCCAATGCATGCATTTCTTGGCAGAGCATTGCATTAGAGACCGGGTTGTCAAATCTGACTCTGCCAAGAATGGAAGTTGTGTCTGGTAACTGGAGGACCTGGCGGAATAAGTCCCTCGTGATGATCACCGGTGTTGTGTCAATCTGGCCTTCAAGTACAGTTTCGGGCCCATGAGCAAAAGAGGTTAGGGACCTCCCAAGTTGTTGCACATACACCTTCGGAACCTCAGCAGTTGTCGTCAGTGCATAGTTAAGAGAATGGCCCTTCAAGATCTCGATCATTACGGGACACTAGCAAAGGATTAATGTCGTGTCCAGATGGTAGTTGTTCGGTGTGATCGGTAGGTTTGGCCCGACCGGTAGGAGCCGGCATCAGCATTGTGATCCGGGATGTTTTGTTGTGTCATTTGAATGCCAGTTTGGACAATGTTTCTCGTGATTTAGATTTTCCTGGATTTTCATTGGAACCGGGAAACAAAATGGTCCCAGAAAACCAACCTACTCGGGAGTCAGATTGACCCGGGGTCGGGAAAGATAAAGATCCGGAACAATTAAAGTGACCAAACAATATGGGACCCGGGAATGACCAAACCCGGAACTAAGTCCGGGACCGGTCGTATCCCGGGACCTTATTGGAACCGGGGGCCGAACTAAGTCGGGGTCGGGATTCGGACCAGGAAACTACCCGGGACCCGGGACCATGAGGCTATGCGGGAAACTTTTTACCCGGGAAACGTCATAACCGGGAGATGTAACCCCGGTCCCGGGAGATGGCGAATCCTGGGATTCTGAAGAATCAGGGAAACGCAACCCCGGGGTGAAGCCGATAGTCAGCGTACCGGGTTTCGATCGAATAAATCATAAATCTAAGTCGATGAAATCAAATCAGTAATCGATATGCATCTCATAGGCTTCGTCGACCCCTGAATCGATGTCTATGGGGATCGATTCAAAGAAAAATCGCTAGCCAACGGGTTTCTAAATCTAGTCGGAGCAACCAATGGAGATTCGGGAGATATCGATCGTCCAAACCACGAAATATAATGAATGTGTGCGATTGACTATGGATTTGATGAGTTTAGAATACATACCTTAGATCAAGGAGTTGAAATCTGACACTGATTTGAGCAAAGACGAGGATCGTGAGCAGAAGTTGGTCCGGGAAAGGTTTAGGCGCGAATGATTTTGAAAAAGTGAATGAATAAACAGGGAAATTGGTTTATATATGGCCGGACCCGGGAGTGGGTTTCCCGGATCCGGGTAGTACCCTCTTTCGGTCTCGACTTCTCTCAAGTTTTGGAAATTGTCAAAATTAGTCCCTTAAGGTTGAATACTACTCACTTCTCCCCCTCAACTTTTGAAAATAACAATTCTCCCCCTTGACTTTTCAAAATATTTCTCCCCCTCATCTTTGCAAAAAAATCAATTTCTCCCCCTCAACTTGAGAAAATTTCATTTCTCCCCCTTAACTTTTCAAAAAAATAAAGAGTAAACTGCAATTTTGGTCCCTGTGGTATGTTGTTTTTCTCACCTTTGGTCCCCAGAAAATTTTTGTTGCAAAAAAAACCCTGTAGTATGTAAAAGTGCTCGGTTTTGGTCCCTGATGAGTAACACCGTTAATTGCAGCTGTTAAATGCCTCCCATGTGCCTTGCACATGAGGGTATATATGACTTTTACAAACACCAGACCACATGGACCAAATTTGCAATTTACTAGTTTGTTATTATACTATTTATTTAAAATATAAAAATTATATTATATATTTAATAAATAAATATCACATGATTTAAAAAAACATATTTAGTAAAATGACAAAATTTTAGTTAAGTAATAATTTGTTTACGTTTTGTCAACTAAAATTAATAAATTTGTTACTCTTAAATAATTCATTAATAATTTGTTACTCTAAAATAATCCAAAATTGCATTATTTATATAGATAATCAAAATTGTGTAACAACAACCAAGATGAATTTTAATTATTTATATAAATATGCAATTTTGATTATTTATATAACATATATAATATATAATATAAAAAATCTAGCGCATATTAAAACGATTTATGAAATTACCTTTAAAAAGAGTAATTATAACTAAATTTACGTCTTACTGAACTCGAGTTTCTATTAGATTTTTTAAATAAATTAAAGCATGTGAATTTTGTTAGGGATATTTTAGAAAGGAGAGACCAAAAAACCATTGAAATAATTCCAACACATTATTCAAAAAAATGAAGAATCAAAATTCATAATCTTTACAAAATAATCACATTTAATTTCAACAAATTTTCTATTTTTGAAATTAAAACTTTAATTATATAATAAAAAATATTATATAAAAGACCTCCAACCCGTTTTTGTATTTCTATTGTTGATCCTCTTTCTCAAATATTCTAAAAGGATTCTTATCAAAAAATGAATGTTTTTATAATATTTTTATTGAACAATTTATTTTATATTAAAAGTGAAATTTAGTGTAAACGAAAATATAAATTATTTTAGAATAAATTTCCAATTAATTAAATAATATTACTAGAGAGTAAACAAATTATTAATTAATTAATAGTTATTTTAGAGTAATAAAATTATTAATTACTTTTTTTAGAGTAACAAATTGATTAGTTTTGGTTGGCGACACGTAAACAAATTATTACTTAATTAAAATGTTGTCATTTTACTAAATATGTTTTTTTTAAATCATGTGATATTTATTTATTAAATATATAATATATTTATTAGCTTTTAAATAAATAGTATAATAACAAAATAGTAAATTGCAATTTTGGTTCCTATGGTGGTTTTTGTAAAAGACATATATACCCTCATGTACAAGGCACATGGGGGGCATTTAACATCTACAATTAACGGTGTTACTCCTTAGGGACCAAAACCTAGCACTTTTGCATACCACGGGGTTTTTCTTGCAATAAAAATTTCCCGGGGACCAAAGGTGAGAAAAACAATATACCACAGGGACCAAAATTGCAGTTTACTCAAAATAAATTTCTCCCCCTCAAAAAAATCAATTTCTCCGCCTTAACTTTAGAAAGAATAGGAAGACTTACGTTGTTGTCTTGGACTTTGGTGTGGAACCTTCAGGAGCAGGTGTTAGTTGTACGAGAAAGATATACAGAAAACGAAGATTAACAGAGAAAAAAGGAAAACGGAATACAAGCAAAAAAACGAAATAAAAACGTAATCTATTTAGAAAATATAGAAATTTATACAACGATGTACCCGAGACACCTAGAATACACTGAGAGACAAGTGTACCTCGTACATATCCTATTGAAGTCAGGATATGAGTAAGAAACAGTTAAATCTTAGTGAATGGAAGGTGTTCCGAGTGCAGGGCTGGGTTAAGCTTTTAGATTTAAGATAGCCAGCTTGGACACAAGCTCTTAAATCGTTATTCGTCCAAGGCTTTGGTAAAAAGATCTGCTAATTGGTTTTCTGTACTTACGAAATAGAGTTCGATCGTACCTCGTTCAACATGATCCTTGATAAAGTGGTGCCAAACGTCAATGTGTTTGGTCTTCGTGTGTTGGACCGAGTTACTTGTGATGGCGATGGCGCTCTTCGATTCACAATATATCGGGATCTGCGAGTAGTGGAACCCGTAGTCCTTCAGTTGTGTGCGCATCCATATAACATGGGAACATCAACTAGCCACGACCACGTACTCCGCTTCCCCAGTGGATGTGGAGACACTTGTTATCATATTTGAGGCCCAGCTAACCAACTTGTCGCCATAGAATTAGACGTGACCCGTTGTATTTTTTCGATCGAGCATACTTCTCGCATGATCAGCGTCAGAAAATACCGTCAGTTCGAAACCTGTATCATCTGGGTACCAAAGACCAACATCAGCAGTACCTTTTAAATAACGTAAAATTCGTTTGATCACAGAAAGGTATGACTCTTTTGGTTTGGACTGAAATCGAGCACCCAAAAAGGTGGAAAAGATAATGTCCGATTTACTTGCCGTCAGATACATCAAAGAACCGAGCATTCCTCTATAGGTCCTAGTATCCACGTCCTTTCCGTTAGGACCGGCGTGTAACTTGGTACTTGGAGACATGGGAGTCTTCATGGGTGTACAATTTTCCATATGGAGTTTTCGAAGAATGTCCATGATGTACTTAGATTGATTGATGAATATCCCGGTCGATAGTTGTTTACCTTATAGACCGAGAAAGAAATTCATCTGACCCATCATACTCGTTTTAAATTGTGATTTCATAAGGACTGAAAAGTTATGACAATATATGGGGTTTGTTGAACCGAAAATTATGTCATTGACATATATTTGAATCAGAATAATATCCTTACCTTCTCTCTTTATAAAGAGAGTTGTGTCGATTTTACCTTTCGGGAACCCTGCCTTTGTGAGAAACGTGGATAGGGAATCATACCAAGCTCGCGGGCGCTTGCTTCAGACCATAAAGGGCTTTGTCGAGTAGGTACACGTGGTTTGGATGCGAAGCACTTACAAAACCGTCAGGTTGGGAGACGTACACCTCTTCCTTGAGTTTGCCATGGATGTCGTCTTCACGTCCATCTGGAAAACAGTGAACTTCTTGTGAGCGCCGTAAGCAAGAAACATGTGTATGGCTTCTATACGAGTGACAGGTATAAATGTCTCTTCATAGTCGATCCGTTCTTGTGGTCTGTATCCTTTTGCTACCAATCTGGCCTTGTTCCGAACGACGATCCCGTTTTCGTCCTTCTTGTTCTTGAAAATCCATTTGGTGCCGATGACCGTTTTGTTCTTCGGACGTGGGACCAAACGCCATACCTTGAGACTTTCGAACTCGTTCAGTTCCTCTTGCATGGCTATTACCCAGTCAGGGTCGTTCAAGGCTTCGTTGACCGACGTTAGTTTGATGTTGCTCAGGAAGATTGAGAAGAGGCACTCATTGCTCGTGGCATCCCGTTTCTGGATGTTGCTTAGTAGTGCCGGGGTGGTGTCTTCGGACTCCACGGTGGCTCTAGTCTGAACGAGAGCGTATGGGTCACCAATGATCTGGTCGGTCGGATGTGCTCTAGTCCACTTCCGGGTATGTGGTAGTGGGTCTGTGGACGGTTGAGAATTGTCCAGATCGATGTATGATCCTAGAGGAAGGCCATGTACTGCTTCTAGAGATGGAGTCGGATGTAGAGTAGTGACGGCCGGTGATTGTCCAGGCACAATGTTTGACGAGGAAGCTTCAGTTGTGTCGTCATTGGATACTTTGTTACTTGTCTCTGGGGAATATGTAGGTGATGGAACCGTTGGGGAGTCGGTTGATGAGTCCGTATTCGTGCTGGAAGACGGTTGGAAGACGGCGATGAGTTGACCAATGGTGTTAAGGGTGACTCCTCCAAAGATGTTGAGTTGGGGGATGTAGAAGGACCAATGATATGTGAAGATACCACAACAGCTCCTTCTACATTCAAAGAGTCATCATTAGTGGTAGTAGGAATATAAAAATCATTGTAAAAATGCTCAAATAGTAGATCTAAATCAGAACGACGTGTCTTTGACGAAGTGGACGAAGAAGGATCTACTGAAATTTATGCGGTTGCCGATCAAGATTGATCGGAAGCTAGCACTTCTGTTAACGCGGGTTCTGAACTAAGGTGTTCATAAGCCAAATTGACCAATTCGTCGAAGGTCACGTTTACGTTTTCTAGAACAGATTTTGTGGTCTTGTTGTAGACTCGGAACGCCTTAGAAGAAGTTGAGTAGCCGATGAAGATCCCCTCGTCTGCCTTTGGGTTAAACTTGCCGAGATCATCCTTGTCGTTCTTCATGAAGCACTTTCACCCGAATGCGTGGAAATAATTGGTGTTTGGGATGCAGTTGTTGATGATCTCATAAGGCGTCTTGTTAAAGCGTTTGTTAAGGATGGACCGATTATGTGTGTAGCATGCAGTGGCGACTGCTTCGGCCCATAAGAACGTAGCTAGCTTGTATCGGGTCAGCATAGTGCGTGCCGCTTCCACCAGTGTGCGATTGCAACGCTCCATTACGCCGTTTTGTTGAGGAGTCCCAGCAGTTGAGAAGGTGTGTGAAATCCCAACCGATGTGAGATAATCACCCAAGGTTCAGTTCTTGAACTCGGTGCCGTTATCTGTTCGAATCGATTGAACGGCGAGTTGCATGTTGTTTTGGACACTCTTCAGGTGGTTGATGAACAACCCTGAAGTCTCATCCTTAGAACGAAGAAATTTGACCCAGGTGTATCGTGAGAAGTTGTCCACCATTACCATCACGTATTTCTTTTGGTTGATGCTTTGTACCCTCATTGACCGCAGAGATCCATGTGTATGAGCTCTAACAGTTTGAAGGTACTTGGAACCGCTTTCGGTTTGTGAGTCGCCTTATTCATTTTGTCAATTTCACTGGCCGGGCATAAATGCTCTTTCTCGAACTTCAACTCGGGCATTCCTTTAACTAGACCACCTAGCACCAGCTTGTTTATGTTCTTGAAGTTGAGATGAGATAGCCGTCGGTTCCACAACCAATTCTGTTGAGTCGTTGCTTTTGACATAAGGCAAGATGCTTTATCGGTCTTCAAGGAGGCGAGATTGATCGTGTACAGATTCGTTAGGCGAGTACCGATGTAAAGCTCTGTCTCGTCTTCAGTTCAAATACTACACCGCTTCGCCTTGAAGTTGACTTCAAGATTCTTGCCGCAGAACTGGACGATGCTGGAGAGGTTGTGACCAAGGTCTTCGACGTAGGACACCCTCTTGATAGTTACGTTATCCTGGACTAGGTCACCGTACCCCATGATCGGAGCCACATTGTCATTCCCAATGTTGATCCAAACCCTCAGTGATTTGATAATGACCCTCTCTTAAACACTTAGTGAAAATTGTAAGTAAACAATATGTATTAGAGTTTCACTATCGCTGATGTACTAAGACTAATTTAGTACCGCTGATAGGAACTCTCGTTCTTTAGATTAAACATTCAGCGAACATTGTTCACCATAATGCTCTGAGCATGTTCAGTCCTTATGGTGATCGCTGATAAGTTAGTTGTTTACTTATGATCCCTGAAGACAAGTTTCACGTCAACTTAGGTTCTACGCTGAAGTCGAAGATCAAGCTCAAGAACCAGCGACAAGTCTCCTAATGAACTGATGTAGATCAGCGAAGACTCAAATTTGTCCACTCAACGTGAAGTATCAAGTACAAGACTTCAGCTATCGCTGAACTTTGTCATTCACTAACATAGAATGATAAAGCGCTGAATCAACGTAAGCTGATCATGAAGTCTTCCGTACAAAGTACTTTTGTCTTAACCACCCTTGCACGACTCCGTACGATATGTCAGAAAATAACCTCCTTAATGTCTGAAATCGTACAACCACTCTGATACTACACTGTTCAAACATGCGGCTACTAAGGTTGTCTACTAAAGTCAGACCCAACAACCAATGAGCTGTTGCCACGTGTAAAGTATAACTTCCATGCATTAAATGCATGCAGTATATAAGAAGGACTCCAGCTTCATTCTTGAAGCACTTGCTAACTCTGGTCAAGTCATCTTCTTATCTTGAGATAGGTTATTATTAGTAATTTCCTTCTCTTTCTTAGTGCAAGAAAACTTAGTGTTCCAACTTGTTTAGATTAGGATTTATTCCTTATCTTGTTCCGCAACAAACTGTAAATTGTTAATGATTTATCAATAAACAATTTAGAAAAGTAAAATCTGTGTATTTGTATTCAACCCCCCCCCCCCCCCCTTCTACAAACTTGTATAGCCCTTCGGGACCAACAAGTGGTATCAGAGCAGATTTGTTTAATCTCATAAACAAGATCTTATCTATACTAATCTTCTCGTTACTTGTAGAAATGACCACCAATACAAACACAAAATATATAGACAACTGTTTTCTTACACAATCCCCTAAATTCTCCAAAGATAGTTTAAATCTATGGAACGATATGATGATAAACTCAACTTTTCCTAAAGAATCCTCTAACCCCAGGTGTAGAGATGACAGGTATCAAAAGTTGAAAGAAGAAGATGCAAAGTTGAAAAGCTTTAAGAAGAAAGGCAAAGGCCTGATGGCTGACTATGATTGGGCTGACTCTGATGAGGAAGAAACATCTGACTCTGAAGATGATGAAGCCAATCTCTGTCTTATGGCCAAACTTGAAGATGTGGAAGAAAGTTCAGACATTCCCTCCACTTCAACCTCTGCTACTCAGGTATCACCTTCCTTCTTTACCAATATTGCAAATATTGATGAAGCTGATAGTCTTCGAAAGATCGATCTCTTGACGAGAAGTTTATATGAAGCCATGAATGGCAAAACAATAGTTGAAAATCAAAACCTTGATCACGCTGAACAGCTTAAAAACTGTCACCTTCAAATAGAAAATCTTTCTAAAATTGAAGAAGATTTTAAAGATCAAGCTCACCTAAATCAGCTAGTCAAAATCGAGCGCGAAGAAGCCATCGCTGCATTAAAAGCTGAAAAAGCTACTTTTGATGGATGTTATAATTCCTCAACAAAGATCACTGAGATAATTAAGTCTCAGGTTCCCCTGAGTGATAAACGTGGTCTTGGTTACAAAGCTGATACTCTAGAACCACCCATCCCTGAGGAAATCTCTACCTTAACTTCTAAAGGTAAAGAAAAAGTTATGTATCCAAATCCTACCTCAGTCTTTAAAAACAAAGGTAAAGGAATTTTCTTTTAATCAAAATCCTCAGAAGGGTATGTTTATACCTAAGCTGAATGCTTCTACAGCTTCAACGATTCATCCATCTGGTTCAGGGAACTAGAATACTGGATATGTTCAGCGTGGATATATTCAGCGATCTACTCCCAGAATCAAAGTGGATGTTACTGGTAAGAAATCTGAAGAACTGATAGTTCCTCCTATTTCCAATACCAAAGGTGTACTTGATGCTTGTCCTTCCAATTTTAAAAATATGGCTCAGCATGCAAATGGTCCTAGAACTACTTTTGGTTATAGGAAATGTTATCATTGTGGACTTACAAATCATATTGCTAGTAAGTGCCCTACAGCCACCAAAGCTGAAAAGATAGCTAAGGTGAAGATCATTGCCCCCAAGGCAAAGAAGCCCACTGAGGTTAAGAAATTAACCAAAGTGAAGACTAACAAAGCTGAATCTTCAAATGCTGCGAAGATAGCTGAACCTTCCATTCCAACTACTTCCGCTGACAAACGTGTACACATGGTTAAGTGGGTATCCAAGAAAAAACTAATTTTCCTTTGTAATGCAGGTTAAGAAGGGTATCTGGTATCTCGATAGCGGATGCTCTAGACACATGACTAGAAAGAAAAGCCTGCTCGCTGAATACAAGGAAGAGAAGGGTCCCCCTGTGACTTTCGGTGGAAATGGAAAAGGACATACCCGAGGGTTTGGTGTACTATCTAATGGTACAACAACCTTCAGAAGAGTCGCATATGTTGAAGGGATGAAGCATAATCTTCTAAGCATCAGTCAGCTTTGCGACAAGGATAACAAAGTAATCTTTACTAAGGAATCTTGCTTTGTCGCTGACAAAAAGGAGAAGATAGCTCTCAGCGGTTATCGTTTGGAAAATGTTTATGTAATAAACATGGACTCAACAACCACTGAGAACTCATGTTTTTTCTCAAAAGCCTCATCTGATGTCAACTGGCTATGGCATAAGAGGCTCTCTCATCTCAACTTCAAGACACTGAACACCCTTTCTTCAAAAGGGTTAGTCACTGGTCTACCTCAGCACTCATACGCCAAAGACTCTTTATGTTCAGCGTGTGAGAAAGGCAAGCAGACCAAAGCAAGCTTTAAGTTAAAGAAGAAATAGAACTATTACTGAAGCTGCACGTTCAATGCTCAGCAATTCTCACAACCTTTCTTCGGTGAGAACACCGCAACAAAACGGAGTCGCTGAAAGAAGAAATAGAACTATTACTGAAGCTGCACGTTCAATGCTCAGCGATTCTCACCTGCCTACTCAGTTTTGGGCAGAAGCTGTCAACACGGCTTGTTTTACACAAAACAGGTCGCTGATAGTCAAAAGATTTAATAAAACAGCCTATGAACTTTTTCATGGGAGAAAGCCTTCAATTAGCTTTCTTCACATCTTTGGATGTCAGTTTTTCATACTGAACAACAGAGATGCCCTTGGAAAGTTTGATCCTAAGGCCGTTGATGGAATCTTTCTTGGATATTCTTCAATCTCCAAAGCCTTCAGAGTCTTTAATCGAAGAAGACAAACTGTTGAAGAAACTATTCACGTCACTTTTGACGAATCCCGTTCAGCAAACTCTGAACCGTCTGCTGATACTGAAGAACTGAATCAATGGATGTTTTCTCATCTTGGTGATTCAGAAGATATTCCCACTCCTCATACTCATACAGTTGAAGATGATAGTCCTACTATCATCCCAAACATGCAGAATAGTGAAGCTGAAACATCATGGGTCTCAGCAGTTCCTTTAAACACTATACCTGCTTCTGAACCAAATGTCTCAGACATTCCATCTACTTCTCAGCAATCAGTGAATATAATGACATCTGCACCTACTCCTCGACGAAATGCAGGTAATATTTGTTTATTTGTTAACTTTATTTCTCTGATTGAACCAAAGAAAATAGATGATGCCCTCAAACATCCAAACTGGGTCAGCGCCATGCAAGAAGAGCTGACTGAATTCGAAAGAAACAACTTTGGAAACTTGTTCGAAGACCAACTGACAAAACAGTGATAGGCACTAAATGGGTCTATCGAAACAAGTTGGACGAACATGGAACTGTAACCCGCAACAAGGCTCGACTTGTTGCTCAGGGACACAGACAAGAGGAAGGCATAGATTACGACGAAACATTTGCTCCAGTAGAAAGACTAGAATCTATTCGTCTATTCTTAGCATACGCTGTACACAAAGACTTCAAAGTATATCAGATGGATGTTAAGTCAGCGTTTCTAAATGGAAAGCTGAATGAATAAGTCTATGTGGAACAACCTCCAGGATTCTCAGATCCTAAGCGTCCAGGTTATGTTTATAAAGTGGATAAGGCACTTTATGGCTTAAAACAAGCTCCTCGTGCATGGTATGACACTCTCTCTACTTATCTCCATATTGAAAATTTTGAGCGTGGTAAAATCGATAAGACTCTATTCTTCAGGAAAGTAAAAGGTCATATTATTCTTGTTCAGATATATGTTGATGACATTATATTTGGTTCTACTAACCCTGACCTTTGTACTCGTTTCGCTGATAGAATGAAAGAAGAGTATAAAATGAGCATGATGGGTGAGCTAACATATTTCCTTGGTCTTCAGATAAAGAAAAATGAAAAAGGAACTTTCATTAATTAGGGAAAGTATGTTAAAGATATGTTGAAGAAATTCGATTTAACTTAGAGTTCAGCTATGAAAACCACTATGGCACCACCGCTGACACTAGACAAGGATTCAAACGGAATACCTGTTAATGTCACGCTGTACCGTAGGATGATCGGCTCTCTCTTGTATCTTACAGCTAGCCGACCCGATATTATGTATGCAACCTGTTTGTGTACACGATATCAAGTTGAACCTAAGGAATCTCATATGACCGCTGTAAAGCGAATTTTTCGATACCTTAAGGGTACTGCGAACCTAGGTCTTTGGTATCCCAAATACTCAGGGTTTGATCTAATTGCCTATTCAGATAGTGATTTTGCAGGTTGCAAATTGGATAGGAAAAGCACTATAGGAGGCTGTCAGCTCCTGGGTGGAAAGCTGGTGAGTTGGACAAGTGAAAAAGCAAAACTCAGTGTCCACCTCCACAGCTAAAGCTGAGTATGTAGCCGCTGGAAGATGTTGTTCTCAGGTCTTGTGGATGAGAAATCAACTACTAGACTATGACCTTCAGCTCCCGAAAATTCAAATCTATTGCGACAGCACAAGTGTCATCGCTATAGCCAACAATCCAGTGCTACACTCAAAGACAAAACACATCGAAATCAGGTATCATTTTATCAGAGATCATGTGATGAATGGTGATATAGAACTTCATTTTATCCCAACTGACTATCAGTTAGCTGATCTGTTCACCCAACCTCTTGATGAGACAAGATTCAACTTTCTCATCAGCGAGCTTGGAATGCTGAACTTAGAAGAGTAAAATCTTCAGCGGTTCACATTTGATCAACGATAGGATAAAATCAACTTCTATAACCCATTCTATCATTCTCTCGGAACATAATTGATTCGCTGATATCAAGGTGTGTTTTCTCTCTCTTAATCGCTGACGTTCGCCTAGAACTCAAAGATTTCAAAACATCTTGCATCGCTGAATATCTCTTCCTTAATCAGCGATACTTTGAAATTTCTAAAACCAACACTGATATTTCTATTCAGTGCTTCATGTTTTCAAAAGTATCCCTAAGCTTTCAAAGCCTCAGAGACATCCTAAAATATGAAATGACAGTTGTGACGTCATCGCAACGGATAAGCCCTGGCACGTTCTTTTTCTGACACACGATTGCACGTTTCGTTTACCTTCCAATCAAATGCAAACACGTGTCCGTGTCATGATGAAAAACTTTCCCGCTCTAGTTTTTCTCTCTCTCTAATCTCTCTATATAAACACATTTTGGGTTTATATTTTTCTCTTTACGCGAAAAACTTCTCTTCCAAGCAAGAAAAAGATTTACTGTTGCATTTTGAGCTCTCAAAATTTCCAGAAACTGTTCATCTTATTCTTCTTCAACGAACCAGGTTAATATTTCTTTTATTTACTTGTTTCTTAAAACTTGTTAGTGATCTTCTCATTGTTTCTACAAGATCAAACAAAAGAACTTATTCAAAAATGAAATCATTTCTTTCATGGTTTTATGAACACAACCTTTCATGGTTGTTCTTCAAGTTTAATCGCAAATATCATAAACTTGTTCTTCATACGTTTTTCCAGAATCCTAATCCTCAAAGGAAACTGGATAACAAGACTTTTTATTGGGTTTGCATTTCTTTTTCAAAAACCAGAAAACCCTAATCTTCATTAAGACATTTTTGTCTGAATGAAATGGACAAAATTCGAACCATCTTATTGGAAAATCTTTCCACATTAAGATTATTCTTATTTGTTATATCTTTGGTTGAAATGATAATACAGCAATGGCATCTACTGATATTCCTACTGCTGAGAACACTGCTGCTGCTGAGGAACTGGAAATCACCAAGGCTCCTCAGGTCAAGTTCACGCTTGAGGAACTCGATTGGACAAAAACAAACAATCTCTATGCGCTTTTCAAATTTCCTCCTCGAAAGCAAGTCACATATCTGAATGATGCTGTGAATTTCCTCAAAACCTGTTGCCTCTCTACAGCCTTGACCATAACACCCCCTGCTCATCAACTACTACTATCTCAGTTCTGGTATTCTGCCAGACACACTCAGCTCACATCGACCAAAGACCCCACGAAGAAAATCGATTGCATCCTCTGTGACACTGATTTTGGCACCATAAAAATCACCCCTGCCATTATCCGAAAAGCACTGAGCCTTCCCATCGCCACAAAAGAAAAACCCTTTGTTTCTTTCCCTGACCACAAGAAACATGCTGATAGGGAAGCCATCACTGCATTCTTTGATGCAATGGGTTATGTATGGGAAACAGGGAGGGACAAGAAGCCTGAGAAGAAGCTGACCCTCATCAAGAAATCCAAAATGCCCAGCGAGATGAACTTCATCTTCGCACACTTGATAAGCTGCATAACTGCTAAGACCGACTCCTCTGATCAAGCCGCTCAACCACAGCAAGCAATGGGCTATGCATTGCTGAAAGGTCTTCATATTGACTGGGCCTCGATAATCTACGATAATCTAGTGCTCAGAGTAGTCTCTGCTGCTGACCGACCATCATGGGTTCCATATCCAAGATTCCTCAGCGTCGTCTTCCAAACCGGTCTGAAGGATAACTACCCAAAAGTAGGAGACCTGAAACTCTCTCAGGTTGGCCCTAAGGTACTCGACTTCAAGCCAATGGCAAACGAGGTATGTCTCTCTACTCTCTTATCTATTCTCAATCCTCCTTCTTCTACTTCTGCGGCTCATTCAGTGGAAATCCCCACCGCTGATACCCCAGCTGCAACCTCCACTCCTTCTAGAAAAAGGAAACAATCTACTACCCAACTTGGTTCCAAAAGGACTAAGAAAACCAAGGAGCAAGCCCATAAGAAATCTCTTGCTGAAGACTCCTCAGCACATCTTGAAGAGCTGATGGAAAGTTCAGTGGTACGCTCTGCCACAGCTGAACAAGCCACCCCTTCCATCCCAGCTTCATCGTCTCTAAACGCTGAAGTTATAAACTTGGAATCGACCCAACCTCCTTCAGTCTCTCATAGGACTGAAGAAGTGATTCTCAGGGGATCCAACACTGAATCAGCTCCACATCAAACCTACTCAACCTTCGCTTCTCTCTGTACTCCATTGGACTCTAATCCAGTTTTCACCACGATCACTGGAGCACCCGTCATTCTTCCAGAAGCTAAAGCTGATACTTTTCAAGGAATGATGGATGCAGGACCTGCAGGAATGTCCATGCATACACGCACTCTAGCTGACGACATGGAACGTTTTTCAGGACACAGAAGTTTTGACGACTTCACCAGCCCTCCTGCAGGTATACACCAACGCATATACACTGTAACTAAACCCCAAACTTCTGAGCTTTCCTTTGTTCATAAGTACTTATCTGTTACATGTCCTAATTTGGGAGACATCAACGCCTCTCTGAAGAACCTGGATACAAAGCTGACAGGTCTCACCACTACTCTCTCAAACAACTCTTCAGCTGTAACAAACGCTGGAGAGAATCTCAACAAGCTGACAAAAGTGGTTGAACAGAATGCCTCCAAAGCTGATTTGGAAAAGGTTGATAGTACTCTTGGTGACTTTGCCAAAGTTCTTCCTGATATCTACACCAACTACAACTCTCTCTCCTCAAGAGTTAACACCATGTCCAGCGAGGTCATAACGCTGAAAACATCGGTTGGAAATCTTCAGGGAGAGATGTCTGCTGTAAAGACTGACGTAAGTTCAGTGAAGACAATGGTGCAGCAGATCCTGAATCACATGACCGCCCCTGCCCCTGCACCTTCGCATTTTACTCCGGTGGATCGAGCTGAACTTCTCAACGTCAATCCTGCTATAACTGGCCTGGAAGCCAGATTAGGGAAGATTGAAAATTATGTCGGAATCCCTGGCCAAGAAGACAAGGAACCAACACCATCTGATGAGTCATCGCATTCCTCCCCCACTCATCATGAGGAAGGGGGGGGAGAAGAACTCTGAAGACCTTCCCCATGATGAATCTATCGAGGGGGAGAAGACTGAAGACCTTCCCCTTACTGAAGAGGGGGAGAAGACAAATGAAGAAACTGTTGGTTCCCGTTTTTGTTTAAACACGATTATCAGATCTATTAGTTCAAGTTTATGTTTTGATGTGGAAGCGTATTTGAAGAACTAACAGATATGTTTGGTATATTTAGAACACAATATAAATAAACAGTGAACAGGAAATAATATCTCAAATTTTACTGAATATATATATATTAAGAACAGATTTAAGAACAGTGATTAAGCAAAGCTTTAAAGCAGATATGACTCTCAAAGTGTATAAGCTATGTGTTCAACATGAGTCTTCCTTATATACTACTCTAAGGGGACCATAAAGCATAAGCTACTATTCAGAACGGACGGTATGAATAGTGGAACGGATGGCATGAACAGTTGGACGTGCTGTATTGCATTTAATGCAGCAGACATCTATTATGTACTAAGCCCTATTGAATCCAATCATAGTTTGACACGTTGAATATGGACAGGGCATGCTACCATGCAAGTTGATGAACAGGTCCAGTAACAGTAGCAAGATATTATAAATATCTTCAGGTCTTTTAGAGAGGACCACAGAGGCTCTGTAAAGTGTTACAGAGGTTCTGCGGTCTGGTCCTTTGTAGAGCAGTCTTCACCGGATTCCAAGTCTTTGGTCTTCTTTGTGCGTATGACAGAGCTTCTGTAGGACGCCTCTTTAGCTTCTGTAGCTTCTTGACCTTGATCTCTTGGTAAGTTCGGCAGAGCCTCTGTAAGAGGCTTTCTTTACTTAGCCTATTTTTTACTACTTCTAAATACTTCTATGATTAGGAAGATTGAAGCTAACAATCTCCCCCTAAGTAGTGAAAAATAAAAAATTTGAACTTGAGTTAAGTTAGGCTAAGTTAGATAAAACAGAGGTTAAACAATACATCGAAAGTTCTTTCATTTAGAAATATGCCAGAGGCATTTTATATTTGGGTACAATGAAAGATAAACTTTAACATGGTTTGCAGAGATTGGTTGTTTGAGAATCAGCTTTTGGCGTCTTTGAAATCGTTGAAGCTTCTGTTGTCTCTTCCGACTTCTCTGATCTCTTTGTAGAAACTGATGCAGAGTTCTCTTAAGCGTATTGTAGCATCAATCTCTCTGATGAGGGTATCTGCAGCGTCTCTATCCATTTGCTCGGTATCTCTGTATTTTACAAGGTTTGCTCTGAACATGTTTAGAGTACTAGTTGCGTACTTCTGACAATCCATGCTTACAAAAAGTTTGACTTCGCCTTGTGGGTTTTGAAATACTAACCCGAATCTTGGTTCTGTAATGATTGAGTTGGGCACGGCGTCAGGTGGGCAGCGATCCTCTGGTGGTCGTAGGTTCAGACGTTTGAGACCAAGATCCTTTCCCAGCTGAAAGTCTGTCAGAATGTAGATTAGAAGCCTTTCCCTCATTGCTTTTCTCAACACTTGATAGGCTCTGGTTTTTGGCTCTGTGTTGTAGTTGTCCTTCGTCCATTGCAGAAGTTCAGGTAGATCATAGGGATTCAGATTCCTTATGTCAGCATCAGTGAAGGTGGTTTCTGAATTGTTTACCCTTTTGACTCTGTAAAGATTGTACCTGACTCTTGGATAGGTTCTTGTGAAGGAGAACC
Organism: Saussurea involucrata; assembly: GCA_033807775.1. Classification (NCBI taxonomy): domain Eukaryota; kingdom Viridiplantae; phylum Streptophyta; class Magnoliopsida; order Asterales; family Asteraceae; genus Saussurea; species Saussurea involucrata. The sequence goes on along the minus strand of CM066322.1, from coordinate 104,346,409 downwards.
TGCAGAAGATTACCTTTTTGATTTTATGAATTGAGAAGACTTCTGCTTTGGTTCTTGGCTTTGTTCTGCTGAAGATGTTCTCAAATTCTTCTCTGACGTTCGGATTTGTGATTTGGTCTGTTGGATGGAGGTTTTGAAAGGGTTGTTTGTAGAGATATTTGTACACCACTTCTTCCATTTCTTCATATGTTGGACCATGTGGTGGTACTTTTCTTCTGAGACTCTCCATCTGTTGAACAACTTCTGCAGCTCTGCCAGTAAGTGGAATGTCTGACAGGGGCTTTAATCCATATGCCCAGTCCTCTTCTTCAGGCTTTGGAGTTTGAAAGGCATCAAAGGAGCTCTTCATCAGTTTTTCTGTAGGATTGGGCACTGATTTCTTTTTCTTGGGCTCTTCTGTCATTTTTGCCTTTCCCTTGTCTTTGGCTTTTGGAGGTGCAGAACCTGTTGCTTCTGTACGTTTGGTTGTTGGTGCTTCTGTTGGAATGATGGGAGTTGCCTCTGTAGGTTTTGACACTTGTGTTTGAGAGGACTTTTGTGGCGTTGGTTCTGTTGGCTTGATTTGCTCTGTAACCTCTGTTGGAGGTTCTTTGGTGACTTCTTTTATGAGCTTGGTTTCTGTTGGTGAATGTTGGATATCAAATCTTCTTGCCATTTTGAAAGCTAATGTGAACATGTGCCTTTCTTCTTCTCTCTGCGCCATTCGTTCAGTCATTGTTTTGTGCATATTCCTTAGAACAGAAGAAGCAGGCGTCGTTGCTCTTTTTGGTTTGTGGGCAATAGACTTTCTTCTTGGGATGGATTGGGGTTTTTATGTTGGTTTTGTGATTTAGGAGGGAAGATCTTCTTCTGTGGAGGATGACAGATGTTGAACATCTACTCCAAACCTTGTAGGGAATTCCACAGAGGTGAGTGTTGCCTCTGTGGTCTTTTGAGCTTCTGGTACTTCAGCGGTTGATTCCATAGAGATGGGTGTTGTCGCTGTGGTCTGTTGAGTTTGTTGATCTTTGGTTTGTTGTGGAGGGGCTTGGCTGATTGGTTCTGCTGCGATTGGTGGAGCATGTAGTCCTCTGGTCGTAGCTTTCTCCCGTATTTTCGCCCCCTCAGGATGATCTGATGGACCAGGATGGTCATCATCAGAGTCATCTTGACTCTTATCAGAAGTACCCTCTGCTCTGTAGGAAGCTTTGGGTTTCTTTGGTAGTTCTGCTCCTGCGGCCATCAACTTCGTACATACATCATCACAGAGGCCGATTAGAGTTGCAAGCTCTGCTTCTGTGTTGAAGCGCATTTTGCCGACACTTTTTCTGAATTCTTTAACGTAGTTGGCATTTGCAGAATTGAAGGAAACGATGACTTCAGTGACCTGGTTTATCACATTTTGACCGAGCTCTGTTAGCTGTGCTCTGGTCATGTAGTCTTTTGGTTGCATCAGTATTGTGTTGCGCATTGCTTCTGCTTGAACGTTTTGCAGAGCCTTCTGTAGATCTGTAGGTGTGAGGCTCTATGATTTGTTGGATTGCTTGTTCATTTGTTCAAGGAAATGCTTGACTGATTCCTTGAATGCAGATGTTGCAGCTATTCCGAAATCTTTAGCAGCAGAAGTGGTTGTAGTTGTGGAAGTTGTTTGAGCAGAAGACTTCATCTTTGTTATGGCGGATTTCACCTCTGTGGACAGATTGTCCATTTTGGTGTTCAGATTTCGTAAGGCTATTGATGTTGTCTCTGTAAAAGATGTGAAAGAGCTTTGCAACTCTTTCATGATTTGGTTCACAGAGGTGACAAGGGTTTGGAACTCATCCCTTGATACTTGTGTCCCTGTTGTAACCTCTGGAGGAACACATTCACCTCCAGAGTGAGTCCCTGCTCCTGGGACACCTTCGTTCACCCTTGTTTGTACGATGGGGGTGGAAGGATTTCCATCTGATCTTTGAGAAGAAACAAGAGCTTCAGTCTCTACAGAATATCTGGGAAGAACAGTGTCCAAATTCACTCCAAAGGTGGGTATCGGAATGTTCTTCTGTTGACTTGGAGACTTGTCTAGAGTCTCTTTGTCTATGTGCTCACTACTTCTCTCTGAAAGAAGTGTTGGCCCTAATTTGTGCGTGGCAGAGGAAACGTATTCCTCTGTAGGGTGTTCTGATGTGATCTGGGGCGATTGATCACGAACTATAGGTGAGTCTCTTTGAGGAGACTCCCTAGGAATGGATTCCCCGGTTTCTGTGGGCGCAGAAGTCGAAAGAGTGACCTCTGGCCGGATGAGTTGGGTTTGGATCGAGCTGTGCTGCTCTTTTTCAATAACTCCTTCTGCAGCTAGACCTGCGGAGCTAGATGTGTGGGTTGCACTGGGAGGGGGTGAGGGATGTGTGCCTTCTGCAACTTCGGCATATTTTCTTGTTTCTTCCTCTGTTAAGCATCCAAGCATCACTTCATTATCAATCATTTCAGCCTCTATCGCTATCCTTTGGCTTGGTGCTTCTTCCCTAGCTTCTGTTGAAGTTTCTTGCTCTGTGACTAAGAAGTCGTACATTGGATGAGAGCCGTATAATTGCATGACATGTGGATGATATAGACCTTTCTGGATTTGGTCAGCTTCTTCTTCATCAGAATCTACCTCTGAGACCTCTATACCTTCGACATCTTTTTCTTTTTCTTTTTCTTTTCCTCCTATTCTTTCTAAAACCTCTGTAACCTCTTCTCTATTCCACTCAACTTCTGAGGCCTGGTTTAGACTCCTTCTGTGGATGTCCAGTCCCTGTTGGATGAAGGGGTTCTGTAGAATGTTAGGGGTTTCAGATGGTTGATCTCTAGGGGTTTGATCATCTTCTTGCAGATTGGTGTCAATTCCAGAGATAGAGAAGTCTTGTTCTTCTGAGGTGTGGTGGTCAAGTGGTTGTGCCATCCACCCAGCTGTATTTAGGGTGTTGAAGAAAATCATTCAAGCTGCCTTGATGAGCGAATCGATCTGGGGATTCATAAGGTGATTGATATCCCTCTTCTGCAACTTCGACTTCTGCAGTTTCTTCTTCTGCAGTATCTTCGACCCGGGTTCCTGCGACCTCTTCTTCAACCACTTCTGCAGCTGCCTCTTCTGCGATGGTAACCATTTGATTAAGTGATTTTCCATGCTTCTTTTTGGTCTTCCTCCTCTTGGGTTTTGGTGCTCCTTCTTCTGTGGGTTTTGATTTTCTTTTCTTTGGTTTTGGAGAAGAGGGAGGAGCAGAGGAGCCAACTTCTGTGGCACGAGGAGGTGAAGGTTGATCTTCTGCAATGTTTGTAGAGGTGCCTTCTGCAGTTTTCCTCTTTGTTTTTGGGGTAGAGGCAGAGGCTTTAGAAGAAGATCTCTTTCCCATGAGCTCGTCACGTTTGGCCATAAAACTTCGTTGGATTTCCAAATGTTTTGCCAGTTTCTTCTTCTTCGATTTTGTAGAGAGGGGTTCTACAACTATTGTTCCTAAGGGGACACCTAAACGCGGGGGTGTCACAGGGCTCGGTTCTGGAGTCCTGTGATCGCGTATATACTCTTGCTTAAGGGTTTTGTTCGTGGCATATTTCAGAAGCCTTTTTGAAAGACGTCTGCAGTGGTTGTAGCCTTCTGCATGATCGGTGGGGATGTTCTTGTTCATCGGGAACTGTTTGGGAATTGGTCCTTCCATTGGCCAGTTCTGCATCATTAGCAGAGGTTCGAACAGAACTCCCAAGATTATTTGGAATTGCAGAGGCGGTAGATATCTGGGATCAGTCTCTTTAGCCTTTAGGGTGTTGTTCTTTCTGTCGATTGTATTAATGATCTCCTGCAGCATGATGGTCGAGTAATCGAGTGGGAGATCGTAGTAGACCCCATACATGATGGTTAAGATCTGATGCGATCTTTGATCAATGCTGCCTATCTTCCCTGTCAGACATCTGTTGAGGATCGAAAACAAGGTGTTCCACAGAGGTGGTTGTCTGCCTCTGCGGAAGTCATTTCTTTTCCTCAGGTGGGTGTTGTACCCAAGCGTTTCTACAAAACAACAGAGCTCTTCGTCTGTAGGTTGTTCTGCATATTTTTTCAATCCCAGAAGACCTCTAGTTGGTAAATTGAACTCCAGAGAGAACATTGTTCTATTAAATTTGAGTTCCAGATGCTCTGAGTTGTCTGGCTTTGAGATGTACCCTTTGATCAAAGAATCATCTTTATCATATCTGCAGCTCTGCCAAAATTGGTTCAAATACCTAACAGGTATTTTCTTTGGGGTTCTTGAAAGTAGAGGGAAGAGTATATGATTTTCCATTATGTGCAGAAGAATGGCATGGACTTCGCCGAAAGCAGCGGGTGAGGGGACCAAATAACAATTGTTGGATTTGATTGGCAGTACCTTTTCGAAATGATCCTTTGCTATAAAGTTTTGAAGATGTGTGGTCGGAGCAAAGTCTGCTGTGTCGTCGGATTCTTCTTGTTCAATATTTTTGGCGAGATGGGGGTTTTCTGAATGTTCAGAATGAGCAGGTGAGTGTTCTGGTGAGTTCATCGGAGAGTCTGCAGGGGAGATAGCTTGAGAAGATAAAGCCATTTGGTAAGAAGAATAGGATTCTTGCAAGCATTTGCAGGGTTTCGCCGGAGAAGAATGAGAGTTTGTAAAGGTTTTATGAGAAGGTAAGCTTGGGTTTTATATGAGAGTAAAATGGTAGAATTTGGAGGAGTGAAAATATATGGCAATGGATAGATATTTGGAATCCGTACTCGAGTTAGAACGGCGGGTTCAACTTTCCATAGAAAACGTTCCATGTACGCCCAATGAAAAAGAGACACGTAGGCCATGTCAGAGGATGACAGGACGTCGTGTGCGGCCCATTAATGCTAGGCACGTGGGGTTGTTCGTAGACATATGAAATTCACTCTCAGTTAAAAGTAATCGTTATTTTTACAGAAATGCCCAAGTTGCATATTGACAGAACCTATGTGGTTTACAGAAGCTTCTGTAATTTTGAAAAAACTTGATGTTCATTGCCTCATATATCTCATTGTTATCATGATTCTGTAGGTTCTTCTTTAACCAAAACATTTGTAAAGGCATTGGAGAGGATCGATAGGATTTTAGTGAAGAATTTTTACTCTGAGGTTTTGTGGCTCTGTTGGAACTTGCAGAAGCTCTGTCAGGGCCAGCAGAAGCTCTGTGAGGGAAAAAATCTCATAACTAAAATTCTATTAAACTTTTTGATCATCCAATTTTTTATCTGTACTCAGAAACGTTTTTCGGACATATTTGAAAGTTGGTGTTCGAAAAAAAACTGTTATGGAAAAAGTTTTGTTCGTGAAGGTCATGGTGTGTGTATTCGGTTTCCGAGATAACATTCCAAAAGATCGATAGAGGTTAAATTTGCGATCACAGAGCATATTTCTTGCAGAGCCTCTGTTGAGCTCAGCAGAGGCTCTATGACCTCAAATTTCTCATAACTTGAATTTTATGACACTTTTTGATCTTTTGATTTTTGGCATGTTATTCATAGTATATTTAGGACATATTTGACAATTTGTGTCCCAGAAAACTGTTTTCAAAAATCTTTTGTACGAGAGACATACCTTTTTGGTTATTCTTTTCTCGGCAGTGATGTCTGACTTCTGTCGATATGGATTCATCGACACTCTTCTTTGGTTCCCCCTTGAAAGATTAACATCTGTATATTATTTCAAGGTCCCTTTTGCTCCCACTTGATCTAATCACCTCTGTAGATCAAGTAATTTCCTTTTGCCCCCCCTTGACCTATGCTTGGATCAAAAAAATGATAAGTTTTGCATAGAACATAGGTCATGTTTTTACAGAGGTTCCGAGGGGGTCGTCAGAGGTTCTGAGCAGACCCACCGAAGCTCTGTGATATCAAGAACTATTTAAGATTGAGAATTTACATACAGAAAGAAATCAATCAAAGCATTTAAATAAAGTAGTAGAAATATATACTTATTCACAGAAGATAAGGCTATACTTACAGAGGATTTTCACATCATATTAATCATTCCTAACTGACCCACCAAGAAATTGAATCTTTTCTCGTCTAATTCTTTGGTGAATAAGTCCGCGAGTTGATATTCTATGGGCACGAAATGCATCTCGATTGTACCGTGTTCAACATGATGTTTCAAGAAGTGGTACCTTATATCGATATGCTTGGTTTTGGAATGTTGCACAGGATTGGCAGAGATGGCAATGGCACTTTTGGAATCACAGAAGATGGGTATTTTGAATAGAATGTGGTCGTAGTCTTTTAGCTGAGTCTTCATCCACAGAACCTGAGAACAACAGCTAGCAGCAGTAACGTATTCAACTTCTGCCGTAGATGTTGATACACAGTTCTGCTTTTTGGAGGTCCAACTGACTAGCTTACCACCTAGGAATTGACAACTCCCAGAGGTACTCTTTCTGTCGAGCATGCATCCTCCATAGTCTGAATCTATATAAGCTTTAAGACAAAAGCCAGAGTTCTGTGGATACCAGAGACCATGATTTTTGGTCCCCTTTAAGTATCTAAAGATTCTCTTAACAACATCATAATGTGATTTTTTAGGATTAGCTTGATAACGTGCACAAAGACATGTGGCATGCATAATGTCAGGTCTGCTTGCAGTTAAGTATAACAGAGATCCAATCATGCCTCTGTAGAGAGTGCATTCTACAGAGATGCCATCTGGATCTAAGGATAACTTATTTCCAGTGGCCATTGGAGTTTTTATTGCAGAGGTATCAGAAAGGCTATATTTGCAAAGAATGTCAGAGACATATTTGGCCTGATTTATAAAAATTCCTTCTGATGATTGTTTGACTTGGAGTCCGAGGAAGAATGTTAATTCTCCCATCATACTCATTTCAAACTCACTCTGCATGAGTTTTTCAAAACTTTTGCACTCCTCTGTATTAGTAGACCCAAAAATTATGTCGTCCACATAGATTTGTACAAGCATTATTTCACTGTTTTTACGTTTATAGAATAAGGTAGTATCTGTTGTACCTCTGACGTAGCCATTGACTAGAAGAAAAGTAGAAAGTCGTTCGTACCATGCTCTTAGAGCCTGTTTCAGTCCGTACAGAGCCTTTTCAAGGTAGTATACATGCCTTGGGAACTTTGAGCTTTCAAACCCTGGTGGCTGATTTACGTAAACCTCTTCATGGATTTCACCGTTGAGAAAAGCTGATTTTACGTCCATCTGATAAACTTTAAATCCTCTGTGGGCTGCGAAGGCTAAGAATATTCTTATTGCTTCGAGCTGTGCGACAGGGGCAAAAGTCTCATCGTAGTCTATGCCTTCTTCTTGTCTATATCCCTTGGCCACTAATCATGCTTTGTTTCTGATGACCACTCCATCTTCATCCTTCTTATTTCTGTAGACCCACTTAGTCCCAATGGCCTGTTTTCCTCGTGGCAGAGGTACTAAAGTCCATACTCTGTTACGCTCAAACTGCAGAAGCTCTTCTTGCATGGCGTCTACCAAGTTTGGGTCATCTAGGGCTTCAGAAATCTTCTTTGGTTCTATCATACTAATAAAATTTGTAAAGAAACAAAAATTAGCAGTGGCAGACCTGGTTTTTATCGTGTCAGAAGGTTCGCCGATTATTTGGCTTGGAGGATGGCTTTTTGTCCACTTAGTTGTGCGTGGAAGGTGGTCACCAATGTCATCGAATCTTTCTTCAGAGGCTTCTTGTTGTTGTTCTTCTTCTTGTATAGCCTCTGTAGTAGTGCGTGCCTTTGTAGTTGATCCTACAGCTTGTGGAATGATTGGTATGAGAGGTGGTGGAGTTTGTTCCTCTGAGGACGTATAGACTTGGTCCTCTATATCCTCTGTAATTGGTTCCTGTGTGGATTGTGATGTTTGATTTTCAGCAGCTTCTGTGGTCGTTTTCCTTGTTGTTTCATCTTCTGCGATCTCTACCTCGGCATTTGCATCTGTAGTATTTATAGAAGAAGATGAAGCATTATTTGGTCCAGTTAGAGTCATACCTGTTGGATTTTGACCGATGGAAGATGGTTCTTCAGAAGCTCTGATGGTTCCAACAGAGGGATTAATATTATCGTGGAACGTCTCTAAAAATATAAGATTTAAGTCTTCTTTTGCTTGTGAGATGCCAGAGGATTCCCCTTTAAGTCCGAGTTCTGAACTGATTTGTTCAGAAGTCTTCTGGAATGAATCATCAAAAGAAACATTGATGCTTTCTACAATTTTGCGAGACCTTGTAAGGAATGCTCCGTAGGCTTTGGAGGTGGCAGAGTATCCAATGAATTTGCCTTCGTCAGCTTTTACCTCAAACTTTCCTCTGGAATCTCTGTCGTTTAAAACAAAGCATTTACATCCGAACACATGGAAAAATTTGATGTTTGGCCGCCTTTTGTTGATTAATTCGTAAGGAGTCTTGAGGTGTCTTTTCACAATGGTTGAACGATTCTGTGTATAACAAGCAGTAGAAATCGCTTCTGCCCAAAAGTTCATCGGTAATCTGCATGCTGATAGCATAGCTCTTGCGGCCTCCACAAGCGTTCAATTCTTTCTTCCGACTACGCCGTTCTGCTGTGGAGTTGTGCGGCAGAGAAGTTTTGTGATATTCCTTCTGTAGAAAGATAGGCTTCAATGACAGAGTTTTTAAATTATGTGCCATTGTCACTTCTTAACTTCTGTATTCTGCATTCATAAAGAACTTGGATTCTTTTCATTAGATTTATCAAGATGATTGGAACATCTGATTTCTTTCGAACAAATTCAACCCATGTGAAACGCGAATACTCATCAATTAAGACAAGTATGTATTTCTTGCCACCTAGGCTCTTGAAGCACTTGCTAACTCTGGTCAAGTCATCTTCTTATCTTGAGATAGGTTATTATTAGTAATTTCCTTCTCTTTCTTAGTGCAAGAAAACTTAGTGTTCCAACTTGTTTAGATTAGGATTTATTCCTTATCTTGTTCCGCAACAAGCTGTAAATTGTTAATAATTTATCAATAAACAATTTAGAAAAGTAAAATCTGTGTATTTGTATTCAACCCCCCCCCCCCCCCCCCCACATTCTACAAACTTGTATAGCCCTTCGGGACCAACACCCAAATCGTACATCACCACAATATTTATCTTTGAAATTGGTGAGAAGCTCCCTTTTACCAGTCATGTGTTTGGAGCATCCTGAATCTAGAAACCACACATGACCGGGCTGCAAGACGGAAATTAAGGGTTCTTAGGTACCCATTTATAAATGGGTCCTGAGGAGTTAGGTGCAACACCTTTTCTCGGAGCCCGTCTAAATTCGGGTCCTTTTTGAGATGTAGAATAAGACAAACGAGAATTATAAACATGATATGTGCCAAACCAATCAGATGCATGTTTATGATCCACAAAATCATTCAATCCACACACAGAACAACAAACACAATCACGAGAAAGTTGATAATTGCTGAACTGAATAAAGTTTTAATTGAAACTGAAAATTGTGTTCAACAGACTTATTAAAACCTAAACCATGATTGTTATTGTTCATCCTAGAATGTGAAAATAAATTAAATGGTTGTGTCTTCTCTAGGCGTATCTTAGGCTTCTTTTCTACCCACACTTGTCTGACAGCTCTCCCCAACCCGTTTTATCTGAAATAGCATTAAAGTCATCGTCAAAGGAACTGGAGTAGTAAGATTGTCGTTTAGTCTTTTAACCGATTTTAGATCGTTTCTTTAACCGACATTTAGATTTAGACTTTGATGAAGTGGTGTAAGAAACGTTTTTGGAGTTAGAACATTCTCCTTTTTTCAAAATTTATCGGTGTGGGCATTTTATCAAGTAATTGAAGGTGGCTTACAAACTTTAAAGTAAAAGTCAATTTTAGAAATGTTTTCATCAGGACAGACCATGGAATTCATGAACGCAGAGAACCGTAGTTCAGAGTCAGATGGATCTTCATTGTCCGAGTCGGATGAGAAACAATTAAAATTTTGGAAGGAGTCAGCAGCGAAAGGATTTTCAAAATCAGAGAAAAAATTCTTTTTTACCAAATCGGTTTGAACCTTCTTACCTTTATTAGAAAAACTCAAAGCCTTGTCATTTGTGTCAAGTGACACACCTAAGAAGGCTTTGCACGAGGAACTATCTGAATTTGTAGTGGACTGTTCAATTGAGATTGAGTCGGGGTTGCTATTTTTTATCGGAGTACCATCATTATCAGCCTTAGCAACCCTTTCCTTAAGAGCTTCTGCCGCCAAATCAGACAGATTAGAAGTTAGTCTAGCAATCTCGGTTTTAAAAGATGTTCTTTTGGATTCAGATAAGGTCTCGGTTTTGTTTTGTTTAAGCTCTTGAAAGGTAGATAAAAGTATGGTCCTTTCGAAGTCAAAATCAGCCTTGTCCCTTTCAATTGATTCTTCGAGTTGGAAAATGATGTTTTCCAATATCAGAGGTGGAACATATTGTGTGAACTCTGATGGATCATAAGATCCTACATCTGGTGTTGCCTCAATTGGAACAAGAGTTTCCGTGGCTTTGGCAAGTCAACATATGTCGAAATAATCATTTCAAAGATAAGGTGTTTTGTTTTTCAAATAAGAGGCATTAAGTTTTTCATATACAAAAGGAACCTGCACATTAATGTTCTTGCGAGGTTGTTCATCTTCCTTATTACAATCGAGATTATCAGGCTTTTCCCCTACTTTTGGTAGAGGAATACCATTTTGTCTTTTGATTGTTTCTTTTTCCTCATCCTCCAGAGACAATTTGGTTCATTTAGTTTTGTACTCCAGATATCTCTTATCGAGTCCCAAAAAGTTAAATTCATGAAGAGTGGGGACTCTTGATAAGATTTTCTTTAGGTAACATGGATTATCATATCCGAGTCCCCAAAGGGCGTTATAATTTTTGAATTCCTTTGGTTTGTTCAAATGAATCGTTTGGTCCGATTGACCTCGCTTATAAAGGTTGGATTCAAGATCTCTAAGGTTGTTAGTCAATTCATCATTTTCTTTTTGAACGGTTAACCAAAGATTGACAATCTTATTATACTCCTCCAAAGACTTATTTAGCTTTTCTGTGAATTCAGATAATTCAGTCTCTAAGGATTTTGTCTTTTTAGAAATAGTTGTACATTCAGTCTTATAGATTTCAATTATGCACTTATGTTCAACTTTTTCTATCGCTAGTTTGCCTATGGTGTCATACTTGCGTTTGACATCGTCTTCTAGTTCTGTTATTAGGGCATCTTTGGTTTTAACATTTTGTTTGAACGAGTCTAATGTACGCACCATAACTTGCATCTGATCGATAAGTTTATCATGAGTGGAAGCACATACCTGACATTCCGCCTTATCATTGGGCTTGTTCAGAGATTCGTCCTCACATTCAGAATGTTCTGGTTGAGTTCCAGTGTAGCACATGTGAGCTTCAACATCTTCCTCTTCATCCTTGGTAAGAATGAGCCAGTGATCATCTTCGGCCATCAAAGCTTTTCCTGCTTCTTTTTGCCTAGCTAGAAGCAACTTGTTCTTGTAGTACTCAGCGTTCCACACTACAGGTTTCCGGCAGTCTTTCGCAAAATGGCCTAGTCTGCTGCAGTTGTAACATTTGAATGGTTCATCTTCTTCCTTCTTTTCAGACATTCCCTCAGACTTCTTTCCATCATCATTCCTCTTTCTTCCTTCATCGATCTTTCTCTTGCCTACAAACTTGTCTTTGTAGTCATGTCGCTTGGTGTTGGTGGAGTACCTCTGGTTGTTGTTGGATGGTTTCTTGAAGAACTTCTTCTTAGCATACTCCCTTGATAGTAATGCGACCGCTTTCTTGATGCGGTCGAGTTCTGGATCGGAGTCACTTTCAGCTTCGTCGTCCTCATGCTCGGTCTCACTCTGAGCTTCTTATCGATAAGAACTGCGTTGGACATGTTTGTCCCTCTTGTGAGAAATGAGAGCTAGAGGGTCTTCTTTGAGTTTCTCAATAGTTTTTTGATCTCCCATCAGTTTGCGGACCTCGTCTTCATCTTGGAGAAGCATCTCGTAAAGTTCGTGCAGAGGAACATTCTCTAGGATGTGATTATGTCGAACATGAGATACGAACCCCTTCCACTCAGGCTGAAGGTTGTTCATAAACTTGATGTTGTTTTCCGTATTCATCTTGGAGATGATGTTCTTCTGTAGGTCGTTGATGAGAGTAGAGAATCTTTCGTACGTTTCGGTCAGTGTTTCTCCTCTCCTGGCCTTGAAAGCTTCATACCGAGTAAGACAGTTAGTAACCTTCAGTTGATTCCCGATACGACTGCCTTGCATGATTTTTGCCAGTTGATCCCAAATCCCTTTAGCAGTGTCCTTGTGGTTGTCAATGTTGCAGTAGAAGTTGTTCGGAAGGCTGTAGATCAAATACATCTTCGCAAGTCTGTCGCCGTCCACTTTTCTCTTCTCTTCAGCAGTCATTGCATCGTAGGGTTTGGGCACTCTTTGTCCGGGAGGTCCACCAGCTTGTTTCGGAACGTCAATCATTGGTCGAACTTGTGATCCTTCGGTCAAAGAACATAGGATCTCATGATAGAGAGGCTTCGACTCGATAAAGCACATGAAGTGATCTCTCCATAAGTTGTGCTCTCCTCTATATAGGATCGGAGGTTCCAGGTCTTACCCTATGGCTAGCGTGTCTTTAGTGTTCATGGTTAAAGCACTTGAGTGATTGTAAGATGAGTATGGTGATCCAAAGGTAAAAGTGAGTTATAACGCGAAAAAACTACGAGGAGTGGTTGACCTAACACAACGCTATGATAGGACTAAACTAATTTGAACGACTTAAGAAAGCAGAATAGAAATAGAAGAGAAAAAAAATCAGGCAAGTTTGACAGTTAAGCAAAAATCACACAGATCCGGTGCTAGTAAAATCCTGGAACCCGGTAGCGGAACCGGGAGGAGTCGGAACCCGAAATTGCAGCCGGAAGGAACCGGAACCCGGAATAGAAACCGGTAGAAATCGGAACCCGGAATAGAAACCGAGAGGCGATAATCCGGTTCCAAAATTTGTCCAGGAACTGGAACGGGAGTCGGTACAGGACCCGGTAGGGACCGGGTAACAATCCGGTAAAGAACCCGGATTCACAAGATCCGGAAGGGACTGGAACCGGGAAACTTTAATTCCCGGATTCAAGTAGATCGGGAAAAGAAATCGGGAAGATGTACCTGGGTTCTTAATTTGCATGATTTTGGAGTGAATTCTTCGAGAAAAAATTTCTGTAAGCAACCTTTAGAAAGCAAAACACCATAGTAACACGAGATAGAGATCGAATTGATCCTAAACACACTTTAGATCAAGAAATCAAGAAAAATTGAAAAACAGAGGCTTTCAGTCCAGTAAATCCATTTTAGCGAATTGATGACCAAAAACCTCAAAATTAGTTCCAAAAATTCGTGAAAACCGCTAAGAGAATAATACCAAAAAGATCTTAAACAATAATTTTAAGATCAACCCATAAATCACAGATTAAAAGTTTAAGCTTTAAGAATACAGTAGATAAAAAAAACTTGGAGAATGACTCAAAATCAAGAATATTAGCCATTGATCGTTCGTCTTTCTGCTCTGATACCAATTGTGGATCCCAATATCAAGTGCAATCAATGAATCAACACAATAATATCAACACAAACAAGATGAATCGTGAATTGAAAGCAGAAGTCATTTGAATACTGTTTAGCCGTACAAGGTAATTAGGAAATAGTAATTAGGCCATTAAAACTTAATTCTAACTTGTCATCCATATTTATACCCCTTAGGGATATTTACAAGAAATGTCAATATTGGTCCCTGAACTTTTATTCAACAATAAATTGAGGCCTAACTATTAGGACCATAAATGTCTAATCGATGCATGAAAAGAGTGTTAGGAATTATATTGTTTCTATGGTCTATCCAGAACCGGACGGACCTACCTAAGAAACACATCTAATTATAGACATCAGTGACGGGTCTACCTTGATAGACGAGTTTGGAGTGAAAAGAAAAGAAAATTGTTGAGGATGTGACATGACTTACAAAATTATTGGTCCTTACCAAACCGAGTCAGTTATCTGGGTAACCACACAATGTATTCATTCTCGTTCTTTGGAGATGAATATTGAAACAGACATGGACCCAGTGTCGATAACTCGTGTCACCCCACCTAGCCACTCAAGTATCTCACAAAAGATGCTTGTTTCATATATTCACGAAGGTTTTAGCACATAATCTATCTATTCCTCATTCGGAGGTCTTAGATATTGAATAATGTAACACCTCAAAATTTTCCACAATTATTGTACATTTTGGGAAAATGATAAAAATATTAAGAGACGTATTTTAATCAAAGTGTATGATTTAATGTCGAAGGGTCAAAGTGTATTGGCCAGAGTTTTTAATCTAAATAGTAAGATTATGAAACCTTGGGGGTTAGTTTGTCATTTGTTGAAAGTTGGAAGTATAAAATGTGAAGGTCGGCTGAATTGAGATTTATCTCAATTGCTTTTGGTTTTGAAGCCAGTTTATAGCAGGCAAGAGAGAGAAAGAGGAACAGAGTTCAAACTGGTAAGGGTTCCATCGTTTTGTTTGATCAAAAAAATTCAAATTGATAGTTATGTTCTATCTTTAATTAGGATATCGATTTAGTAGCAAGAAAGGATTCAAAAGCTTGAGATACTTTATACCAATTTCGGATTCGCATCTATACAGGCGAGTTCATCTGCTTGTTTTTGCTTAATAAAATATATCTGTGAATTCAAATAGTTTATTAAGCTTATGGTTATATTTGAGAAATTGATACAAATCGATTCTGAAATTCTGGGCAGAAAACGTTTGAAACAGGTTAAAATATGATGAAATCCAGAAGATGAATAATCCAGATTGTTTCGGATTCCGGATAATTCCGGATTCTGGATAATTCCGGATTCCGGATAGTTGTCCGGATGGATATACCGGATTCCATATACCGGATGGTTCCGAACTTGGAGTCCGGATACTTTTCAGGATGTTACCGGATTCTTTGATTTTCCGGATGTTTCCGGATAGATGTTCTGAATTTGATTTCCGGATACGATTCCGGATTGTTTATCGGACTTGGTTCCGGATTAGTTTACCGGACACGTTTTCCTTTATATGTATGTGCAAAGTTGTACTGTACAAATGTTTTATAAATACAAATCATATTTTTATTTTAACAGTACGAACATAATTATAACTCGATTGAGAGTAGGATACAAGTTGTTATGTGTTTGAGTTGATATGCACGTATGTTAGTAAGTGTAATGGATCCATAGGCACTAGTATTATGTAAACACGTAGAATAGGCGTGGACTAATCGTAATTCCCGTGGATTTGATAAATGAGGAATAGGCCGGGCGCTGATGGTAATTCTCATTTAGTGTTATGATGTGATAAACGTGGAATAGGCGTGAACTAATCGTAATTCCCGTTGAACTGAAATGAGGAATAGGCATGGACTAATCGTAATTCCCGTTGAACTGAAATGAGGAATAGGCGTGGACTAATCGTAGATCCCATTTCGTACTGAGATGTGAAATCGTGGGATAGACGTGGACTAATCGTAATTCCTGATTTCTATTGGGAAATAAGGGATAGGCATGGCTTAATTGTAATCCCTACTTCCACATCAAGAAATAGGCATGGCTTAATTGTAATTTCTTGAACATGAGCAATGATCTAGAATCCGTGGTGATTATTAGTGGCGCTCTTGAACATGAGGCTATGACTTACTTAGTGTTTGTCATACTCATAGAATCGGGTATCATTCCCGTCATCGAAAGATGTTATGTGTATGGTAAAGAAGATTGCGACCAGGTTAATTTATATGCTTTGTTTACAATTCGGTTTTCAAAGATTATAAAGTTTTAATTTGAGAACTGGATGTTCTCACTAGGCGTAAGCCTAATCCTTTCCAAATTAAATTTTCTTATCAGGTACTAGCTCGGGATGGGATAAGCAGGGATGAGTGTCGAGGAGTACCAGATTTATGCTTTTGTTATTGTGATGCAGAATTTAGTGTTATCGGAGATATTTGGAGATGTTCTGAACAACCTTTATAATCTGATTATGTACATTGTGGATTAGATTAGTAGGTTGTTTATGATAGTTCGCTTGTAATTACGAACTTTGTTATAACTTCTCCATCTATGAATGAAAGTTTTTAGGAGAGATTGTTATGAACCTTGTAATTTGAAGGTTTAAATTTATTATGGTTTTTAGGGTGTTTCAAAAAAGGAAGACATCAGCTCCGGTCTATGAACTTCATATTCTAATCACTGTGTCTATTGATTTTTAAATCAATATTTTGAGCTAAACAGATATAAATTATTTCTTTCACACATGCACGAATCTTTGTGATTCCATTTGCATATCTTCGTGATATTGCCGTAACAGTTTGAGAAGTAATTTTTAAAATTTTACTTCAGTGATAACTAGAAGTCCTATCAGAGATACCCCGATGCCAACTCTGATCATATGCCACTCAATTATTTTAATTGATGTGATAACAGTTACTTTTGTGTTTCTGTGTTAGTTGATTACCCCATTGTGGTTACTTAACGTTTTATCTGGTATTTTGATACTCATCAGTCTCGTCTTTGAAATTACATGATGCTCCAGATGCTCCTACTCATCATAAGGGGGAGAAATGATACAGATTCAAAGACACCAAATATCAATTTGAGAGGGAGTTAGCAAAAGTCGAGGGGGAGTAACTGTTATGATTCGTGCTGAAAAGATTAACGTATTTCATGCTGATAAGATTAGAAGTTGTTTGCTTGATTGATTCTCATCCATTATCAAGTGGTGTTCGCTACAAGTCATTATTTTCTCCTTCGAGCATTTGACAAGTTCTGAAATTTTTCAAAGCCAATTCAACTCGCGGTTCAAAGACAGATTCTTTATTTTAAACTGAAGACGCACTCTGGAATGTCACGTAACTCACACATTATCATTCTTGTGTGCTTATCGGATGTGTTGAGTTTCTACAATTGAAAGTTGCGTTTCGTGCACTCAGTCAAGGTTATTGTTCACTGAATCTGGTTACAAAGTTGAAACTGAAGATAAGAGCTTTATTCAAGGGGGCGTTGAAAGACATGAAGGCAAGCCACACCAAAGTTTTTCAAAGATTCAAGAGGAAGAGAAGAGCAAGACCTAATGTTTTCAAGACCAATTTTTCTTTATATAACTTTAGGGGGAGATTGTTAGGACCATACATGTCCTATAAAATAGAAAGTGATATAAATAAAAGATTAGTTTGATTTATATTTGTAAAAGCCTTATTGTGTTAATGGGCTTTAGTGCGTTAATGGGCTTGGGCCTTGGTAATCATATGCCTAGGTATAAATAATTAGCTAAACCTATAGTATTAGGTTAATCGTTCATAATACACTTTGTAATTCTCTCTGAACGGTTGATAATATTGAATGAATGATAGATGGATAACAACTTGAAATCAAACCTTGTTATTGCTTATTGATTACTAATTTCATTGTTATTGCACTAATCTGGGATCCACAGTAACAAACGTATTCCATTTATTCGTTTAACATACAATTGAATTAAATTATGTAATAAATTATATTATAATCAATATAACATCTTTCATTTTAAATGAAATATTTCACAATTGTAAATAAAATATTATTTTGTAAAATGTTACATTATATTTGTATTGAATATGATAATCAACACTTCACATTAATTCAAAAACTTTTCATCATTGTAATTATGAATCATCAGTATATAAATGAAGACTTATTGCAATCAATCAATGTATAAGGGTATAAGAAGGTGTCTTGACATTTTAGATTTTCTTGGTTGATGAGTTTTTATGTCAAATTACACATATGTAACCTCTTATTGGAATTCTTAAAATTGTTCAATATTTCAAGGTATATTTGTTCGTTATCAATTTTATAATTCTAATATTAATTTTCGACTGAAATCAATCTTATCAATATAACATCCTCATTAATTTTGTATTCTTCATCTTAAACTACATCCACTAAAATTATGCATGGTTGTTGGTACGTGCGAAATATGTGATTTAATCGCAGTGGGTTGCAAACTATCCACAGTGGGAAGTGCAAGTGTACACTATCCACTATGATCGTCACATCAAGTAATAGTTGGTAAAATACCAGAATCGTATCCACAAGGACTGGGCAATCAAGACAATAAGGTCTTCATGAGCTTCCTTTTACAAGTTTCAATTACAGAGAAAGCAATAGTTTGGTTTTTTTGGTGAAATGCTACTTTAACGATTTTACATAGGAATTAGAAAAGGAATGTAGGTTAGATTTTCCCTAGATTTTATATTAAATACCTGATCCTAAAGGTGGTCCTCGTACTTGAAGTGGGCATTCTCATTAGAAAAGCCCGGTTACAAAATACTCACACCTTTAAGTAAAAATCACATACTCTTAGTATTTATCGTTTTCTCAATGGTAATCTCAAATGGACCTTTTCAGGCCTCGATGGAATGTGTAGAGACAAATACTCTAAGTGTTTTTAAATACACCAACTAGCTTGCCTACTACTCCAGTGGGTTGAGATTAGCTCACTGTGCTGACCTCACTTTCGCAAGTGTCATAAGAATTCTTTCGAATCCCCTAGCATCATCCAAGCTCGTGTCACTGTGTTCTACTCATTTCTGAGTTAAGAACTAGACTTTAGATCCTTACAAGTGATCAGCTTGTTCGCATCATTGGGCAATAATCGAGAGTGAATGACCAAAACAATAACTATTCCAAGTATAAATATTACTCAAGCATTTTCTCTAAAATCCAGGTACTTCTCCTTCCTACATTGCAAAGGATGCTTAGCCCATAGTTACCGAAATAAAGAAAACAAAAGATGAGAAGATGCACATAAGTAAACTGAAAGTGACTTGTATTAAAACCGCAGTGTGGGGAACGAGGGTACGTCACTGCCACTAATTACTCGAAACTAACAATTACACTAGGAATTGAAATACAGAAACTTAAAGATCTACTGCAGTAAAACTAGAGAGCTAACAACTACAACTAAGCTTGTACTAAATGCGGTAGATGGAGATATGAAGGATGAATTAAATGAAACCCAACACCTCTTTATATATTAAGAGGAAAAGTTGGACTTAACAAAAGATGGGTAAAATCTAGAGACTAAGGACTGAAGATAGAAGACATAATATTCAGCTTCTTTGAGTAATTCTTCCATCCACAAGCTTGTAGCTCTTTTACCCATAGGTCCCTTCACCTTTCCCAAAAAGTCCACTTAAAGTACCATGGGTTTAATTAAACAATTCATCTTGCCATATCTTGGGGGAACATGCTTGTACTTCTCAATCCCATGCCTCTGCCATTTGAACCTTCTATTCTCCAGATTTTTCCTTTCAAGCTAAGAGTTGTTTTTCTTTTGTATTCTTCTTTGCTCGCTAGTGGGATCCGGAGTGGGAACTCCGCAAGTCACTGCAGATATTTCGTGAAAAAGCAACAAAATACTACCAAATGGTTTATAAAAACTGTGGTTCACTCTTATTGCTTATTTTTTGGAATATTACCAAGAATGGGGGTTTTGAGAAGTGAAATGGCTAAAATTTGACAAAATAAAATAAAAATAAAAGGAAATAATAAGTCTAAAAATAGAGTTATCACAACCTCAAACTTAAACCATTAGTTGTCCCCAAGTAATAAAAAGAAAGAAAAATAAAAAAAATTGCACTTTTCAGCTTTCAGGGACTTACCTTCTTCTCACTCTAAATGAATGTTGATCTCCCTCCATGGATGATTCTTTCATTTCCAAGATAGAAACTTTACTTCATGTATTCGACGTTATCTTTCCCTTGTTCACATTTGATCAATAGGACTATCTTGGGTTCGAAGGGTTTGGGTCTTTGACTATTTTCCCAAGGGTTTTGTAGCAAGCAACTCCAAACATGGACCGAAAATCTCACTTTGAGATTTTTATTTCAAGAAGTGGGTGTTTCTGTGTTTTGCAAGGGTGAGTACGTACACTTCAGGCTTTTATTTGGGTATGGCTATTTTTTGTGAGAGTGGGTATTCTGATGGTCCAAAATAGGCACACCATCTTTTTCTGGGAGTGAGCACTTTGATAGTCCAGAAAAGGCACACCATCAATCTTTTGTAGTGACACTCCGATTTTCTTCTGTTTTGTGTTTTTTTTGGGAGGGGGTATAGCTTACCCACCTGTAACGTCCCAAAATTTACAAGCAAATTTTAAATTTTTAAATAAACATTTCATTTATAACAACTCATTAAATGATCCCAACGTTTCGTTTGTAAACTCATAATTAATATCTTCATAATAAAAACCAGCGGAATAAACGTTTAATTATTAAAAACCATAAAGCAACCAGCTCTCCTCGCACGCCAGTGTGTACTCGTCACGCCTTTGTAACGTCCCAAAAATTACAAGGAATTTTAAATTTTTAAAGTAACCCTTCATTAATAAAAACGCATTTAATAATTCAATCGTTTCATTTGCAAACCACTAAATGAAATTATTACGAACAATAAACAGCGGAATAATTGTTTTTAAAAAAGAAGATCATAAAATAGTCAGCTCTTTCCACGCGCCAGTGTGTACCCGTCACGCCTTGGAGCTACCCGCTCCTGAAACAATGATTTATTGGAAAAGGGTAAGCACGAAGCTTAGTGAATTCAAACACCATAAATAACACAGTTATTCCACACTACCCCTAAAACAGATAGTGACACATAAACGATCATACAGGTCTACGAACAAATCATAAACATGTATATCCACACCCACCAACCTGAAAGGCACAAGTCGGTCCCACCGACCACATGATAACATCTCCGGCCCCGCCGAATCCCCGGTCCCACCGAGTCTCTACGCCACCCGCGTATAAAATCTCCGGCCCCGCCGGATCCCCGGTCCCACCGAGTCTCTACGCCACACGCGTATAAAATTTCCGGCCCCGCCGGATCCTCGGTCCCACCGAGTTAACATGACGACATAGTATCAACTAGACACCCCACTATCTAGTTCCACAACACAATCACATAAAGCTACCACACACGTACTACAGCAATGATAAAACAACCGTTATTAGATATAGTTAGAGAACTCACCTCGTAAGCGAGTCTAGCTCACAATTAATAAATCAAGCTCCACAAATCCAAGATCACTTCCTAGCACCTAAACACATGTTAAAACGTGTCAATACGAGACCCGGACCCTATGACACGACACACGCTTAAACCGTCACTAAAACTAGTTTTCTGTTCTCGCCAAACAGGTCTGTTCGGGACCTGTTTCGACCCCTTTAAGCCCAGAAAATTCCCAATATTATTTCATGATTAGAAAGTACTCTGAGATAGGGTTTCAAGGACATATTATACGCCTCCTAACGATTTTTCTACAATTAAACAAGGATTTTACAAAAACAGCTCGCGGAACAGCGAAAAACGGAACCTTTCAGTACAAAACAACGATTTTACCTATGTTACGTTTCGAACTGGATTTTGCACAAAACACAGAAAGGTTACTAGACTCATAATGGGAGCTTTTGGAACTGGTTTCATCCCAATAAGACGTCCCTATAAAAAGTTATGGCTTTCCCAAAATAGTGGCAGAAACTGTGACTTTTAAAACGGAACGCGAACTGACAAAACCGGACCTGCTGTATAAACAGCCAAATTACGCCTAGCAAGAGGACGAACCGGACTTCCGCTAAAACATGAAAAGTGTGCCCGGCACAGAATGTGAACCGTGGGCACCGATTTCTCCCCAATCCGAGCTACGACAGAAAAGTTATGCACGAAATAAAACAGTGACAGAAACGACGTCTTCACATAAAATGATGAACTGCTGTAAAAACGACCACTTTTTCACCTAGCTAGAGGCCGAACCAGATTTCCGCTAAAACATGGAAAATGTGCCCGACCCAGAACGTGAACCGTGGGCACCAGTTTCGCCTCAAACCGAGCTACGGAGAAAACGTTATGGCCGACGCAAAATAGGGACAGAAAGTGATTTTTAAAACGGTTTAAATGTTTTCGCGATTGGGTTACGGTTTAGATATCACGGACGTACGAAGGCTGGACAACACCAATCACTACCCACTGCCGCCTCCGGCAGTTGTGGTCGGCGGCGGCGGCAGCCACCACCGGCGGTGGCGGTTTCGGCAACAACGCAAGAAGGAAACAAGACGAAAAGAAACCTTACCTCGCGACGACACAACCGTGACACACGACTCCGGCTTCTCTTGTCTCTCGCTCGCTCTCTCTCTCTCTCTCTCTGGCAGAAAACAGCAGCGGCGGTTGCGGTGGTGCTCTCTCTCTTTCTTCTCCGGCCGGCAACAAGGAAAGGGGAGGGGGATGAGCCGTAGGGTTCTCTTTGTTTTTCTCTTCCTCTCTTTTTCTAGCAATCCACGACAACAAGCAATCCCAAGCAAAAGGGTTTTGGTCATTGGGTAGTATGGGCCGAAACCCATGCATGTTTTGGCCCCTTGACCCTTTTAGCCCCTCCACTTAAACCTTCTCGCAACTAACCCAAAATCCCGACATTTTAACGATTAGGTCCAACTCGACTAACCCCGTTAACGGAAACCACAATAAATCAAACTTAAAAGAAATAGTTAAGACTAATAAATTACATACCGATTAGGTCCAACTCGACTAACTCCGGCGAGGACCCGCACACACACACGCGTCTCACCCCGCCCCTTCTCGCACTTCAGCTCTCTCTCTCGATCGACTTACCGCACGCACACACAGTTCACACAACCACCACCACCCGACATCCAGCCACCACAGTGGAGGCTAGCGGCGGCGGTGGCGTCGCCGTCGATCACTTCACCGGAAAATTAAGAGAAAGAAAAGGGAAGGGATCGAACGAGTACCTTAACACGGCGGCTAACACTCCAGCCTTTCTTCCTCCTCTCGACCTTCTTCCTCGGCTCCGGCGAGTTCCCGGCGGCAGCAGCGACTCCGGCGGCTTCCCTTTCTCTTCTTCCTCCCGGCTCTTCTCTACTCCTCCCTCTCTCTCTCTAGCTCCCGATTTCTGCTCTATCTCTCTCGCTAAAACTCACGGCCAACTCCAGAAACAAGGGTGGGGCACTAGGGTTTTGATATTCTTTCTTTTGTTTGCAGCTCACGACACCAACACACAAACAATTCACAAAAATGGGTTTTGGTCTTTGGGGTTGCATGGGCCGAAACTATGAAGAGTTTTGGCCCTTTAACACTTTTAGCCCCTCAACTACATCCTTCTCGCAATTAACCAAAATTCCGACATTTTTAACAATTAGGTCCAACTCGACTAACCCCGTTAACGGAAACCACATTAAATCAAACTTTAAAGAAAAGAATTAATAAAAGAAATTACATACCGGGATATGGGCTTTACAACTCTCCCCCACTTGGATTAGACTTCGTCCTCGAAGTCTCTGCCTACGAATAGCTCCGGATAGTTCTCCCTCATCTCAACCTCAGGTTCCTAAGTCCACTTGAAATTCCTTCTAAAATTTCTCGAATACTTTTCTAACCAACGTACTCCTTCTAGGACACTGAAAATATGATCGGAAGAACACCCCAACAATTGGGATCAATCCTAGCGCAGCGACTTCGGTTGTCCCCCAACCTTAGATATTCCATACATCCCGAGTCAAATCTCAAACTCTAACCATTCTAAAGATGCTCACCAATATACCCTACAGGATACTCGAATCCGATCAGTCCTACCATTAACTGTCGATTAACTTCTACGAGTTCTACTAGACTCCCAAAATTCACAATGAATCACATTAACAAACATCGGCCCCCGCCGAATATCGGTCCAACCGAATAAATACAACCATCGGCCCAGCCGAATATCGGTCCAACCGATTACAATAACAAACATCGGCCACCCGCCGAACATCGGTCCAACCGATTACAATAACTCACATAAGCGTGGTATTATCCTAGACACTAACACAAATAGATATCCCCCACAACCAAATCAACTAACACACACGTAGGTCATTCCACCATAACCATCCATCACAAGTGATCATTTCAGGGTTACTACTACCGTCACCATGATTATCTTAAAATCGGCTACAACTCTCCGATTATACTAAAGGTGTTTGGCCTCAAGCCCAAGGTCGACACCTAAATATACCACCTACCTCAAAATGGTTGATGCGCATTTATTCTCTTAATAACAAAGGGCATCAATCCCTTAACCGATACTATTCGGCCTACAGTACTAACGCGTATCGAGGATACACCTTGACGTCTACCTCCCAGGTAACGCCTCCAGACCCAGTACACCGGAACTACCTCCCAGGTAAGTGCCCACAACTATATCCTCCTAGTACCTACTGGAAAGTCTAGGTTAAAACACATGAATACCGGGGTCCCACCCCGAGATACCCAACCGACCATTACCAACGACTGACTAACGTGTCTAAGGATCCAAAGCAAACAGCCTACCAACAACATGCCTATTCCGGATTGACTCACTCACCCAAACATGTAAACACTCAACGTGCAAAGAATGCCAAACGGTGCGACAAAAACAACTCCTCAACTAGACTCCACATCGAGCCATTAAAACCGGGAAATTGGCCCATGACTAACTCCAAGTCAAAACCGAGCAAAATGCTCCACGCTTGCTAGACCCATAGGTCGGAAAATGAGTTTAAACGAGTTTAAGCAAGCAATACTCTGAAATCAACCTTAGTCTCAGACTCAACACGGGTTAAACAAAAGAGTTTTCCAAAAGGACTCACACCCTAAAAATTCTCGAAATGACACATGACACTTAAAAGCACATTTCCCCAAATGGTTTACAAAATCATTTACAAAATATTTTCAACATCAGGATTTTCATCTCAAAAGATCGTATGTAATAAAACTACTATTGCCTGATCGATAGTTACGCAAAACTGGACACGCTCGTCCCACATAGGAAAATCATGTTGAAAATCGCTCCATTGCAGTTCAGTTTACTCACCTAAAAGCAAGCATAATAAATAATTTCTTTAAAATGAACCGCCTCGATTCCAGTATGGATTGACTCATGACGTGCACTTAAAGTAACCGCTTGACCTTAAACAGGGTGCGACAAAGGTGTGCACATAATTCAAAATAAGTTTCACGACATTTGATTCAAAAATTCTTCTTTTTAATCATAAAAATGACGTGGCACAGGGTTCGCCACAAATTTTTCGCGCGTCAGCTAATCACACAAAACGATGACACGGTTTACAAATATATTTTTGTTAAAACACAACTGTCTCGTGTAAGTTTCAATCTTGAAGACAGAAACCAGTCCGCTTCTATTAATTGCAAATATCGACTAAAATCTCATAAAATCTCAAACTGGGGGCAGGCATGCAAGCTTGTAACACTTCCTCAAGTTTCGTACTTGGGACATATAACGTCAAAACATTATAGTTTAAAAATGTATTTATCGAAAATGCTCAAAATACTCGTTTCCTCCAAAGCAAAAGTTTTTACTTTCCCAAAAAAAATGATCGGTAATTCTAAATTAACCGAATGTCAAAAATCTACGCATTTATATTTCCAAAATATAGCACATTGTAATCGTATGCATGATGTTCACAACATTAAAACACTCCTTGGATCCAATGGTCTTTCATTTCGACAAAAAGGAACTAAAACATTTTCATGCACGACTCGTTCATCAAAATGTCGAGAACAAAGGTTACCCCAGTATGCATACCCCTAAGTCGATAAATCGCATTTTCATGGAAATGTCAATAAAGCCTTTAGCTGACTAAAAAGCGCACTAAACAACTCCTTATGAAATGTTACCAAAATTCCTCCATGCATCACTTATGTCACGCATGAATCAATCCACACACTGAACTAATTGCAATAAAACACTTAGTAATACAAACTCTCGAACGAAAAGTTAAGCGACACTGGAATTCCAAACTCATTTTAAACAAATCACCAAAATAGCCTTTATACAGACATCGTGGAATGTAACTTTTCGTCTCAACTCTAACACATGTGGAGGAGTTCCAATGTTAGAGTCTCAATCGGTAGTCACTTACCCAACATCTTAACCACCACCAAAACACGGATAGCATCGTACCCGAAAGAACCGTTGGAAAAATAACGAAAATGAGACAAATTCTAACAAAGTTTGCACTCCCGTGATAAAACGATTTCATACACTTTCAAAACCATATTTCAAAATCTTGTGCGTGTGCTGAGCAGTTCCCAAAATTCCAAAACATCGTCCATACAAAGATTTGAAACACAAGAATTTGTTAATGCAATCTTATTTTCAAAATAACTTCGTGCATGACTCATTCGGCATTCAACGTCTCGACCCCTACTACTCCGAAACTCTCTGGTCTACTATTGTCATCCAGACATTTAAACCTCTTAAGGCCAGTTGGGAAATCACATCAAATCATCTTACGGGTTTTCCTCAAATCAAAGTCGGCTCTATGAGCCTATGACCCTAGCACAATCTTCCATCTTGGCCCGAAATGATCTGCTTACAACAAATATCATCCTTATCGTCACTCCAAGTGACTAATATTAGAATCGTCTTTCTATTCCAACGACTACTAGTTTAGGACCTTCATCACTACCCCCAACGATCATCACCTCAAAACACTTCGAGTACCCACCTGTACTAGTAGGTTTACAATAGTTGTTCCTCCTTGTGATGGCTATTCTGGGTAGACAATACAACGCGTTATTAGCACATAGTAACTCATACTAACAACACTCACGCTCAACTCCTTGGATTCTTTGTGACTTCCCCGACTCGAGCATTGATCCTGTGCTTCCGGTAGTAGGAGTTCTACTACTACCATCCACACCTATCATCGCCCGTTCTGAGTTCCATCCCAAGGGGTCCAAGTAGTTTCTCGCCGAAAACTATACACATATGTCCGCACTGGCATATGTACACACTCTTCCTAGCTCCCTAGGAATTCCATCCAAACCACTACCCTTGCTACTGCCAAATCCCAAATAGCAAGCAGCAGACATGCAATACAGTGTAATAAGCACCAAGCAATTTAGCATACATACTCCTATGTTCTAGAAAGCAATCTAGCACACGTACTCATACATAAACACCCTTCCCAGCTCTCTAGGAACTTCCTCTTATCCCACTACCCTTGCTACTACCGAATTCCTACTAATTATAACGGGTGACCTCGCGAATACCCGATTATATGCAGTGCGAAACAAATAGACAGTCGAATACAAGACTCTATCCTAGAACGGTTGGACTCAAACAAGAGCTGCGCAATAGAACAAAATCGAATATTCTAAGGCTATAAATCTCTTACTGCATACAACCTAGAGGGAATCCACTTAGTAACCTATCATAATTAGCATAAATTCCTAATAGCAAGTAGTTCAACATACAGCATAGTGTCCACAACAGGCAATCTAGCATGCATACTCTATGATCTAGAAAGCAATAAAACACTAAGTACTGTACCTTTTCCCCTGGCTCCGGCTGACTGTACACACTGCGCCATCGATCACCGTTTCTCAAACGGGTTTTCCTTTCTTTTATTTTCCAAAAATTTTAAAGAAAATTTTATAGCCGCAAACTTGAGATCAAACACTCCGAAATGCGTTTGATTCACTTAAGCCGTGCTCTGATACCAAGTTGTAACGTCCCAAAATTTACAAGCAAATTTTAAATTTTTAAATAAACATTTCATTTATAACAACTCATTAAATGATCCCAACGTTTCGTTTGTAAACTCATAATTAATATCTTCATAATAAAAACCAGCGGAATAAACGTTTAATTATTAAAAACCATAAAGCAACCAGCTCTCCTCGCGCGTCAGTGTGTACTCGTCACGCCTTGGAGCCGCCCGTACCTGAAACCACAGTTTATTGGGAAAGGGTAAGCACGAAGCTTAGTGAATTCAAACACCATAAATAACACAGTTATTCCACACTACCCCTAAAACAGTTAGTGACACATAAACGATCATACAGGTCTACGAACAAATCATAAACATGTATATCCACACCCACCCACCTGAAAGGCACAAGTCGGTCCCACCGACCACATGATAACATCTCCGGCCCCGCCGGACCCTCGGTCCCACCGAGTCTCTACGCCACCCGCGTATAAAATCTCCGGCCCCGCCGGACCCTCGGTCCCACCGAGTTAACATGACAACATAGTATCAACTAGACACCCCACTATCTAGTTCCACAACACAATCACATAAAGCTACCACACACGTACTACAACAATGATAAAACAACCGTTATTAGATATAGTGAGAGAACTCACCTCGAATGCGCGCCTAGCTTAACAATAAAATTCAAGCTTCACAATTACGGTCACTTCCCAGCACCTAAACGCATGTTAAAACGTGTCAATACGAGACCCGGACCCTATGACACGACACACGCTTAAACCGTCACTAAAACTATTTTCCGCTCTCGCCAAACAGGTCTGTTCGGGACCTGTTTCGACCCCTTTAAACCCAGAAAATTCCCAATATTATCTCATGACCAGAAAGTACTCTGAGTTAGGGTTCCAAGGACATATTATACACCTCCTAACGATTTTTCTACAATTTACTACGGATTTTACAAAAACAGTTTCCAGAACAGCGAAAATCAGCAACTTTCAGTATAAAACGACAGTTTGACCCATGCTACGTCCCGAACTGGGTTTTGTACAAAACACAGAAAGGTTTCTAGACTCAAAAAGGGAATTTTTGGCGCTGGTATCACCCAGATACGAGTTACTAGCAAAAAGTTATGGTTTTCCCAAGACAATGGCAGATTCCAGAATTTTTCACATGAAATGACGAATCGCTGAATTTACGACCACTTTTCCACCTAGCTAGAGGCCGAACCAGTTTTCCGCTAAAACACGGAAAACGTGCCCGACACAACATGTGAAGCGTGGGCACCGGATTCGCCTCAATCCGAGTTACGACGAGAAAGTTATACCCGACGCAAAACAGGGCAGCAAAGCTGATTTCACACAAAATGACGATTTAAAAGAAACGGTTTGAACGATTCGGCTTAATCGATTAAGTCACGGTTTAAGGGCTCTACAGTGACTATGGTCTGGTCACGACCACGCGCCACCCACTGCCATCTCCGGCAGTGGTGGTCGCCGGTGGCGACCGGCGGCGGCTCTCCGGCGAGGACCCGCACACACACGCGTCTCACCCCGCCCCTTCTCGCACTTCAGCTCGCTCTCTCGATCGAATTACCGCACGCACACACAGTTCACACAACCACCACCACCCGACATCCAGCCACCACAGTGGCGGCTAGCGGCGGCGGTGGCGTCGCCGTCGATCACTTCACCGGAAAATTAAGAGAAAGAAAAGGGAAGGGATCGAACGAGTACCTTAACACGGCGGCTAACACTCCAGCCTTTCTTCCTCCTCTCGACCTTCTTCCTCGGCTCCGGCGAGTTCCCGGCGGCAGCAGCGACTCCGGCGGCTTCCCTTTCTCTTCTTCCTCCCGGCTCTTCTCTACTCCTCCCTCTCTCTCTCTAGCTCCCGATTTCTGCTCTATCTCTCTCGCTAAAACTCACGGCCAACTCCAGAAACAAGGGTGGGGCACTAGGGTTTTGATATTCTTTCTTTTGTTTGCAGCTCACGACACCAACACACAAACAATTCACAAAAATGGGTTTTGGTCTTTGGGGTTGCATGGGCCGAAACAATGAAGAGTTTTGGCCCTTTAACACTTTTAGCCCCTCAACTACATCCTTCTCGCAATTAACCAAAATTCCGACATTTTTAACAATTAGGTCCAACTCGACTAACCCCGTTAACGGAAACCACATTAAATCAAACTTTAAAGAAAAGAATTAATAAAAGAAATTACATACCGGGATACGGGCTTTACACCACCTCAAACTTAGGACCTCACAGTGTCCCCACTGTGGAAAGACTGGAAGTCCCACTGGAAGTCCCCACCTCAAACTTAAGATTGCACAGTGTCCTCACTGTGACATGGAAATTAGGGTTCAAGGAGGTGTTTAGGGTACAAAAAGGTCGAGTTTGGATGCAACAATGTCCTATATCATTTCAACGTGACAAGTTGAGAGTCGTACTTACAAAAGTGATTTTTTAAATCGGAAGCCGAAATTTGCACCTTGAAATGGAAAAAGATCAAAAAGCATTCAAATGAGAATCAAGTTAGTACCCAAAAGACTTACTTAGCAGTAGGTAATGCATGCATCATTGATCAAAATAAAGTAGCAAATTTTCAAGTGTCTAGCCATAGGCAAAATACCAAACAGACATAAAATATAAATTGTTTTTGGAGCAATCAGAGTGGGAACCAGAGTCCCAATAAACCATTTAGTGGGTAGGAGTTGCCGGCGGTGAACTTTCTGCAGAGTCGCCACTGAAACCATCATCACTCTCGTTGGTGGGACAGATACCTTCTGGGAAGTCAGGGATTTGCGCAGCAAATAGGGGATCAGCACCTTGATACATCTGATTTATGACTGCATCCCTATCTCTTGTGTACATACAGAAAGTTTATGTAGCCCTGTTCATGTGCTTCTGCTGTGCTTCCATAAGATCGACGCGATAAGTGAGAGCCGTCAATGCGCTCAAAATGGCGTTCATAGGATTGCTTGTGCTTCCTGGAGTGGGATTGGGGAGTGGGTTACTGGCAGACCCCACTGGGACTTCATCAACAGCAGGTTCCAAAAAGTCCACTTAAAGTACCATGGGTTTTATTAAACAATTCATCTTGCCATATCTTGGGGGAACATGTTTGTACTTCTCCATCCCATGCCTCTGCCATTTGAACCTTCTATTCTCCAGATTTTTACTTTCAAGCTAAGAGTTGTTTTTCTTTTGTCTTCTTCTTTGCTCGCCAGTGGGATCCGGAGTGGGCACTCCGCAAGTCCTTGCAGATATTTCATGAAAAGCAACAAAATACTACCAAATGGTTTATAAAAACTGTGGTTCACTCTTATTACTCATTTTTTGGAATATTACCAAGAATGGGGGTTTTGAGAAGTGAAATGGCTAAAATAAAATAAAAATAAAAGGAAATAATAACTCTAAAAATAGAGTTATCAGTTGTAGATAACATGGTGTGGATAAATATGTGTTGAACACAATTCTATACATAAGTTGTAAATACTTTGTAATTGACATTAAAATGTATTACAATGCATGAGACCATTGATAAAAGTCATAAGGCGTATAACTATAATTTTTTTGTACATACTCCATATTTTGTTCATAATCTTATAAAATATTTATAATTTACCACACAAGCGCAATATTATTACCTAGAAAATAAATAGTAGAAGACGTCAATCATACCGAGTTCTATAGCCTTGTCGCGGACAACTTTGTTAGGCTTTTTTATTAAATTAAATAGCTAAATTTGTTAGAAAAATACATTTACATATATTGTAACAACCGTTTTCTAAAGGTAAAATTTGTGGGGTTTGTGGCCAAAGTTCAAATACATGTAAAAAGGGGGGGACCTAGTTGCAATTTAATAAAGGTATAAAAGGGAGAGAAATCCCTAATTTCATTACTTTGTGCCATTTATTACGACTGAAGAAATCGAGAGCTAGAAGAGGGGGAGAAGAAGATTGAAGTCCTGCAAGGAATCGGCAAGAAATTCTTGGGAAATTGAGTTCCAATTAAGTTATTAATCTCCTCACAACCCTCTCATGCCTTGTATTGATTTGAGAAAGAGAAAAACACCTGAAATAGTAGTCTGTGTCCCCTTAATGAGGAAAACTTATGATTTTGCATCTAGTGATTGATTAATGGTTGGGTGGGTTGATTTATGGTGGTTTAAGGGTTGATTAATAACCCAAACAATTGTTTAATGAGTTTAAGACGAAATCACTACTTCTAATCGATTTGAGTGGTTTTGGGTTTTTACTGTGTGGCGTCCGGATATCGCCGTTTTCCGCACGTGGTTCGCTTTCCAGATATGTTTAGTTTCTGGACCATTTTGGGATTTTCGGATGTGTCTAGTTTCCGGTCATAGCGTCTGGATAGTAATTGCCAGGACTCTTTTTAGTTTCTGGATAAAGGGGTCTTTCGATAGTGTAGTTTTTCGGTAGAGTTCGGATTACTTTAGTTCCGGATGGAAATGGTGGATTCCGGAAATTTGGCTTCCGGATAGAAACTCCCGGAAATCGGGGTGTTGAAAAACGGACCCGGATAGCAGATTCCGGATGAGCATCTTGAATGTGAGAGCGTCCAGAAATTTGTGTTTTCCAGGGAGTTGGTGTTGATAAGTTGTTTGGTAAATTTTAGGTGTTGGGTTCGGTTCGATTCGTTCGAGAGTATGACATGTGCTTAACAAATCACATCAAGCAGGTGAGTTCCCTTATACTTTTAAAATAAATGACATGTTAACGGTTTTAGTCTATTAATCATTATGTATGAGATGCGAGTATGCTTTACTTATAATCATTATAAATTCCTCGCATGAAAGGCATGTTTTGTGAACGCTTATTTTGCATGTTATGAGTTATTTTGTAAAGATGCATGTATTGCTATTTTTATTCCTAGCCTTGCTCGTATGCCTATGTGGAGTCGGGTTGCACAGTGGGAATAACGTACCTTGGGATCTGACGGTCCCTTGGAAGTTAAATTATTAGTCCGGTTTGCGTGGAAAAACAAATTCTAGGGAACGGGGAGTCTGCTTGGTCCTCGATCGTGGTTGTTGACTGGTATGGATGTGGCCTATAAATACTGTGCATATACCCTTGTTTGTGGTTAAATTATTCGATTGGGCCGTTTGGCGAATTTAATAAATGTTTTATGCAAGAACTTGTACAACTGTTTTCGGAGGGAATTCACTAGACCTTATGGTCTAACCCTCGTTTTTCAAAACTAGATCATTTTCAGGGAAGCCTTTAGTGGTGCTTCAAATAAAGGTACGGAGAAGTTGTGAAGACTTGAGATGGAGGCGAGAATGCTTAGAGCACAATAGATCAAATGTAGTTTTGCTTTAATTTAGATAGTTCTCGGTTGTAGAAGTGTCTTTCCGCTGCTAGATTTTGTCTTTTAGATTACGTAAATCCAGATTAGGGAAGTTGTGGTGCGTTTTCACTAAGTTATGGTTGTCGTTGTGAACTTTATGTGTAATACCCCGGGTAAATTCGTTAGTTAAATCCTCATTTCCGTTAAATATTAGTTAACTTTAAAGTTGGATGTTTAGGGTAAGTTAGAGTGAAATAGTAAGTTTAGGGGTATTTGGGTCATTATGGGATAGTTTAAGCATAAATGGTAAATTAAGTCAAAAATATAAATATACTTGTTTAAATCAGATATTTTAAAAAACAACAAAATATCCAGAATCAGTGTGTGTGTGTGTGTGTGTGTGTGTGTGTGTGTGTGTGTGTGTGTGTGTGTGTTTGTTTTGGAGAGAAAAGGAGCAAAAGAAGAAAAAGGAAGATAGGGCTTCAAATTGGGGTGCTTGGAAGTGAATCTGAGGTATGTTCCTTTGTATTTTGTGTTTGTAATTGTTATTAGAAGGTTTCTATAGGAATAGAATAGTTGAATTGACTTCTGGTATTGAATCAGTCGATTTCTGGGTAGAAAACACATGAACAGACGAAGGTTTCCGGACACAATGAATGTGTCCGGGTAGTTTTGTTGGTGGTGTCCGGATAATATTTTAAAGGTGTCCGGACGAGTGTTTTATCCGGATAAGTCTCTCTTCTCGATAGTTTCCGGATGAAATAAGATACCGGGTGGTATCCGGATTACTTTGGTGTCCGGGTGACGTCCGGATTGTTGATGCTATCCGGGGAGTTGGGTTGTCCGGATTGGTTATGCTGTCCGGAAAGTTCATGATTGTCCGGGTAGTTTGAGCTGTCCGGATACTTTATCTGTTTGGTCACTTTTTGAGGATTTAAGTTATCTCGAGTTCTTAGTCTAGTATGTCTTATGCGTTTATTTAGTAAGGGGATATTTGTATTTAATCTGTTTCAGACTCAGTGGATTTGGATTGAAAGACTAACCTTTTGGAAAAGGCTTGGAAGTGTTATTGGATAAGCGATCAAGGTGAGTTTTATTTTAAAACGTTTTCAACTGGAATACATATATGTGTGGTTTGGGAATGTGATAAATGGTGTGATTAAGTGTTTATAAATGACAATATGATATATTGAAATATGTATTGTATTTATATGAGTATTACACTACACGAGAGCACGTCGGCCGGGTTTTTGGACCGGTGGAAGTTGGTTGTATAGAGGGACAGTGGTGTTGGCTGTATTTTGTACAGTGGTGTAAATTGATTAGTTGGCTCGCAACCAGCTAATTTGGCCATGGGAATGAGGAGAGGAACACGATGCACGAGTCTTGCTTGGTATTTAATCTTTGTGGTATACGTGTGTTTTATAAAAAGGATTTGTAAACTGACAGGGATTATCTCACTAGACCTTTTGGTCTAACCCTCATTTTCTTTTCAAAAATATGTATTCCAGGTCGAGGATCTTTTGTTAGCAAAGGGAAGAATAAATCATAGGAGGCGGTTGATAGCTGACGAAAATTAGGATATGGTCACGTTTTTGTATTGTATAGTTCTGAGACTTTGGGACCGAATGTGATTTATTATGTATTTTTGTTATGAATGTAACGATGTTATGCAATATATGTTATTTGTTGTATGTTTGGGTGTCCGGTTCGTTACAGATGGTATCAGAGCCCTAGTTTAAGGGATTTAGGTATTAGTATCCGTACCTAGACTTAAACTGCATGTGAAGTAGGATGTCCCTAATAATTTTAGAACCTTGGGATGATTAAGTATAAAAGGTAGAAGGAACATCATGTAAGGTAATTTCAGATTACACCTGGCCAGTGTAATTGTGATCTTACAGGTGCATGTTTGAACTGGAATACCTTGTTATATGGGGTATGTGCTTATGTGTATGTTAACCTTGTTTGAATCTACAGAATGGCAAGCGGTACTAGACAAACGAATCGGGGAGGAGGAAATCCTAATAGAATAAATCCAACGGTTGGGGCAAGGGGAAGAGGGGGAGAAAGAGGTAGAGACAGAACTGGAGGCAGAGTTCAGGGGCGCGGCACGGAATTTGTTACCAGAGACGACTTAGCAGCTGAAATGGGATTACAAGCCAATATCCAAGATATGTTCAACCAAACTCCTAGTACTGAGACAGAAAGACCAGATTCTACTCATGAAGAGGAGATGCCCATTACACATACTGACATATCGGTGCCAAAGAAGTGTGACTATAAAATGTTTTTAAGTTGCAAACCTCCGACATACTCCGGAGAAAGAGATCCAGTGAAGGCCATGAGGTGGCTGAAAGAGATAGAAGCTATCTTCAGGACCAGCAAGTGTGCAGAAGAAGATAAAGTGTTATACGGAACCGCGATGTTGAAGGCAGATGCTCTATTTTGGTGGGAGGCTCATATTACCTCTAGAGGATCTGATGTGTACTCAACTTTTACTTGGGACGAATTCACAACAGCTTTCAAAGGACAGTTTTGTCCTCAAGCAGCAGTTAGACAACTAGAAGAGGAATTCATGAACCTACATCAGAGAAGTTTATCGGTTAGGGATTACACTGCTCGCTTTCTGGAGAAGTCTCGCTTTGTGGAGTACTATGTTGCCACGGAGGCGCTGAAGATGGAAAGGTTTATTTTCGGGTTAAATTCAGAAATTAGAAAGCTAGTGACTGGAAAAGGACCCGATACCTTCTCAGCCGCAGTAGATGCAGCTGAAAATGTGGAACGGGATAATAAGAGAGATGCCGGTGATAGAAGTTTTGGAAAAAGAAAATTGGAGGAAATGACGTACGATTTGGAGGAATACGAATCCCCGAGGCTTGATAGTTATCTACCTTTCAGACCAGTTGAAAGACCATGTCCAAAATGCAATCGTGTTCACCAAGGAAACTGTTATGTGGAATCCCGAAGGTGTTACAAGTGTGGGAAGACGAGTCACATTGCTAAAGACTGTCGCGTAACTCGATTCTGTTTCGTTTGCAATTCCCCTGGTCATATTCAGTCAGACTGTCCATGATGGAAAGTACAGCAGGGTAGTATGATGGTGAGACCAACGAGTGTTAGGACGGGAGAGATACAAAGGTCTTAGGTACCGAAAGCAAAAGGTCGTGTCTTCCAAATGACAACACAAGAAGAGGAGGAAATTCTAGATGAGGTTACAGGTACAATTCTAACAAACTCTATACGTGCTAAAATGTTATATGACTTTGGTGCAACATGATCGTTAGTATTTCCATTCTTTTGCTGTTTATCTGTGTTAGAGATATAGATGGGTATGGGGTATCTATTCAGTTAGTGATAAGTATTCATACGCTTCTAGCTTAACCGAATTCCGGGACAAAATTCTTTTAAGGTGGAGATAATGTAATACCCCGTGTAAATTTGTTAGTTAAATCCTCATTTCCGTTAAATATTAGTTAACTTTAAAGTTGGATGTTTAGGGTAAGTTAGAGTGAAATAGTAAGTTTAGGGGTATTTGGGTCATTATGGGATAGTTTAAGCATAAATGGTAAATTAAGTCAAAAATATAAATATACTTGTTTAAATCAGATATTTTAAAAAACAACAAAATATCCAGAATCAGTGTGTGTGTGTGTGTGTGTGTGTGTGTGTTTTGGAGAGAAAAGGAGCAAAAGAAGAAAAAGGAAGTTAGGGCTTCAAATTGGGGTGCTTGGAAGTGAATCTGAGGTATGTTCCTTTGTATTTTGTGTTTGTAATTGTTATTAGAAGGTTTCTAACGAATTAGAATAGTTGAATTCACTTCTGGTATTGAATCAGTAGATTTCTGGGTAGAAAACACATGAACAGACGAAGGTTTCCGGACACAATGAATGTGTCCGGGTAGTTTTGTTGGTGGTGTCCGGATAATATTTTAAAGGTGTCCGGACGAGTGTTTTATCCGGATAAGTCACTCTTCTCGATAGTTTCCGGATGAAATAAGATACCAGGTGGTATCCAGATTACTTTGGTGTCCGGGTGACGTCCAGATTGTTGATGCTATCCGGGGAGTTGGGTTGTCCGGATTGGTTATGCTGTCCGGAAAGTTCATGACTGTCCGTGTAGTTTGAGGTGTCCAGATACTTTAGCTGTTTGGTCACTTTTGGAGGATTTAAGTTATCTCGAGTTCTTAGTCTAGTATGTCTTATGCGTTTATTTAGTAAGGGGATATTTGTATTTAATCTGTTTCAGACTCAGTGGATTTGGATTGAAAGACTAACCTTTTGGAAAAGGCTTGGAAGTGTTATAGGATAAGCGATCAAGGTGAGTTTTATTTTAAAACGTTTTCAACTGGAATACATATATGTGTGGTTTGGGAATGTGATAAATGGTGTGATTAAGTGTTTATAAATGACAATGTGATATATTGAAATATGTATTGTATTTATATGAGTATTACAATACACGAGAGCACGTCGGCCGGGTTTTTGGACCGGTGGAAGTTGGCTGTACAGAGGGACAGTGGTGTTGGATGTATTTAGTACAGTGGTGTAAATTGATTAGTTGGCTCGCAACCAGCTAATTTGGCCATGGGAATGAGGAGAGGAACACGATGCACGAGTCTTGCTTGGTATTTAATCTTTGTGGTATACGTGTGTTTTATAAAAAGGATTTCTAAACTGACAGGGATTATCTCACTAGACCTTTTGGTCTAACCCTCATTTTTTTTTCAAAAATATGTATTCCAGGTCGAGGATCTTTTGTTAGCAAAGGGAAGAATAAAGCATAGGAGGCGGTTGATAGCTGACGAAGATTAGGAT
Source organism: Saussurea involucrata (assembly GCA_033807775.1). Lineage (NCBI taxonomy): Eukaryota > Viridiplantae > Streptophyta > Magnoliopsida > Asterales > Asteraceae > Saussurea > Saussurea involucrata. The sequence goes on along the minus strand of CM066322.1, from coordinate 104,308,684 downwards.
ATGTTCACGTTTTTGTATTGTGTAGTTCTGAGACTTTGGGACCGAATGTGATTTATTATGTATTTTTGTTATGAATGTAACATGTTATGCAATATATGTTATTTGTTGTATGTTTGGGTGTTCGGGTCGTTACATTATGGTCAATGGATCGAAAAGTATTGATCGATACAGTCCATAAAATCACGTTACAATGTCTTCACTTTGAAAAGTCGAACTATTAGACTTCCAACCACGACATTAAATTCAAATTTTAGTGAACTTTCTCTTTTTAAGATAGATATTTTGAAACCGTTAGACTAATCCAGATGACTAATACTCGTTTCGTGTTTCTCTTTTGATTTAACTAAATGTAAGACTTTGTGTAGAATATTTTTGGCAATATTATAACATAAATTAGTAAAGATAAACTAACAAGTAGGTTTTGAGTTCAATTTCAAATGGGAATAGTAGAAGTTTTGATCATCTGAAATGAACTATTAATATATGATTCATTATAATTGTTATTGTAGATATTCATCATGAAATGTGAAATTATTCAAACCGAAAATACATTATACTAATGATTAAAGTATATAATAACATTAACTAATAAACTGCATGATATTCATTTGTTCATTGATTATTTAGGATTAATTGTTAACGAATAATAACTGATAGTTGGTTCTTAGATTCTTCAAATATTTATGTTTTCTATTTGAAGTTTGATATATACATAGAGTTGGGTTCATACGAAACTAGTTGCCAAATAAGATAAGACGGACATCACCGAATCCCATGTGATTTTATATTGTTATCACGTGCAAAATCACATGTGATTTATGCAACTTTGACTACGACCTAAGGTCATGGACTAGAACCGGTTACCTACTCACGTTGATGGTTCACATGGGAAACACAGCCGATGTTGGCCCCGAAGGGTTATACAAGTATATAAGTTTGAAGAAAGGGGGGTTGAATACAAACACAAGATTTTTATCTTTCTAAATTGTTTATTGATATAATCAAACAAGTTACAGTTTGTTGCGGAATAAGACTAAGTATAAAACCTAATCTAAACAAACTATGAGAATCAACCAGATTTCTTGCACTAGAATAAGAATGAAAGAAGTTAAAAAATGCTAAGGATAGTTTTTCTTGGCACTAAGAAGTTCAGGGATGGACGATCACTTCAGAATGAAGTCAATCCTTCTATTTATACTGCATGCATTAAATGCATGTCAGGATAACTTTACACGTGTCAGCACTTGGTTGGTTGTATGAATTTGACTTTTACAAACATGCTTTTGGCCGCATGATGAACATTGTAGTTGGTAGAGTGGTTTGTACGATCCTGGACAAAGGCATGTCCTTCTGACAAATCGTACAAAAGTGTGCAAGGGGATAAGACAAATGTTCCTTGTAGAACATGATTCATGATTAGCGATTGCTGAGTTGATCTTCATCAGGGAGGACGATGAAGGTCAGCTCTCGCTGAAGTCTTCTAGTTGAAACATCGCGTGATTTGGACAAGTCTTGGCTTCGCTGATATGCATCAGGTCATGAGTAGACTTAGTCACTTGTTCGTCAGCTTGGTATTCGATTTCAGCGTTGAACACTTTTTCGCGAGTCTTTTCTTCAGGGATTATAAGCAAACATTTACAGAGTGAACATTCAGCGATCATCAGCGAGACTGAACAAGCTCGGGTCTCACTGATGTACATTTATCACTTAAGTATAATTAAAGAATATATGTTTCACATCAGGGATACTAAACAGACTTAGTATATTTTATTTTATAGTGAAACACTGATACATAATGTTTACTTACAATTTTCACTAAGTGATTCTAAGGGTCATCATCAAATCACTGAAGAGTTTGGATCAACAATTTCCCCCTAATTGATAACGACAAAAGCAATAAAAGAAAATTGCTAAGTTAAACACATAAGGTTAAAAAGGACTCATAAATGCGTGTCCCGTTTACTGTTTTCAATGATCTTTTCTTGTACTGATGGAGTAAAGTACTTCAGTGAATTTTTCATTACTTCGTAACAAATAAGATTACAAGGGAAGTTGCAAAATACAAGTACAATGAAATATTACAAGTACAAAAAGATTTCAGCTAATAAGATAGAAGAATACAAATGTGATCCTATCAGCTAGGCGGGTTCATCCTTGAAGAGAAGTTCATCAAGGGTATCTATTTTAGGAATCATGTAGCCAGGGGTTTCTTGTAACACCCCGCTTACCACGACACAATATTGTCCGCTTTGCCCCACTGGCTCACGGCTTTGTTCTTGGCGACCTGGCGAGGACTTCCCAGGGGGTCACCCATCCTGGTACTACTCCCACCCAAGCACGCTTAACCACAGAGTTCCCAAGGAACCCGCATGCTTGTGGCCCCAAAACGCGTTGTGTCTGGTAAGGCCAAGGTTTCCTAATATACCCAGCATCTCTCCTGCCCTCTAAAGGATGTGGGATATGCTTAAGGTGTTACACACACCCCCCCTTAGGGACTCATCGTCCTCGATGAGGTTTGCCCCACCGTCCCGAACGGCACAGGACTGGCTCTGATACCATTTGTAACACCCCGCTTACCACGACACAATATTGTCCGCTTTGCCCCACTGGCTCACGGCTTTGTTCTTGGCGACCTGGCGAGGACTTCCCAGGGGGTCATCCATCCTCGTACTACTCCCACCCAAGCACGCTTAACCACAGAGTTCCCAAGGAACCCGCATGCTTGTGGCCCCAAAACGCGTTGTGTCTGGTAAGGCCAAGGTTTACTAATATACCCAGCATCTCTCCTGCCCTCTAAAGGATGTGGGATATGCCTAAGGTGTTACACAAACTTTAAAGCTTAAGGTTTAGGGTGAGTTTGGTTAAATTAAAGGTTTATAGGTGTTTTGGTTATTATTGAGAAGTTCAAGGACCAAAGTAGTAAATTAAGTTAGATATTATCCCTTCTGAATTCAGATATTATCACAAGCAGAAAATCAGTAAAATTAGTGTGTGTGTGTGTGTGTGTGTGTGTGTGTGTGTGTGTGTGTGTGTGTGTGTTGAGAGAAAGCAAGAAGAGAAAAGAAGGGTTTGGTGCTAAAGGGTTCAACTTGGTATGTTTGGAAGATGAATTAAGGTATGTTCCTTTGTATTTTATGTTTGTAATTGCTTTTGGAAGGATTCTATCGGAGTAGAAACATCACAAACACTTCTGGTATTAATTCAGTCGATTTTCTGGGTAAAAAGCACCAAACCGACAGAGGTTTCCGGACACAGTATGAATGTGTCCGGGTAGATTCTTGGGTGGTGTCCGGGTAAGTTGTTGATAGAGTCCGGACGATTGGATTGATGGTTTCCAGATGATTTAGAGTCCGGATGGCATCCGGATTCCTTTGTTGTCCGGATTAGTCTGTGGTGTCCGGATTCCTCGTGTTGTCCGGATTAGTCTTGTTGTCTGGAAAGTTGTCCGGATACTTTGTGGTTTCTGGATAACTTGGCTGCTTGGTCAATTTTGAGGATAAGAGTTATGTAGATATATCTAGAGTCCATAGCCTGCTAGTAAGTTTCATATATAAGTTGGTGAGAAGATATTTATATGTAAATGGTTTCAGATTCTGAGAATTTTGGGTAAAGGATCGGATAGCTCGGAGAAAGGCTTGGAAGCGTATTTTAATCATTCAAGGTGAGTTTTGCTTTAAAACGTTTTTGAACTGGAATACATATATGTGTATAAATATATATATGATATGATTATGTGGTAGGAATATGATTATGTGTATATAAATGACAATATGATGTAATGAGATATATGTTGTATTTATATAAGCTTTGCACTACACGAGTGCACTTGTTGCCGGGTTCCGGTGTGCGGACCGGTGTGTAGCCGGGTTCCGGTGTGCGGACCGGTGAGTAGTCGGGTTCCGGTGTGCGGACCGACAGGTAGCCGGGTTCCGGTGAGCGGACCGGTTGTTGATTTATTAGTTGGCTTGCTACCAACTAATATGGCCATTTGTGGAGGAATAAGGTGAATGAGATGTACACGATGCATGAGTCTGGATTGGTATTTAAATACATGTGGTATGTTTATATTTTACGAAAGGATTACCGAAGGTTTATCTAAACTATTTTGATACAAAGGATTTACATAAAAGGTTTTATAATGATTTTGGAAAGGACCGGGATTAACTCACTAGACCCGTTTGGTCTAACCCTCATTTTGTTTTCAAACATATGTTTTCCAGGTTAAGGATCGGCAGGAGCGGATGAAGTGTAGGAAGCTTTTGATGGATGTTGATTAGGAAGCTTTTATATATTTTGTAATGTCAAGACTAATGAGACCGTACTTGGTTTGTTATGTAACTTTTGTTGTAAATCAATGATATGTATGAATGTTATGTATTATGATGTATGTTATGGGATTTGGGTTGTTACAAATGGTATCAGAGCCAGTCCTGTGCCGTTCGGGATGGTGGGGCAAACCTCATCGAGGACGATGAGTCCCTAAGGGGGGGTGTGTGTAACACCTTAGGCATATCCCACATCCTTTAGAGGGCAGGAGAGATGCTGGGTATATTAGTAAACCTTGGCCTTACCAGACACAACGCGTTTTGGGGCCACAAGCATGCGGGTTCCTTGGGAACTCTGTGGTTAAGCGTGCTTGGGTGGGAGTAGTACCAGGATCGGTGACCTCCTGGGAAGTCCTTGCGAAGTCCTTGCCAGGTCGCCACGAACAAAGCCGTGAGCCAGTGGGGCAAAGCGAACAATATTGTGTCGTGGTAAGCGGGGTGTTACATTTCTCTACCTGTTGTCTTCTTAATTTGGTTTTGCTGTAGACTTGAGGCTTCAGGTAGAGTCCTATTCTCGATTTATCACACCAATAAATCAGGTCTTTGAGTTGATCCACTCGAGCGATGGATAACTCAGACCAGCGTTGAAAACACTTGTGACCATCGTAATCTAAGAAGAAAATTCTCAAAGGTTCACTGACCACTTGATCGGCTTTGAATTCTTCACCGGGTGGCAGCGACAGGTTTAGGGCGGGTAGATCAGGTGGGGGACCGAGCACTGCTTCACGGGGAAATTCGATCCATGTTTCATTCCGGATAGCAGGCCCTGAAGATGAAGATGCTTTCTTCTTCTTTGTAGGCTTTTGGTTTTGATGAAGTGCAAGAGGTATAGGCAGGTCGATGGCTGATGCAACTTGATCAATCAACTTGTTGATAGCTTTCTCGACGTAAGTCTTAAAGCTTGATCGTGATCGCTGAATTTCAGGTCGAATTTCCAACCATTCATCAAACCCATAGCCTTCGAACTTTGAAGGGTAGAAAGTATTTGTATCTCCATTTTCCCTGATCACCGTCGTTTCTACCACTGGAACACCTCTGACCGTTTTACCTTTGATGTTGACATGTAAGATTCGGCTTGCCAGGTACTTGAAGTCAACTTTCTTCTTACACCAATCCAGAGTAGTTCTAGATGCGCTTCTCCAACCTTCTTGAGCAGTTCTTCGTGGACTCTGAAGGGAAAATGGTCCAGCTTCTTATCTTTTACTGAACCTTGAGCGATTTTAAGAGTGAACTCTTTGTCTCTGATCATGCTCATTTGATGTTCAGCAAGAAGTTTTTTAACTTTAAGTCCTTCAGTGATTTCCTCAGGAGTCAAGAAGCCAAGACCTATTGGAGGGATGATCCGCTGATTTTCTAGCTTTTGAATCATAACTGCTCTTCTCTTTAATTCATCCTCCTCTGACTATTGACGCAGTCTAGAGGGTCTGTTGGGATGAGAGAGCAACTCTTGTTCTTCATCTTGTTCATCAGTCTCATTCACTGAGACTGTGATTATTGATAAGTCATCAGCTCTGGTAGCTGGGATTATTGGCAGAGGTTGTGGAGGAGCTTCAGCAGCATTCTCAAGCAGGGGAGAGGACTAGCTGAATCAAAAGAATAAAGAGTTAGATCTTTTGATGGTAGAAAAAGATAGACAAAATATGGCTAAGGGTTTAAAGGTTTCAGGTGATGGAGAATAGATGTAGAGAAGGGATGTAGAATAGAAGCAGTGTAAGGGAAACGAGAGTGACATACCTGACAAGTTGGCTTGTTTAGAAGAATAGCGAAGTTGCCTTCAGAAGAAAGGCCTTTCTGCTTGCCCTTAGAAGTCTTCTTAGCAGGAGACTTTTGGGTCTTGTCCTCTGCTTCTTTTATTGAAATTCCTTTTAGTTTTGGAACCCTGATGGATGTGAATTGGAACCAAAAATCATCACCGTCATCATCATCATCATCATCATCATCATCTTCATCATCATGGGATGATAGTTCTTTATCAGGAATCTCCACCTCCACTTCCTCTTCTTCTTCCTCGTCGTCAGAGAGAACCTCTACAGGTTATTGTATCTAGGGAGAGGAGGGTGGATGTAATACCCTAAGTTTCTTTATTGTTAATAAGTTTGAAAGTCCAAGGGTTTAAAGGTTAAATGGTTCCTAGTTGAAGGTTTGGATTGAAAGTTGGCTTATATAAAAGGAATCTCACCTCCATAAGTCTTCTCATCCAGAAAGTTAGTACACTTTTTGTATGTGTTTTGTGGGTATGTTTGGAGTACAACGAAAGGAAGGAAAAAAAGGGGTTTCAAGAATTGAAGTGTTCAGGTTGAAATTTTAGTCTTACGCAAGTATGTTTTCCCTTTTCCTCTTTCTTTTCTTGATTAATGGTTTTAACGATTTTACCATCTTGAGTTTTAGGGTTCTTAATTCTTAAAGAGTTAGCTTTGATTTTGATTTTATCTAGAGATTTGAAGATTAAGGGTAATATAAATTATTTAAATATTTTATGGTTTTAATATTGGTAGTGGTAAGTTAAGATTGTTCAAAAGGTTCATGAACTCCATTTATAGATTGTTGTTTTATTCAAAATTAAGTTCTTGCTTTTGGTTTTGAGATTGAAATAACCATTTCCATGGTTATGTTAAAAATTAAGGTTAGTTTTTGGATGTGATTGCTATTTTATGGTGATGTTTTACGAGCTTGGTATGTTCAAAAAGAAGTTGGATTTTTGGGAATTTTGAAGTATTTAAATTTTATGGTTGATTCGGTTTATTGGTTGGTAACTTTGTTTAAAATTAATTTAAAGTTGTTCCTTTTCGGTTTTTTAGTCTCGAGTTGTTTTGGGGTTATTCGGGGTATCATTTAGAGCCTAATAAGTTTATATAAGTTATAATTTGGGTTTGATTACTTAGTTGTGATCCGTGTTACTTTGATTCAGATTTTCGTTCGATTTCGAGTTTCGTTACCGGTTAATTTCGTGTTATGTTATATCGTTATCAAGGTGAGTTTTCTTTTAACCGTTTACGAACTGAAATGCATTTATTTATAAATGCTTATCGTTTAATTATTGTATCTTATTGATACGGTTGATTTACGATGGATAATCGTAGTTACTATAATTGTTATATGTGATTTATAATTGTTGCTTATAATGTAATTATTGATTCGTGGGTAAAGGGAATTTCACAACAGAAGCTCGTGTGCGTGTGAGACTATAATGGTCCGCGCATGGGGGTATGTATATATATAGTTTTGGCCCACGAATATGTTTCGTGTGGTGAGCCACTGCCGATATTGATTGCGGTCTTATCGGAGTGTGCGTGTTTATGCTAGCGAATACGTTTTGTGTAGTGAGCCACCGTTGATATTGACTTCGGACTTATCAGGGTGTGTGTTATTTTGAATAATGACTGTTGTGTTTAGTTGTCTTGGGAAGGATGTAGTGCTTGCGGGCCTACTGAGTGATTATCTGATTTAAAGATTTTCATGTTAAATGGTTTATTGAACTGGTAACTGACAGGGATTTCCTCAGTAGACCGTATGGTCTAACCCTCATTTTGTTTTCAAAATATGCATTTCAGGACAAGCGCGTATAAATGAGAAAGGGAAAGGAAAGTTATGAGCTTATATGTTACATGACTATTTGTGAAGCTGGCAGAAGTTATCTGGACGTTGCTTTTGATTATTGTCATCTAGATGTTACGTATTATGACAATTTAGCAAAAAGTTAGTAGTGACTTTCGATGTATTTGTATAGTTTTGTATCGAAAGACCAAAGTGTATCACGTATGTGTTTTTGAATATCTGTAAATTATGTGATATTTGTTATATGAAATATGTGTGTTGTTACAGTTGGTATCACAGCCTAAGTTTAAGGGATTTAGGTATTAAGATTTATACCTAGACTTAAACTGTATGATTTAATGTGAAATTAAGTTGTCCCTCTTATGTTTAGAACCCGTGGGATATTAAATATAATGAGTAGAAAGAACGACATATGAGGTAAATTCAGATTATATCAGGCTAATGTAATTATGAGCTTACAGGTGCATGTTTGTACTGAATACTTTATTATATTTGGGTATGTGATTAAATGCATATATATTTTGTGATGTAACAGATGGCTAGCAATTCTCGTCGTTCCGGAAGGGTTGCTTCAGTTAATCCAGAAGGGGCAGATCCTCCAAATGATAATATAGATGATAGACCCCCAGTTACACGGGGAAGAGGTAGAGGACGTGGAAGAGTAAGAATCGACATTGAGACAAATCCCGAAACTACATCTGTCAGAGGTCGAAATCGGGGAAGAAGTCGAGGACGGGCCAGAGGTCGGGGTCGAACTCAAGATTCTCAATATGTTACACAGGGGGATTTAGATGCGGCAATGAATAGACTTCAAACTAATTTGCAATCTTTGTTTGGACATCCTCATCACACAGAACATCCAGAACATCCTGATCATCCTGAAACTACTAGAGGGAATGAGGTAAATGCTCCTATTACTGTTACCAAAGGATGTGATTATAAAATGTTTTTAGCATGTAAACCACCAATTTATTCCGGTGAACGTGATCCTGTCAAAGCTATGAAATGGTTGAAAGAAATTGAATCAATTTTTCGTACTAGTAAATGTTCAAATGAGGACAGAGTTATGTTTGCCACCGGTGTATTGAAATCTGATGCCTTATATTGGTGGGAACATCTGACATCTTCAGAGGGATCATATATTTACAATACTTTATCCTAGAATGAGTTTACCGAAATTTTTAAAGACCACTTTCGTCCACAAGCAGCAATAAGAGGGTTAGAAGAAGAATTTATGAGACTGGAACAAGGTAATTCAACTGTTCAGGAATACACGGCTAGATTTGAATAAAAAGATCGATTTGCTGAATGTTATGTATCCTCAGAAAAACGTAAAGTTGAAAGATATATTTGGGGACTACACTCATCTATTCGGGGACTTGTCATAGCTATGCGTCCCGATACTTTTACATCTGCAGTTGATGCTGCAGAAACAAGTGAAAAAGATAGAAACCGACAACTGGGTGAGAAAGAAAGTGGGAAGGACCGCCAACTGATTCTAGAAAACAAAAGTTTACTCCATTTGATAATCGACCGAGTCCCAAATTTATTGAGAGACCGTGTCCGAAGTGTCACCGGGTTCATCGGGGTGACTGTCATATTGATTCCAGAACTTGTTTTAAATGTGGGAAATCAGGCCATATTGCCAGTGATTGTCGGATATCACGATTTTGTTATCATTGTAATTCTCCGGACCATCTCAAACCTGATTGTCCGCAATTGAGAGGTCGGGGAACCAATTATCCGGGGGGTAGTCAAGGGAATCGGGGAGATACACGAAAGCCCGATCAGACCAAAGCTAAGGGGTGTGCATTCCAGATGTCTACGGTCGAGGCCGAGCAGACTCCCGATGTGGTAACAGGTACATTTTTAGTAAACTCAGTATTTGCTAAAGTGCTATTTGATTATGGTGCAAACTGTTCCTTTGTGTCTCCCTCATTTATTGATCATTTGGATGTAAAACCTAAAGTGTTAGATTATGTGTTAGTAGTAGAAACTGCTAATAATAATCAGGTTTCAATCAGTGAAGTATTTGATAATTGTTGCATAAATGTGGATGGGTGTTCAGTACCTATTCAATTGTTTCCTATGTGTTTGAAAGACTTTGATGTTATTGTGGGGATGGATTAGTTGGCTAAAAATCAGGCCAATATTGTATGCAATACAAAGATGATTCATATTGATTTACCTGGGAAGGGGCCAGTTGTGATTTACGGTGACCGTAGAGACCATCAGACTAGTCTGATTTCTATGTTAAAAGCCCGTAAATGTGTTAAGAAAGGTTGTGAGAGTTATTTGGCCTATGTAATTGACACCAAAAAAGAAAAGAATGTTGTTGAAACCATACCGGTAGTTAGTGAATTCCCAGAAGTCTTCCCAGATGATTTGACTAGTCTTCCACCAAACCGATCGATTGAATTTAGAATTGATTTATACGGTACCAAATGTCAGATTTTTACCGATCATAAAACTTTTCAACACTTGTTCAATCAAAGGGAATTGAATATGCCACAACGACGATGGTTAGAACTGGTGAACGATTATGATTGTGAGATTTTGTATCATCCGGGAAAAGCAAATGTGGTGGTCGATGCGCTGAGCCGCCAAGAAAAAAGTAGAACGATCAAAGTTGTCACGTTACGAGCCGAATGATTACCGAATATTTTCGATGAATTGAAAAGATGCCAGATTGAAGCTTTAAAAGAAGAAAATCTGAAACGGGAACGACTCGCAGGTATGTCATCTGTTTTAGTGAAAAATGATCGTGAATTATGGTGTTTTGATAATAGAATTTGGGTACCTCGTTCGGGTGATATTCGTGAAAGAGTTTTGAATGAGGCTCACAAATCTCGTTTTTCTATTCATCCGGGTACTAACAAGATGTATCAAGATTTACGGCAATTCTTTTGGTGGCCGGGTCTGAAGAAAGATATTGCTCGATATGTGGAACGTTGTTCAACTTGTCTGCAGGTTAAGGTGAATCATCAAAAACCGTTCGGTAAGTTACAATCGTTAGAAATTCCGGTTTGGAAATGGGATCACATCACAATAGATTTCGTAACAAAGTTACCGAGAACTCCGAAAGGTTTCGATGCTATATGGATTATTGTGGATCGGTTGTCAAAATCAGCTCATTTCTTACCAATTAAAGAATCATATCCATTGGAAAGATTAGCTAAGTTATATATAGATGAAGTGGTAAGTCGACACGGCGTACCGTATTCGATTATATCTGAACGAGACAGTCGATTTACTTTAATGTTTTGGAAGAGTTTTCAGCGAGAGATGGGATCCCAGATAAAGTTAAGTACTGTTTATCACCCACAGACAGACGGTCAGAGTGAACGAACGATTCAAACACTCGAAGATATGTTACGAGCTTCGTTATTGATTTTGTTGGTTCGTGGGAAGGGCACTTACCTTTAATTGAATTTTCTTATAACAACAGTTATCACTCGAGTATTTAAGCGGCACCTTTCGAAGTATTATACGGTAGAAGATGTAGAACACCGTTATGTTGGAACGAGGTGGGAGAAAAACAGTTAGCCGGGCCAGAAATTGTACAGTTAACTACTGATAAGATTGGTCAGATCCGGGAACGTTTGAAATCGGCTCAGGATCGACAGAAAAGCTACGCCGACAAACGCCGTAAACCGATAGAGTTTCAGGTTAGGTATAGAGTGATGTTGAAAGTCTCACCATGGAAGGGAATTGTTCGTTTCGGTAAACGAGGAAAACTGAGTTCGAGATACATCGGACTATTTGTGATTATTAATCGAGTCAGCGAGGTAGCTTACCGGTTAGAACTTCCATCTGAATTGAGCGGTATTCATAACACGTTTCATGTGTTGAATTTGAGAAAGTGTTTAGTTGATTATGATCAGGCAATACCGTTACCAGAAGTTCAAGTTAATGAGAAACTAAACTTTGTTGAGGAGCCGGAATCTATAATCGATTACAAGGTGAAAAAACTTCTGGAGTCGGAATCTATAATCTATAATCGATTAAACACCACACAAGTTTGGCCCTTTTACACATTTAGCCCCTCAACTACATCCTTCTAGCAAACTAACCAACGTTTTGATATATTTGACTATAAGGTCCATTTCGTCTAACCCCGTTAACGGAATCCACGATAAATAAAACTTAAAAGAAAAGGATTAATAAAACGAAATTACATACCGGGACACGGGCTTTACAACTCTCCCCCACTTGGATTAGACTTCGTCCTCGAAGTCTAGACCGGCGAATAACTCGGAATAGTTCTCGCGCATCTCCTTCAAGGACACTGAAATTATGATCAGAAGAACACTCCAACAACTGGATTCATTCCTAGTCAAGCGACTCCGGTTGCCTCCCAATCTTAGATGTTCCATACATCCCGATTCAACTTTCAAGCTCTAACCATTCTAAAAGTGCTCCCTAATATACCCTACAGGATACTCAGATTCGATCATACTTACCAATAACTGTCGATTAACTTCCACGAGTTCTAAAAGGCTCCCAAAACTTACCTTACACGCATCATCAAACCAGTAAATTTATAATCACCCACGAAGGTCATTCCACCACAACCATTCATCACAAGTAGGCATCTCAGGGTTACTACTACCATCACCATAATTATTGTAAATATCGGCTACAAATCTTCGATTACACTAAAGGTGTTTGGCCTCAAGCCCAAAAGTCGACACCTAAACATACTACTTTCTTCAAAAAGGTTACTGCGCATTTATTCTCTTAATTACAAAGGGCATCATTCCCTTAACCGACACTATTCGGCCTCCATTACTAACACGCGTGGAATACCCAACCTTCCACCGTCTACTTATCCTCCACACTCGCTCTAAAAAGCCTAGTTACACCGTATCAAGATACACCTTAACGTCTACCTCCCAGGTACGTCTCAAGGCCCGACACATCGGAACTACCTCTCAGGTAAGTGCCCAAGACTATATCCTCCCAGTGCCTACTGGAAAGTCAAGGTCATAACACATGAATACCGGGGTCCCACCCCAAAATACTCAACCGACCAGAAAGGATTCTCATCCCACTACCCTTGCTACAACGGAATCCCAAGATTTGATTCAGATTCTCGTTCGATTTCGAGTTTCGTTACCGGTTAATTTCGTGTTATGTTATATCGTTATCAAGGTGAGTTTTCTTTTAACCGTTTACGAACTGAAATGCATTTATTTATAAATGTTTATCGTTTAATTATTGTATCTTATTGATACGGTTGATTTACGATGGATAATCGTAGTTACTATAATTGTTATATGTGATTTATAATTGTTGCATATAATGTAATTATTGATTCGTGGGTAAAGGGAATTTCACAACAGAAGCTCGTGTGCGTGTGAGACTATAATGGTCCGCGCAGGGGGGTATGTATATATATATATTTTTGGCCCACGAATATGTTTCGTGTCGTGAGCCACTTCCGATATTGATTGCGGTCTTATCGGAGTGTGCGTGTTTATGCTAGCGAATATGTTTCGTGTAGTGAGCCACCGTTGATATTGACTTCGGTCTTATCGCGGTTTGCGTTATGTTGAATAGCGACTGTTGTGTTTAGTTGCCTTGGGAGGGATGTAGTTCTTGCAGGCCTACTGAGTGATTATCTGATTTAAAGATTTTCATGTTAAATGATTTATTGAACTGTTCACTGACAGGGTTTTCCTCACTATACCATATGGTCTAACCCTCATTTTGTTTTCAAAATATGCATTTCAGGACAAGCGCGTATAAATGAGAAAAGGAAAGGAAAGTTGTGAGCTTATATGTTACATGACTATTTGTGAAGCTGGCAGAAGTTATCTGGAAGTTGCTTTTGATTATTGTCATCTAGATGTTACGTATTATGACGATTTAGCAAAAAGTTAGTAGTGACTTTCAATGTATTTGTATAGTTTTGTATCGAAAGACCAAAGTGTATCACATATGTGTTTTTGAATATATGTAAATTATTCGATATTTATTATATGAAATATGCGGGTTGTTATAGTGGAGTTGGAACTTTTTCTTCATCGCTTTTCTCCCCCTCAGCAAGGGAATGGTTTTCTTCATTCACCCCCCCCCCCCCCTCAACGTGTTGGGGAAGGTCTTCTTGATTATTCTCCCCCTCTTCAGCAACACGGGGGGAGGGAGGAGCAGCAGCGGCATCGACAACAACATTGGATTCAGGAGTTCTATCTACAAGGCCAGGGACGCTTGAACTACAACCGTGATTCTTTTCAACCTGACCAACCTTGTCTTCAAAGCCAGATGGCAGGTGTGGTCTGAATAATAATGTCAACAACCATCCCCAACTTCTCGTGGTCATCCGACATGAAGTAGGAGATTGGGACAGTGGGAGCCTCCAGGCGCTCGAGGATCTTAGTCAGCAGAGATTTTGAATCATCTACCTTTGAGGCCAAGTTATTTACCTCGCCCTGGAGCCTGGAGAGATTTGTCTTCAGCGTACCAACCTCGTTGCTGAGGTTGGTGAAGTTGGTGGAGAGATCAGTGATGGTGGTGGTCAGGGTCTGAATGGCCGTAGAGTTGTTGGTCACGTCCCCTTGAAGTGTCTTCACCTCCCCACTCAGCGTAGAAACATCATCGCTGGAAGCCATGTTGTCTAGGGAGGTGGCCATTTTCTTCAGCGTGTCCCCAACATCGTTGACCGCAGTTGTGTTGGTGGAGAGGTTGGTGGTCAGTGTAACCACTTTATGACTCACATCGTTGAGGGATGTGGTGATTGTGCCCAGATTAGGACTTATATAAGAAAGCAACTTATGAGCAAAGGAAAGCTCAAAAGAAGTTTGTAGTTCAGAAGAAATGGAAATGGTTTGGATACTTGAAGGGTTGGAGAAGGTAGTGAAGTCTCGAACTCCCCCGAAGTATTCCATGTCGTCAGTGAGGGATGGAATGGGGACGCCTTTAGGTCCTGTAGAGTTCTGTTGCATGAGATTATGTAGCAACGCAGCCTTTGTATCAGCGACAGAGAACGCTGGTGCAGAAACCGTGGTGATGACCGTGGTTATGACCAAAGATGGAGACCTCTTTAGTGCTTTGAGGCACTGAAGATGTTGGGGAAGACACCTGAAATGTTTCAGAGAACTGAGCCTCTGAAATGGCTAGGGGGATAGTTTCAGCAGTTGAGGTGGAGTGTACCACAAATTTTAAAATATACTATGACGTTCCTTAAAAATTTGCAAATATTATTCATAATCAGTTTAGTATTAACAGTTTAGATGCAAACTCCAAATAAAATTATCATAAGTGAGGACAACAATTTAGATGATCATGTGTAGGCATAATGGATGAGATGGTTCCATCCTGTCAGAGAGAGAGCTCAAACACCCAAACTACATGGCTTCACAAATAAGGTCCGCATTCAATTAGAAGATTAGATGGATATTAGGTTTTTCTAATAACCGAGAATAAAAGAGCAATAGCCAATAAAATAAAGTCTTAATGAAAAGTGTAACCAAACAACACGACAATATTAAAACTAAATGTGTGAATGAACATTCTCTTAAAGCAAAATACTCGATTCTATAGTCTTCCTAATTCATATCGCTGAATGAAAAGAGCTTAAATTTTTTCCCTCTCCCGCAATGGTTGATATCTATAATGTTACTCATGTGTTCCGTCATATTGAAACAAACACTTTTTCTGTTATTTTACCCATGAATGCAAATTTTTAATGAAAAATGAGAATCAATAAACATTAAAGCTAACTACCAAAACACCATTAATTTCACAATAGAAAAGCAAAACAAACACTACCCAAATTTCACAATTTTTACTTGTTAGTAACTTTCAAAACATTATGGACTTCAAAGCAAATAAGAGATCTTCCAGTTTGGACTAAACCATAATAAACATATTGGGCATTAAGAAGCCATGATAGCAGCAATATTTGAGCCCTAAAAATAAGCTGAGATTCAACTCTTACAGGTCACAAGTAAATAGGACCTAATTACAGCTTATGGTTCGATTACCAAACACTTATCGGATAAGCACTTACCCGTAAGAGCGTCAACCTCAATTACCTTATCGGATTAACATTATCGACTATAAAAATGGATTGTCGGGTGACCATTTTGTGGAAATGAATGATCATTTTGGAAAATTGAAGTAAACGACGTCAGCAACTACACCATCACATTAGATCATCACCAAATAAACTCCTCCAACTATTCAGCTGTTGAAATCCATGGACATAAGTCTGCCGAATAAATGGTTAAATGGTTCATGAGCCACCATTGCAAAGAAGAGTTGCACAAAGAAAAAATGAATTACAGACTATATATCAATCTAAAAGCAGAAAAACCAAAAAGACTGTAAACAACAAAACCAAGGCCCAAAACAATATCACTTCACTCCATGGGAAGACTCAACTGTCAAGTTACAAGGAAAGAAGCAAATCACACAAAAAATGCCATCTAGTTTCACTTTAGAAGCAGAATCAAGTTTGAGAGAAGTAAATAGTACCCAAGACCCATAAATATATGATCTTATGATGTTTAAGTTACTACTTATTACATCAAAGAAAATTATACTTTACCCATATTAACTACTAAAATCAAACTTTTTCTAATGATCATACTTAGGCCAAATATATATAGCAGTTGTATTTATAAATCTAACATTATGTCTCCATCCAGAAAAGTACCAAAAAAACATACAAGGTCCATTCCTTTTTCTCCTGACAAACTATATATTTTAAGCAAGGTTCTAAATGGTGTGGCGGCGAGACCAAACCTCAAGCCTTAGGAGCCATGGCGAAGCCATGACGTTTATCAAGGCGTGACTTGTGGCGGCAAATCTCTATATCACATATAATATTATATATAAAAACATATGTTTTGTCGTATTAATCGATGAGTCAATGACAATAAACATGTTAAATTATGTTATATATTAAACACTAGCAAATAAGACATTAAAAACGTAACGAAAAATCAAATATCGCGTTATTAAAGACCGCACATTAGGCCATGGCGTGCCACATGCATAACGTGGCATGAGACACAAGCCTTGAGCCACGGCGCACCATGGCGGTTGTCGCGGCGAGCCTTTTAGAACAGTGATTTTAAGCAATGAGAAGAAGCATCAGTCCTTTAAGATATAATATTTAAACAACAACCCATGATAAATAGTCGCTATATAGCTTGAGACATTGGAAATGACAATTTAGAGAAATAAGCATTTAGAGAAACAAGCTTTTGGATGAACTGTATCATTCCAAAAACACTTGCTAATGCTATTATTATGTCTTCTGCAACTGATTTAGGTTTTTAAAACGCAGCTTTTGATGTATTGATCAATGAATAGGCGAAGCTAAAAAACACAAATCTTGAATCACTTTGAAACTAACATAAAAATTACAAGGTTCAAGATATATTATATGTTTATACATTTTTATGTTATATGTAGCACAATAAGGATTAAGGGACATCATAAATGACCATCGATGACTTTAAAACATGATGCTTAACGTTCTTCAATGTTAAAATGGTTGTGAATCATATTCTCAATCAACCCACCACAACAAGACACAAGATCCCATCATGAAACACATCTACATCTCTAAGCATCTCTTAGGTTCCATTCTATGTAAGCTGCTTGATCAAGAAAAAGAAAGATAATTTCAACCAAAAAATATAAAAACCCAAAATTAAAATGTCATCTCATCAGTTCAAAATCCAATTAAAACAAAAAACCTAAATTAAAAAAAACAACATTAATAGTAATCAGTTGCAGAAATCCTCACATTGCTTCTCAATTCATGAAACCATCTTCCTCCTCCCCCTTGTCTTCATGTTTTCTTCATCTCCTTCGCTTGTGGAATGATTGGTATGAGAGGTGGTGGAGTTTGTTCCTCTGAGGACGTATAGACTTGGTCCTCTATATCCTCTGTAATTGGTTCCTGTGTGGATTGTGATGTTTGATTTTCAGCAGCTTCTGTGGTCGTTTTCCTTGTTGTTTCATCTTCTGCGATCTCTACCTCGGCATTTGCATCTGTAGTATTTATAGAAGAAGATGAAGCATTATTTGGTCCAGTTAGAGTCATACCTGTTGGATTTTGACCGATGGAAGATGGTTCTTCAGAAGCTCTGATGGTTCCAACAGAGGGATCAATATTATCGTGGAACGTCTCTAAAAATATAAGATTTAAGTCTTCTTTTGCTTGTGAGATGCCAGAGGATTCCCCTTTAAGTCCGAGTTCTGAACTGATTTGTTCAGAAGTCTTCTGGAATGAATCATCAAAAGAAACATTGATGCTTTCTACAATTTTGCGAGACCTTGTAAGGAATGCTCTGTAGGCTTTGGAGGTGGCAGAGTATCCAATGAATTTGCCTTCGTCAGCTTTTACCTCAAACTTTCCTCTGGAATCTCTGTCGTTTAAAACAAAGCATTTACATCCGAACACATGGAAAAATTTGATGTTTGGCCGCCTTTTGTTGATTAATTCGTAAGGAGTCTTGAGGTGTCTTTTCACAATGGTTGAACGATTCTGTGTATAACAAGCAGTAGAAATCGCTTCTGCCCAAAAGTTCATCGGTAATCTGCATGCTGATAGCATAGCTCTTGCGGCCTCCACAAGCGTTCAATTCTTTCTTCCGACTACGCCGTTCTGCTGTGGAGTTGTGCGGCAGAGAAGTTCTGTGATATTCCTTCTGTAGAAAGATAGGCTTCAATGACAGAGTTTTTAAATTATGTGCCATTGTCACTTCTTAACTTCTGTATTCTGCATTCATAAAGAACTTGGATTCTTTTCATTAGATTTATCAAGATGATTGGAACATCTGATTTCTTTCGAACAAATTCAACCCATGTGAAACGCGAATACTCATCAATTAAGACAAGTATGTATTTCTTGCCACCTAGGCTCTTGAAGCACTTGCTAACTCTGGTCAAGTCATCTTCTTATCTTGAGATAGGTTATTATTAGTAATTTCCTTCTCTTTCTTAGTGCAAGAAAACTTAGTGTTCCAACTTGTTTAGATTAGGATTTATTCCTTATCTTGTTCCGCAACAAGCTGTAAATTGTTAATAATTTATCAATAAACAATTTAGAAAAGTAAAATCTGTGTATTTGTATTCAACCCCCCCCCCCCCCCCCCCCACATTCTACAAACTTGTATAGCCCTTCGGGACCAACACCCAAATCGTACATCACCACAATATTTATCTTTGAAATTGGTGAGAAGCTCCCTTTTACCAGTCATGTGTTTGGAGCATCCTGAATCTAGAAACCACACATGACCGGGCTGCAAGACGGAAATTAAGGGTTCTTAGGTACCCATTTATAAATGGGTCCTGAGGAGTTAGGTGCAACACCTTTTCTCGGAGCCCGTCTAAATTCGGGTCCTTTTTGAGATGTAGAATAAGACAAACGAGAATTATAAACATGATATGTGCCAAACCAATCAGATGCATGTTTATGATCCACAAAATCATTCAATCCACACACAGAACAACAAACACAATCACGAGAAAGTTGATAATTGCTGAACTGAATAAAGTTTTAATTGAAACTGAAAATTGTGTTCAACAGACTTATTAAAACCTAAACCATGATTGTTATTGTTCATCCTAGAATGTGAAAATAAATTAAATGGTTGTGTCTTCTCTAGGCGTATCTTAGGCTTCTTTTCTACCCACACTTGTCTGACAGCTCTCCCCAACCCGTTTTATCTGAAATAGCATTAAAGTCATCGTCAAAGGAACTGGAGTAGTAAGATTGTCGTTTAGTCTTTTAACCGATTTTAGATCGTTTCTTTAACCGACATTTAGATTTAGACTTTGATGAAGTGGTGTAAGAAACGTTTTTGGAGTTAGAACATTCTCCTTTTTTCAAAATTTATCGGTGTGGGCATTTTATCAAGTAATTGAAGGTGGCTTACAAACTTTAAAGTAAAAGTCAATTTTAGAAATGTTTTCATCAGGACAGACCATGGAATTCATGAACGCAGAGAACCGTAGTTCAGAGTCAGATGGATCTTCATTGTCCGAGTCGGATGAGAAACAATTAAAATTTTGGAAGGAGTCAGCAGCGAAAGGATTTTCAAAATCAGAGAAAAAATTCTTTTTTACCAAATCGGTTTGAACCTTCTTACCTTTATTAGAAAAACTCAAAGCCTTGTCATTTGTGTCAAGTGACACACCTAAGAAGGCTTTGCACGAGGAACTATCTGAATTTGTAGTGGACTGTTCAATTGAGATTGAGTCGGGGTTGCTATTTTTTATCGGAGTACCATCATTATCAGCCTTAGCAACCCTTTCCTTAAGAGCTTCTGCCGCCAAATCAGACAGATTAGAAGTTAGTCTAGCAATCTCGGTTTTAAAAGATGTTCTTTTGGATTCAGATAAGGTCTCGGTTTTGTTTTGTTTAAGCTCTTGAAAGGTAGATAAAAGTATGGTCCTTTCGAAGTCAAAATCAGCCTTGTCCCTTTCAATTGATTCTTCGAGTTGGAAAATGATGTTTTCCAATATCAGAGGTGGAACATATTGTTTGAACTCTGATGGATCATAAGATCCTACATCTGGTGTTGCCTCAATTGGAACAAGAGTTTCCGTGGCTTTGGCAAGTCAACATATGTCGAAATAATCATTTCAAAGATAAGGTGTTTTGTTTTTCAAATAAGAGGCATTAAGTTTTTCATATACAAAAGGAACCTGCACATTAATGTTCTTGCGAGGTTGTTCATCTTCCTTATTACAATCGAGATTATCAGGCTTTTCCCCTACTTTTGGTAGAGGAATACCATTTTGTCTTTTGATTGTTTCTTTTTCCTCATCCTCCAGAGACAATTTGGTTCATTTAGTTTTGTACTCCAGATATCTCTTATCGAGTCCCAAAAAGTTAAATTCATGAAGAGTGGGGACTCTTGATAAGATTTTCTTTAGGTAACATGGATTATCATATCCGAGTCCCCAAAGGGCGTTATAATTTTTGAATTCCTTTGGTTTGTTCAAATGAATCGTTTGGTCCGATTGACCTCGCTTATAAAGGTTGGATTCAAGATCTTTAAGGTTGTTAGTCAATTCATCATTTTCTTTTTGAACGGTTAACCAAAGATTGACAATCTTATTATACTCCTCCAAAGACTTATTTAGCTTTTCTGTGAATTCAGATAATTCAGTCTCTAAGGATTTTGTCTTTTTAGAAATAGTTGTACATTCAGTCTTATAGATTTCAATTATGCACTTATGTTTAACTTTTTCTATCGCTAGTTTGCCTATGGTGTCATACTTGCGTTTGACATCGTCTTCTAGTTCTGTTATTAGGGCATCTTTGGTTTTAACATTTTGTTTGAACGAGTCTAATGTACGCACCATAACTTGCATCTGATCGATAAGTTTATCATGAGTGGAAGCACATACCTGACATTCCGCCTTATCATTGGGCTTGTTCAGAGATTCGTCCTCACATTCAGAATGTTCTGGTTGAGTTCCAGTGTAGCACATGTGAGCTTCAACATCTTCCTCTTCATCCTTGGTAAGAATGAGCCAGTGATCATCTTCGGCCATCAAAGCTTTTCCTGCTTCTTTTTGCCTAGCTAGAAGCAACTTGTTCTTGTAGTACTCAGCGTTCCACACTACAGGTTTCCGGCAGTCTTTCGCAAAATGGCCTAGTCTGCTGCAGTTGTAACATTTGAATGGTTCATCTTCTTCCTTCTTTTCAGACATTCCCTCAGACTTCTTTCCATCATCATTCCTCTTTCTTCCTTCATCGATCTTTCTCTTGCCTACAAACTTGTCTTTGTAGTCACGTCGCTTGGTGTTGGTGGAGTACCTCTGGTTGTTGTTGGATGGTTTCTTGAAGAACTTCTTCTTAGCATACTCCCTTGATAGTAATGCGACCGCTTTCTTGATGCGGTCGAGTTCTGGATCGGAGTCACTTTCAGCTTCGTCGTCCTCATGCTCGGTCTCACTCTGAGCTTCTTATCGATAAGAACTGCGTTGGACATGTTTGTCCCTCTTGTGAGAAATGAGAGCTAGAGGGTCTTCTTTGAGTTTCTCAATAGTTTTTTGATCTCCCATCAGTTTGCGGACCTCGTCTTCATCTTGGAGAAGCATCTCGTAAAGTTCGTGCAGAGGAACATTCTCTAGTATGTGATTATGTCGAACATGAGATACGAACCCCTTCCACTCAGGCTGAAGGTTGTTCATAAACTTGATGTTGTTCTCCGTATTCATCTTGGAGATGATGTTCTTCTGTAGGTCGTTGATGAGAGTAGAGAATCTTTCGTACGTTTCGGTCAGTGCTTCTCCTCTCCTGGCCTTGAAAGCTTCATACCGAGTAAGACAGTTAGTAACCTTCAGTTGATTCCCGATACGACTGCCTTGCATGATTTTTGCCAGTTGATCCCAAATCCCTTTAGCAGTGTCCTTGTGGCTGTCAATGTTGCAGTAGAAGTTGTTCGGAAGGCTGTAGATCAAATACATCTTCGCAAGTCTGTCGCCGTCCACTTTTCTCTTCTCTTCAGCAGTCATTGCATCGTAGGGTTTGGGCACTCTTTGGCCGGGAGGTCCACCAGCTTGTTTCGGAACGTCAATCATTGGTCGAACTTGTGATCCTTCGGTCAAAGAACATAGGATCTCATGATAGAGAGGCTTCGACTCGATAAAGCACATGAAGTGATCTCTCCATAAGTTGTGCTCTCCTCTATATAGGATCGGAGGTTCCAGGTCTTACCCTATGGCTAGCGTGTCTTTAGTGTTCATGGTTAAAGCACTTGAGTGATTGTAAGATGAGTATGGTGATCCAAAGGTAAAAGTGAGTTATAACGCGAAAAAACTACGAGGAGTGGTTGACCTAACACAACGCTATGATAGGACTAAACTAATTTGAACGACTTAAGAAAGCAGAATAGAAATAGAAGAGAAAAAAAATCAGGCAAGTTTGACAGTTAAGCAAAAATCACACAGATCCGGTGCTAGTAAAATCCTGGAACCCGGTAGCGGAACCGGGAGGAGTCGGAACCCGAAATTGCAGCCGGAAGGAACCGGAACCCGGAATAGAAACCGGTAGAAATCGGAACCCGGAATAGAAACCGAGAGGCGATAATCCGGTTCCAAAATTTGTCCAGGAACTGGAACGGGAGTCGGTACAGGACCCGGTAGGGACCGGGTAACAATCCGGTAAAGAACCCGGATTCACAAGATCCGGAAGGGACTGGAACCGGGAAACTTTAATTCCCGGATTCAAGTAGATCGGGAAAAGAAATCGGGAAGATGTACCTGGGTTCTTAATTTGCATGATTTTGGAGTGAATTCTTCGAGAAAAAATTTCTGTAAGCAACCTTTAGAAAGCAAAACACCATAGTAACACGAGATAGAGATCGAATTGATCCTAAACACACTTTAGATCAAGAAATCAAGAAAAATTGAAAAACAGAGGCTTTCGGTCCAGTAAATCCATTTTAGCGAATTGATGACCAAAAACCTCAAAATTAGTTCCAAAATTCGTGAAAACCGCTAAGAGAATAATACCAAAAAGATCTTAAACAATAATTTTAAGATCAACCCATAAATCACAGATTAAAAGTTTAAGCTTTAAGAATACAGTAGATAAAAAAAACTTGGAGAATGACTCAAAATCAAGAATATTAGCCATTGATCGTTCGTCTTTCTGCTCTGATACCAATTGTGGATCCCAATATCAAGTGCAATCAATGAATCAACACAATAATATCAACACAAACAAGATGAATCGTGAATTGAAAGCAGAAGTCGTTTGAATACTGTTTAGCCGTACAAGGTAATTAGGAAATAGTAATTAGGCCATTAAAACTTAATTCTAACTTGTCATCCATATTTATACCCCTTAGGGATATTTACAAGAAATGTCAATATTGGTCCCTGAACTTTTATTCAACAATAAATTGAGGCCTAACTATTAGGACCATAAATGTCTAATCGATGCATGAAAAGAGTGTTAGGAATTATATTGTTTCTATGGTCTATCCAGAACCGGACGGACCTACCTAAGAAACACATCTAATTATAGACATCAGTGACGGGTCTACCTTGATAGACGAGTTTGGAGTGAAAAGAAAAGAAAATTGTTGAGGATGTGACATGACTTACAAAATTATTGGTCCTTACCAAACCGAGTCAGTTATCTGGGTAACCACACAATGTATTCATTCTCGTTCTTTGGAGATGAATATTGAAACAGACATGGACCCAGTGTCGATAACTCGTGTCACCCCACCTAGCCACTCAAGTATCTCACAAAAGATGCTTGTTTCATATATTCACGAAGGTTTTAGCACATAATCTATCTATTCCTCATTCGGAGGTCTTAGATATTGAATAATGTAACACCTCAAAAATTTCCACAATTATTGTACATTTTGGGAAAATGATAAAAATATTAAGAGACGTATTTTAATCAAAGTGTATTGGCCAGAGTTTTTAATCTAAATAGTAAGATTATGAAACCTTGGGGGTTAGTTTGTCATTTGTTGAAAGTTGGAAGTATAAAATGTGAAGGTCGGCTGAATTGAGATTTATCTCAATTGCTTTTGGTTTTGAAGCCAGTTTATAGCAGGCAAGAGAGAGAAAGAGGAACAGAGTTCAAACTGGTAAGGGTTCCATCGTTTTGTTTGATCAAAAAAATTCAAATTGATAGTTATGTTCTATCTTTAATTAGGATATCGATTTAGTAGCAAGAAAGGATTCAAAAGCTTGAGATACTTTATACCAATTTCGGATTCGCATCTATACAGGCGAGTTCATCTGCTTGTTTTTGCTTAATAAAATATATCTGTGAATTCAAATAGTTTATTAAGCTTATGGTTATATTTGAGAAATTGATACAAATCGATTCTGAAATTCTGGGCAGAAAACGTTTGAAACAGGTTAAAATATGATGAAATCCAGAAGATGAATAATCCAGATTGTTTCGGATTCCGGATAATTCCGGATTCTGGATAATTCCGGATTCCGGATAGTTGTCCGGATGGATATACCGGATTCCATATACCGGATGGTTCAGAACTTGGAGTCCGGATACTTTTCAGGATGTTACCGGATTCTTTGATTTTCCGGATGTTTCCGGATAGATGTTCTGAATTTGATTTCCGGATACGATTCCGGATTGTTTATCGGACTTGGTTCCGGATTAGTTTACCGGACACGTTTTCCTTTATATGTATGTGCAAAGTTGTACTGTACAAATGTTTTATAAATACAAATCATATTTTTATTTTAACAGTACGAACATAATTATAACTCGATTGAGAGTAGGATACAAGTTGTTATGTGTTTGAGTTGATATGCACGTATGTTAGTAAGTGTAATGGATCCATAGGCACTAGTATTATGTAAACACGTAGAATAGGCGTGGACTAATCGTAATTCCCGTGGATTTGATAAATGAGGAATAGGCCGGGCGCTGATGGTAATTCTCATTTAGTGTTATGATGTGATAAACGTGGAATATGCGTGAACTAATCGTAATTCCCGTTGAACTGAAATGAGGAATAGGCATGGACTAATCGTAATTCCCGTTGAACTGAAATGAGGAATAGGCGTGGACTAATCGTAGATCCCATTTCGTACTGAGATGTGAAATCGTGGGATAGACGTGGACTAATCGTAATTCCTGATTTCTATTGGGAAATAAGGGATAGGCATGGCTTAATTGTAATCCCTACTTCCACATCAAGAAATAGGCATGGCTTAATTGTAATTTCTTGAACATGAGCAATGATCTAGAATCCGTGGTGATTATTAGTGGCGCTCTTGAACATGAGGCTATGACTTACTTAGTGTTTGTCATACTCATAGAATCGGGTATCATTCCCGTCATCGAAAGATGTTATGTGTATGGTAAAGAAGATTGCGACCAGGTTAATTTATATGCTTTGTTTACAATTCGGTTTTCAAAGATTATAAAGTTTTAATTTGAGAACTGGATGTTCTCACTAGGCGTAAGCCTAATCCTTTCCAAATTAAATTTTCTTATCAGGTACTAGCTCGGGATGGGATAAGCAGGGATGAGTGTCGAGGAGTACCAGATTTATGCTTTTGTTATTGTGATGCAGAATTTAGTGTTATCGGAGATATTTGGAGATGTTCTGAACAACCTTTATAATCTGATTATGTACATTGTGGATTAGATTAGTAGGTTGTTTATGATAGTTCGCTTGTAATTACGAACTTTGTTATAACTTCTCCATCTATGAATGAAAGTTTTTAGGAGAGATTGTTATGAACCTTGTAATTTGAAGGTTTAAATTTATTATGGTTTTTAGGGTGTTTCAAAAAAGGAAGACATCAGCTCCGGTCTATGAACTTCATATTCTAATCACTGTGTCTATTGATTTTTAAATCAATATTTTGAGCCAAACAGATATAAATTATTTCTTTCACACATGCACGAATCTTTGTGATTCCATTTGCATATCTTCGTGATATTGCCGTAACAGTTTGAGAAGTAATTTTTAAAATTTTACTTCAGTGATAACTAGAAGTCCTATCAGAGATACCCCGATGCCAACTCTGATCATATGCCACTCAATTATTTTAATTGATGTGATAACAGTTACTTTTGTGTTTCTGTGTTAGTTGATTACCCCATTGTGGTTACTTAACGTTTTATCTGGTATTTTGATACTCATCAGTCTCGTCTTTGAAATTACATGATGCTCCAGATGCTCCTACTCATCATAAGGGGGAGAAATGATACAGATTCAAAGACACCAAATATCAATTTGAGAGGGAGTTAGCAAAAGTCGAGGGGGAGTAACTGTTATGATTCGTGCTGAAAAGATTAACGTATTTCATGCTGATAAGATTAGAAGTTGTTTGCTTGATTAATTCTCATCCATTATCAAGTGGTGTTCGCTACAAGTCATTATTTTCTCCTTCGAGCATTTGACAAGTTCTGAAATTTTTCAAAGCCAATTCAACTCGCGGTTCAAAGACAGATTCTTTATTTTAAACTGAAGACGCACTCTGGAATGTCACGTAACTCACACATTATCATTCTTGTGTGCTTATCGGATGTGTTGAGTTTCTACAATTGAAAGTTGCGTTTCGTGCACTCAGTCAAGGTTATTGTTCACTGAATCTGGTTACAAAGTTGAAACTGAAGATAAGAGCTTTATTCAAGGGGGCGTTGAAAGACATGAAGGCAAGCCACACCAAAGTTTTTCAAAGATTCAAGAGGAAGAGAAGAGCAAGACCTAATGTTTTCAAGACCAATTTTTCTTTATATAACTTTAGGGGGAGATTGTTAGGACCATACATGTCCTATAAAATAGAAAGTGATATAAATAAAAGATTAGTTTGATTTATATTTGTAAAAGCCTTATTGTGTTAATGGGCTTTAGTGCGTTAATGGGCTTGGGCCTTGGTAATCATATGCCTAGGTATAAATAATTAGCTAAACCTATAGTATTAGGTTAATCGTTCATAATACACTTTGTAATTCTCTCTGAACGGTTGATAATATTGAATGAATGATAGATGGATAACAACTTGAAATCAAACCTTGTTATTGCTTATTGATTACTAATTTCATTGTTATTGCACTAATCTGGGATCCACAGTAACAAACGTATTCCATTTATTCGTTTAACATACATTTGAATTAAATTATGTAATAAATTATATTATAATCAATATAACATCTTTCATTTTAAATGAAATATTTCACAATTGTAAATAAAATGTTATTTTGTAAAATGTTACATTATATTTGTATTGAATATGATAATCAACACTTCACATTAATTCAAAAACTTTTCATCATTGTAATTATGAATCATCAGTATATAAATGAAGACTTATTGCAATCAATCAATGTATAAGGGTATAAGAAGGTGTCTTGACATTTTAGATTTTCTTGGTTGATGAGTTTTTATGTCAAATTACACATATGTAACCTCTTATTGGAATTCTTAAAATTGTTCAATATTTCAAGGTATATTTGTTCGTTATCAATTTTATAATTCTAATATTAATTTTCGACTGAAATCAATCTTATCAATATAACATCCTCATTAATTTTGTATTCTTCATCTTAAACTACATCCACTAAAATTATGCATGGTTGTTGGTACGTGCGAAATATGTGATTTAATCGCAGTGGGTTGCAAACTATCCACAGTGGGAAGTGCAAGTGTACACTATCCACTATGATCGTCACATCAAGTAATAGTTGGTAAAATACCAGAATCGTATCCACAAGGACTGGGCAATCAAGACAATAAGGTCTTCATGAGCTTCCTTTTACAAGTTTCAATTACAGAGAAAGCAATAGTTTGGTTTTTTTGGTGAAATGCTACTTTAACGATTTTACATAGGAATTAAAAAAAGAATGTAGGTTAGATTTTCCCTAGATTTTATATTAAATACCTGATCCTAAAGGTGGTCCTCGTACTTGAAGTGGGCATTCTCATTAGAAAAGCCCGGTTACAAAATACTCACACCTTTAAGTAAAAATCACATACTCTTAGTATTTATCGTTTTCTCAATGGTAATCTCAAATGGACCTTTTCAGGCCTCGATGGAATGTGTAGAGACAAATACTCTAAGTGTTTTTAAATACACCAACTAGCTTGCCTACTACTCCAGTGGGTTGAGATTAGCTCACTGTGCTGACCTCACTTTCGCAAGTGTCATAAGAATTCTTTCGAATCCCCTAGCATCATCCAAGCTCGTGTCACTGTGTTCTACTCATTTCTGAGTTAAGAACTAGACTTTAGATCCTTACAAGTGATCGGCTTGTTCGCATCATTGGGCAATAATCGAGAGTGAATGACCAAAACAATAACTATTCCAAGTATAAATATTACTCAAGCATTTTCTCTAAAATCCAGGTACTTCTCCTTCCTACATTGCAAAGGATGCTTAGCCCATAGTTACCGAAATAAAGAAAACAAAAGATGAGAAGATGCACATAAGTAAACTGAAAGTGACTTGTATTAAAACCGCAGTGTGGGGAACGAGGGTACGTCACTGCCACTAATTACTCGAAACTAACAATTACACTAGGAATTGAAATACAGAAACTTAAAGATCTACTGCAGTAAAACTAGAGAGCTAACAACTACAACTAAGCTTGTACTAAATGCGGTAGATGGAGATATGAAGGATGAATTAAATGAAACCCAACACCTCTTTATATATTAAGAGGAAAAGTTGGACTTAACAAAAGATGGGTAAAATCTAGAGACTAAGGACTGAAGATAGAAGACATAATATTCAGCTTCTTTGAGTAATTCTTCCATCCACAAGCTTGTAGCTCTTTTACCCATAGGTCCCTTCACCTTTCCCAAAAAGTCCACTTAAAGTACCATGGGTTTAATTAAACAATTCATCTTGCCATATCTTGGGGGAACATGCTTGTACTTCTCAATCCCATGCCTCTGCCATTTGAACCT
Organism: Saussurea involucrata; assembly: GCA_033807775.1. Taxonomy (NCBI): domain Eukaryota; kingdom Viridiplantae; phylum Streptophyta; class Magnoliopsida; order Asterales; family Asteraceae; genus Saussurea; species Saussurea involucrata. The sequence goes on along the minus strand of CM066322.1, from coordinate 104,279,406 downwards.
TCTATTCTCCAGATTTTTCCTTTCAAGCTAAGAGTTGTTTTTCTTTTGTATTCTTCTTTGCTCGCTAGTGGGATCCGGAGTGGGAACTCCGCAAGTCACTGCAGATATTTCGTGAAAAAGCAACAAAATACTACCAAATGGTTTATAAAAACTGTGGTTCACTCTTATTGCTTATTTTTTGGAATATTACCAAGAATGGGGGTTTTGAGAAGTGAAATGGCTAAAATTTGACAAAATAAAATAAAAATAAAAGGAAATAATAACTCTAAAAATAGAGTTATCACAACCTCAAACTTAAACCATTAGTTGTCCCCAAGTAATAAAAAGAAAGAAAAATAAAAAAAAATTGCACTTTTCAGCTTTCAGGGACTTACCTTCTTCTCACTCTAAATGAATGTTGATCTCCCTCCATGGATGATTCTTTCATTTCCAAGATAGAAACTTCACTTCATGTATTCGACGTTATCTTTCCCTTGTTCACATTTGATCAATAGGACTATCTTGGGTTCGAAGGGTTTGGGTCTTTGACTATTTTCCCAAGGGTTTTGTAGCAAGCAACTCCAAACATGGACCGAAAATCTCACTTTGAGATTTTTATTTCAAGAAGTGGGTGTTTCTGTGTTTTGCAAGGGTGAGTACGTACACTTCAGGCTTTTATTTGGGTATGGCTATTTTTTGTGAGAGTGGGTATTCTGATGGTCCAAAATAGGCACACCATCTTTTTCTGGGAGTGAGCACTTTGATAGTCCAGAAAAGGCACACCATCAATCTTTTGTAGTGACACTCCGATTTTCTTCTGTTTTGTGTTTTTTTTGGGAGGGGGTATAGCTTACCCACCTGTAACGTCCCAAAATTTACAAGCAAATTTTAAATTTTTAAATAAACATTTCATTTATAACAACTCATTAAATGATCCCAACGTTTCGTTTGTAAACTCATAATTAATATCTTCATAATAAAAACCAGCGGAATAAACGTTTAATTATTAAAAACCATAAAGCAACCAGCTCTCCTCGCACGCCAGTGTGTACTCGTCACGCCTTTGTAACGTCCCAAAAATTACAAGGAATTTTAAATTTTTAAAGTAACCCTTCATTAATAAAATTGCATTTAATAATTCAATCGTTTCATTTGCAAACCACTAAATGAAATTATTACGAACAATAAACAGCGGAATAATTGTTTTTAAAAAAGAAGATCATAAAATAGTCAGCTCTTTCCACGCGCCAGTGTGTACCCGTCACGCCTTGGAGCTACCCGCTCCTGAAACAATGATTTATTGGAAAAGGGTAAGCACGAAGCTTAGTGAATTCAAACACCATAAATAACACAGTTATTCCACACTACCCCTAAAACAGATAGTGACACATAAACGATCATACAGGTCTACGAACAAATCATAAACATGTATATCCACACCCACCCACCTGAAAGGCACAAGTCGGTCCCACCGACCACATGATAACATCTCCGGCCCCGCCGAATCCCCGGTCCCACCGAGTCTCCACGCCACCCGCGTATAAAATCTCCGGCCCCGCCGGATCCCCGGTCCCACCGAGTCTCTACGCCACACGCGTATAAAATTTCCGGCCCCGCCGGATCCTCGGTCCCACCGAGTTAACATGACGACATAGTATCAACTAGACACCCCACTATCTAGTTCCACAACACAATCACATAAAGCTACCACACACGTACTACAGCAATGATAAAACAACCGTTATTAGATATAGTTAGAGAACTCACCTCGTAAGCGCGCCTAGCTCACAATTAATAAATCAAGCTCCACAAATCCAAGATCACTTCCTAGCACCTAAACACATGTTAAAACGTGTCAATACGAGACCCGGACCCTATGACACGACACACGCTTAAACCGTCACTAAAACTATTTTCCGTTCTCGCCAAACAGGTCTGTTCGGGACCTGTTTCGACCCCTTTAAACCCAGAAAATTCCCAATATTATTTCATGATTAGAAAGTACTCTGAGATAGGGTTTCAAGGACATATTATACGCCTCCTAACGATTTTTCTACAATTAAACAAGGATTTTACAAAAACAGCTCGCGGAACAGCGAAAAACGGAACCTTTCAGTACAAAACAACGATTTTACCTATGTTACGTTTCGAACTGGATTTTGCACAAAACACAGAAAGGTTACTAGACTCATAATGGGAGCTTTTGGAACTGGTTTCATCCCAATAAGACGTCCCTATAAAAAGTTATGGCTTTCCCAAAATAGTGGCAGAAACTGTGACTTTTAAAACGGAACGCGAACTGACAAAACCGGACCTGCTGTATAAACAGCCAAATTACGCCTAGCAAGAGGACGAACCGGACTTCCGCTAAAACATGAAAAGTGTGCCCGGCACAGAATGTGAACCGTGGGCACCGATTTCTCCCCAATCCGAGCTACGACAGAAAAGTTATGCACGAAATAAAACAGTGACAGAAACGACGTCTTCACATAAAATGATGAACTGCTGTAAAAACGACCACTTTTTCACCTAGCTAGAGGCCGAACCAGATTTCCGCTAAAACATGGAAAATGTGCCCGACCCAGAACGTGAACCGTGGGCACCAGTTTCGCCTCAAACCGAGCTACGGAGAAAACGTTATGGCCGACGCAAAATAGGGACAGAAAGTGATTTTTAAAACGGTTTAAATGTTTTCGCGATTGGGTTACGGTTTAGATATCACGGACGTACGAAGGCTGGACAACACCAATCACTACCCACTGCCGCCTCCGGCAGTTGTGGTCGGCGGCGGCGGCAGCCACCACCGGCGGTGGCGGTTTCGGCAACAACGCAAGAAGGAAACAAGACGAAAAGAAACCTTACCTCGCGACGACACAACCGTGACACACGACTCCGGCTTCTCTTGTCTCTCGCTCGCTCTCTCTCTCTCTCTCCGGCAGAAAACAGCAGCGGCGGTTGCGGTGGTGCTCTCGGCTCTATTCTCTCTCTCTTTCTTCTCCGGTCGGCAACAAGGAAAGGGGAGGGGGATGAGCCGTAGGGTTCTCTTTGTTTTTCTCTTCCTCTCTTTTTCTTGCAATCCACGACAACAAGCAATCCCAAGCAAAAGGGTTTTGGTCATTGGGTAGTATGGGCCGAAACCCATGCATGTTTTGGCCCCTTGACCCTTTTAGCCCCTCCACTTAAACCTTCTCGCAACTAACCCAAAATCCCGACATTTTAACGATTAGGTCCAACTCGACTAACCCCGTTAACGGAAACCACAATAAATCAAACTTAAAAGAAATAGTTAAGACTAAAAAATTACATACCGGGATACGGGCTTTACAACTCTCCCCCACTTGGATTAGACTTCGTCCTCGAAGTCTCTGCCTACGAATAGCTCCGGGTAGTTCTTCCTCATCTCAACCTCAGTTTCCTAAGTCGACTTGAAATTCCTTCTAAAACTTCTCGAATACTTTTCTAACTAACGTACTCCTTCTAGGACACTGAAAATATGATCGGAAGAACACCCCAACGACTGGAATCATTCCTAGTCAAACGACTTCGTTTGTTCTCCCAACCTTAGGTATTCCATACATCCCAAGTCAAATTTCAAGCTCTAACCATTCTAAAGTTGCCCACCAGTATTCCCAACTGGATACTAGGACCCGATCATTCCTACCATTAACCGTCGATTAACCTCCTCGAGTTCTAAAAGACTCCCAACATTTATTTCACACGAAACGTCAACCCAATAAACTTATAATCACCCACGAAGGCCATTCTACCATAACCATTCATCTCAAGTAAGCATCTCAGGGTTACTACTACCATCAACATAATTTCCTTAAAATCGGCTACAATTCTCCAATTACACTAAGGTGTTTGGCCTTAAGCCCAAAAGTCGACACTTAAACATACTACTTACTTCAAAAAGGTTACTGCGCATTTATCCTCTTAATTACAAAGGGCATCAATCCCTTAACCGACACTATTCGGTCTACACTAACAACACGTGTGGAATACCCAACCTTCCACCGTCTACTTATCCTCCACACTCGCTCTAGGAAACCTAGTTACACTGTATCAAGATACGCCTTAACGCCTACCTCCCAGGTACGTCTCAAGGCCCGGCACATCGGAACTACCTCCCAGGTAAGTGCCCAAGACTATATCCTCCCAGTGCCTACTGAAAAGTCAAGGTCATAACACATGAATACCGGGGTCCCACCCCGAAATACTCATCCGATCATTATCAACGACTGACTGACATGACCAAGGATCCAATGCACACAGTCTACCAACAACATGCCTATCCCAGAATGACTCACTCACCCAAACATGTAAATATTCAACGTGCAATAAATGCAAAACTGTGCAACAAAACAACCCATCAACAAGACTCCACATCGAGCCATTAAAACCATGCAATTGACCCATGACTATCTCAAAGTCAAAACCGAGCAAAATGCTCCACGCTTGCTAGACCCATAAGTCGGTCAAAAACGCGTTTAAATAAAGTTTAAGCAAGCAATAATCTAAAATCAACATTAGTCCCAAACTCAACACGGGTTAAACAAAAGAGTTTTCCAAAAGGACTCACACCCTCAAAATTCTCAAAATGACACATAACACTTAAAAGCGCATTTCCCAAATGGTTTACAAAATGTTTTCAACGTCAAGATTTTTTATTTCAAAAAGACCGTAAGCAATAAAACTACTATTACCAGGTCGGTAGTTACGCAAAAATGGACACGCTCGTCCCACAAATGAAAATCACGTCGAAAATCATTTCATTGCAGCTTAGTTAATTCACAAAACGTAAGCGAAATAAATAATTTCTTTGAAAATGAACCTTCACGGTTCTATTATGAATTGACTCATGACATGCATTTAAAGTAACCGCTCGACCTTACACCGGGTGCGACAAAAGTGTGCACATAATTTCAAAATCAGTTCCACGACATTTGACCCCAAAATTCCTCTTTTCCAACATAAAATGTCGTGGCACAGGGTTCACAAACAAATCTTACGCGCGCCGGCTAGTCATACAAAACGATGAAACGGTTTACAAATATACTTTTGTTAAAACACAACTGTTTCGTGTAAGTTTCAAACTTAAAAATAAAAACCAATCTGTTTTCATCATTTGAAAATATCGACTAAAACCTCATAAAATCTCAAAAGGTGGGGTTCTTTAAATTGATTTCCAAGATTTCTCCAAATGGTCACATAAACAAATAAGATATGCACCTCGTGAAATTAAACCCACACGACTCAACACGCCGTAAAACAAAACTTATTTTAATCAAATCGCTCAAATAGCTTTATACAGACATCGTGGAATGTAACTCTCCGTCTCAACTCTAACATATGTGGAGGAGTTCCAATGTTAAAGTCACAAGCCGTAGTCACTTGCCAAACATTTTAAACACCACAAAACACGGATATCATCTTACCCGAAAGAACCGTTGGAAAAATAACGAAATGAGACAAATTCTAACAAAGGTTGCACTCCCGTGATAAAACGATTTCATATATTTCAAAACCATATTTCAAAATCTTGTGTATGTGCTGAACATTTCCCAAAATTCCAAAACACCATCCATAAAATGATTTGAAACACAAGAATTTGTTAATGCAATCTATTTCAAAATCAAACTTTGTGCATGACTCAGTCGGCATTCTACGCTTCGACTCCTACTCCTCCAAATCTCTCCGATCCACTAACGTCATCCGGACATTTAAACCTCTAAGGCAAGTTGGGAAATTACGTCAAATAATCCCTACGATTTTTCCTCAAATCAAAGTCGGCTCTATAAGCCTATGATTCTAGCACAATCATCCATCTTGGCCCAAAACAAACATCATCCTCATCGTCACTCCAAGTGATTAATACCAGAATCGTCCTTTTATTCCAACAACTACTAATTTATAACCTTCGACACTACCCCAACGATCATCCTATCAAAGCAAAACAAGTACACACCTGTACTAGTAGGTTCACTAATGTTGTTCCTCCTTGTGATGGCTATTCTGGGTAGATATTACAACGAGTTATTAGCACATAATAACTCACCCTACCACGCTCACGCTCGACTCCTTGGATTCCTCGTGACTTTCTCCGACTCGAGCATTGATCCTGTGTTTCCGATAGTAGGAGCTCTACAACTACCTTCCACACCTATCATCACTCGTTCCGAGTTCCATCCGATGGGTCCAAGTAGTTTCTCGCCGATAACTACACACATATGCCCGCACCGGCATATGTACACACTCTTCCTAGCTCCCTAGGAATAATCATAATAACCCACTACCCTTGCTAGGGCGGAACCCCCACTAACCCTGACGAGTCGCCTCGTGAACGCACAGTCGTATACAGTGGAACCAGATAGACATTCGAATATAAGATTCTATCCTACAACGGTTGGACTCAAACAAGAGCTGCGCAATAGAACTAAATCCAACATTCTAAGGCTATTCGGTTCCTACTGCATACAACCTAAAGTGCATCCGCTTAACAACCTATCAAAGTTATCATAAGTTCCTAATAGCAAGTAACAACCATACAATACAGTGTATTAAGCACCAAGCAATCTAGCATACATACTCCTATGTTCTAGAAAGCAATTTTTGCATACGTACTCATATGTAAACGCTATTCCCAGCTCACTAGGAATTTCATCTCATCCCACTACCCTTGCTACAACGGAATCCCTGTTAGCCATAACGAGTTGCCTCGCGAATACCCAGTCGCATGCAGCGTGAATCAAATAGACATTCGAATACAAGATTCTATCCTAGAACGGTTGGACTCAAACAAGAGCTGCGCAATAGAACTAAATCAAATATTCTAAGGCTATATGATTCTTACTGCATACAACCTATAGGGCCTTCACTTAACAACCTACTATAACTAGCATTGATTCCTACTAGCAAGCAGTCATCATACAATACAGTGTAAACAACATAGGCAATATAGCATGCATACCCTATGCCTAGAAAGCAATAAATACACTAAGTACCGTACCTTTCCCCCTTGGCTCCGGCTGACTGTACACACTGCGCCCTTGATCACCGTTCTTCGAACGGATTTTTCCTTCTTTTTATTTCCCAAAAACTTTAAAGAAAATTTTATAGCCGCAAACTTGAGATCAAACACACCGAAATGCGTTTGATTCACTCAAGCCGTGCTCTGATACCAAGTTGTAACGTCCCAAAAATTATAAGGAATTTTAAATTTTTAATGTAACCCTTCATTAATAAAAACGCATTTAATAATTCAATCGTTTCATTTGCAAACCACTAAATGAAATTATTACGAACAATAAACAGCGGAATAATTGTTTTAAAAAAAGAAGATCATAAAATAGTCAGCTCTTTCCACGCGCCAGTGTGTACCCGTCACGCCTTGGAGCTACCCGAACCTGAAACAATGATTTATTGGGAAAGGGTAAGCACGAAGCTTAGTGAATTCAAACACCATAAATAACACAGTTATTCCATACTACCCCTAAAACAGATAGTGACACATAAACGATCATACAGGTCTACGAACAAATCATAAACATGTATATCCACACCCACCCACCTGAAAGGCACAAGTCGGTCCCACCGACCACATGATAACATCTCCGGCCCCGCCGAATCCCCGGTCCCACCGAGTCTCTACGCCACCCGCGTATAAAATCTCCGGCCCCGCCTGATCCCCGGTCCCACCGAGTCTCTACGCCACCCGCGTATAAACTTTCCGGCCTCGCCGGATCCTCGGTCTCACCGAGTTAACATGACGACATAGTATCAACTAGACACCCCACTATCTAGTTCCACAACACAATCATATAAAGCTACCACACACGTACTACAGCAATGATAAAACAACCGTTATTAGATATAGTGAGAGAACTCACCTCGTAAGCGCGGCTAGCTCACAATTAATAAATCAAGCTCCACAAATCCAAGATCACTTCCCAGCACCTAAACGCATGTTAAAACGTGTCAATACGAGACCCGGACCCTATGACACGACACACGCTTAAACCGTCACTAAAACTATTTTCCGTTCTCGCCAAACAGGTCTGTTCGGGACCTGTTTCGACCCCTTTAAACCCAGAAAATTCCCAATATTATTTCATGATTAGAAAGTACTCTGAGATAGGGTTTCAAGGACATATTATACGCCTCCTAACGATTTTTCTACAATTAAACAAGGATTTTACAAAAACAGCTCGCGGAACAGCGAAAAACGGAACCTTTCAGTACAAAACAACGATTTTACCTATGTTACGTTTCGAACTGGATTTTGCACAAAGCACAGAAAAGTTACTAGACTCATAATGGGAGCTTTTGGCACTGGTTTCATCCCAATAAGACGTTCCTAAAAAATGTTATGGCTTTCCCAAAACAGTGGCAGAAACTGTGACTTTTAAAACGGAACGCGAACTGACAAAACCGGACCTACTGTATAAACAGCCAAATTACGCCTAGCTAGAGGCCGAACCGGACTTCCGCTAAAACATGAAAAGTGTGCCCGGCACAGAATGTGAACCGTGGGCACCGATTTCTCCCCAATCCGAGCTAGGTCAGAAAAGTTATGCACGAAATAAAACAATGACAGAAACGACGTCTTCACATAAAATGATGAACTGCTGTAAAAACGACCACTTTTTCACCTAGCTAGAGGCCGAACCAGATTTCCGCTAAAACATGGAAAATGTGCCCGACCCAGAACGTGAACCGTGGGCACCAGTTTCGCCTCAAACCGAGCTACGGAGAAAACGTTATGGCCGACGCAAAATAGGGACAGAAAGTGATTTTTAAAACGGTTTAAATGTTTTCGCGATTGGGTTACGGTTTAGATATCACGGACGTACGAAGGCTGGACAACACCAATCACTACCCACTGCCGCCTCCGGCAGTTGTGGTCGGCGGCGGCGGCAGCCACCACCGGCGGTGGCGGTTTCGGCAACAACGCAAGAAGGAAACAAGACGAAAAGAAACCTTACCTCGCGACGACACAACCGTGACACACGACTCCGGCTTCTCTTGTCTCTCGCTCGCTCTCTCTCTCTCTGGCAGAAAACAGCAGCGGCGGTTGCGGTGGTGCTCTCTCTCTTTCTTCTCCGGCCGGCAACAAGGAAAGGGGAGGGGGATGAGCCGTAGGGTTCTCTTTGTTTTTCTCTTCCTCTCTTTTTCTAGCAATCCACGACAACAAGCAATCCCAAGCAAAAGGGTTTTGGTCATTGGGTAGTATGGGCCGAAACCCATGCATGTTTTGGCCCCTTGACCCTTTTAGCCCCTCCACTTAAACCTTCTCGCAACTAACCCAAAATCCCGACATTTTAACGATTAGGTCCAACTCGACTAACCCCGTTAACGGAAACCACAATAAATCAAACTTAAAAGAAATAGTTAAGACTAATAAATTACATACCGATTAGGTCCAACTCGACTAACTCCGGCGAGGACCCGCACACACACACGCGTCTCACCCCGCCCCTTCTCGCACTTCAGCTCTCTCTCTCGATCGACTTACCGCACGCACACACAGTTCACACAACCACCACCACCCGACATCCAGCCACCACAGTGGCGGCTAGCGGCGGCGGTGGCGTCGCCGTCGATCACTTCACCGGAAAATTAAGAGAAAGAAAAGGGAAGGGATCGAACGAGTACCTTAACACGGCGGCTAACACTCCAGCCTTTCTTCCTCCTCTCGACCTTCTTCCTCGGCTCCGGCGAGTTCCCGGCGGCAGCAGCGACTCCGGTGGCTTCCCTTTCTCTTCTTCCTCCCGGCTCTTCTCTACTCCTCCCTCTCTCTCTCTAGCTCCCGATTTCTGCTCTATCTCTCTCGCTAAAACTCACGGCCAACTCCAGAAACAAGGGTGGGGCACTAGGGTTTTGATATTCTTTCTTTTGTTTGCAGCTCACGACACCAACACACAAACAATTCACAAAAATGGGTTTTGGTCTTTGGGGTTGCATGGGCCGAAACTATGAAGAGTTTTGGCCCTTTAACACTTTTAGCCCCTCAACTACATCCTTCTCGCAATTAACCAAAATTCCGACATTTTTAACAATTAGGTCCAACTCGACTAACCCCGTTAACGGAAACCACATTAAATCAAACTTTAAAGAAAAGAATTAATAAAAGAAATTACATACTGGGATACGGGCTTTACAACTCTCCCCCACTTGGATTAGACTTCGTCCTCGAAGTCTCTGCCTACGAATAGCTCCGGATAGTTCTCCCTCATCTCAACCTCAGGTTCCTAAGTCCACTTGAAATTCCTTCTAAAATTTCTCGAATACTTTTCTAACCAACGTACTCCTTCTAGGACACTGAAAATATGATCGGAAGAACACCCCAACAATTGGGATCAATCCTAGCGCAGCGACTTCGGTTGTCCCCCAACCTTAGATATTCCATACATCCCGAGTCAAATCTCAAACTCTAACCATTCTAAAGATGCTCACCAATATACCCTACAGGATACTCGAATCCGATCAGTCCTACCATTAACTGCCGATTAACTTCTACGAGTTCTACTAGACTCCCAAAATTCACAATGAATCACATTAACAAACATCGGCCCCCGCCGAATATCGGTCCAACCGAATAAATACAACCATCGGCCCAGCCGAATATCGGTCCAACCGATTACAATAACAAACATCGGCCACCCGCCGAACATCGGTCCAACCGATTACAATAACTCACATAAGCGTGGTATTATCCTAGACACTAACACAAATAGATATCCCCCACAACCAAATCAACTAACACACACGTAGGTCATTCCACCATAACCATCCATCACAAGTGATCATTTCAGGGTTACTACTACCGTCACCATGATTATCTTAAAATCGGCTACAACTCTCCGATTATACTAAAGGTGTTTGGCCTCAAGCCCAAGGTCGACACCTAAATATACCACCTACCTCAAAATGGTTGATGCGCATTTATTCTCTTAATAACAAAGGGCATCAATCCCTTAACCGATACTATTCGGCCTACAATACTAACGCGTATCGAGGATACACCTTGACGTCTACCTCCCAGGTAACGCCTCCAGACCCAGTACACCGGAACTACCTCCCAGGTAAGTGCCCACAACTATATCCTCCTAGTACCTACTGGAAAGTCTAGGTTAAAACACATGAATACCGGGGTCCCACCCCGAGATACCCAACCGACCATTACCAACGACTGACTAACGTGTCTAAGGATCCAAAGCAAACAGCCTACCAACAACATGCCTATTCCGGATTGACTCACTCACCCAAACATGTAAACACTCAACGTGCAAAGAATGCCAAACGGTGCGACAAAAACAACTCCTCAACTAGACTCCACATCGAGCCATTAAAACCGGGAAATTGGCCCATGACTAACTCCAAGTCAAAACCGAGCAAAATGCTCCACGCTTGCTAGACCCATAGGTCGGAAAATGAGTTTAAACGAGTTTAAGCAAGCAATACTCTGAAATCAACCTTAGTCTCAGACTCAACACGGGTTAAACAAAAGAGTTTTCCAAAAGGACTCACACCCTAAAAATTCTCGAAATGACACATGACACTTAAAAGCACATTTCCCCAAATGGTTTACAAAATCATTTACAAAATATTTTCAACATCAGGATTTTCATCTCAAAAGATCGTATGTAATAAAACTACTATTGCCTGATCGATAGTTACGCAAAACTGGACACGCTCGTCCCACATAGGAAAATCATGTTGAAAATCGCTCCATTGCAGTTCAGTTTACTCACCTAAAAGCAAGCATAATAAATAATTTCTTTAAAATGAACCGCCTCGATTCCAGTATGGATTGACTCATGACGTGCACTTAAAGTAACCGCTTGACCTTAAACAGGGTGCAACAAAGGTGTGCACATAATTCAAAATAAGTTTCACGACATTTGATTCAAAAATTCTTCTTTTTAATCATAAAAATGACGTGGCACAGGGTTCGCCACAAATTTTTCGCGCGTCAGCTAATCACACAAAACGATGACACGGTTTACAAATATATTTTTGTTAAAACACAACTGTCTCGTGTAAGTTTCAATCTTGAAGACAGAAACCAGTCCGCTTCTATTAATTGCAAATATCGACTAAAATTTCATAAAATCTCAAACTGGGGGCAGGCATGCAAGCTTGTAACACTTCCTCAAGTTTCGTACTTGGGACATATAACATCAAAACATTATAGTTTAAAAATGTATTTATCGAAAATGCTCAAAATACTCGTTTCCTCCAAAGCAAAAGTTTTTACTTTCCCAAAAAAAATGATCGGTAATTCTAAATTAACCGAATGTCAAAAATCTACGCATTTATATTTCCAAAATATAGCACATTGTAATCGTATGCATGATGTTCACAACATTAAAACACTCCTTGGATCCAATGGTCTTTCATTTCGACAAAAAGGAACTAAAACATTTTCATGCACGACTCGTTCATCAAAATGTCGAGAACAAAGGTTACCCCAGTATGCATACCCCTAAGTCGATAAATCGCATTTTCATGGAAATGTCAATAAAGCCTTTAGCTGACTAAAAAGCGCACTAAACAACTCCTTATGAAATGTTACCAAAATTCCTCCATGCATCACTTATGTCACGCATGAATCAATCCACACACTGAACTAATTGCAATAAAACACTTAGTAATACAAACTCTCGAACGAAAAGTTAAGCGACACTGGAATTCCAAACTCATTTTAAACAAATCACCAAAATAGCCTTTATACAGACATCGTGGAATGTAACTTTTCGTCTCAACTCTAACACATGTGGAGGAGTTCCAATGTTAGAGTCTCAATCGGTAGTCACTTACCCAACATCTTAACCACCACCAAAACACGGATAGCATCGTACCCGAAAGAACCGTTGGAAAAATAACGAAAATGAGACAAATTCTAACAAAGTTTGCACTATCGTGATAAAACGATTTCATACACTTTCAAAACCATATTTCAAAATCTTGTGCGTGTGCTGAGCAGTTCCCAAAATTCCAAAACATCGTCCATACAAAGATTTGAAACACAAGAATTTGTTAATGCAATCTTATTTTCAAAATAACTTCGTGCATGACTCATTCGGCATTCAACATCTCGACCCCTACTACTCCGAAACTCTCTGGTCTACTATTGTCATCCAGACATTTAAACCTCTTAAGGCCAGTTGGGAAATCACATCAAATCATCTTACGGGTTTTCCTCAAATCAAAGTCGGCTCTATGAGCCTATGACCCTAGCACAATCTTCCATCTTGGCCCGAAATGATCTGCTTACAACAAATATCATCCTTATCGTCACTCCAAGTGACTAATATTAGAATCGTCTTTCTATTCCAACGACTACTAGTTTAGGACCTTCATCACTACCCCCAACGATCATCACCTCAAAACACTTCGAGTACCCACCTGTACTAGTAGGTTTACAATAGTTGTTCCTCCTTGTGATGGCTATTCTGGGTAGACAATACAACGCGTTATTAGCACATAGTAACTCATACTAACAACACTCACGCTCAACTCCTTGGATTCTTTGTGACTTCCCCGACTCGAGCATTGATCCTGTGCTTCCGGTAGTAGGAGTTCTACTACTACCATCCACACCTATCATCGCCCGTTCTGAGTTCCATCCCAAGGGGTCCAAGTAGTTTCTCGCCGAAAACTATACACATATGCCCGCACCGGCATATGTACACACTCTTCCTAGCTCCCTAGGAATTCCATCCAAACCACTACCCTTGCTACTGCCAAATCCCAAATAGCAAGCAGCAGACATGCAATACAGTGTAATAAGCACCAAGCAATTTAGCATACATACTCCTATGTTCTAGAAAGCAATCTAGCACACGTACTCATACATAAACACCCTTCCCAGCTCTCTAGGAACTTCCTCTTATCCCACTACCCTTGCTACTACCGAATTCCTACTAATTATAACGGGTGACCTCGCGAATACCCGATTATATGCAGTGCGAAACAAATAGACAGTCGAATACAAGACTCTATCCTAGAACGGTTGGACTCAAACAAGAGCTGCGCAATAGAACAAAATCGAATATTCTAAGGCTATAAATCTCTTACTGCATACAACCTAGAGGGCATCCACTTAGTAACCTATCATAATTAGCATAAATTCCTAATAGCAAGTAGTTCAACATACAGCATAGTGTCCACAACAGGCAATCTAGCATGCATACTCTATGATCTAGAAAGCAATAAAACACTAAGTACTGTACCTTTTCCCCTAGCTCCGGCTGACTGTACACACTGCGCCATCGATCACCGTTTCTCAAACGGGTTTTCCTTTCTTTTATTTTCCAAAAATTTTAAAGAAAATTTTATAGCCGCAAACTTGAGATCAAACACTCCGAAATGCGTTTGATTCACTTAAGCCGTGCTCTGATACCAAGTTGTAACGTCCCAAAATTTACAAGCAAATTTTAAATTTTTAAATAAACATTTCATTTATAACAACTCATTAAATGATCCCAACGTTTCGTTTGTAAACTCATAATTAATATCTTCATAATAAAAACCAGCGGAATAAACGTTTAATTATTAAAAACCATAAAGCAACCAGCTCTCCTCGCGCGTCAGTGTGTACTCGTCACGCCTTGGAGCCGCCCGTACCTGAAACCACAGTTTATTGGGAAAGGGTAAGCACGAAGCTTAGTGAATTCAAACACCATAAATAACACAGTTATTCCACACTACCCCTAAAACAGATAGTGACACATAAACGATCATACAGGTCTACGAACAAATCATAAACATGTATATCCACACCCACCCACCTGAAAGGCACAAGTCGGTCCCACCGACCACATGATAACATCTCCGGCCCCGCCGGACCCTCTGTCCCACCGAGTTAACATGACAACATAGTATCAACTAGACACCCCACTATCTAGTTCCACAACACAATCACATAAAGCTACCACACACGTACTACAACAATGATAAAACAACCGTTATTAGATATAGTGAGAGAACTCACCTCGAATGCGCGCCTAGCTTAACAATAAAATTCAAGCTTCACAATTACGGTCACTTCCCAGCACCTAAACGCATGTTAAAACGTGTCAATACGAGACCCGGACCCTATGACACGACACACGCTTAAACCGTCACTAAAACTATTTTCCGCTCTCGCCAAACAGGTCTGTTCGGGACCTGTTTCGACCCCTTTAAACCCAGAAAATTCCCAATATTATCTCATGACCAGAAAGTACTCTGAGTTAGGGTTCCAAGGACATATTATACACCTCCTAACGATTTTTCTACAATTTACTACGGATTTTACAAAAACAGTTTCCAGAACAGCGAAAATCAGCACCTTTCAGTATAAAACGACAGTTTGACCCATGCTACGTCCCGAACTGGGTTTTGTACAAAACACAGAAAGGTTTCTAGACTCAAAAAGGGAATTTTTGGCGCTGGTATCACCCAGATACGAGTTACTAGCAAAAGGTTATGGTTTTCCCAAGACAATGGCAGATTCCAGAATTTTTCACATGAAATGACGAATCGCTGAATTTACGACCACTTTTCCACCTAGCTAGAGGCCGAACCAGTTTTCCGCTAAAACACGGAAAACGTGCCCGACACAACATGTGAAGCGTGGGCACCGGATTCGCCTCAATCCGAGTTACGACGAGAAAGTTATACCCGACGCAAAACAGGGCAGCAAAGCTGATTTCACACAAAATGACGATTTAAAAGAAACGGTTTGAACGATTCGGCTTAATCGATTAAGTCACGGTTTAAGGGCTCTACAGTGACTATGGTCTGGTCACGACCACGCGCCACCCACTGCCATCTCCGGCAGTGGTGGTCGCCGGTGGCGACCGGCGGCGGCTCTCCGGCGAGGATCCGCACACACACACGCGTCTCACCCCGCCCCTTCTCGCACTTCAGCTCGCTCTCTCGATCGAATTACCGCACGCACACACAGTTCACACAACCACCACCACCCGACATCCAGCCACCACAGTGGCGGCTAGCGGCGGCGGTGGCGTCGCCGTCGATCACTTCACCGGAAAATTAAGAGAAAGAAAAGGGAAGGGATCGAACGAGTACCTTAACACGGCGGCTAACACTCCAGCCTTTCTTCCTCCTCTCGACCTTCTTCCTCGGCTCCGGCGAGTTCCCGGCGGCAGCAGCGACTCCGGCGGCTTCCCTTTCTCTTCTTCCTCCCGGCTCTTCTCTACTCCTCCCTCTCTCTCTCTAGCTCCCGATTTCTGCTCTATCTCTCTCGCTAAAACTCACGGCCAACTCCAGAAACAAGGGTGGGGCACTAGGGTTTTGATATTCTTTCTTTTGTTTGCAGCTCACGACACCAACACACAAACAATTCACAAAAATGGGTTTTGGTCTTTGGGGTTGCATAGGCCGAAACTATGAAGAGTTTTGGCCCTTTAACACTTTTAGCCCCTCAACTACATCCTTCTCGCAATTAACCAAAATTCCGACATTTTTAACAATTAGGTCCAACTCGACTAACCCCGTTAACGGAAACCACATTAAATCAAACTTTAAAGAAAAGAATTAATAAAAGAAATTACATACCGGGATACGGGCTTTACACCACCTCAAACTTAGGACCTCACAGTGTCCCCACTGTGGAAAGACTGGAAGTCCCACTGGAAGTCCCCACCTCAAACTTAAGATTGCACAGTGTCCTCACTGTGACATGGAAATTAGGGTTCAAGGAGGTGTTTAGGGTACAAAAAGGTCGAGTTTGGATGCAACAATGTCCTATATCATTTCAACGTGACAAGTTGAGAGTCGTACTTACAAAAGTGATTTTTTAAATCGGAAGCCGAAATTTGCACCTTGAAATGGAAAAAGATCAAAAAGCATTCAAATGAGAATCAAGTTAGTACCCAAAAGACTTACTTAGCAGTAGGTAATGCATGCATCATTGATCAAAATAAAGTAGCAAATTTTCAAGTGTCTAGCCATAGGCAAAATACCAAACAGACATAAAATATAAATTGTTTTTGGAGCAATCAGAGTGGGAACCAGAGTCCCAATAAACCATTTAGTGGGTAGGAGTTGCCGGCGGTGAACTTTCTGCAGAGTCGCCACTGAAACCATCATCACTCTTGTTGGTGGGACAGATACCTTCTGGGAAGTCAGGGATTTGCGCAGCAAATAGGGGATCAGCACCTTGATACATCTGATTTATGACTGCATCCCTATCTCTTGTGTACATACAGAAAGTTTATGTAGCCCTGTTCATGTGCTTCTGCTGTGCTTCCATAAGATCGACGCGATAAGTGAGAGCCGTCAATGCGCTCAAAATGGCGTTCATAGGATTGCTTGTGCTTCCTGGAGTGGGATTGGGGAGTGGGTTACTGGCAGACCCCACTGGGACTTCATCAACAGCAGGTTCCAAAAAGTCCACTTAAAGTACCATGGGTTTTATTAAACAATTCATCTTGCCATATCTTGGGGGAACATGTTTGTACTTCTCCATCCCATGCCTCTGCCATTTGAACCTTCTATTCTCCAGATTTTTACTTTCAAGCTAAGAGTTGTTTTTCTTTTGTCTTCTTCTTTGCTCGCCAGTGGGATCCGGAGTGGGCACTCCGCAAGTCCCTGCAGATATTTCATGAAAAGCAACAAAATACTACCAAATGGTTTATAAAAACTGTGGTTCACTCTTATTACTCATTTTTTGGAATATTACCAAGAATGGGGGTTTTGAGAAGTGAAATGGCTAAAATAAAATAAAAATAAAAGGAAATAATAACTCTAAAAATAGAGTTATCAGTTGTAGATAACACGGTGTGGATAAATATGTGTTGAACACAATTCTATACATAAGTTGTAAATACTTTGTAATTGACATTAAAATGTATTACAATGCATGAGACCATTGATAAAAGTCATAAGGCGTATAACTATAATTTTTTTGTACATACTCCATATTTTGTTCATAATCTTATAAAATATTTATAATTTACCACACAAGCGCAATATTATTACCTAGAAAATAAATAGTAGAAGACGTCAATCATACCGAGTTCTATAGCCTTGTCGCGGACAACTTTGTTAGGCTTTTTTATTAAATTAAATAGCTAAATTTGTTAGAAAAATACATTTACATATATTGTAACAACCGTTTTCTAAAGGTAAAATTTGTGGGGTTTGTGGCCAAAGTTCAAATACATGTAAAAAGGGGGGGACCTAGTTGCAATTTAATAAAGGTATAAAAGGGAGAGAAATCCCTAATTTCATTACTCTGTGCCATTTATTACGACTGAAGAAATCGAGAGCTAGAAGAGGGGGAGAAGAAGATTGAAGTCCTGCAAGGAATCGGCAAGAAATTCTTGGGAAATTGAGTTCCAATTAAGTTATTAATCTCCTCACAACCCTCTCATGCCTTGTATTGATTTGAGAAAGAGAAAAACACCTGAAATAGTAGTCTGTGTCCCCTTAATGAGGAAAACTTATGATTTTGCATCTAGTGATTGATTAATGGTTGGGTGGGTTGATTTATGGTGGTTTAAGGGTTGATTAATAACCCAAACAATTGTTTAATGAGTTTAAGACGAAATCACTACTTCTAATCGATTTGAGTGGTTTTGGGTTTTTACTGTGTGGCGTCAGGATATCGCCGTTTTCCGCACGTGGTTCGCTTTCCAGATATGTTTAGTTTCTGGACCATTTTGGGATTTTCGGATGTGTCTAGTTTCCGGTCATAGCGTCTGGATAGTAATTGCCAGGACTCTTTTTAGTTTCTGGATAAAGGGGTCTTTCGATAGTGTAGTTTTTCGGTAGAGTTCGGATTACTTTAGTTCCGGATGGAAATGGTGGATTCCGGAAATTTGGCTTCCGGATAGAAACTCCCGGAAATCGGGGTGTTGAAAAACGGACCCGGATAGCAGATTCCGGATGAGCATCTTGAATGTGAGAGCGTCCAGAAATTTGTGTTTTCCAGGGAGTTGGTGTTGATAAGTTGTTTGGTAAATTTTAGGTGTTGGGTTCGGTTCGATTCGTTCGAGAGTATGACATGTGCTTAACAAATCACATCAAGCAGGTGAGTTCCCTTATACTTTTAAAATAAATGACATGTTAACGGTTTTAGTCTATTAATCATTATGTATGAGATGCGAGTATGCTTTACTTATAATCATTATAAATTCCTCGCATGAAAGGCATGTTTTGTGAACGCTTATTTTGCATGTTATGAGTTATTTTGTAAAGATGCATGTATTGCTATTTTTATTCCTAGCCTTGCTCGTATGCCTATGTGGAGTCGGGTTGCACAGTGGGAATAACGTACCTTGGGATCTGACGGTCCCTTGGAAGTTAAATTATTAGTCCGGTTTGCGTGGAAAAACAAATTCCAGGGAACGGGGAGTCTGCTTGGTCCTCGATCGTGGTTGTTGACTGGTATGGATGTGGCCTATAAATACTGTGCATATACCCTTGTTTGTGGTTAAATTATTCGATTGGGCCGTTTGGCGAATTTAATAAATGTTTTATGCAAGAACTTGTACAACTGTTTTCGGAGGGAATTCACTAGACCTTATGGTCTAACCCTCGTTTTTCAAAACTAGATCATTTTCAGGGAAGCCTTTAGTGGTGCTTCAAATAAAGGTACGGAGAAGTTGTGAAGACTTGAGATGGAGGCGAGAATGCTTAGAGCACAATAGATCAAATGTAGTTTTGCTTTAATTTAGATAGTTCTCGGTTGTAGAAGTGTCTTTCCGCTGCTAGATTTTGTCTTTTAGATTACGTAAATCCAGATTAGGGAAGTTGTGGTGCGTTTTCACTAAGTTATGGTTGTCGTTGTGAACTTTATGTGTAATACCCCGGGTAAATTCGTTAGTTAAATCCTCATTTCCGTTAAATATTAGTTAACTTTAAAGTTGGATGTTTAGGGTAAGTTAGAGTGAAATAGTAAGTTTAGGGGTATTTGGGTCATTATGGGATAGTTTAAGCATAAATGGTAAATTAAGTCAAAAATATAAATATACTTGTTTAAATCAGATATTTTAAAAAACAACAAAATATCCAGAATCAGTGTGTGTGTGTGTGTGTGTGTGTGTGTGTGTGTGTGTGTGTGTGTGTGTGTGTGTGTGTGTGTGTGTGTGTGTGTTTGTTTTGGAGAGAAAAGGAGCAAAAGAAGAAAAAGGAAGATAGGGCTTCAAATTGGGGTGCTTGGAAGTGAATCTGAGGTATGTTCCTTTGTATTTTGTGTTTGTAATTGTTATTAGAAGGTTTCTATAGGAATAGAATAGTTGAATTGACTTCTGGTATTGAATCAGTCGATTTCTGGGTAGAAAACACATGAACAGACGAAGGTTTCCGGACACAATGAATGTGTCCGGGTAGTTTTGTTGGTGGTGTCCGGATAATATTTTAAAGGTGTCCGGACGAGTGTTTTATCCGGATAAGTCTCTCTTCTCGATAGTTTCCGGATGAAATAAGATACCGGGTGGTATCCGGATTACTTTGGTGTCCGGGTGACGTCCGGATTGTTGATGCTATCCGGGGGGTTGGGTTGTCCGGATTGGTTATGCTGTCCGGAAAGTTCATGATTGTCCGGGTAGTTTGAGCTGTCCGGATACTTTATCTGTTTGGTCACTTTTGGAGGATTTAAGTTATCTCGAGTTCTTAGTCTAGTATGTCTTATGCGTTTATTTAGTAAGGGGATATTTGTATT
This sequence comes from Saussurea involucrata, assembly GCA_033807775.1. Lineage (NCBI taxonomy): Eukaryota > Viridiplantae > Streptophyta > Magnoliopsida > Asterales > Asteraceae > Saussurea > Saussurea involucrata. Next base: position 104,258,747 of record CM066322.1, on the reverse strand, counting down.
TAATCTGTTTCAGACTCAGTGGATTTGGATTGAAAGACTAACCTTTTGGAAAAGGCTTGGAAGTGTTATTGGATAAGCGATCAAGGTGAGTTTTATTTTAAAACGTTTTCAACTGGAATACATATATGTGTGGTTTGGGAATGTGATAAATGGTGTGATTAAGTGTTTATAAATGACAATATGATATATTGAAATATGTATTGTATTTATATGAGTATTACACTACACGAGAGCACGTCGGCCGGGTTTTTGGACCGGTGGAAGTTGGTTGTATAGAGGGACAGTGGTGTTGGCTGTATTTTGTACAGTGGTGTAAATTGATTAGTTGGCTCGCAACCAGCTAATTTGGCCATGGGAATGAGGAGAGGAACACGATGCACGAGTCTTGCTTGGTATTTAATCTTTGTGGTATACGTGTGTTTTATAAAAAGGATTTGTAAACTGACAGGGATTATCTCACTAGACCTTTTGGTCTAACCCTCATTTTCTTTTCAAAAATATGTATTCCAGGTCGAGGATCTTTTGTTAGCAAAGGGAAGAATAAATCATAGGAGGCGGTTGATAGCTGACGAAAATTAGGATATGGTCACGTTTTTGTATTGTATAGTTCTGAGACTTTGGGACCGAATGTGATTTATTATGTATTTTTGTTATGAATGTAACGATGTTATGCAATATATGTTATTTGTTGTATGTTTGGGTGTCCGGTTCGTTACAGATGGTATCAGAGCCCTAGTTTAAGGGATTTAGGTATTAGTATCCGTACCTAGACTTAAACTGCATGTGAAGTAGGATGTCCCTAATAATTTTAGAACCTTGGGATGATTAAGTATAAAAGGTAGAAGGAACATCATGTAAGGTAATTTCAGATTACACCTGGCCAGTGTAATTGTGATCTTACAGGTGCATGTTTGAACTGGAATACCTTGTTATATGGGGTATGTGCTTATGTGTATGTTAACCTTGTTTGAATCTACAGAATGGCAAGCGGTACTAGACAAACGAATCGGGGAGGAGGAAATCCTAATAGAATAAATCCAACGGTTGGGGCAAGGGGAAGAGGGGGAGAAAGAGGTAGAGACAGAACTGGAGGCAGAGTTCAGGGGCGCGGCACGGAATTTGTTACCAGAGACGACTTAGCAGCTGAAATGGGATTACAAGCCAATATCCAAGCTATGTTCAACCAAACTCCTAGTACTGAGACAGAAAGACCAGATTCTACTCATGAAGAGGAGATGCCCATTACACATACTGACATATCGGTGCCAAAGAAGTGTGACTATAAAATGTTTTTAAGTTGCAAACCTCCGACATACTCCGGAGAAAGAGATCCAGTGAAGGCCATGAGGTGGCTGAAAGAGATAGAAGCTATCTTCAGGACCAGCAAGTGTGCAGAAGAAGATAAAGTGCTATACGGAACCGCGATGTTGAAGGCAGATGCTCTATTTTGGTGGGAGGCTCATATTACCTCTAGAGGATCTGATGTGTACTCAACTTTTACTTGGGACGAATTCACAACAGCTTTCAAAGGACAGTTTTGTCCTCAAGCAGCAGTTAGACAACTAGAAGAGGAATTCTGTAACGTCCCAAAAATTACAAGAAATTTAAAATTTTAAAAACATGCATTTCATTATAAAACAATCACAATTTAATAATTCGTAACTCAAATGAAGTTAACGTCGTTAACTCGAACAGTCAATAAAGTTTATGCAGCGGAAATTTCATAAAATAAAATCCAAAGGTTTGAAAGTGAAACTTAAACAATTCTTGACACTCCGCGCCTAGTGTGTGTACCGTCAAGCCCGACTGCCGCTCGCACCTGAAATCACAACATATTGGGAAAAGGGTAAGCTAAACGCTTAGTGAATCCTATCACACATGCAGGTAGCAACCCCACGTATATCGCCCCTACCCGCCAGTAGGCAACATCACCATCACCACGGATATAAATCCACATAACAATTAGCGTATAAATACGAACCTCGGTCCCACCGAGCACACCAAAAATATATAGATACAAGCTCAGTCCCACCGAGCCCTCGGTCCCACCGAGTAAAGACATCGATACAAGCTCAGTCCCACCGAGCCCTCGGTCCCACCGAGTAAAGATAATACAATTGTACTAGCTCAGTCCCACCGAGCCCTCGGTCCCACCGAGCCCCCCAGTCCCACTGAGGTGTACACAAGCATACATAATTCACATACACATTCAACAGATCACAACTAGATATCACATCCCAACTAATTCACGTAAACACGTAATAACACATAATAACACGTAACACAAAATAACGATATGCATGAAATTCCTAACTACGCGGTGAGAGAACTCACCTCAAAGCAAAGTGACGCGCTCCCGAGCCGCAACACCAGCACGTCAACCTTCCTCACATTTTCCCACCTAATTACGCACTAAAAACGTCAACGGAAGGTCCCAACTCACGACACTTTTACTAGTTTAACGAAACTAAAAATTCCAGCTTTTATACTAAAAACGCAGGTCTGTTCGGGACCCATTTTACCCCTGCTAAACTGATCAAACCAAAAATCTAATTCCACATTCAGGAAGTTCAATGTCTTACGGTTCCAGGGACGTATCGCACGCGTCCTAACGATATTCCTAGCACTCTATATGAATTTTACAAAAACACCTCTCAGAGCAGCTAAAACAGGACCTGTCCGTATAAAATGGCAATTTGACACTAGCTATGGCCCGAACTGGTTTTTCCACAAGACATAGGAAACTTAATAGACTCCGAAACGAAACTTTTGGCACCAGTCCCATCCCAATCCGACATTCTAAGCAAAAGTTATGCATAAAACAAAACAGGGACAGAAAGCTGGAAGTTTTTCGGACCAGGCTGTATAAACAGCCCCATACGGCCTAGCTACAGGCTTAAACAGATTTTCGGCAAAACACGAAAAACTTTCCTGACTCGATTAGTGAACTTCGGCCACCGATTTCATTTCAATCCGAGCTACGAGTAAAGAGTTACGGTTTACTCAAAACAGGGCAGAAACTGTGCAATTTACATAAAATGATAACCTTTTGAACTTGATCCCAATAAGACGTCTTAATCCAAACAGACCCGCAAAACAACATGACTTACTGTTTTAGGGTTACCATGGTCTGAAACACACCAAGCACCACCCACTACCGCCTCCGGAGGTGGTGGTGATTGGCGGTGACACGGTGGTTGCGGTTTACAATTTCCGACGAAGAAAACATCAATAAAACGAACGGGACACTTACCTTAACGGAATCCTTCTTCTTCCTCCTTTCCGACCAGTCCCGACGCTGGTTCCCTCACGCCGGTGATCGCCTCCTTCCTCCTCTCGACTCTCGCTCTCTATCTCTTTCGGTCTCTCTCTCTTTTCTTCTCGGTTTCACTTCCTTTTCTTCTTGGCCGAAAACAACAAGGGGAAGGGAAGGAAAAATGGCTAAGGGTTTTGGGGGAGGATTGTTAAGATGAAACCGAAGGGGAGGGGAGGGGTTGTGCCTCTTGGCCGATCCCCTTGCCCAACTATGGAGAAAGTCCCAAACAGCCCCTCAACTTACACTTCTTAGCAAAATCCCACAAAGGTTACTTCACTTAACTTTTTGGCCCGACTCGGCTAACCCCGCTAACGGAAACCACGTTAATTAATTAAATGCCTTTTAAAAAAAAATAACGAGAATACATACCGGGATACGGGCTTTACAACTCTCCCCCACTTGGATTAGACTTCGTCCTCGAAGTCTATGTCCGTGAATAGCTATAGATAGGTCTCCCACATCTCAACCTCAGGTTCCCAAGTTCACTCGGAACACTTTCGGTGTTTCCACTAGACCTTCACTAACTGGAATTTAAGATTTCCCACATCGCCTAAAAATATCTCGAATAATTTTCTTACCACAAAACTCCTTCAAGTACACCGCAAGTATGATCGGAGGAACATTCCAACAACTGGATTCATTCCTAGTCAAACGACTTCGGTTGTCTCCCAACCATAGATAATCCAAACATCCCGATTCAAATTTCAAGCTCTAACCATTCTAAAGTTGCTCACCAATATACCCTACAGGATACTCGAATTCGATCATTCCTATCATTAACTGTCGATTAACTTTCACGAGTTCTAATAGACTCCCACAATTTATTCCACACGAATTATCAAACTAGTAAATTTATAATCATCCACGAAGGTCATTCCACCACAACCATTCACCACAAGCAAACATCTCAGGATTACTACTACCATCAACATAATTTCCTTAAAATCGGCTACAATTCCCCAATTACACTAAGGCATTTGGCCTCAAGCCCAAAAGTCGACACCTAAGTATACTATTTACCTCAAAAATTCTACGCATTTATCCTCTTTATTACAAAGGGCAGCATTCCCTAACCGATAATATTCGGCCTACAGTACCCACACGCGTGGGATACCCAACCTTCCATTAAGACCGAGCAATTGACCCATGACTATCACGGACAAAATTCGGAATTTCCCCCGAAACTCTCTCGCGATTGGCATTTTCCTCCAAAACTGCCACCTCCTGAGCACTACCTATCGACTCGAGAAGAGGTGCAACCACTGTTAACCGTTGACACAAGCCCCACAGTGGCTCACCATCCAGATGTCGACTAAGTGCGTCCGTAACAACATCCGCTTTACCGGGGTGGTAAAGTATCTCACCATCATAATCCTTGACCACGTCAAGCCACCTCCTCTGACGCATGTTGAGGTTTTGCCGGTCATCAAGTACTGGAGGCTTTTATGGTTAGTGTATACACTTGACGCCATACAAATAGTGCCTCCAAATCTTGAGAGCAAACACCACCAATTCTTACATACCCTCCGACAAAGTCAACATCGGAGCCTCGCATAACGCCTGCGTAGCTCCCCAAAGCCCTCTGCTGCTCTTCACCCCAACTAAAAGCCGCAGATTTCTTCGTCGATCGGGTCATCGGTAAAGCAATCTTGGAGAAATCCTGAATGGATCTCCGAAAGTACCCTGCTAACCCAAGAAAACTCCGTACTTCAGTGAGAGTCTTTGGCACTTCCCACCGCATCACAGCCGTAATCTTGGCCGGATCCACCATAATACCATTCTGGTTCATGACATGTCCTAGGAATTGGACCTCTCGTAACCAGAACTCGCACTAGGAGAACTTAGCATAAAGTTTCTCCCGCCTCGAAACTTCCAAAACTACTTGCAAATGCATCTCGTGCTCTTCCTTCGACTTCAAACACACAGGAATATCTTCGATGAACACGATCACCGATCGATCCCACATAGGGCTACATACCCGGTTCATGAGGTCCATGAACGCTGCGGGTGCATTGGTGAGCCCGAGAGGCATCACCACAAACTTGTAAATGGCCATGACGTGAACGAAAGGCCGTCTACTCCGTATCCTCTCTCCTCACCCGCATCCGATGATACCCCAATCTCAAATCAACCGTAGAGAACCACGAGGCTCCCTGAAGCTGATCGAACAAGTCATCGATCCTTGGCGGAGGATAACGATTATTCACCGTAAGCTTATTCAACTCACGGTAGTCTATACACATCCGTTGGGACCCGTCTTTCTTTTTCACAAACAGAATCGGGGCTCCCCACGGTGGACAACTCGGCTTGATGAACTCCTTTTCGATAAGTTCCTGCAACGAGTGTACAACTCCTTCATTTTCGGTGGAGCCAGACGATAAGGTGCCTTGGCCACCGGAGCAGCATCCGGAATCAAATCAACGTGGAACTCTACCTGTCGCTCAGGAGGTATCCCCGGTAACTCCTCGGGAAAATACGTCAGCAAACTCCCGTACAACTGGCACATCCTCCACAAACTTCTTCTCTCCATCGACGCGCGTGTCGATCACATACGCCAAAAATCCCTGACCACTGTGCTGCAAGTACCTCCGAGCCCTCGCAGCCGAACATATCGTTGAGGTCCGCCTGGGCAAGCCGCCCTGAACTAGCATTTCTACCCCGCTTGGGGTTCGAACTCGTACTTGTTTGCGACGACAAACAATCTCCGCGTCATACGCATCCATCCAATCCATGCCCACAGTCACACACAACTCCCGCATAGTGATCGGAATCAAATCAATCGGGAACCTCACACCAGAGATCTCTATAGTGCACCCCCGGTACACGTCAGTAACCGTCAAGGTCCTGTCTTCAGCAACTGCAACCACAAGTGGACAGCCTAACCGTCCTACAACTCGGCCCCAAACACTCACTGACTATGTGAGATTCGGAAGGATGAGTAGCCCCGCTATCAATCGTCACCACAGTAAGCATCGAGTTAACCAAGAACGTACCTGTCACCACTTTATACGTAGCTTGTGCCTCCTCCACTCCCAGTTGACGAACTCTACCTCAGGCCGCCTCCATCACTACAGCAAGTGAAGCATACTGCGCGGTACTCACGAACTCCCTGATCTTGGTACGTAACATATCCTTGCATCGTGTCCTCTTCATGTCCTCAAAAGCAGCATGCTAAGGATAGAATAATGTCATTTCCGTAAACTTTCGGTTCACCTCCTTTATGCCCTCCGCAGTCTGATAGAGTTCCAAGAACTCTTTGGCACTCCTCTCCATCTCCACTAGAGGCACATGCTCTACACGAAACATACGACGAACTCCTCCCAGGTCAAGTAGTGCGCCCGTTAAGCGTCAAAGCAATAGCACACCAATCCTTCGCTCCGTCTCGTAACAGATTCACCGCGAAGCGTACCTTCTAGTTCGCAGGACAACCACCGGTAAGGAATGTGCACTCTATAACCGATCCCGACCCTCTTGTTCGGGGCTGCCCACCCGCAGGGGGTGGAATCGCCGCGATGCGCTCCTCCATCGACACTATTACCTCATCACGAATGTCGGTAATAATTTCGGGGATCGCCTCCTCAAAATATGCGTCACCTCGACCGCAAACATCTCACGAATCTGATCAGCAATAATTCCAGCATCAGCATCTGGATCAACATTGTTGTTCCTCCTTAACGAGCTACTAACACACATTAAAACCTGCTAACTACGCTCACACTCAACTCTTCGGATTCTCCGTGACTTTCCCCGACTCGAGCACGGATCCTGTGCTTCAGATAGTAGGAGCTCTGCTACTACCCTTCACACCTATCCTTACTCGTTTCGAGTCCTGTCCCGGGACGTCCAAGTAGTTGCTTACCACAAACAAACACATATGCCCATTCCGGCATATGCAAACACTTTTCCTAGCCCCCTAGAAAAGTCGTAATACCCTACCACCCTTGCTAGAACGGAACCCCCACTAGCCCTGACGAGTCGCCTCGTAAACGCACAGTCGTATACAGTGAAACCAGATAGACATTCGAATATAAGATTCTATCCTACAACGGTTGGACTCAAACAAGAGCTGCGCAATAGAACTAAATCCAACATTCTAAGGCTATTCAGTTCCTACTGTATACAACCTAAGGTGCATTCACATAACAACCTATCAAGGCTAGCATGAGTTCCTAATAGCAAGTAACAAGTATACAGTACCACAAAATCCATGTAAGCAATCTTGCATACATACTCCTATGTTCTAGAAAGCAATCTAGCATACGTACTCATATGTAAACGCTATTCCCAGCTCACTAGGAATTTCATCTCATCCCACTACTCTTGCTACAACGGAATCCCTGTTAGCCATAACGAGTTGTCTCGCGAATACCCAGTCGCACGCAGCGTGAATCAAATAGACATTCGAATACAAGATTCTATCCTAGAACGGTTGGACTCAAACAAGAGCTGCGCAATAGAACTAAATCAAATATTCTAAGGCTATATGATTCTTACTGCATGCAACCTATAGGGCCTTCACTTGACAACCTACTATAACTAGCATTGATTCCTACTAGCAAGCAGTCATCGTACAGCACAGTGTAAACAACCTCGGCAATCTAGCATGCATACCCTATGCCTAGAAAGCAATAAATACACTAAGTGTTGTACCTTCCCAATTGGCGTCGGCTGACTGTACACACTGCGCCCACGATCACCGTTTCCCAAACGGGCTTTCTCCGTTCATTTATTTTCAAAGATTTTAATAAGAGAGTTTAAAAACTTCATAGCCGCAACTTGAGACCAAACACACCGAGATGTGTTTGATTCACTCAAGCTGTGCTCTGATACCAAGTTGTAACGTCCCAAAAATTACAAGAAATTTAAAATTTTAAAAACATGCATTTCATTATAAAACAATCACAATTTAATAATTCGTAACTCAAATGAAGTTAACGTCGTTAACTCGAACAGTCAATAAAGTTTATGCAGCGGAAATTTCATAAAATAAAATCCAAAGGTTTGAAAGTGAAACTTAAACAATTCTTGACACTCCGCGCCTAGTGTGTGTACCGTCAAGCCCGACTGCCGCTCGCACCTGAAATCACAACATATTGGGAAAAGGGTAAGCTAAACGCTTAGTGAATCCTATCACACATGCAGGTAGCAACCCCACGTATATCGCCCCTACCCGCCAGTAGGCAACATCACCATCACCACGGATATAAATCCACATAACAATTAGCGTATAAATACGAACCTCGGTCCCACCGAGCACACCAAAAATATATAGATACAAGCTCAGTCCCACCGAGCCCTCGGTCCCACCGAGTAAAGACATCGATACAAGCTCAGTCCCACCGAGCCCTCGGTCCCACCGAGTAAAGATAATACAATTGTACTAGCTCAGTCCCACCGAGCCCTCGGTCCCACCGAGCCCCCCAGTCCCACTGAGGTGTACACAAGCATACATAATTCACATACACATTCAACAGATCACAACTAGATATCACATCCCAACTAATTCACGTAAACACGTAATAACACATAATAACACGTAACACAAAATAACGATATGCATGAAATTCCTAACTACGCGGTGAGAGAACTCACCTCAAAGCAAAGTGACGCGCTCCCGAGCCGCAACACCAGCACGTCAACCTTCCTCACATTTTCCCACCTAATTACGCACTAAAAACGTCAACGGAAGGTCCCAACTAACGACACTTTTACTAGTTTAACGAAACTAAAAATTCCAGCTTTTATACTAAAAACGCAGGTCTGTTCGGGACCCATTTTACCCCTGCTAAACTGATCAAACCAAAAATCTAATTCCACATTCAGGAAGTTCAATGTCTTACGGTTCCAGGGACGTATCGCACGCGTCCTAACGATATTCCTAGCACTCTATATGAATTTTACAAAAACACCTCTCAGAGCAGCTAAAACAGGACCTGTCCGTATAAAATGGCAATTTGACACTAGCTATGGCCCGAACTGGTTTTTCCACAAGACATAGGAAACTTAATAGACTCCGAAACGAAACTTTTGGCACCAGTCCCATCCCAATCCGACATTCTAAGCAAAAGTTATGCATAAAACAAAACAGGGACAGAAAGCTGGAAGTTTTTCGGACCAGGCTGTATAAACAGCCCCATACGGCCTAGCTACAGGCTTAAACAGATTTTCGGCAAAACACGAAAAACTTTCCTGACTCGATTAGTGAACTTCGGCCACCGATTTCATTTCAATCCGAGCTACGAGTAAAGAGTTACGGTTTACTCAAAACAGGGCAGAAACTGTGCAATTTACATAAAATGATAACCTTTTGAACTTGATCCCAATAAGACGTCTTAATCCAAACAGACCCGCAAAACAACATGACTTACTGTTTTAGGGTTACCATGGTCTGAAACACACCAAGCACCACCCACTACCGCCTCCGGAGGTGGTGGTGATTGGCGGTGACACGGTGGTTGCGGTTTACAATTTCCGACGAAGAAAACATCAATAAAACGAACGGGACACTTACCTTAACGGAATCCTTCTTCTTCCTCCTTTCCGACCAGTCCCGACGCTGGTTCCCTCACGCCGGTGATCGCCTCCTTCCTCCTCTCGACTCTCGCTCTCTATCTCTTTCGGTCTCTCTCTCTTTTCTTCTCGGTTTCACTTCCTTTTCTTCTTGGCCGAAAACAACAAGGGGAAGGGAAGGAAAAATGGCTAAGGGTTTTGGGGGAGGATTGTTAAGATGAAACCGAAGGGGAGGGGAGGGGTTGTGCCTCTTGGCCGATCCCCTTGCCCAACTATGGAGAAAGTCCCAAACAGCCCCTCAACTTACACTTCTTAGCAAAATCCCACAAAGGTTACTTCACTTAACTTTTTGGCCCGACTCGGCTAACCCCGCTAACGGAAACCACGTTAATTAATTAAATGCCTTTTAAAAAAAAAATAACGAGAATACATACCGGGATACGGGCTTTACAAATTCATGAACCTACATCAGAGAAGTTTATCGGTTAGGGATTACACTGCTCGCTTTCTGGAGAAGTCTCGCTTTGTGGAGTACTATGTTGCCACGGAGGCGCTGAAGATGGAAAGGTTTATTTTCGGGTTAAATTCAGAAATTAGAAAGCTAGTGATTGGAAAAGGACCCGATACCTTCTCAGCCGCAGTAGATGCAGCTGAAAATGTGGAACGGGATAATAAGAGAGATGCCGGTGATAGAAGTTTTGGAAAAAGAAAATTGGAGGAAATGACGTACGATTTGGAGGAATACGAATCCCCGAGGCTTGATAGTTATCTACCTTTCAGACCAGTTGAAAGACCATGTCCAAAATGCAATCGTGTTCACCAAGGAAACTGTTATGTGGAATCCCGAAGGTGTTACAAGTGTGGGAAGACGAGTCACATTGCTAAAGACTGTCGCGTAACTCGATTCTGTTTCGTTTGCAATTCCCCTGGTCATATTCAGTCAGACTGTCCATGATGGAAAGTACAGCAGGGTAGTATGATGGTGAGACCAACGAGTGTTAGGACGGGAGAGATACAAAGGTCTTAGGTACCGAAAGCAAAAGGTCGTGTCTTCCAAATGACAACACAAGAAGAGGAGGAAATTCTAGATGAGGTTACAGGTACAATTCTAACAAACTCTATACGTGCTAAAATGTTATATGACTTTGGTGCAACATGATCGTTAGTATTTCCATTCTTTTGCTGTTTATCTGTGTTAGAGATATAGATGGGTATGGGGTATCTATTCAGTTAGTGATAAGTATTCATACGCTTCTAGCTTAACCGAATTCCGGGACAAAATTCTTTTAAGGTGGAGATAATGTAATACCCCGTGTAAATTTGTTAGTTAAATCCTCATTTCCGTTAAATATTAGTTAACTTTAAAGTTGGATGTTTAGGGTAAGTTAGAGTGAAATAGTAAGTTTAGGGGTATTTGGGTCATTATGGGATAGTTTAAGCATAAATGGTAAATTAAGTCAAAAATATAAATATACTTGTTTAAATCAGATATTTTAAAAAACAACAAAATATCCAGAATCAGTGTGTGTGTGTGTGTGTGTGTGTGTTTTGGAGAGAAAAGGAGCAAAAGAAGAAAAAGGAAGTTAGGGCTTCAAATTGGGGTGCTTGGAAGTGAATCTGAGGTATGTTCCTTTGTATTTTGTGTTTGTAATTGTTATTAGAAGGTTTCTATCGAATTAGAATAGTTGAATTCACTTCTGGTATTGAATCAGTAGATTTCTGGGTAGAAAACACATGAACAGACGAAGGTTTCCGGACACAATGAATGTGTCCGGGTAGTTTTGTTGGTGGTGTCCGGATAATATTTTAAAGGTGTCCGGACGAGTGTTTTATCCGGATAAGTCACTCTTCTCGATAGTTTCCGGATGAAATAAGATACCGGGTGGTATCCGGATTACTTTGGTGTCCGGGTGACGTCCAGATTGTTGATGCTATCCGGGGAGTTGGGTTGTCCGGATTGGTTATGCTGTCCGGAAAGTTCATGATTGTCCGTGTAGTTTGAGGTGTCCAGATACTTTAGCTGTTTGGTCACTTTTGGAGGATTTAAGTTATCTCGAGTTCTTAGTCTAGTATGTCTTATGCGTTTATTTAGTAAGGGGATATTTGTATTTAATCTGTTTCAGACTCAGTGGATTTGGATTGAAAGACTAACCTTTTGGAAAAGGCTTGGAAGTGTTATAGGATAAGCGATCAAGGTGAGTTTTATTTTAAAACGTTTTCAACTGGAATACATATATGTGTGGTTTGGGAATGTGATAAATGGTGTGATTAAGTGTTTATAAATGACAATGTGATATATTGAAATATGTATTGTATTTATATGAGTATTACAATACACGAGAGCACGTCGGCCGGGTTTTTGGACCGGTGGAAGTTGGCTGTACAGAGGGACAGTGGTGTTGGATGTATTTAGTACAGTGGTGTAAATTGATTAGTTGGCTCGCAACCAGCTAATTTGGCCATGGGAATGAGGAGAGGAACACGATGCACGAGTCTTGCTTGGTATTTAATCTTTGTGGTATACGTGTGTTTTATAAAAAGGATTTCTAAACTGACAGGGATTATCTCACTAGACCTTTTGGTCTAACCCTCATTTTTTTTCAAAAATATGTATTCCAGGTCGAGGATCTTTTGTTAGCAAAGGGAAGAATAAAGCATAGGAGGCGGTTGATAGCTGACGAAGATTAGGATATGTTCACGTTTTTGTATTGTGTAGTTCTGAGACTTTGGGACCGAATGTGATTTATTATGTATTTTTGTTATGAATGTAACATGTTATGCAATATATGTTATTTGTTGTATGTTTGGGTGTTCGGGTCGTTACATTATGGTCAATGGATCGAAAAGTATTGATCGATACAGTCCATAAAATCACGTTACAATGTCTTCACTTTGAAAAGTCGAACTATTAGACTTCCAACCACGACATTAAATTCAAATTTTAGTGAACTTTCTCTTTTTAAGATAGATATTTTGAAACCGTTAGACTAATCCAGATGACTAATACTCGTTTCGTGTTTCTCTTTTGATTTAACTAAATGTAAGACTTTGTGTAGAATATTTTTGGCAATATTATAACATAAATTAGTAAAGATAAACTAACAAGTAGGTTTTGAGTTCAATTTCAAATGGGAATAGTAGAAGTTTTGATCATCTGAAATGAACTATTAATATATGATTCATTATAATTGTTATTGTAGATATTCATCATGAAATGTGAAATTATTCAAACCGAAAATACATTATACTAATGATTAAAGTATATAATAACATTAACTAATAAACTGCATGATATTCATTTGTTCATTGATTATTTAGGATTAATTGTTAACGAATAATAACTGATAGTTGGTTCTTAGATTCTTCAAATATTTATGTTTTCTATTTGAAGTTTGATATATACATAGAGTTGGGTTCATACGAAACTAGTTGCCAAATAAGATAAGACGGACATCACCGAATCCCATGTGATTTTATATTGTTATCACGTGCAAAATCACATGTGATTTATGCAACTTTGACTACGACCTAAGGTCATGGACTAGAACCGGTTACCTACTCACGTTGATGGTTCACATGGGAAACACAGCCGATGTTGGCCCCGAAGGGTTATACAAGTATATAAGTTTGAAGAAAGGGGGGTTGAATACAAACACAAGATTTTTATCTTTCTAAATTGTTTATTGATATAATCAAACAAGTTACAGTTTGTTGCGGAATAAGACTAAGTATAAAACCTAATCTAAACAAACTATGAGAATCAAACAGATTTCTTGCACTAGAATAAGAATGAAAGAAGTTAAAAAATGCTAAGGATAGTTTTTCTTGGCACTAAGAAGTTCAGGGATGGACGATCACTTCAGAATGAAGTCAATCCTTCTATTTATACTGCATGCATTAAATGCATGTCAGGATAACTTTACACGTGTCAGCACTTGGTTGGTTGTATGAATTTGACTTTTACAAACATGCTTTTGGCCGCATGATGAACATTGTAGTTGGTAGAGTGGTTTGTACGATCCTGGACAAAGGCATGTCCTTCTGACAAATCGTACAAAAGTGTGCAAGGGGATAAGACAAATGTTCCTTGTAGAACATGATTCATGATTAGCGATTGCTGAGTTGATCTTCATCAGGGAGGACGATGAAGGTCAGCTCTCGCTGAAGTCTTCTAGTTGAAACATCGCGTGATTTGGACAAGTCTTGGCTTCGCTGATATGCATCAGGTCATGAGTAGACTTAGTCACTTGTTCGTCAGCTTGGTATTCGATTTCAGCGTTGAACACTTTTTCGCGAGTCTTTTCTTCAGGGATTATAAGCAAACATTTACAGAGTGAACATTCAGCGATCATCAGCGAGACTGAACAAGCTCGGGTCTCACTGATGTACATTTATCACTTAAGTATAATTAAAGAATATATGTTTCACATCAGGGATACTAAACAGACTTAGTATATTTTATTTTATAGTGAAACACTGATACATAATGTTTACTTACAATTTTCACTAAGTGATTCTAAGGGTCATCATCAAATCACTGAAGAGTTTGGATCAACAATTTCCCCCTAATTGATAACGACAAAGCAATAAAAGAAAATTGCTAAGTTAAACACATAAGGTTAAAAAGGACTCATAAATGCGTGTCCCGTTTACTGTTTTCAATGATCTTTTCTTGTACTGATGGAGTAAAGTACTTCATTGAATTTTTCATTACTTCGTAACAAATAAGATTACAAGGGAAGTTGCAAAATACAAGTACAATGAAATATTACAAGTACAAAAAGATTTCAGCTAATAAGATAGAAGAATACAAATGTGATCCTATCAGCTAGGCGGGTTCATCCTTGAAGAGAAGTTCATCAAGGGTATCTATTTTAGGAATCATGTAGCCAGGGGTTTCTTGTAACACCCCGCTTACCACGACACAATATTGTCCGCTTTGCCCCACTGGCTCACGGCTTTGTTCTTGGCGACCTGGCGAGGACTTCCCAGGGGGTCACCCATCCTGGTACTACTCCCACCCAAGCACGCTTAACCACAGAGTTCCCAAGGAACCCGCATGCTTGTGGCCCCAAAACGCGTTGTGTCTGGTAAGGCCAAGGTTTCCTAATATACCCAGCATCTCTCCTGCCCTCTAAAGGATGTGGGATATGCTTAAGGTGTTACACACACCCCCCCTTAGGGACTCATCGTCCTCGATGAGGTTTGCCCCACCGTCCCGAACGGCACAGGACTGGCTCTGATACCATTTGTAACACCCCGCTTACCACGACACAATATTGTCCGCTTTGCCCCACTGGCTCACGGCTTTGTTCTTGGCGACCTGGCGAGGACTTCCCAGGGGGTCACCCATCCTCGTACTACTCCCACCCAAGCACGCTTAACCACAGAGTTCCCAAGGAACCCGCATGCTTGTGGCCCCAAAACGCGTTGTGCCTGGTAAGGCCAAGGTTTACTAATATACCCAGCATCTCTCCTGCCCTCTAAAGGATGTGGGATATGCCTAAGGTGTTACACAAACTTTAAAGCTTAAGGTTTAGGGTGAGTTTGGTTAAATTAAAGGTTTATAGGTGTTTTGGTTATTATTGAGAAGTTCAAGGACCAAAGTAGTAAATTAAGTTAGATATTATCCCTTCTGAATTCAGATATTATCACAAGCAGAAAATCAGTAAAATTAGTGTGTGTGTGTGTGTGTGTGTGTGTGTGTGTTGAGAGAAAGCAAGAAGAGAAAAGAAGGGTTTGGTGCTAAAGGGTTCAACTTGGTATGTTTGGAAGATGAATTAAGGTATGTTCCTTTGTATTTTATGTTTGTAATTGCTTTTGGAAGGATTCTATCGGAGTAGAAACATCACAAACACTTCTGGTATTAATTCAGTCGATTTTCTGGGTAAAAAGCACCAAACCGACAGAGGTTTCCGGACACAGTATGAATGTGTCCGGGTAGATTCTTGGGTGGTGTCCGGGTAAGTTGTTGATAGAGTCCGGACGATTGGATTGATGGTTTCCGGATGATTTAGAGTCCGGATGGCATCCGGATTCCTTTGTTGTCCGGATTAGTCTGTGGTGTCCGGATTCCTCGTGTTGTCCGGATTAGTCTTGTTGTCTGGAAAGTTGTCCGGATACTTTGTGGTTTCTGGATAACTTGGCTGTTTGGTCAATTTTGAGGATAAGAGTTATGTAGATATATCTAGAGTCCATAGCCTGCTAGTAAGTTTCATATATAAGTTGGTGAGAAGATATTTATATGTAAATGGTTTCAGATTCTGAGAATTTTGGGTAAAGGATCGGATAGCTCGGAGAAAGGCTTGGAAGCGTATTTTAATCATTCAAGGTGAGTTTTGCTTTAAAACGTTTTTGAACTGGAATACATATATGTGTATAAATATATATATGAGATGATTATGTGGTAGGAATATGATTATGTGTATATAAATGACAATATGATGTAATGAGATATATGTTGTATTTATATAAGCTTTGCACTACACGAGTGCACTTGTTGCCGGGTTCCGGTGTGCGGACCGGTGTGTAGCCGGGTTCCGGTGTGCGGACCGGTGAGTAGTCGGGTTCCGGTGTGCGGACCGACAGGTAGCCGGGTTCCGGTGAGCGGACCGGTTGTTGATTTATTAGTTGGCTTGCTACCAACTAATATGGCCATTTGTGGAGGAATAAGGTGAATGAGATGTACACGATGCATGAGTCTGGATTGGTATTTAAATACATGTGGTATGTTTATATTTTACGAAAGGATTACCGAAGGTTTATCTAAACTATTTTGATACAAAGGATTTACATAAAAGGTTTTATAATGATTTTGGAAAGGACCGGGATTAACTCACTAGACCCGTTTGGTCTAACCCTCATTTTGTTTTCAAACATATGTTTTCCAGGTTAAGGATCGGCAGGAGCGGATGAAGTGTAGGAAGCTTTTGATGGATGTTGATTAGGAAGCTTTTATATATTTTGTAATGTCAAGACTAATGAGACCGTACTTGGTTTGTTATGTAACTTTTGTTGTAAATCAATGATATGTATGAATGTTATGTATTATGATGTATGTTATGGGATTTGGGTTGTTACAAATGGTATCAGAGCCAGTCCTGTGCCGTTCGGGATGGTGGGGCAAACCTCATCGAGGACGATGAGTCCCTAAGGGGGGGGTGTGTGTAACACCTTAGGCATATCCCACATCCTTTAGAGGGCAGGAGAGATGCTGGGTATATTAGTAAACCTTGGCCTTACCAGACACAACGCGTTTTGGGGCCACAAGCATGCGGGTTCCTTGGGAACTCTGTGGTTAAGCGTGCTTGGGTGGGAGTAGTACCAGGATCGGTGACCTCCTGGGAAGTCCTTGCGAAGTCCTTGCCAGGTCGCCAAGAACAAAGCCGTGAGCCAGTGGGGCAAAGCGAACAATATTGTGTCGTGGTAAGCGGGGTGTTACATTTCTCTACCTGTTGTCTTCTTAATTTGGTTTTGCTGTAGACTTGAGGCTTCAGGTAGAGTCCTATTCTCGATTTATCACACCAATAAATCAGGTCTTTGAGTTGATCCACTCGAGCGATGGATAACTCAGACCAGCGTTGAAAACACTTGTGACCATCGTAATCTAAGAAGAAAATTCTCAAAGGTTCACTGACCACTTGATCGGCTTTGAATTCTTCACCGGGTGGCAGCGACAGGTTTAGGGCGGGTAGATCAGGTGGGGGACCGAGCACTGCTTCACGGGGAAATTCGATCCATGTTTCATTCCGGATAGCAGGCCCTGAAGATGAAGATGCTTTCTTCTTCTTTGTAGGCTTTTGGTTTTGATGAAGTGCAAGAGGTATAGGCAGGTCGATGGCTGATGCAACTTGATCAATCAACTTGTTGATAGCTTTCTCGACGTAAGTCTTAAAGCTTGATCGTGATCGCTGAATTTCAGGTCGAATTTCCAACCATTCATCAAACCCATAGCCTTCGAACTTTGAAGGGTAGAAAGTATTTGTATCTCCATTTTCCCTGATCACCGTCGTTTCTACCACTGGAACACCTCTGACCGTTTTACCTTTGATGTTGACATGTAAGATTCGGCTTGCCAGGTACTTGAAGTCAACTTTCTTCTTACACCAATCCAGAGTAGTTCTAGATGCGCTTCTCCAACCTTCTTGAGCAGTTCTTCGTGGACTCTGAAGGGAAAATGGTCCAGCTTCTTATCTTTTACTGAACCTTGAGCGATTTTAAGAGTGAACTCTTTGTCTCTGATCATGCTCATTTGATGTTCAGCAAGAAGTTTTTTAACTTTAAGTCCTTCAGTGATTTCCTCAGGAGTCAAGAAGCCAAGACCTATTGGAGGGATGATCCGCTGATTTTCTAGCTTTTGAATCATAACTGCTCTTCTCTTTAATTCATCCTCCTCTGACTATTGACGCAGTCTAGAGGGTCTGTTGGGATGAGAGAGCAACTCTTGTTCTTCATCTTGTTCATCAGTCTCATTCACTGAGACTGTGATTATTGATAAGTCATCAGCTCTGGTAGCTGGGATTATTGGCAGAGGTTGTGGAGGAGCTTCAGCAGCATTCTCAAGCAGGGGAGAGGACTAGCTGAATCAAAAGAATAAAGAGTTAGATCTTTTGATGGTAGAAAAAGATAGACAAAATATGGCTAAGGGTTTAAAGGTTTCAGGTGATGGAGAATAGATGTAGAGAAGGGATGTAGAATAGAAGCAGTGTAAGGGAAACGAGAGTGACATACCTGACAAGTTGGCTTGTTTAGAAGAATAGCGAAGTTGCCTTCAGAAGAAAGGCCTTTCTGCTTGCCCTTAGAAGTCTTCTTAGCAGGAGACTTTTGGGTCTTGTCCTCTGCTTCTTTTATTGAAATTCCTTTTAGTTTTGGAACCCTGATGGATGTGAATTGGAACCAAAAATCATCACCGTCATCATCATCATCATCATCATCATCATCTTCATCATCATGGGATGATAGTTCTTTATCAGGAATCTCCACCTCCACTTCCTCTTCTTCTTCCTCGTCGTCAGAGAGAACCTCTACAGGTTATTGTATCTAGGGAGAGGAGGGTGGATGTAATACCCTAAGTTTCTTTATTGTTAATAAGTTTGAAAGTCCAAGGGTTTAAAGGTTAAATGGTTCCTAGTTGAAGGTTTGGATTGAAAGTTGGCTTATATAAAAGGAATCTCACCTCCATAAGTCTTCTCATCCAGAAAGTTAGTACACTTTTTGTATGTGTTTTGTGGGTATGTTTGGAGTACAACGAAAGGAAGGAAAAAAAGGGGTTTCAAGAATTGAAGTGTTCAGGTTGAAATTTTAGTCTTACGCAAGTATGTTTTCCCTTTTCCTCTTTCTTTTCTTGATTAATGGTTTTAACGATTTTACCATCTTGAGTTTTAGGGTTCTTAATTCTTAAAGAGTTAGCTTTGATTTTGATTTTATCTAGAGATTTGAAGATTAAGGGTAATATAAATTATTTAAATATTTTATGGTTTTAATATTGGTAGTGGTAAGTTAAGATTGTTCAAAAGGTTCATGAACTCCATTTATAGATTGTTGTTTTATTCAAAATTAAGTTCTTGCTTTTGGTTTTGAGATTGAAATAACCATTTCCATGGTTATGTTAAAAATTAAGGTTAGTTTTTGGATGTGATTGCTATTTTATGGTGATGTTTTACGAGCTTGGTATGTTCAAAAAGAAGTTGGATTTTTGGGAATTTTGAAGTATTTAAATTTTATGGTTGATTCGGTTTATTGGTTGGTAACTTTGTTTAAAATTAATTTAAAGTTGTTCCTTTTCGGTTTTTTAGTCTCGAGTTGTTTTGGGGTTATTCGGGGTATCATTTAGAGCCTAATAAGTTTATATAAGTTATAATTTGGGTTTGATTACTTAGTTGTGATCCGTGTTACTTTGATTCAGATTTTCGTTCGATTTCGAGTTTCGTTACCGGTTAATTTCGTGTTATGTTATATCGTTATCAAGGTGAGTTTTCTTTTAACCGTTTACGAACTGAAATGCATTTATTTATAAATGCTTATCGTTTAATTATTGTATCTTATTGATACGGTTGATTTACGATGGATAATCGTAGTTACTATAATTGTTATATGTGATTTATAATTGTTGCTTATAATGTAATTATTGATTCGTGGGTAAAGGGAATTTCACAACAGAAGCTCGTGTGCGTGTGAGACTATAATGGTCCGCGCATGGGGGTATGTATATATATAGTTTTGGCCCACGAATATGTTTCGTGTGGTGAGCCACTGCCGATATTGATTGCGGTCTTATCGGAGTGTGCGTGTTTATGCTAGCGAATACGTTTTGTGTAGTGAGCCACCGTTGATATTGACTTCGGACTTATCAGGGTGTGTGTTATTTTGAATAATGACTGTTGTGTTTAGTTGTCTTGGGAAGGATGTAGTGCTTGCGGGCCTACTGAGTGATTATCTGATTTAAAGATTTTCATGTTAAATGGTTTATTGAACTGGTAACTGACAGGGATTTCCTCAGTAGACCGTATGGTCTAACCCTCATTTTGTTTTCAAAATATGCATTTCAGGACAAGCGCGTATAAATGAGAAAGGGAAAGGAAAGTTATGAGCTTATATGTTACATGACTATTTGTGAAGCTGGCAGAAGTTATCTGGACGTTGCTTTTGATTATTGTCATCTAGATGTTACGTATTATGACAATTTAGCAAAAAGTTAGTAGTGACTTTCGATGTATTTGTATAGTTTTGTATCGAAAGACCAAAGTGTATCACGTATGTGTTTTTGAATATCTGTAAATTATGTGATATTTGTTATATGAAATATGTGTGTTGTTACAGTTGGTATCACAGCCTAAGTTTAAGGGATTTAGGTATTAAGATTTATACCTAGACTTAAACTGTATGATTTAATGTGAAATTAAGTTGTCCCTCTTATGTTTAGAACCCGTGGGATATTAAATATAATGAGTAGAAAGAACGACATATGAGGTAAATTCAGATTATATCAGGCTAATGTAATTATGAGCTTACAGGTGCATGTTTGTACTGAATACTTTATTATATTTGGGTATGTGATTAAATGCATATATATTTTGTGATGTAACAGATGGCTAGCAATTCTCGTCGTTCCGGAAGGGTTGCTTCAGTTAATCCAGAAGGGGCAGATCCTCCAAATGATAATATAGATGATAGACCCCCAGTTACACGGGGAAGAGGTAGAGGACGTGGAAGAGTAAGAATCGACATTGAGACAAATCCCGAAACTACATCTGTCAGAGGTCGAAATCGGGGAAGAAGTCGAGGACGGGCCAGAGGTCGGGGTCGAACTCAAGATTCTCAATATGTTACACAGGGGGATTTAGATGCGGCAATGAATAGACTTCAAACTAATTTGCAATCTTTGTTTGGACATCCTCATCACACAGAACATCCAGAACATCCTGATCATCCTGAAACTACTAGAGGGAATGAGGTAAATGCTCCTATTACTGTTACCAAAGGATGTGATTATAAAATGTTTTTAGCATGTAAACCACCAATTTATTCCGGTGAACGTGATCCTGTCAAAGCTATGAAATGGTTGAAAGAAATTGAATCAATTTTTCGTACTAGTAAATGTTCAAATGAGGACAGAGTTATGTTTGCCACCGGTGTATTGAAATCTGATGCCTTATATTGGTGGGAACATCTGACATCTTCAGAGGGATCATATATTTACAATACTTTATCCTAGAATGAGTTTACCGAAATTTTTAAAGACCACTTTCGTCCACAAGCAGCAATAAGAGGGTTAGAAGAAGAATTTATGAGACTGGAACAAGGTAATTCAACTGTTCAGGAATACACGGCTAGATTTGAATAAAAAGATCGATTTGCTGAATGTTATGTATCCTCAGAAAAACGTAAAGTTGAAAGATATATTTGGGGACTACACTCATCTATTCGGGGACTTGTCATAGCTATGCGTCCCGATACTTTTACATCTGCAGTTGATGCTGCAGAAACAAGTGAAAAAGATAGAAACCGACAACTGGGTGAGAAAGAAAGTGGGAAGGACCGCCAACTGATTCTAGAAAACAAAAGTTTACTCCATTTGATAATCGACCGAGTCCCAAATTTATTGAGAGACCGTGTCCGAAGTGTCACCGGGTTCATCGGGGTGACTGTCATATTGATTCCAGAACTTGTTTTAAATGTGGGAAATCAGGCCATATTGCCAGTGATTGTCGGATATCACGATTTTGTTATCATTGTAATTCTCCGGACCATCTCAAACCTGATTGTCCGCAATTGAGAGGTCGGGGAACCAATTATCCGGGGGGTAGTCAAGGGAATCGGGGAGATACACGAAAGCCCGATCAGACCAAAGCTAAGGGGTGTGCATTCCAGATGTCTACGGTCGAGGCCGAGCAGACTCCTGATGTGGTAACAGGTACATTTTTAGTAAACTCAGTATTTGCTAAAGTGCTATTTGATTATGGTGCAAACTGTTCCTTTGTGTCTCCCTCATTTATTGATCATTTGGATGTAAAACCTAAAGTGTTAGATTATGTGTTAGTAGTAGAAACTGCTAATAATAATCAGGTTTCAATCAGTGAAGTATTTGATAATTGTTGCATAAATGTGGATGGGTGTTCAGTACCTATTCAATTGTTTCCTATGTGTTTGAAAGACTTTGATGTTATTGTGGGGATGGATTAGTTGGCTAAAAATCAGGCCAATATTGTATGCAATAAAAAGATGATTCATATTGATTTACCTGGGAAGGGGCCAGTTGTGATTTACGGTGACCGTAGAGACCATCAGACTAGTCTGATTTCTATGTTAAAAGCCCGTAAATGTGTTAAGAAAGGTTGTGAGAGTTATTTGGCCTATGTAATTGACACCAAAAAAGAAAAGAATGTTGTTGAAACCATACCGGTAGTTAGTGAATTCCCAGAAGTCTTCCCAGATGATTTGACTAGTCTTCCACCAAACCGATCGATTGAATTTAGAATTGATTTATACGGTACCAAATGTCAGATTTTTACCGATCATAAAACTTTTCAACACTTGTTCAATCAAAGGGAATTGAATATGCCACAACGACGATGGTTAGAACTGGTGAACGATTATGATTGTGAGATTTTGTATCATCCGGGAAAAGCAAATGTGGTGGTCGATGCGCTGAGCCGCCGAGAAAAAGTAGAACGATCAAAGTTGTCACGTTACGAGCCGAATGATTACCGAATATTTTCGATGAATTGAAAAGATGCCAGATTGAAGCTTTAAAAGAAGAAAATCTGAAACGGGAACGACTCGCAGGTATGTCATCTGTTTTAGTGAAAAATGATCGTGAATTATGGTGTTTTGATAATAGAATTTGGGTACCTCGTTCGGGTGATATTCGTGAAAGAGTTTTGAATGAGGCTCACAAATCTCGTTTTTCTATTCATCCGGGTACTAACAAGATGTATCAAGATTTACGGCAATTCTTTTGGTGGCCGGGTCTGAAGAAAGATATTGCTCGATATGTGGAACGTTGTTCAACTTGTCTGCAGGTTAAGGTGAATCATCAAAAACCGTTCGGTAAGTTACAATCGTTAGAAATTCCGGTTTGGAAATGGGATCACATCACAATGGATTTCGTAACAAAGTTACCGAGAACTCCGAAAGGTTTCGATGCTATATGGATTATTGTGGATCGGTTGTCAAAATCAGCTCATTTCTTACCAATTAAAGAATCATATCCATTGGAAAGATTAGCTAAGTTATATATAGATGAAGTGGTAAGTCGACACGGCGTACCGTATTCGATTATATCTGAACGAGACAGTCGATTTACTTTAATGTTTTGGAAGAGTTTTCAGCGAGAGATGGGATCCCAGATAAAGTTAAGTACTGTTTATCACCCACAGACAGACGGTCAGAGTGAACGAACGATTCAAACACTCGAAGATATGTTACGAGCTTCGTTATTGATTTTGTTGGTTCGTGGGAAGGGCACTTACCTTTAATTGAATTTTCTTATAACAACAGTTATCACTCGAGTATTTAAGCGGCACCTTTCGAAGTATTATACGGTAGAAGATGTAGAACACCGTTATGTTGGAACGAGGTGGGAGAAAAACAGTTAGCCGGGCCAGAAATTGTACAGTTAACTACTGATAAGATTGGTCAGATCCGGGAACGTTTGAAATCGGCTCAGGATCGACAGAAAAGCTACGCCGACAAACGCCGTAAACCGATAGAGTTTCAGGTTAGGTATAGAGTGATGTTGAAAGTCTCACCATGGAAGGGAATTGTTCGTTTCGGTAAACGAGGAAAACTGAGTTCGAGATACATCGGACTATTTGTGATTATTAATCGAGTCAGCGAGGTAGCTTACCGGTTAGAACTTCCATCTGAATTGAGCGGTATTCATAACACGTTTCATGTGTTGAATTTGAGAAAGTGTTTAGTTGATTATGATCAGGCAATACCGTTACCAGAAGTTCAAGTTAATGAGAAACTAAACTTTGTTGAGGAGCCGGAATCTATAATCGATTACAAGGTGAAAAAACTTCTGGAGTCGGAATCTATAATCTATAATCGATTAAACACCACACAAGTTTGGCCCTTTTACACATTTAGCCCCTCAACTACATCCTTCTAGCAAACTAACCAACGTTTTGATATATTTGACTATAAGGTCCATTTCGTCTAACCCCGTTAACGGAATCCACGATAAATAAAACTTAAAAGAAAAGGATTAATAAAACGAAATTACATACCGGGACACGGGCTTTACAACTCTCCCCCACTTGGATTAGACTTCGTCCTCGAAGTCTAGACCGGCGAATAACTCGGAATAGTTCTCGCGCATCTCCTTCAAGGACACTGAAATTATGATCGGAAGAACACTCCAACAACTGGATTCATTCCTAGTCAAGCGACTCCGGTTGCCTCCCAATCTTAGATGTTCCATACATCCCGATTCAACTTTCAAGCTCTAACCATTCTAAAAGTGCTCCCTAATATACCCTACAGGATACTCAGATTCGATCATACTTACCAATAACTGTCGATTAACTTCCACGAGTTCTAAAAGGCTCCCAAAACTTACCTTACACGCATCATCAAACCAGTAAATTTATAATCACCCACGAAGGTCATTCCACCACAACCATTCATCACAAGTAGGCATCTCAGGGTTACTACTACCATCACCATAATTATTGTAAATATCGGCTACAAATCTCCGATTACACTAAAGGTGTTTGGCCTCAAGCCCAAAAGTCGACACCTAAACATACTACTTTCTTCAAAAAGGTTACTGCGCATTTATTCTCTTAATTACAAAGGGCATCATTCCCTTAACCGACACTATTCGGCCTCCATTACTAACACGCGTGGAATACCCAACCTTCCACCGTCTACTTATCCTCCACACTCGCTCTAAAAAGCCTAGTTACACCGTATCAAGATACACCTTAACGTCTACCTCCCAGGTACGTCTCAAGGCCCGACACATCGGAACTACCTCTCAGGTAAGTGCCCAAGACTATATCCTCCCAGTGCCTACTGGAAAGTCAAGGTCATAACACATGAATACCGGGGTCCCACCCCAAAATACTCAACCGACCAGAAAGGATTCTCATCCCACTACCCTTGCTACAACGGAATCCCAAGATTTGATTCAGATTCTCGTTCGATTTCGAGTTTCGTTACCGGTTAATTTTGTGTTATGTTATATCGTTATCAAGGTGAGTTTTCTTTTAACCGTTTACGAACTGAAATGCATTTATTTATAAATGCTTATCGTTTAATTATTGTATCTTATTGATACGGTTGATTTACGATGGATAATCGTAGTTACTATAATTGTTATATGTGATTTATAATTGTTGCATATAATGTAATTATTGATTCGTGGGTAAAGGGAATTTCACAACAGAAGCTCGTGTGCGTGTGAGACTATAATGGTCCGCGCAGGGGGGTATGTATATATATATATTTTTGGCCCACGAATATGTTTCGTGTCGTGAGCCACTTCCGATATTGATTGCGGTCTTATCGGAGTGTGCGTGTTTATGCTAGCGAATATGTTTCGTGTAGTGAGCCACCGTTGATATTGACTTCGGTCTTATCGCGGTTTGCGTTATGTTGAATAGCGACTGTTGTGTTTAGTTGCCTTGGGAGGGATGTAGTTCTTGCAGGCCTACTGAGTGATTATCTGATTTAAAGATTTTCATGTTAAATGATTTATTGAACTGTTCACTGACAGGGTTTTCCTCACTATACCATATGGTCTAACCCTCATTTTGTTTTCAAAATATGCATTTCAGGACAAGCGCGTATAAATGAGAAAAGGAAAGGAAAGTTGTGAGCTTATATGTTACATGACTATTTGTGAAGCTGGCAGAAGTTATCTGGAAGTTGCTTTTGATTATTGTCATCTAGATGTTACGTATTATGACGATTTAGCAAAAAGTTAGTAGTGACTTTCAATGTATTTGTATAGTTTTGTATCGAAAGACCAAAGTGTATCACATATGTGTTTTTGAATATATGTAAATTATGTGATATTTATTATATGAAATATGCGGGTTGTTATAGTGGAGTTGGAACTTTTTCTTCATCGCTTTTCTCCCCCTCAGCAAGGGAATGGTTTTCTTCATTCACCCACCCCCCCCCCCCCCCTCAACGTGTTGGGGAAGGTCTTCTTGATTATTCTCCCCCTCTTCAGCAACACGGGGGGAGGGAGGAGCAGCAGCGGCATCGACAACAACATTGGATTCAGGAGTCCTATCTACAAGGCCAGGGACGCTTGAACTACAACCGTGATTCTTTTCAACCTGACCAACCTTGTCTTCAAAGCCAGATGGCAGGTGTGGTCTGAATAATAATGTCAACAACCATCCCCAACTTCTCGTGGTCATCCGACATGAAGTAGGAGATTGGGACAGTGGGAGCCTCCAGGCGCTCGAGGATCTTAGTCAGCAGAGATTTTGAATCATCTACCTTCGAGGCCAAGTTATTTACCTCGCCCTGGAGCCTGGAGAGATTTGTCTTCAGCGTACCAACCTCGTTGCTGAGGTTGGTGAAGTTGGTGGAGAGATCAGTGATGGTGGTGGTCAGGGTCTGAATGGCCGTAGAGTTGTTGGTCACGTCCCCTTGAAGTGTCTTCACCTCCCCACTCAGCGTAGAAACATCATCGCTGGAAGCCATGTTGTCTAGGGAGGTGGCCATTTTCTTCAGCGTGTCCCCAACATCGTTGACCGCAGTTGTGTTGGTGGAGAGGTTGGTGGTCAGTGTAACCACTTTATGACTCACATCGTTGAGGGATGTGGTGATTGTGCCCAGATTAGGACTTATATAAGAAAGCAACTTATGAGCAAAGGAAAGCTCAAAAGAAGTTTGTAGTTCAGAAGAAATGGAAATGGTTTGGATACTTGAAGGGTTGGAGAAGGTAGTGAAGTCTCGAACTCCCCCGAAGTATTCCATGTCGTCAGTGAGGGATGGAATGGGGACGCCTTTAGGTCCTGTAGAGTTCTGTTGCATGAGATTATGTAGCAACGCAGCCTTTGTATCAGCGACAGAGAACGCTGGTGCAGAAACCGTGGTGATGACCGTGGTTATGACCAAAGATGGAGACCTCTTTAGTGCTTTGAGGCACTGAAGATGTTGGGGAAGACACCTGAAATGTTTCAGAGAACTGAGCCTCTGAAATGGCTAGGGGGATAGTTTCAGCAGTTGAGGTGGAGTGTACCACAAATTTTAAAATATACTATGACGTTCCTTAAAAATTTGCAAATATTATTCATAATCAGTTTAGTATTAACAGTTTAGATGCAAACTCCAAATAAAATTATCATAAGTGAGGACAACAATTTAGATGATCATGTGTAGGCATAATGGATGAGATGGTTCCATCCTGTCAGAGAGAGAGCTCAAACACCCAAACTACATGGCTTCACAAATAAGGTCCGCATTCAATTAGAAGATTAGATGGATATTAGGTTTTTCTAATAACCGAGAATAAAAGAGCAATAGCCAATAAAATAAAGTCTTAATGAAAAGTGTAACCAAACAACACGACAATATTAAAACTAAATGTGTGAATGAACATTCTCTTAAAGCAAAATACTCGATTCTATAGTCTTCCTAATTCATATCGCTGAATGAAAAGAGCTTAAATTTTTTCCCTCTCCCGCAATGGTTGATATCTATAATGTTACTCATGTGTTCCGTCATATTGAAACAAACACTTTTTCTGTTATTTTACCCATGAATGCAAATTTTTAATGAAAAATGAGAATCAATAAACATTAAAGCTAACTACCAAAACACCATTAATTTCACAATAGAAAAGCAAAACAAACACTACCCAAATTTCACAATTTTTACTTGTTAGTAACTTTCAAAACATTATGGACTTCAAAGCAAATAAGAGATCTTCCAGTTTGGACTAAACCATAATAAACATATTGGGCATTAAGAAGCCATGATAGCAGCAATATTTGAGCCCTAAAAATAAGCTGAGATTCAACTCTTACAGGTCACAAGTAAATAGGACCTAATTACAGCTTATGGTTCGATTACCAAACACTTATCGGATAAGCACTTACCCGTAAGAGCGTCAACCTCAATTACCTTATCGGATTAACATTATCGACTATAAAAATGGATTGTCGGGTGACCATTTTGTGGAAATGAATGATCATTTTGGAAAATTGAAGTAAACGACGTCAGCAACTACACCATCACATTAGATCATCACCAAATAAACTCCTCCAACTATTCAGCTGTTGAAATCCATGGACATAAGTCTGCCGAATAAATGGTTCATGAGCCACCATTGCAAAGAAGAGTTGCACAAAGAAAAAATGAATTACAGACTATATATCAATCTAAAAGCAGAAAAACCAAAAAGACTTTAAACAACAAAACCAAGGCCCAAAACAATATCACTTCACTCCATGGGAAGACTCAACTGTCAAGTTACAAGGAAAGAAGCAAATCACACAAAAAATGCCATCTAGTTTCACTTTAGAAGCAGAATCAAGTTTGAGAGAAATAAATAGTACCCAAGACCCATAAATATATGATCTTATGATGTTTAAGTTACTACTTATTACATCAAAGAAAATTATACTTTACCCATATTAACTACTAAAATCAAACTTTTTCTAATGATCATACTTAGGCCAAATATATATAGCAGTTGTATTTATAAATCTAACATTATGTCTCCATCCAGAAAAGTACCAAAAAAACATACAAGGTCCATTCCTTTTTCTCCTGACAAACTATATATTTTAAGCAAGGTTCTAAATGGTGTGGCGGCGAGACCAAACCTCAAGCCTTAGGAGCCATGGCGAAGCCATGACGTTTATCAAGGCGTGACTTGTGGCGGCAAATCTCTATATCACATATAATATTATATATAAAAACATATGTTTTGTCGTATTAATCGATGAGTCAATGACAATAAACATGTTAAATTATGTTATATATTAAACACTAGCAAATAAGACATTAAAAACGTAACGAAAAATCAAATATCGCGTTATTAAAGACCGCACATTAGGCCATGGCGTGCCACATGCATAACGTGGCATGAGACACAAGCCTTGAGCCACGGCGCGCCATGGCGGTTGTCGCGGCGAGCCTTTTAGAACAGTGATTTTAAGCAATGAGAAGAAGCATCAGTCCTTTAAGATATATTATTTAAACAACAACCCATGATAAATAGTCGCTATATAGCTTGAGACATTGGAAATGACAATTTAGAGAAATAAGCATTTAGAGAAACAAGCTTTTGGATGAACTGTATCATTCCAAAAACACTTGCTAATGCTATTATTATGTCTTCTGCAACTGATTTAGGTTTTTAAAACGCAGCTTTTGATGTATTGATCAATGAATAGGCGAAGCTAAAAAACACAAATCTTGAATCACTTTGAAACTAACATAAAAATTACAAGGTTCAAGATATATTATATGTTTATACATTTTTATGTTATATGTAGCACAATAAGGATTAAGGGACATCATAAATGACCATCGATGACTTTAAAACATGATGCTTAACGTTCTTCAATGTTAAAATGGTTGTGAATCATATTCTCAATCAACCCACCACAACAAGACACAAGATCCCATCATGAAACACATCTACATCTCTAAGCATCTCTTAGGTTCCATTCTATGTAAGCTGCTTGATCAAGAAAAAGAAAGATAATTTCAACCAAAAAATATAAAAACCCAAAATTAAAATGTCATCTCATCAGTTCAAAATCCAATTAAAACAAAAAACCTAAATTAAAAAAAACAACATTAATAGTAATCAGTTGCAGAAATCCTCACATTGCTTCTCAATTCATGAAACCATCTTCCTCCTCCCCCTTGTCTTCATGTTTTCTTCATCTCCTTCGTTTGTAGGTCCACAGTCTTCATCAACATTTTCTAACCAAATTTTCATACGCCTATCTGGAATCTCATCGCAAAACCTCAAGTCCTATACACTAACCCATGGTATCTCAATCCTCCAACACATATTTCTACAAAATCACAAGCATCGGCGGAGATCTGTGACGGTGAAGCCCTTAAAATAAATAGTAAAACCATAGTGATGGTGAACCCGTAAGTGATGGTGAAACCCTGATGGTGAAAAGAAATCGATTAAACCCTAAACCCAAACCGATGGTGAAACCCAAACAGAAACAAATGGATGGTGAAACCTAAATAGATTAAAGCAGAAACAAAGAGACCTGTGAAAACGTACCTGAGATGGTGAAACCTTGAGAAGAAACCGTAAAGCCGCGAAATCGATATGAAACCGTGAAACCTTGGTGATGGTGAAACCCTGGGATGAGAATAGATTTGCATAGTATAAAAAACCCTGGGTTGGAGTCCTGGAGGCGTTTGGAGGGAAGCGTCTTCAAAACCTGAACCGTCGTCTTGATAATATGAACCTGACATGTTCTTGGACAAATAAAATGAAATTGCACGCCTATAATGATGGGGCGGTGGAGTATGTGCATTAAAAGCTTAAACTCTTAAAATTAAGTAAACATGCATTAAATAGTGTTACATGTGCCTTAAAATGATGTTTTTAAGTGTTTGGGTATCAAATGCTTTGTAAAGTAGTATATATATCTATACTACATATATAAGCATTTACATCAAATGTCTTAAAGACAAATTTTAAAGCACAAGATACAATAATTTAAAGCATCAAATTCAAAAAACTCTTAAATACAAGATTTAATTCAAGATGTACAAACACTCAAAGCCATACCCAGCACCCTTTCTAGATCGTGTCCAGGAAGCCAGCAATACAAAGAACCAGCCATACTTTGCTTCACCGCAACCATACCCAGTACACTTTCTTCTCCCTTTTTCACGTCAGATGCCATACCCAACACCACCTATTCAAGTCAGATGCCATACCTTGGTACTTCTTCTTCTTCTTCTTCTTCTTTCTTGCACGCCATGTTGCATATATATCAAGGGCATGGAGTTCTTCATCTTTTATCCGGTTTTGATAGGAAGCCATTGTCTTCTTGATTTTGATTTTGGTGGTTTGTTTCTAATCGATACATTAGCTTTGTGTTCTTCATTTTCAATTATAGTGAATAATTTTATTTTACTTTGGGTTGATTCTCATCTCCTTATGTTGAGCTAGGGTTCCAACTCGATCAAAGAGCGGTGCCACAACCATGGTCGTATTTTAGGTTGATTTTTGATTTCTAATTTCTAATTTTGCTTCTCTCATGTGGGATTTTTTTACGAGTTTTGGTAACTATTGTTGCATCCTTTCAGGTATGCCTAAATCCTAATTCAAATGAATTTGACTGTTGAATGTATTTGGTACATTAGTATGTTTGACTGTTAATGGTATGCATATCTCTTTAATGGTACCTCAATATGAAATTGGGAACACATTTGTTAACTGAACCGAATTGAAACCCCTGAATTTAAAAATGTCTAATTGTCTATATAAACAACAAAAACCCAACTATTTGATATCTGATTTCTGTCCCAAAGTCTAATTGCATAATTTTGGTCTTTTCCCCTTTCGTGACTCCTCCTACTGGTTCCATTTGAATATATATTTTTACTTGCTGCCTTTTTGTATATGGTTGTCTTTTGGTGGTTGCAGGAACGTCAATGAAGAGAAAACGATAATACGGTATATTAATTGGCGTTAAGAATATTTTGGAAGCAACATGATGCAAAGAATTTTCTCTTTGCAGATGTTGTTTTTGCTGTTATGCAGCACGTAATTCGAGCATTATGTCTTGCAGATGTGGATCTATTCTTGAAGTAGATGTCATGTATGCCTACATCCCAAACCCATACCCCATCCCGGGGATGTGATATACTGATATATTGGGTATGGTTGATTTTGTAATTCTTGACGAAAAGTTTATGTATGTTTGCAGATAGAACGAGTCACCAAAGAGAGGATTTGCGGAGGTAAGTAGATCATATTTATTTTACTTATGTAGGCACAAGTAGCATGAGTGTTAATTGTTTGGCCTTGTATCTTAGTGTTTAGTTTGGTGAACAAGCTTCTAAGTGTCTTTATACATCCTTTATACCATTTGACTCAAGTTGTGATTTTCTGATTTTGGCGTGCGTTTGACAAATAAATGGATTAATTTGATGATTCTATTTTTTTGTGGGGGAATATGTTTAGTGAGTTGGGTTGAAATTTGTTGTTTGGGCATTTTTTTGGTTTACTTTTCTAATTCCTTATTTACATTAATTTCATATGTAGCTTTGATTTTCCAGTTATGTCCTCAAGCAAAGAGAAAATTTTGATTTCAAATACTTAGATTTCAAATATTTTGAAGATTTTGAAACTTTTGATTTCAAATACTTAGATTTCAAATATTTTGATTTACATTAAGTCAAACTTTTTTAGCAACGCTCACATCTGTAAGCATGTCAAGCTTTTTTAAACCATCATGTGCTATGCTGGTTTTCAACTTACTGATGCCATTTTTTTATTTTATAATGTTTACAGTTGCTCCATAGGATTGTAGAAAATGGAGCTTATGGAATTGAAAAGGGATATTTTGGTGAGTTAAGCTTCATCTCTAACCTTCTGTCATGTGAATCCTTTTTTATCCCGACCTTCATATAATTCCAGCTCTCGGGTTTGTTTTTTTCATTTGTTTTGTTTTATCCCGATTTTGATTTCTACAAAAGTACTAAATATCCATAATTGTTCATATAAAGTTATTCTCTTGTTGGTGTATCAGATGTTGCCTGATCACATTTGACTAAGGTTAACAAAAACAATTTTAGTGATAAGAGTCTAATAAGAAATTTTCTTATTTTGGCAGCACACTGTCTAATTTCAATTTAGCTTTTAATTGGGTTTTACTGCTCCATATTAGATGTGCTTGATTTCATATTATGTTTTAATTGGGTTTTAATGCTCCATAATAGACGTGCTTGATTTCATATTGGGTTTTAATTGGGTTTTACTGCTCCATAGTACATGTGTCTGCTTTTAGTTTGGGTTTTAATTAATGAATTGAATTGAATTTAACGAATGCAGCCAATTGATTTGATGAATTATTTTTTGTTGGTTGGGATAGATGAAGAGATTATGAAAGCCATGACCAACTACTTTTTTATGGTGCCAGATCAATACTCTGCTCCTGCTGTTTTACCAAGCAGGGATCCCTATGAAGACAAGACAAGGCCCAAGACTTGATGGCTCCTGCTGTTTTACCAAGCAGGGATCTCAATTTTTGTCATGTTCATCCGATAAGGTAAAGTAAATCGGTAAGCACTTAGCGGGTAAGCGTTTAGTAAACAACACCTTATTGTATGTGTTGAAGGAACTATAGGATAATGTTTCTTTGAAATGAGCCTTTAAGATCGATACAAGCCACACTATCCCAATTGCAGGAACTGCGCTAGACGAGGTTGTTGTAATCCCAAGGTTGGAGTGGACTTAAATCACAATTAGCTGTTGAAGAATCAAACAAATTTTCTTAAAGATTAAAAGGGTACTCGCCATCAAGAGTTATTTAAAGAATCTTTATTATTTCAGCTTTTTAGTGCTTTGCATGCTTTTTACTATGTCTGAATGAGTTTACTCAACATGTAACAAAATAAGGCCCCTGTTTGTTTTCTGTTCCTGATATTTGTTCCTGATTGTACAACCTTTTCGTCTTTCCCGTTTATACTTCAAACCTTCCCATCCAGATGGTAAAGACATTCATCTCCACGTAAAGGCATTCAAACATTTTTGTATATGTTGTTCATAGTTCAAACCTCCGGGTAAAAGGCATTAATCTTCATCAATTTGGTTTTCTTTTGCTGGCTCAAAGCTTTTCAAACAGCTTTGTCTTTGAACGATCATGAACATCAAGGAAAACAAAGATTTGTGAGGATGATAGTTAGCATGTGAAGCATGCATTTGTATGTATCAATGGTTTTGGTCTACCTAATATATAATCTATGTATGAGGAATCATCAAAACTAAGTGAGTCGGGGCATCTTCAACCCAACCACTATAAAAATAACACTAAAATTGGTGGTTCCTTTAAACACTAAAAAACTCCAACTCCAACCACATGAAAAAACATTAAAAAACATTGTTAATATTATAATAATAACAAAATAATATTATCTAAACAGTATCACTTAATTATCGGGTAAGATTTTATTCCACCAAAACGGTATCGTATGTAACAATTTTCCTGGTAAGCACTTCGTTCGGTTGTGCACCTTGCATAAACAGTTCTCTGTAGTTGGGGAAAGTTAATAAATTCACAAGATCGTTTTTCACCCTTCAAACAAACATTCATATACCGTAAAGAAAACAATAAAAGAATAAGGGATACAGAAAGATCAACATTGAGAGCATGATTACCTTGAAGAAACGAAAACACTTGTTGTTCATCTAAATGAGTTGAAAAGGCCTTAACATAATCAACATTATAATCTACAAGATGAAATGTTAGATGTTACAATGAGATAATAAATAAGTATTACTTTCCTCTTATTTTAATCATCCTTTCTACCCCCTCCACACACAAACACACATACACACAAATCATGCACAAACAGACTTATTCCATCCGAAATTTTGGTAGATTTGATGTAGTACCAATTACCAAACACCCCAATCAGTAATCACGTGGATTCATCCTCTTCGCCCTCCAATGCTAGATCCATTCAAGTTTCATGTTCTTATTCTTCCCTCATTTATATAATGGAGATACATATAAATGAGGTACATGGTTGATTGCCACTGTTGAAAAACTAAATAGATTTAAAATAGAAAAAGAATACACAAAAATGTTAGATTTATGCATTCTCGTAAATCTTAACTTTGTATTCAGTTTTTTGCAATTTCTATATTAAAGGCAAAATTTGGTGCAACCACATGACCATATTGTTCTTTTTCATATAAAAGTAGGAACAACTATTGGAGTAAAGAGATGTGCCTTACTATGCAGAGTAGAGGAGAGCAACTTCAACCAATCTACTCGAGCACAGATCGAGCATCACTGATGTAGAGCCGAGGTTTCCTGTAAAAATAAAATAAAATAAAAAATGAAACTAAAACTAAAACTCAACTTGTTACTGGAGCTGAAGAATTTTAGTGCTTGGAAGCTTACAAATTCAACGTGTTATATACTACAAATGGATAAAGTTCGACCAGGAAACACCATACTTGTGAAAGGCAACACCCATACTTGTGAGAGGCAACACCCATACTTGTGAAGGAAAACTACTTATGTTTCTTAAAATATTGCGCGGGTACACTGCTAGAATTTGGCATTCCGCCGCATTGTGTATTTGAGAAAAAAAGTCACTTAACCCATTTGTCAAACTTGAGAGCTTTTCATTTTTCATTTTACGATAAAATTTTAACACCTTTCTCACTCCGTGCATTGCACGGGTACTCTACTAGTATATATATATATAGGGAAATTAATTAAAATACCCAAAGTTTGACCAACTGTTACCAAAATACCCAAAAAAATTTCATTTTGCAAAAATACCCAAAATACCCGCGATGGATCCCGCGATCGCGGGCTAGGGCTGACGTGGCACGTATTTTGGCCCCAAATGCTCCGCGAAGCCCCTCAACTTTGGCCGCGGTGCACTTTTGGTCCCTGTCCGCGATCGCAGCCCGCGATGGCCCGCGATGGGCCAAAATTTACAGTTTTGGTCCCTGAAATTTTCAACTTTTGGTCCCTGAAAATTTACACTTTCAGCCCCTATACTTAGACGAATCTTGATGCTTTTACTGTTTTTTTTCCACAATTATTGTACTTTGAAGACCGATTTGTGGTTGAAATTCATTTGCATGTTTGAGATTTCATCCATAAATACCAGTAAGATGCAATTCACAATTCACACTTCCTCTTGCTTTCTTTCTTGATTTCTCTCTTGCTTTCTTTCTTTGAATTGATTTCTCTCTTCTCTCATTTCATCCACAAATGGTATCGTCATCAAACCCTAAGTCTACTCCTGAAAAAATGCCACCTCAAATCGAGGTCGCCATAGCAAAAAAGGAAAAGGATATAGATGAACTAACAGAAGAGTGGAAAAAAATTATGGACAGGAAGGCAGTCCATTTGAGAAAGATCGAAGAGGAAGACAGGGAGATCAAAAGGATGAAAGGGGATATAAAAGCTCGGGAGGCTCGTGTTCGTCGAGAACAAGAAGCAATTCACCATATTCTGCAAGACTTCGCAATTATTCAAGCGAAGGTAAACGAGAAGCAAGCCTGGATTGATGAAACTAAATCAATTTTTAAGTAGGTGGTGGTTATATTTTTTTTGTTTTGTATTTTTTTTACTGTGTTGTTGTTTGTATTTTTTTTACTGTGTTGTTGTTTTGTATTTTTTTGTTGTTGTTAATTTCTCTGAAAAGTAGTTTTTAAGCTGCTGAACCACGGTTAGGTTGGATACATCATGCAAGGTCAAGTCAGAGGTTACCTCATTCATGGGCCTACTCCTCTTGTAGAATATATGACAACCCTCAACTCATTTGCTAAAGTATGTGTGGGTTGTGGTACACAATGGCCATACGTGGTTGCAAAAGCAGAAGCTGTTGAAGAAGGGTCAGAAAGATTGAAGTCAACTCATTTGCTAAAGTGTGTGCGGGTTGTGGTACACAATGGCCATACGTGGTTGCAAAAGCAGAAGCCGTTGAAGAAGGGTCAGAAAGATTGAAGATGAAGAGCTTGTTGGATGGAATACAAACTAGCTGTGTTATCAATGTTCATTTAGAAGCATATGTATGTGTGTGTATATATATAATATGAAATGGGGTTTTGACAAGTTGGTATCACTGGACTCATTTAAGAATTGTGAAAATGGGTATTTGACGAATGATGATTCATGTGTGTTTGGAGCTGAAGTGTTTTAAACACACATGAATCATCATTCGCCAAATACCCATTTTCACAATTCTTAAATGAGTCCAGTGATACCAACTTATCAAAACCCCATTTATAAACAATTCTACCTTCTCCTATTGCCATTCACGGTATCTATAAACACATTCAAATAATAATAATTTAAAACGATTTAATGAATTAGTTAATATATGATTATTATGTTAATGCGATAGGAGTGTAAAACAAAATTGAAAAAAAATATGAGATGTACCATAAATTAAAACGTATCTAATATGAATATATAAACAGACATGTGTACTCAGAGTTAACATTCACTGCCATGGATGCAAGAACAAGGTCAAGAAAATACTAAGAAAAATTGAAGGTCTCCTATTTTCTTTATGTGTGTAAATATATAATACGAATATATATATATATATATATATATATATATATATATATCATTTACAAACTTGCTGTGTTATCAATGTTCATTTAGAAGCATATGTATGTGTGTATATATATCATTTACAAATCAGTGTTTAGATCAACAGTATCATATGGGTTTGTTCCATATGGTTCAAGCTGTGACAGGTCCGGGGTGTGACTGACAGAATGTCTCCTTGGCACGGTTGAAGGGGCGGGATTTGGACACTCTCCACGAGTGTGTCCTACGCATTGGCACCGAGTACATCTTCGTTGTATCGAACTTTCACCACGTGATGGACGTCGGTCGTTCTTTCTCGGTCTCCCGGCCCTGTTCTTATCCATTAAAGGTGGATAGCATGGTGGAAGCGGGTCGGGTGGATACACCCATGCTGCAGGGGTCCAGCTGGGTTTATTACCTCCACGTATGTTTTCCGGTAATATTCGGACGTGAAGAAAGGTACAGCCAAGTCGCTGCAATCTGTACGAGTCATATGTCTTGCTGCAACGATGGCATGGCCGCACGGTAACCCATATTTATCCCATTCGCGACACGAACAAAGGTGGTCTTCCATATTCACAATCGCGCGTGAATATAGTCATCATGCACCTCGTACCTCCCATACCCGATTGCTCTTACCGGCCATGTCCCCGAACGACGCGCCATGTACTGAACGATCTTCTCCGCCGTTGGTGTGAGTGCATTTTGCATCTCAACTCCTTTTAGGCGTCGAATTTGGTACCACTCTTGTTGAAAGGTCCGAAAGTAGTCCATAAGATTAACAATCGGACATCTACGCGCAAAACGGGAGAGTGCATTCACAGACTCTGCACTATTCGAGGTCAGAATGTCATACCGTTGTCCAGGAAAATGGGCCGCGGACCACCTCTCCGGTCCAGCATCGTCAAAGACTTTGGCTGCTTCCTTGACACTGTATCGTAGCATATTCATGTACTTGGAAAACTCCCGATCCGTATATGCTCTGCATGCCGCCCAATAGACATCCTTGTAGGTGGTAATACGTTTGTCCTTGGATTTGGCGTTCATCTCCAAATGTCGACAGCATATGGCGTGAGAGGCATTTGGGTAGATGGCAGAGATTGCGGCGCTTATGGAAGGAGCCCTGTCAGACATAAACACCAACCCTTGCGGGTCTCCGATAGCTTGTCTCAACATGGACATAAACCAAGTCCACTCGTCCCCGGTTTCAGACTTGCCTACGCCGAAAGCTACTGGAACGATGGAGTTATCCCCGTCCATGGCAACCGCAAGGAACATCATACCCAAGAAACGGCCCTTTAGATGGGCTACGTCTATTATCAGGACACGACGTAGATTTGCCAGAAATGTACGGATCTGCAAAAACATAGGTTAAAATGGTATAGTTTATAATGTGTAAATGTTATAGTTTATAATGTGTAAACATATGACGTGTTAAAATACGCACCGCGGGTCCAAGGGCCACGAAGCACATCTCAAACCGTCCACATGAATCGGTCCGTAGCTGTGTGACAGTACCAGGGTTCTGCAGCTGCAAGTTATATAAATATGTCGGGAGTCGTTCATACGACTCCTCGAACGTGCCTCTCACCATAAACAGTGCATGGCAGCGCGCACGCCACGCTTGGTGGTAATCAATCGTGACGCCGAACTGCCGGTGAACGTCGTGGACGATGTCCTTTGGACGCAATGACCTGCTAACATCAAGAAATTTGTTTTTCAGGATCGCACCCAAAGTCTTTTTGCCGGCTTGTTTGTGGTGGGGATTAAGTGTGTACGTCGTGCAACTTTCTAATCATTATCGCCCCTCCTTTGGGACCCGTGTGAATCGCGTACAACCTCCACTCACACTTTTCTCTAGCACATTCAACTACGTATTTGATTTTGTCAGATGCCCGCACGCGACTTTGGAAACCCTCTTCCAAGAACTTGAGTCCGATCTGACTTGCTAAGAGATCCTTCGAATCGAATATCTGACCTGCTGTTAAACTTTCGCTACGAATATAAGGTGTAGGTTCGTTGCTTTGTGTATGGGTATGGGAGTCTGGAAGAATAGGGGGCATATCAAAAAAGTCATTTATCTGACTACATGATTTTCTACTAGGGGTCTGATCATCACTATCGGTGTCTGATCTGTCTATTTCAGAATTACCCGTTCTGAAAACGTGGGTTTCGTCATCAGCAACTCCAGCAGTACGCCCTTCGTGTGGTTGTGGTGGTGGTGATGGTGGTTGTTGTTGTTGAAAATCAGGCTGCTCTATTTGTTGAGAATCACCCTCCTCATCACCGTCGTCGTCACCGTCGTCCTCACCGTCGTCGTCACCGTCGGATACGTCGGGATACACAAAGAGTAATGGGGGTCTTTCTGAATCGTCTGCAAGGTGCAGAAAAGTAGAGATATCCCCATCGTTGGATAAATCCACAAATGACCCATCGCCATTTTTAAACACTAACTTGCAAATATCAGAAGAGTTGATTCCACATTTTTGCATGGCGTATGCAACAAACTTCTGATAAGTATAGTTTACTGACACTTTAACACCATGCTTAGATTTATAAGCAAAATTCCACTCATTGTTATCTTGCACCCATTCACCATCAAAACAGAAATATAGCTTAGCTTTTGCAACAGATGAACTCATTTTTTTAGTAGTATCTCAAACACAAAATATTGCAGAAAGAAATATTGCAACAATGAAATCGTTGTGTGAGAATTATGGCTTGAATTTTACGTCTATTTATGAATGAAACAACCAACATATCAGAAAACCAATCTCTCATTTCATCCACAACTGATATTCCAAAAACATTGATTTAACATTGATTAAAACATGCAATTGAATTTCAACCACAAATCGGTCTTTAAATTGCAATAATTGTGGAAAAAACAGTAAAAACATCAAGATTCGTCTAAGTATAGGGGCTGAAAGTGTAAATTTTCAGGGACCAAAAGTTGAAAAGTTCAGGGACCAAAACTGTAAATTTTGGCCCATCGCGGGCTGCGATCGCGGGCAGGGACCAAAAGTGTACCGCGGCCAAAGTTTAGGGGCTTCGCGGGGCATTTGTGCCCAAAATACGTGCCACGTCAGCGTATCCCGCGATCGCGGGACCCCATCGCGGGTATTTTGGGTATTTTTGCAAAATTGAAATTTTTTTGGGTATTTGGTAACAGTTGGTTTGACTTTGGGTATTTTAATTAATTTCCCATATATATATATTAAGTATATGATTTATTATGTTTCCTAATATAAAGTCATGATAATAATTAATAAACCTTATAATCTTTCATTTATATCTCAATCGTAATTAATGAATTATGACAATATCTATAAATATATCTATGGTTTCCTAATATATTGGTTTGTATAATCTGTACGAATTGTTTGGTCTAACAAATATACCGATATACATAAAATAACTTAATCCTTTCATTTTTTAGGGAAATTGCCTCAAATAGCCATTTCATACCCTTGCGTCTCCAAATAACCACTTTGCTAACCTTATTCCACAAATACCCAAAACTTACGCAGACAAAGTTACGCCGAGAAAACTCTCTGCATAACTTTATTTTTCCTCCAAAAATATAAAAAAAAATGATTTTTAAAAAAGTTTACGCAGAGAAAACTCTATGCGTAAGTTTTTCCATCCTACGTGTCTGCGTAAATTCCACATGTGCACCACATATACTCCACGTTGGAAAAAAAAAGTTTACGCGAAGAGTTCAATTACTTACGCAGAGAGAAGTCTCTCCGTAAGTTTTAAATATTTTTTTTTATTTTTTTCTGATTTTTAGTAAGAATGGAATCAAATTCTAATTTTGCAATGATTTGACATAAAGAAAAGATGAATGAATAAATAAAATTTTGCAGTCGATTTGATTTTTAGAAATAAATGAATATTTTTAAAAAAACATTCAATAAATCTTTATACAATTTAAAAACAATAAACATATAATAAACCTAACAATTATGGAAGTTTTTATAAAAATCATATATATTTTATAAATTAATATTTTTAACATATTTTGAAAAACATGTGTTTTGTTTTATTTTTAAAGATTTTTTATATAAGTATTTTTCTAAATTAGTTAAATAAAAATAAATAAATAATTTTTTTAAATAATATATGTACAACTAATTAGACAATATCCTAAAATCTGGGTTTTTAGTTAATTTTTTGTTTTCTAAAAACAATAAAAATTTAGAAAAAAAATTATTAAAACTTACGCAGAGAGTTTTCTTTGCGTAAGTTTTTGAACTCTCTGCGTAAATGTTTTTTCCAACGTGGAGTACACGTGGTGCACATGTGGACTTTAAGCAGACACATAGGATGGAAAAACTTACGCAAAGAGTTTTCTGTGTAAACTTTTTTAAAAATCATTTTTTTTTATTTTTTGGGAGGAAAAATAAAGTTACGCAGAGAGTTTTCTCTGCATAACTTTGTCTGCGTAAGTTTTGACTATTTGTGGAATATGGTTATCTAGAGACGCAAGGCGTATGGAATAGCTATTTGAGGCAATTTCCCCATTTTTTATTACCTTTTTCATATATATATTTTCAATATTTAAACATATCAAAGTATTACT
The DNA here is from genome assembly GCA_033807775.1 of Saussurea involucrata. Taxonomy (NCBI): domain Eukaryota; kingdom Viridiplantae; phylum Streptophyta; class Magnoliopsida; order Asterales; family Asteraceae; genus Saussurea; species Saussurea involucrata. The sequence goes on along the minus strand of CM066322.1, from coordinate 104,216,581 downwards.
TACATTACATGTTTAATACATTTTTAAAATTATTCTTTAAATTATTCTTTAAAATTATTTTAAAAATTATTCTTTAAACATGTCAAGTATTCTTTATTATGACTTCACATATATTTTGAATTAATTTTTTTTACATAAACAAAAATTAAAAATAATGTAACCATGGTTATAAAAAAAATATTAAATAAATCCAATGTTATAAATAAAAGGAGACTATAAAACAATACTTATAAAATAAAATAAATAAAAACTTACTAAAATTGTCAATATATCTAAAACGTATTCCATTTGTTCTTTTCACTTACATTTTCGAAGCAATGTAATATCTTTTATTTTAAATGAAATATTTCGCAGCTGTAAATAAAATATTATTTTGTAAAATGTTACATTATATGTGTATTGAATATGATAATCAATACTTCTCATTAATTCAAAAACCTTTCATCATTGTAATTATGAATCATCAATATATAAATAAAGACTTATTGCAATCAATCAATGTATAAAGGTATAAGGCCATCCGCAGCGCCCGCGGGCTCGGCCACGGGTTCGCTGCGGGCTCCTTCGGGCAGCGGTGGGGCTAGCTCGGGCTTTGGCTGCGGGCTCGGCCTCCGAGCTTTCAAACCCGATGAACCCGAAGCTATTTTCTCAAAAAAAAAATTAAATCTTAAAAATAAATAACTCCCAACAACGGCTACTTTTTATAAAAAAATTAATTAAATGTATAAATAAAAGAATTAAAAAAATGAGGTGGCAAGAGGGCTTTTAGTTATGCGCTAGTGGTCTTTAGGGGTTGAGGGCTTAGCTGATGTGGCGTTGATGTGACATTGAGGGTTTGAGGGCTTTTATCTATGCGATGTGGATGGCCTAAGAAGGTGTGTTGACATTTTAGATTTGCTTGGTTGATGAGATTTCGGGGTGTTTGGGTTTCTTATTTTTTTGATTTATTTGCTTATTGTTTGTTTTCACCGCAAATAAACTATTTTTATTTTTTAGTGTTTGGATTGAAAAAAAGAAAAGTATTTATGACTTTTCTCCAAACAAATTAGTTGTTTTTGATAAGTTAATCCATTCTAACTTATTTGAAATTATTTATAACTTATTTGTTCAAATTACATTTTTACCTCTAACTCCTTTTTAGCACGACATAAGTTGATAAGCATTTTAAAAAATAAGCATAAGTTGTTTTAAATAAGCAATCCCAAACACCCCTGAAACCTTTTTTTGGAATTCTTAAAATTGTTCAATATTGCAAGGTATATTTATTTGTTATCTATTTTATAATTCTAATATTTTCAACTTATAATTATTCAGATCAATATAATATGTCGAAGAATATTGTATTCTTCATCATAAACTACATCCACTAAAATTATGCATGGTTATATATAACATGATGTGTATAAATATACGCTGAACACAATTAAATACATAAGGTGTAATTATTAATTTGTAATTAACTTTAGAATGTAATACAATGCATGAGACCATTGATAAAAATCATAAGGTGTATAACCATAGTAAATCATATCGAGTTCTATAGCCTTGTCGCAGACAAGTTTGTTAGGCTTTTTATTAAACTAAATAGCTAATTTTTTTAGAAAAACACTTACATATATCAAAATAAGAAAAAACCTAAAATTTCATAAATTCAAAATTCGGGATAAAAATGTTCATGTACAATATCTCTAGAAAAGTTTCCCCATCTACCTTTGTGGTGCGTTTTCACTCAGTTATGGTTGTCGTTGTGGACTTTATGGTCAATGGATCGAAAAGTATTGATCGATACAGTCCATAAAATCACCTTACAATGTCTTCACTTTGAAAAGTCTAACTATCAGACTTCCAACCATGACATTAAATTCAAATTTTAGTGAACTTTCTCATTTTTAAGGTAGATATTTTGAAACCGCTAGACTAATCGAGATGACTAATACTCGTTTCATCTTTCTCTTTCTATTTAACTAAATGTAAGACTTTGTGTAGAATTTGTTTTGACAACATTATCACATAAATTAATAAAGATAAAGTAACAAGTAGGTTTTAAGGTCAATTTCAAATGGGAATAGTAAAAGTTTTGATCATCTGAAAACGAACTATTAATATATGATTCATTATAATTGTTACTGTAGATATTCATCATGAATTGTGAGATGTAATAACCGGGTCCTTTTGTGAATAAATAATAAGTTTGGGGTATAAAGTGTGAAAGAGGAAAAGTTTGGTGTTTATTGGTGAAGGGTATAAATAAGAGTAAAAACCCTAATAACCCTAATTTTACCAAAATCAGTGTGTGGCTAGGCGTGCGTTTAATGGGTGCAAGATTCATCCATGAGTCAAAGCAATTGAGATTTCTTCAAGTTGTGTGTGGAATCAACACCATTATCAAGGTAATCTAATTCTCTTTCTCCTTTGCATTTTAATCGGAAGGATTGGATTAGTGGAGGCAGACAACTCTTGTTCATCACTGATAAGAAATGGGGTTTGTGTGTTCTTCCTAATTTAATCATGTAGAAATTGGATGAAATAACTTGCTATTTTGGCTAGAAATGACAACTCCTTGATTATAATGGCTTAGCATCTAGTGTGAAATCTTATTATGAATTAATCGTTGAGTTTTGTAACTACCGGGTTTTCTTTTATAAGTAAGGGAGTCTAGTGGCCAATTTGTAAGAAATGGAAGTTTTAAGTGAAGGACCTATTTGTAATTTAAGGAAGTATTATAAGGCACAAATCCCTAGGGCAGCCTCCATTCTATTGTGAGGAAAACAAAATCAGTATTTTGGTTCCTGTGGTTCGGCGGGGAAAGAAGAGAAAGAGAGAAGGAGGCAAGTTGAGGAATACGTATTTAAGAAGAAGAATCTTGAAGGTAATCATCCCATTTATCTTCTTCAGTTCATTGCAAGTTCTTATTCTCTTGTGTCTAGGAGGTAGGGACGAAATCTGCTGAGTTTGCTTGGTTTTCACCTAAAAACCCTTCTCTTGAATGTTTTGGATTGTTGGTTTTGATGAGTCGATTTGAGGGATTAAAAGAGGATTAAAATGAATGTTTAGAATGGATGGATGAACTCTAGGTTGTCTAATCAGATTAATGGCAGAAAATGGGTACGTTTCTAATTGAGGTTTCAAATCTTGTTTTAAGAGTGAGATGGAAGGAATTAGGGGAAGTTTAACTTTAGTTCTTTTGGGGTAATTGTTTGTTAAAGAAATAGTTTAGCAATTGAACCAAATGAACCAGAGTATTCTGCCCCTGTTCTAAGACCTGCGTGTGAACAGTGAGAAAGAATCCAGGTTGGCGCAAAGTCCAGTATTGCACCATAGGCGTTGGCGCAAAGTTCAGTTTGCGCCATAGGCGCTGGCGCAAAGTCCAGTATTGCGCCATAGGCGCTTGCGCAAATCCTTGGGTGGCGCAAACCTTGGTTGTTCTAGTAATGGGTCGATCTGATGGTTGGGCTGATTGGTTGATTTCTTGGGCTTAGGCTGTTTTGGGTTATAGACTTAAGGTCTAGTATGAAGAGAGTGATCCTAACTAATTATTTTAAGTTAGGGTTAAGAGGAGAATGTCGACTCAGATGTTGAGTTAATCTAATTAATTTATAAATTAATTATTAGGTGATCGGTCGGTGCAAGACTCGGGGTTAGAGAAGAATTTGCAATCAGGTGAGTTCCCTAAACCCTGTTACGACGCAAATCTTAAATGCTTTTAACTGATTATGGTTCTTTATGAGCATGAAATGTTATGAACTGATTGCATGATTTTCACGAACGTATCTGTTTATTTAAATGAAATGTTTGGCATGAGGAAATGAAAGACATGGCGTATGAATATTTTAAATTACATGTTTTAATGAATGTACTTGTATGCTATGTGGAGTCGGTCTGCACTGTGGGGTCAGAGAGAGGTCCTCAGGATCTGAGGATCCATTGGATATGTATGACAGGCCGGTAGGTTGGAATTTGTTTCCCTCATATCCAGTAGAGGGGAGTCCGAGTGGGCTCCAAGGAGGGCGAGAAGGGAACCTAATGGGGCCCTGATCGCGGAATGCTTATGTGATCCACACACAGTGCAGTACCATGAATGATGATGCATTATAGTTTATTGATAAAGGTTTTCCAACTGTTTCACATGTTGTTTTTGGAGGGAATTCACTAGACCTTTTGGTCTAACCCTCGCTTTCAAAACTAAACCATTTTCAGGTAAGCGCACAATCGGTTCTTCTTGTAAGGACTTGGAGATTAGAGCAACTCCAAACTTTGTTTTTGATGCCTATAGTTAGTACTCGGCTGTGGATCTAGAGACTTCCGCTGTCTTTTTGTTTAGCTTATGATTTTGTTGATGTAAAGACAAGTTTAATTATGTAATTCAAATGCTTATTTTACGTTATTGCGTGTTTAAGAATTTGGGACGTTACAAATGGTATCAGAGCCTTAGTTTAAGGGATTTAGGTGACCAATAGGGCCTAAACTTAAACTGTAAGATGAGGAACACAGCCGAGACATAGGATTACCTCTAGGAACGATCACTATAAATACGCTAGGAAATAAGGTGCCAAGGACAAACGTGTAAGGTAAGTTTGGGATTACACCTGGCCAGTGTAATTACGAACTTACAGGTACGCGTGCGTGCTTAAACTTACCTTATATAGCGATATTGTTGTGTCATATCTAGCAAAGGTTAATTGTTGTTTTCTTTCAGCGTTAGTGAAATGGCTGGGAGAACTTTGAGGAGTAGGTCGGCACCTGTTGTGCCAAGGAATCAAGATGAAGAGGTACTAGAGAATGGACCGGTGGAACCGGCAAGGGCAACTGTTACCCGTGGAAGGGAAAGAGGTAGGGGTCATGGAAGGGGTCGGGGAAGAACACCCCACCGGGCTGCCACCCAAGTGGCCGGGGATGGAGGAAACCCGAACCTGAGAACGACTCGTGCAACTAGAAGAACGAGGAGTGTGGAAGCCCGCGTTCATCAAGAAGACTCTCTTCAGGAGAGTTCAGCTTCTGCAAGGAGGGTAACTCAGCCAAGGGGACGGGTCGAGGCCGCGGATCTACTTTTGTAACTCGAGAGAACCTAGCTGCTGAATTGGATAAGATTCAAGAAACCTTGCAGGTGCTCCTCACTAAGCAGAATGAGTCAGCTTCGGGAAGCAAAGAAGCAAGTGAGAACCGAGAAAGCGTGGAACTGTCTAGTCCACTAGTGATCGGTACTGGGAGTCACTTGAATTCAAACCCTAAAGTGATGAATGAGTTAGCAGCTAAGGGATGCAGTTTCAAGGTCTTTGCCTCATGCAAGCCCCCTAATTTTAAGGGCGAATATGACCCTATCTTGGCGATGAAATGGGTGAAGGAAATGGAACTGGTCTTCGATACATGCAAGTGTGCTGATGGGGATAGAGTAATGTTTGCTTTGTCCATGTTGAAATCTGATGCAGTTTACTGGTGGGAGGCTGAGACTGGGGGAAAGGGTTCGGCAATGGCTAAGGGAATGATGTGGGAAGCGTTTGTAGACAGGTTCAAAGCTCAGTTCTGCCCGCTCGCAGCAGTAAAAAGATTGGAAGAAGAGTTCTTGGGGTTGGATCAGGGAGGTATGACAGTGCGAGAGTATACTACAAAATTTATTGAGAAGTCTCGCTTTGCAGATTTGTATGTGCCGACAGAAGAGCGTTGGGTAGAACGATTCATCCATGGGTTGAAGAGCAGTATTCGGGAATTGGTTCTGACTAGAAACCCCACTACTTTTTAGGTGGCCATCAATACGGCCGAGCTGATTGAGAAAGAAAAGAACCGTCAGACGACTGAGAAGGGTGGGGAGAAACGCAAATGGGATGGTCCGAGTAACGACTCAAGAAGAGGGAAAATGTTCCGATCAGGCAACCGTGTTAGCAAGGATGCCGCTGGGCAAACGTGTTCGAAGTGTAACAAGGTGCACCGAGGAGAATGCATGGCAGGTTCAAACTCATGCTACCGGTGTGGCTTGCCCGGTCATATGGCAAAGGACTGTCCCAAGGGAGGATCATGTCACCAGTGTGGAGCTAAGGGTCACGTGCGGTATGATTGCCCGCAATTGAAAAAGAATGGAACGACTCAGTACGGGGAACGTCAGGGAGGAAAGGACGGCGGTAAGGGTACAGGACCGGTGCGTCTGAAGGGACGTGCATTCCGCATGACTGCGGAAGAGGCGGAGGAAGTTCCGGATGTTGTGGCAGGTACGTTTCCAGTGAACTCTCTATGTGCCAAGGTGTTATTTGATTCGGGAGCAAATCGCTCCTTTGTATCGTATACGTTTATGAAATGTTTGGGGGTGAGGCCTAGACGTTTGGAGAGGGCACTAGAGGTGGAAACCGCTAATGATAGTTTGGTGTACGTTAAGGAGGTGGTAGAAGGTTGTGTCATAGAGATAGAAGGGAGGTTAGTGCCTATGAAGTTATATCCCATGGCAATGGGAGAGTTTGATGTGGTGTTGGGTATGGACTGGTTAGCCGCGAATGATGCGAATATCGTTTGCAACAAAAAGTTAATCAGGATTCAGTCACCTGAGGGGGATCCCATAGTGATTTATGGGGACTGCCGTAATAGAAAGAATAGCCTTATCTCTATGATTAGGGCTACTAAGTGTTTGAGGAAAGGATGCCAAGGATTCTTGGCGTACGTGTTGGACGCCAAGAAGGAGAAACGTGGGGTGAGTGACGTGCGAGTAGTAAACGAGTACCCGGAAGTGTTTCCGGATGACTTAATGTTGATCGAAACCCTCAGTGACTTGATAATGACCCTCTTATATACTTAGTGAAAATTGTAAGTAAACAATATGTATCAGAGTTTCACTATCGCTAATAAGTACTAAGATCTTACAGTACCGCTGATAGGAACTCCTGTTGTGTAGATTAAACATTCAGCGAAACTATTCACCATAATACTCTGAGTCTGTTCAGTACTTATGGTAATCGCTGATAAGTTAGTTGTTTACTTATTATCCCTGAAGACAAGTTTCACGCCAACATAGGTTCTACGCTGAAGTCGAAGATCAAGCTCAAGAACCAGCGGCAAGTCTCCTAATGAACTGATGCGGATCAGCGAAGACTCAGATTTGTCAAATCAACGTGAAGTATCAAGTACAAGACTTCAGCTATTGCTGAACTCTATCATTCGCTGATAAAGAATGATAGATCGCTGAATCAACGAAAAGATGATCATGAAGTCCTCCGTACAAAGTATTTTTGTCTTAACCACCCTTGCACGACTCCGTACGATATGTCAGAAAAAGAACCTCCTTATTGTCTGAATTCGTACAACCACTCTGATACTACACTGTTCAACATGCGGCTACTAAGGTTGTCAACAAAGGTCAATGACATGCAACCAATCAGCTGCTGCCACGTGTAAAGTGTAAACTGCAATGCATTAAATGCATGCAGTATATAAGAAGAAGAACTCACTTCATTTGAAGTAACTTGGTAACTCTGGACAAGTTCATCCTTCTTATCTTGAGATAGGTTATTATTAGTAATTTCCTTCTCTCTCTTAGTACAAGAAACTTAGTGTTCCAACTTGTTTTGATTTAGGTTTATCCTTAATCTTGTTTCCGCAACAAGCTGTAAATTGTTAATGATTTATCAATAAACAATTTAGAAAAGTAAAATCTGTGTGTTTGTATTCAACCCCCCCCCCCCCCTTCTACAAACTTGTATTGCCCTTCGGGACCAACAAGTGGTATCAGAGCGGATTTGTTTAATCTCATAAACAAGATCTAATCTATACTAAGATTTCTCTTCTTTGCTATTTCTGAAAAATGGCTACTAACACAAACACAAATTATATCGACAATGGTTCTCTTGCGAAACCCCCTAGATTCTCCAGAGATAATTTTAATCTATGGAAAAATAGGATGACTCTCTTCCTAGAAGGTGTAGACCCCACTATGCCTTATTATCTTGAAAATGGCCCATTTATTCCTATAAGAATTGATGCCGCAATACCAGCCGCTGAAAATAGACCTGCTATTCCAGAAAGGATGGTACCCAAAGAAGTTCATACATGGACTGACGAAGATAAGAAGAAAGTAGCTATCGACACAAAAGCCAGATCCATACTATCCATGGCTCTTCCTGACGAAGTCTACCATTCCGTCATGAACCTGAAATCCTCAAAAGCCATGTGGGACACATTCTGTGTTCAGTATGAAGGTACTGCTGAAGTCCAGGACTCTCGAAAGATCAACCTGGTAAGACAGTATGAAAGTTTCATTTATGGTAAGAATGAGACTCTCTCTGAAGTTCACCAACGTTTTAATTACTTAATAATAGATCTGAAAACTGTTGGTAAGGAATATTCTAACTTTGAAGTGCTGACAAAGTTTCTAGAATGTTTACCTGAAAGCTGGGACAGTTATTCTATGTGTCTCAAGCTGTCAAAAGATCTAAGATCAATGACCCTTGCTACCTTATATGGCACGATGTTGAATCATGAGCAATCAAGCCATCTTAAGAAGAATCTTGTAAAAGATTCCAAAAGCATCCATGTTGCTTTAATCTCAGAGGAACCCTCTACTTAGCGACCCTCGGTTACTATCACTGAGTTAGAGAGTAACTCTGAAAGGTCATCGGATTCTGACTCTTCAGATGATGATGAATCTTTGGCTCTCCTAACTAAAAAGTTCAGGAGATTCGCCAAAAAGAAAATGTTCAGAAAGAACAAACCTCTTTCAATAACTGATAAGCCAAGATCATCAGCTACTGTTGATAAGGCTACTGCTACTTGTTTTAACTGCGAAAAGATTGGACATTTCGCTAACGAGTGCAGGTCTAATAAAGTATCGAGAAACTCAGCGTTTCCCAAGAAATCCTTTATTCCCAGGAATAAAGATGACAAATATACTAAGCTGAAAGAAAAGTATGTGAAGCTGAAAAACTTCTAGAAGAAAGGCAAAGGTCTGATGGTTTACGATTGGGCTGCTTCTGAAGCAGAAGAATCATCATCTGATTCTGAGGATGATGAAGCCAATCTCTGTCTTATGGCAAAGATTGAAGATGAGGAAGAAAGTTCAGACATTCAGGTATCACCTTCCTTCTTTACAAATATTGCAAATATTGATGAAGTTGATAGTCTCCGTAAAATCGATCTCTTGACTAGAAGTTTATATGAAGCCATGAATGGCAAAACAATAGTTGAAAATCAAAACCTTGATCTCGCTGAACAGCTTAAAAACTGTCACCTTCAAATAGAAAAGCTTTCTAAAATTGAAGAAGATTTTAAAGATCAAGTGCATTTAAATCAGCTAGTCAAAATCGAACGAGCAGAAGCTATAGCTGCTTTGAAAGCTGAAAAAGCTACTGTTGAAGGATGGTGTAATTCTTCAACAAAGATCACTGAGATAATTAAGTCTCAGATACCCCTGAGTGATAAACGTGGTCTTGGTTACAAATATGAAACTCAAGAACCAACCACTGATCGTTCCATGCTCTTATTTGGAACTTTCGTATCCTCAGTCGCTGACACTTCATCCTCTCAGTGTTCCTCGTCCAGACCAACTATCCCTGAGGAAATCTCTACCTCAAAAGGTAAAGAGAGAATGGTTTATTCAAAACCTACCTCTGTCTTTAAAGATAAAGGTAAAGGAATTGCTTTTAACCAAAATCCTCAGAAGGGTACTTTAGTACCAGAGCTGAATGCTTCTAAACCTTTAGTGATTTATTCCTCTGGATCAAGGAATCAGATCTCTGGATCTACTCAGCGTGGGTCTATTCAGCGATCTACTCCTAGACTCAGAGTGGATGTCCTTGGTAAGAAATCTGAAGAACAAATCGTTCCTCCCATTTCAAAAGCCAAAAGCTTATTTGGTGCTGGTCCTTCAAATTCTAAATCAAAAGCTCAGCATTCAAACAGTCCTAGAACTACTTTTAGTTATAGGAAATGTTATCACTGTGGACTCACTGATCATATTGCTAGTAAGTGCTCCACAGCCACCAAGGCAAAGAAGACCAATGAGGTTAAGAAATTAACCAAAATGAAGACTGACAAAGCTGAATCTTCAAATGCTGCGAAGATTGTTGAACCTTCCATTCCAACTACTTCCACTGACAAACGTGTACACATGGTTAAGTGGGTACCCAAGAAAAACTAATCTTCCTTTGTGATGCAGGTTTAGAAGGGTATCTGGTATCTCGATAGCGGATGCTCTAGACACATGACTGGAAAGAAAAGCCTGCTCGCTGAATACAAGGAAGAGAAGGGTCCCTCCGTGATTTTTGGTGGAAATGGAAAAGGACATACCCGAGGGTTTGGTGTACTCTCAAATGGTACAACCACCTTCAGAAGAGTCGCATATGTTGAAGGGCTGAAGCATAATCTTCTAAGCATCATTCAGCTTTGCGATAAGGATAACAAAGTAAGCTTTACTAAGGAATCCTGCTTTGTCACTGACAAAAAGGAGAAGATAGCTCTCAGTGGTTATCGTTTGGAAAATGTTTATGTAATAAACATGGACTCAACCACCACTGAGAACTCCTGTTTCTTCTCAAAAGCCTCATCTGATGTCAACTGGCTATGGCATAAGAGGCTCTCTCATCTGAATTTCAAGACACTGAACACCCTTTCTTCAAAAGAGTTAGTCATTGGTCTACCTCTACACTCATACGCCAAAGAGTCTTTATGTTCAGCGTGTGAAAAAGGAAAGCAGACCAAAGCTAGCTTTAAATCAAAGCAAGTCTCCTCAGTGTCATCTCCTCTACAACTACTCCATATGGATTTGTTTGGCCCTGTTAACAAACAATCCATCGCTGGAAAGAAATATACACTGGTCATAGTTGATGAATTCTCTCGTTTTACATGGGTTATGTTTCTCCGTTCTAAGAGTGACACCCCTGAAGAACTCGTCACCTTTGTTTGGAAGATGGAAACCCTGAACAATTTGACTGTTCGCTCAATAAGGAGTGATCATGGGACTGAATTCAAAAACAGTTCTCTTGATTCCTTCTTTGAGAGTAAGGGTATTTCTCACAACTTTTCTTCAGTGAGAACACCGCAACAAAATGGAGTCGCTGAAAGAAGAAATAGAACAATTATTGAAGCTGCACGTTCAATGCTCAGCGATTCTCACCTGCCTACTCAGTTTTGGGCAGAAGCTATCAACACCGCCTGTTTTACGCAAAACAGGTCGCTGATAGTCAAAAGATTCAATAAAACAGCCTATGAACTTTTTCATGGGAGAAAGCCTTCAATCAGCTTTCTTCACATCTTTGGATGTCAGTGTTTCATACTGAACAACAGAGATGCCCTTGGAAAGTTTGATCCTAAGGCTGATGATGGAATCTTTCTTGGATATTCTTCAATCTCCAAAGCCTTCAGAGTCTTCAATCGCAGAAGACAAACTATTGAAGAAACAATTCACGTCACGTTTGACGAATCCCGTTCAGCGAACTCTAAACCGTCCGCTGATACTGAATAACTGAATCAATGGATGTTTTCTCATCTTGGTGATTCAGAAGATATTCCCACTCCTCGTGCTCACACAGTTGAAGATGATGGTCCTACTATCATTCCAAATATGCAGAGTAGTGAAGCTGAAACATCATGGGTCTCAGCTGTTCCTATAAACACTATACCTGCTTCTGAATCCAACGTCTCAGACATTCCATCTACTTCTCAGCAATCAGTGAATATAATGACAAATGCATCCATTCCTCTCTTAGCTGATACTCCAGACGTCGATGAATCTTCATCTTCAGCTCCTCTAGTTCAAGTTGAGTCAGCGTCTCACGCCCCGGCTCAGCAATGGACCGTAAATCACCCAATTGATCAAATTCTTGGTGATCCAAACGCTGGTGTTCAGACTCGACGAAGTGCATGTAATATATGTTTATTTGTTAACTTTATTTCTCTGTCTGAACCAAAGAAAGTAGATGATGCCCTCAAAGATCCAAACTGGGTCAGCGCCATGCAAGAAGAGCTGACTGAATTCGAAAGAAATAAAGTTTGGAAACTTGTTCGAAGGCCAACTGACAAAACAGTGATAGGCACTAAATGGGTCTATCGAAACAAGTTGGACAAACATGGAACTGTTACCCGCAACAAGGCTCGTCTTGTTGCTCAGGGATACAGACAAGAGGAAGGCATAGATTATGACGAAACTTTTGCTCTAGTAGCAAGACTAGAATCTATTCGTCTATTCTTATCATACGCTATACACAAAGACTTCAAAGTATATCAGATGGATGTTAAGTCAGCATTTCTAAATGGAAAGCTGAATGAAGAAGTCTATGTGGAACAACCTCCAGGATTCTCAGATCCTAAGCGTCCAGGTTATGTTTATAAACTGGATAAGGCACTTTATGTCTTAAAGCAAGCTCCACGTGCATGGTATGACACTCTTTCCACTTATCTCCATATTGAACAATTTGAGCGAGGTAAAATAGACAAAACTCTATTTTTCAGGAAAGTAAAAGGTCATATCATTCTTGTTCAAATATATGTTGATGATATTATATTTGGCTCTACTAACCCTGATCTTTGTACTCGTTTCGCTGATAGAATGAAAGATGAGTATAAAATGAGCATGATGGGTGAACTAACATATTTCCTTGGTCTTCAGATAAAGCAAAATGAAAAAGGAACTTTCATTAATCAGGGAAAGTATGTTAAAGATATGCTGAAGAAATTCGACTTAACTGAAAGTTCAGCTATGATAAGGATACTAAGGGTATTCCTGTTAATGTCACTTTGTACCGTGGGATGATCGGCTAACTGTTGTATCTTACAGCTAGCCGACCCGATATTATGTATGCAACATGTTTGTGTGCACGATATCAAGCTGAACCTAAGATATCTCATATGAAAGCTGTAAAGCGAATTTTTCGATATCTTAAGGGTACAGCGAATCTAGGTCTTTGGTATCCCAAAGACTCAGGATTCGATATAATCGCCTATTCAGATAGTGATTTTGCTGGTTGCAGAATGGATAGGAAAAGCACCACATGAGGATGTCAGCTCCTGGGTGGAAAGCTGGTAAGTTGGACAAGTAAAAAGCATAACTCAGTGTCCACCTCTACAGCTGAAGTTGAGTATGTAGCCGCTGGAAGCTGCTGTTCTCAGGTCCTGTGGATGAGAAATCAACTACTGGACTATGACCTTCATCTCTCAAAAATTCCAATCTATTGCGACAGCACAAGTGCCATCGCTATAGCAAATAATCCAGTGCTACACTGTTGGGTCTAGAAAGCCCCAGTTATATAGAAAGTTTTATAAAGTCCATGTAAAGTCAATAAAAGTCAAATGTATTGTAATTAGCTTTGTTAGTCTTTTGGGCTTTGGGAGTTTAATGGGAGTTAAATGGGCTTGGGCCCATGTCATGTAATTAGACACTATAAATAAGTGTCTTGGGCTTCATTCGTAAGAAGAGATTTTGATAGACAGATCCATTTAGAGAGAAACTCATTGTAATATCTTGTAATTCACAGTTTGTTAATAAATCATATGACCAGTTGCTGTGAATACGATCTTGAATGTTCATTCTATATTGAATCTTGATTATCAGTGATGATTACGGGACTTGCAATTGGTATCAGAGCCAATCAACAAACAAATTCGTCCAAGAGTGTGTTTGATCGCGTTCTTGAAGTTTCTTGATCAATTCGACAATTGATTCCGCTGCTGCTAACAATTCTTGAATTCCTAACAATTCTTGAATTCCTAACAATTCTTGAATTCGTTTCTATCATTGATTCAAGAAATTTGAATTTGTCTTTCTGTTGAATCGATATCTTACAATCAAGTCATCCAAAGAATTTCTCTCTATGCTGATTAATTTTCGAAATTAAACAGAGATCACAGGTATGTTTTCGAAATTCTTGATTGGTTTCTTGATCAAAGTGATTATATCTGCTGCATGTTGATTAGTATTCAAATTTTTTGTTGAAAAGAAGATTTCATTAATTCATGTACTCTAACTGTTTGATGAAATGCATGTGACAGATTTGATCAATTCTTGCATGTTCTAGATCTATGTTGATTCTCATTTTTTTTATCATAATTCATAGTTGATATTTGAATTTGTCATTTCATCATGCCTGAGATTGTTGAAGTTTTTGTGAGACCTGCAAGTTCTATAACCAGTTCAGACAATTTACAAAAATTAAGTCCTGTAAAAGCAAAAGAAACAATTTCTAAACCAAAAACTGAGATTGTTCATTTTGAAAGCAAGATTGCTAATCTTGAAGCCAAATTTGAGGAAAGTGCAAAAGTTGTTGTAAATTTGCAAAAAGATAAATTCGATCTTCTAAAAGATTTCGAAAAGGCTCAAGAGAACACAAAGGTGTTAGAAAAAGAGAATGTTGATTTGAAAGAGAAAATCAATTTTGAAAGAAAGATGTTGACAGATTCTAAAAATAGAATCAAATCATGTGAAATGAAAAATTGTCAACTCTTGAAACAAATCTATGATTTTGAACAAGTTCTTATACTTGAAAGAGAGAAATTTGAGAAAGAGAGAAGATACTTTCAAACTGAGAGGAAAGGTTTTGAAACAAAGTCTGTTGAATTATCTCTAAAAAATTCTGATTTGGAGAAAATTCTTGCAAAAGAAAGAAAAGAGTTTGAATGCAAGAAAAATGTTTTTCAAAAAGAAAAGAATGGTTTTGAGAAAAAGAAAACAGGAATGTTAAATGAGTTTTCTGTAAAAATCAATGAGTTGGAGAAAGAGTTAGAAGATGGAAGGAAAGAGACTGAAAAGAAGAAGGTAAATGGCTTTAAAGAAAAATGCTTAAAAGATGAGTTTGAGAAGGAAAAGAAAGTTTTTCATTTGGAGATAAGGAGACTTATTAAGAAATTATCTGATTTATCAACTAAAATCATGATAGAGAGGAAGTCCAAATCTGATTTGCAGTCAAGGTTTGATTTGTATGTTAAAAAGTTTAAAGAATTTGAAACGAAAGTTGTTGACAAATCAAATCATAGTTCAAAAGATCAGATTCGTTCTTCTAATCTGTTTTATGATTCTCGTATTGATAAATCTTATAATTGTTCTTTTAAAAAGATAAAAATGGAATGGAGAGTTAAAGGAACTACTTCCAAGAAAGAAGTGCGAAAATCAAAGGTTCCTAATTCAAATGTCAAGAAGAACAATACATTTCAAATAAAATCTTTTGTTAAACCTGATGTGATTTATTCTGTAAATCAATTAGTCAGAATTGCACAAAAGAAACTTTGTTGTTCATATTGTGGGACTGATGACTTTGTAAACAAAAGGTACATTCAGCACTGGTTTGGTTCTTATAGAATATCTGCATATGCTACTGCACCTAACAAACCTGGACCCAAGTTCATATGGGTACCAAAGTCAACTTAATCTGTTTTGCAGGTTATTCATGTGTAGAGCTGAATGAATGATCCATACCGACACATAACTAAAAACAGATGTTGTGCTTAATTGAGAATTTTGACTTTTGGATACTTCAGTCCAAAACTCGGTAAGAATGTGATTATGGATTTCTGATTCATACAGATCAATTTGTTGATTTTGAAGCATTTTTTTTTAAAGTTCAGTTTACTGTGGTGTAATCGAACTCATAGTTGTGGGTGTTTTTAGTAGAAAACATTTCCATAGAATGTGTTCAGAATCACATTTTGAGCTACCCTGCAAATTTTGGTTGAAAAATTCTGATTTTTGAGCAAGTTATGGTGATTTGAAGTTCAGAATGTTCAAAAATCACAAAATCCAAACATTTTTCTAAGGAATTTTCTCTGGATAGTTTTATCAGAATTCTGACTCTCTTACTCAGAAGTTCTGACTCTATTACTCAGAATTCTGACTCAACTAATCAGAAGTTCTGACTCTACTACTCAGAATTTTGAACAAGTTACTCAGAATTCTGACTCAACTAATCAGAATTCTGACTCTGATACTTAGAATTTTTTGAGCAAGTGACTCAGAATTCTGACTCTTCTAATCAGAATTCTGACTCTACTAAGAATTTTGAACAAGTTACTTAGAATTCTGACTCAACTAATCAGAATTCTGACACTGATACTTAGAATTTTTGAGCAAGTGACTCAGAATTCTGACTCTTCTAATCAGAATTCTGACTCTACTACTCATAATTTGGATTTTTTGATATCTAACGAGGAATCATCGTAGATGATTACCAAAATCTCTTGATTTTGCAGGATTATCTTGATTTCAGAGGGAGTACTGTCTTAAACGTGCTTCGACGTTTTAGGTTTTTGAACATATCAGTTCAAAACCCGTCCTTAAATGACTATGGCTTCTGAATAATTCAGTTCAGGACCCGTACTTCAGAGACTAAGACTTCTAAACAAATCAGTTTAGAACTCATATTTCTCAGGTGATATCCTTAACTGTCATATTTTTATGTTTCAAGGAACAAGTGGTGAAAGGTAACATTGCATTATGTTTTATTTCTATTGCTTTGAAAGTTTAAATCTTAACAAATTTAATTCAATGAGATGAATTTTTTTAATGAATAAAATGTGTGTCAAGGGTGATTTTACAAGTATTTTTGTATCATCTGAGTTATATTTGTTTCAACTTTCACTTCTGAAATAAATCGAAAGGTTAGCAAAACATGAATGAAATTATGTTGAATGCTCAATGTTATGTAAATTTAGACTTATATAGAATATAATGCTCAAAAAAAGTCGAAATGTCAGAATGATGGATGGAAACAAAAATATGGGGGAAGTACTACGTTTTAGAACCAAGTGATTGAGGTGAAATAAATATATATAAAATCATGTAGTTTGAAAGTTTGTACCTGTGGCCTTTCTGGTTTGGGAGAGTAAGTGCTAAGGGGTGCTCGACACCTAGTCCCTAAGATCAATTGGTCTGGGATCGGCTGACCCAAATCCTGCAATAGAACCAGATAGAAAGCCATGTTCTACTGGTACAAATGGGTTTAAGATATATCGATGTGGCCTTTCTGGTTTGGGAAATTAAGTTCCAAGGGGTGCTTGTCACCTAGCACCTAATACCAACTGGTCTGGGATATGCTGACCCAAATCCTGCTATAGAACCAGATAAAAAGTCATGTTTAACGATGTATCTTATTCTTACTAAACTTTTTGATTAAAAGATGCCAATGTGCACAAAATTAAAAGATGTCAATGAGCACAAAATTAAAAGATGCCAATGAGCACACATCTCTTGAAACTTTGGGAAAATACAAAGTCGCAATAAACTTGTAAATTTGTGAAAATCCTGATTTTGGACAAATAGTGTGAGTAGAGCAAAGTATTCGTATATGTTTTTAGAATTGCATATGGTTGAAGCTAATCATATTTCGCATGCTAAGCAGACCAAATAGATTTAATAAAGGGATTGAAACTTAACATTTTTAACTTTATATGCAATGATAACTTGTATTTGAATCCAAACACATGCATTTGATTTCATTTGATTGAAAAATCTGTTAAATTTCATTAAGTTGGATTTCTTTTGTAAAGTTTTCAAATGATCAAATGTTAGTAGTTATCAAGTATAGTTCAGTGAATCTTATTCTCCTTGTATAAATGTTTTCATTAAAGCACTGTATTTGAAATGAATAATTTTAATGAAATATATGCATATTTTCAGGGAGAGAAAACAAATTGCTCCAGAATTCTTATTTTGAGGGGGAGCAAGGTTATTCACTAAGGAGGAGAAAAAGCTTAGACTTCATTCGAAAAAAAAGCATCGCTAAAGTTTTGAAAATCAAGGGGGAGAAAAGTTAAAGATTTTGAAGATGATTTTGCTTTCCAAAACTTTAGGGGGAGAAGAAAATAGAAAATGATTTGTACAGAAACAACAAAAGAGAGAAATGTTATTTTAAGGGGGAGAAGAAGAAAAGGAAACTGATCTGTTGTTCTTATAAAGAAATGTTATGAAAGCTGATTTATGAAAGATGATTGATTGATTCAAAAGGGACACGAAAGTCAGAATGTCAAATTCGCCTGGTTGGAGAAGCAAGAGGAGGCCTTTCAAAAACTAAAAGATATGTTGAGCAGCGCTCCGGTGTTGTCATTACCGGATGGTACCGAGGATTTCGTGGTATTCAGTGATGCATCGAAGCTTGGTTTGGGTTGTGTACTTATGCAACGAGGTAAGGTGATCGCTTATGCCTCCCGGCAGTTAAAGGGTCACGAGGCTCGATATCCCATGCATGATTTAGAATTGGCGGCAGTGGTTTTTGCCTTGAAGATTTGGCGGCATTACCTGTATGGGACGAAGTGCCAGATCTTTACGGACCATAAAAGTTTATGTCATCTCTTTGATCAGAAGGAGTTGAATATGCGCCAAAGGAGGTGGATTGAATTGTTGACTAACTATGACTGTAAGATTGAATATCATCCAGGAAAGGCAAACGTAGTGGCGGACGCTTTGAGCCATAAGGAACGAAGTGAAACCCCCAGTATTGTGGCCATGAGGGCTGAGGTGACATTCAATTTGTTAGCGGAGATAAAGAAATGTCAAGTTGAAGCGCTCGAAGCCGAAAATCTCAAGAAGGAAAGAATGGTAGGGCAAGCGTCCTCTTTAGTGGAAGATAGTCGAGGGGTGAAGTGTCTCTGTGGGAGGATCTGGGTTCCGAAACTCGGAGACCTTCGAAAGCTGATTTTGGAAGAAGTACACGATTCACCCCGGAACTAACAAGATGTACGGAGATCTACGACGAGAATATTGGTGGCCGGGAATGAAAAAGGACGTAGCTCATTTTGTAGAAACATGTATAACGTGTTCGCGAGTAAAGATTGAGCATCAACGACCATACGGGAAGCTTCAGTCGTTAGAGATACCGATGTGGAAGTAGGACCAGATCACGATGGATTTCGTGACCCGTTTGCCTAGAACTCCAAAGGGTTATGACGCCATATGGGTGATTGTGGACCATCTCATGAAGTCGGCACACTTCTTGCCTATACGAGAGTCTTACTCGCTGGACCGGCTAGCGAAGTTGTATATCGATGAGATTGTAACCCGTCATGGGGTGCCATCGTCGATAGTCTCTGACCGGGATAGTAGATTTACCTCTACGTTTTGGAGGAGTTTCCAAAGAGAAATGGGATCGCAGATCAAGATGAGTACCGCTTATCATCCTCAGACCGACGGTCAGAGTGAGAGAACGATCCAGACATTAGAAGGCATGTTAAGGGCGTGCGCTTTGGATTTCCAAGGTTCATGGGAAAAGCATCTACCGTTGATCGAGTTTGCTTATAATAATAGCTATCACTCGAGCATCAAGGCAGCGCCGTTTGAGGCACTTTATGGTAGAAAATGTCGGACACCGTTGTGTTGGAACGAAGTCGGAGAGAGACAGTTAACGGGGCCATAAATTGTACAACTGACTTCGGACAAGATAATCCAAGTGCGTGAAAGACTAAAGGTCGCCCGCGACCGACAGAAAAGCTATCCGGATAAGAGGCGGAAAGACATTGAATTCCAAGTCGGAGATCATGTTCTACTAAAGGTGTCTCCTTGGAAGGGAGTGGTACAATTTGGGAAACGTGGGAAGCTAAGCCCACGTTACATCGGACCGTTTGAGATTACGGAACGTATTGGAGAGGTGGCGTATAGGTTGGACCTACCGGAAGAATTGCGTGGCATCCACAATGCATTTCACGTGTCAAACTTAAGAAAATGCCTTGCTGACGTAACCAAAGCGGTGCCATTGAATGACATAAAAGTGGACGAGAAATTGAATTTTGTAGAGGAACCCGAAGCAATCACGGATGTTAAGGTGAGGAAGTCCCGGAACAAGGAGACTAAGCTGGTTAAAGTACAATGGCGACACCACAAGGGTCCAGAGGCGCCCTGGGAGTTGGAGTCGGAGATGAAAGCTAGATACCCGCATCTTTTCCAATAAGGAATTCCGGGGACGGAATTCTTTTAAGGGGGGAGTGTTGTAACAACCGGGTTTTCTTTTATAAGTATGGGAGTCTAGTGGCTAATTTGTAAGAAATGGAAGTTTTAAGTGAAGGACCTATTTGTAATTTAAGGAAGTATTATAAGGCACAAATCCCTTGGGCAACCTCCATTCTTTTGTGTGGAAAACAAAATCAGTATTTTGGTTCCTGTGGTTCGGCGGCGAAAGAAGAGAAAGAGAGAAGGAGGCAAGTTGAGGAATACGTATTTAAGAAGAAAAATCTTGAAGGTAATCATCCCATTTATCTTCTTCAGTTCATTGCAAGTTCTTATTCTCTTGTGTCTAGGAGGTAGGGACGAAATCTGCTGAGTTTGCTTGGTTTTCACCTAAAAACCCTTCTCTTGAATGTTTTGGATTGTTGGTTTTGATGAGTCGATTTGAGGGATTAAAAGAGGATTAAAATGAATGTTTAGAATGGATGGATGAACCCTAGGTTGTCTAATCAGATTAATGGCAGAAAATGGTATGTTTCTAATTAAGGTTTCAAATCATTGTTTTAAGAGTAAGATGGAAGGAATTAGGGGAAGTTTAACTTTAGTTCTTTTGGGGTAATTGTTTGTTAAAGAAATAGTTTAGCAATTGAACCAAATGAACCAGAGTATTCTGCCCCTGTTCTAAGACATGCGTGTGAACAGTGAGAAAGAATCCAGGTCGGCGCAAAGTTCAGTTTGCGCCATAGGCGCTGGCGCAAATCCTTGGGTGGCGCAAACCTTGGTTGTTCTAGTAATGGGCCGATCTGATGGTTGGGCTGATTGGTTGATTTCTTGGGCTTAGGCTGTTTTGGGTTAAAGACTTAAGGTCTAGTATGAAGAGAGTGATCCTAACTAATTATTTTAAGTTAGGGTTAAGAGGAGAATATAGACTCAGATGTTGAGTTAATCTAATTAATTTATAAATTAATTATTAGGTGATATGTCGGTGCAAGACTCGGGGTTAGAGAAGAACTTGCAATCAGGTGAGTTCCCTAAACCCTGTTACGACACAAATCTTAAATGCTTTTAACTGATTATGGTTCTTTACGAGCATGAAATGTAATGAACTGAT
Organism: Saussurea involucrata; assembly: GCA_033807775.1. NCBI lineage: Eukaryota > Viridiplantae > Streptophyta > Magnoliopsida > Asterales > Asteraceae > Saussurea > Saussurea involucrata. Next base: position 104,195,642 of record CM066322.1, on the reverse strand, counting down.
TGCATGATTTTCACGAACGTATCTGTTTATTTAAATGAAATGTTTGGCATGAGGAAATGAAAGACATGGCGTATGAATATTTTAAATTACATGTTTTCACGAATGTACTTGTATGCTATGTGGAGTCGGTCTGCACTGTGGGGTCAGAAAGAGGTCCTCGGGATCTGAGGATCCCTTGGATATGTATGACAGGCCGGTAGGTTGGAATTTGTTTCCCTCCTATCCGGTAGAGGGGAGTCCGAGTGGGCTCCAAGGAGGGCGAGAAGGGAACCTAATGGGGCCCTGATCGCGGAATGCTTATGTGATCCACACACAGTGCAGTACCATGAATGATGATGCATTATAGTTTATTGATAAAGGTTTTCCAACTGTTTCACGTGTTGTTTTTGGAGGGAATTCACTAGACCTTTTGGTCTAACCCTCGCTTTCAAAACTAAACCATTTTCAGGTAAGCGCACAATCGTTTGGATAAGACATTGTTACTTGAAAGAAATGATCGTGAGGCAATTCAAGATATCGATCCAGAATTTAAACAAAAAACTTAGATCCGGAATTCAAAGACTGTTCCAGAATTGAGAGTCTGTCCAGTTTACTGTGGTGTGATCGAACTCATAGTTGTAGATGTCTTTAGTAGGAAACATTCCCTGAGAATTTGTTCAGAATCACATTTTGAGTAACCCTGTAAAATTTCATTGTAAAATTCTGATTTTTGAGCGAGTTATGGTGATTTGAAGTTATGAAAGTTCAAAAATCACAAAACCCAAGTTGCAGCAGAGAGCAAGTTCTGGTATTGTATGATACCGGGACTTACAATGACCGGGACTGACAGAGATGGGATACCGGGACTTACAGATTTGGTACCGGGTCTTTCAATGATCGTAAAATACCGGGAGATAAGAGCATCGGGAGTTGAAGTACCGGGAGATGGCAGTACCGGAAGTTGAAGTACCGGGAGATAATAGTACCGGGAGTTATCACTACCGGGAGATGACTACACCGGGAGTTAACACTACCGGGAGATATCAGCACCGGGAGTTATCACTACCGGGAGATGACTACACCGGGAGTTACTACTACCGGGAGATATTAGCACCGGGAGTTATTACTACCGGGAGATATCAGTATCGGGAATAGTCACTACCGGGAGTTATCAGCACCGGGAGTTATTACTACCGGGAGATATTAGCACCGGGACTTCAAAACCAAGTCAGAAACAAGAAAAACTTACCCGGTTCGATGAATTTCTGCAGTCTTGATGAGAGATAATCTGCAAGAACTTAGTACTAACAAGAAAACTAACCCAAAAACTCACAAAAACAATACCAAAAATGAATCAACTAGCACTTTTGACAAGAAAAATTAATAATTCTCACGAACAGGGAGCAAACACCAAACAGATCAAGAATTTTAAAAATCAGGGATTTTTACTCAACCAGACGATTTAAAAACACATGTATATCTTAGAAAACTTATAAGAAGAATTTATCTAGCCTCAATTTTAGGTTTTAACACCAAAATCGAAGCAATCAAATTCTTGAGATGAACACAGTGCGTGCGATGAATTATCAAGAAAAATAAAAAAAATATACCTTTGAATAGATAGCTTTGTCCCTCTGCTCTGATACCAATTGTGGATCCCAGATTAACAAGTAACAATGAATATGAAACGATTAATCCTTTAGTGATTGAATGTAGAGAGTTACAAGATTAGAATGATGAACAAACTCTCTCTCTAAACTCTGTTAAGCGCACGACTAATCTCACCACTACTAACCTAAAGAGTGGAAAAACAACTTTATATACCAAGGGCTTTAAGCCTAAGCCCATGGACCACAAACACTAATCTAAGCCCATTTAGCTTAAAAGGCTTTTACAAACAAATAAAGAAAACAATTCTTTTCTTTATATCACTTTCTATTTTATAGGACTTTTAGTCCTAACAAATCGGTTCTTCTAGTAAGGACTAGGAAAGTCAACAAGAAGGACTTGGAGATTAGAGCAACTCCAAACTTTGTTTTTGATGCCTATAGTTAGTACTCGGCTATGGATCTAGAGACTTCCGCTATCTTTTTTTTAGCTTATGATTTTGTTGATGTAAAGACAAGTTTAATTATGCAATTCAAATGCTTATTTTACATTATTGTGTGTTTAAGAATTTGGGACGTTACAAGTTTTGAGTGTAAATCGCTCGATAGTGAAAACCCCAGAGTCCGGGACTCGCTAATTCCTGAAATGTTTGGGAATCCGGAAGGTATCCGGAACCGGGAGGGAGTCCGGACTAGTTTATGTACCGGAATCCGGATGAGTACCTGAATCCGGATGGATCCGGAAACGTACCGGAATCTGGATGGAACTGGATGAGTACCGGAATCCGGATAGATCCAGAAACGTACCGGAATTCAGAAATGGGATCCGTAACCCGGTATTCTTTGTCCGGGACTTTCTGTTGTTAGTGAGATTCGAGGGTGCCGTGAGACTTATCTAGTCTTGTGTGTTGGGTGCAATTGTAGGTGCGGGTAGAGGATAAACGGTTGCAAGTAAGAACTCATAGCAGGACTTCAGGTGAGTCTTTCTGAACCAAAGCTTGATGATACTTGTTTTAATTACTTGTACATTTATACTTTGGACTGTGTGGTTGTACTGGGGAGTGTGTCCCATATGGAATGATGGAACAGATTCACTCTGTTCCTCAGGGCGGGTGTGTGCCCTATTTTATGTCACAAGTGTGAGCGTGACCAAGCGAGGAATAACAGTTATACGTTTTTGTATCTTAACTGGCACGAACATTATTGTTTAATGATTTCTATAAACTCTTTTAAATACTACTTGTGGTGCGAATGTTGTTTGAGGGATCTCACTAGACCTTGTGGTCTAACCCTCGCATTTTCAAAACTGAAACCCTTTTTAGGTAAGCAGGTTAGAGAGGGCTCGGCTAGTGGAAAGGAGAAGATGTGAGTATGGGCATGCTTATAGTGGAACTAGAAGACCTTCCCTTTTCCTTTATTAGTTACATTTCTCAGTTGTAGTTAGGGTTTATTCCTCGAACCCAAGTTTTAAATTTTGATATTGTGAGACTGTGGGCCATGTTTGGCAGTTTTAATTTGAGTATGTGATTTTGTTTTGGCTAGTCTGGTGTGGGTTGTTACAGTTGGTATCAGAGCACTAGTTTAAGATATTTAGGTGACCGGATGGGCCTAAACTTAAACTGTAGGAACTAGGGAGTACAACTGAGAAAGTAGGAAGGCCTAGGAAGACCTCACTGGGAACGTGAATAATAGGGTGGTGAGAACTATCATGTAAGGTAAGTTCGGAATTACACCTGGCCAATGTAATTGTGAATTTACAGGTGCATGATGGTGCTTATTCTTGTCTTGTAATTTTAGGATTGTTGTTATGTTGTATTATCGTGTGATGTTTCAATATTCAAGAATGTCAGAGCGAAGTTTAAGAAGTAGTGTAATACCCCGGGTAAGTCCGTTAGTTAAAAATATTATTTCGTTAAATTATTTAACCTAAAAGTTTCTATTTTAGGTAAGTTAAGTAAATTTATAAGTTAAAAGGGGGTTATGGTCATTGAAGAATAGAATAGGGTTAAAAGTGTAAAAGTTGGTAGATATTATCTAAGAGTAATTCAGATATTTCATAAAAATCAGATGTGCAGTGTGTGTTAGTGTGTGTTTTGAGAGAAAAGAAGAAGGAAGAAAGTTTAAAAGCTAGGGATCCAAATTGGTGCAATTGGAAGTAAAATTAAGGTATGTTTCTTGTATGTTTTATGTCTATAATCACCAATAAGTAGTTTCTATCGGAGTAAAATAACCGATTGCACACCCAGTAGTGATTTCTGTTGATTCTAGGTCGAAAATGTTGAAACCGACAGAGGTGTCCGGACGCAGTATGAAGGTGTCCGGACAATTTTGTTGAAGGTTTCCGGGTAGTTCTTTGATGGTATCCGGGTAGTTCTTAGTCGGTGTCCGGACAAGTCTTTTTCCGGGTAAGTTCTATTTTCTTGATTGTCCGGATGAAGTATGTTTCCGGATAGTGTCCGGATTACTTATGCTGTCCGGAAAAGGCATGCTGTCCGGATTATTGGTGTTGTCCGGAAAACTCTGTTGTGTCCGGATACTTTAGCGGAACCCCCGTGTTAAGTCGCCTTAGGGGAACATTTGAGGATTTGAGTTCTATAGAGTTCTTAGCCTTAGTAAGACTTATGTGTTTTATGTGGTAAAGAGATATCTGTATCTATGTGTTACAGATCCTGTGAATTCTGAGTAAAGGACTGAACCTGTTTAGAAGGCTTGGAAACGTGTTGATAAGCAACCAGGTGAGTTTTGCTTTGAAAACACTTTTTAACTGGAATACATATATCTGTGGAATTGAAAGTAAAATTGTTGATAATTATGTGCTCGAATGTGAATTATAATATAGTGAGATATTATATTTACATGTGTATTATAAATGTGTTATAATACGTTGGCCGGGTTTAAGACCGGTGTGATTGGCTATAGAACTTGTATAGCGTTGTTTGGCTGTAGATGTTGTGCAGCGTTGTATTTTATTAGCTGGCTTGCTACCACTAATATGGCCAGGAGGAAATGAGAAAGGAAGGTATATGATGTGTGAGTTCAATTGGATATGTGTAATTATGTGGCGTGATTTATATGAATAAAGTTTATATAATGGTTTTAAACTAACAGGGGTTTCTCACTTAGACCAACAGGTTTAACCCTCATTTTGTTTTAAAAATATGTATTCCAGGTGGCGGATCAAGTAAGGGCAAGTAAGTAGAGTATGAGATGGATGGCTAGTAAGGAAGACTATAAGACGAAGCTTTTGACTTATTTAGTAGTTGTAATGGAATGTTAAGTGTTATGGATGCAAATAGCACAAGGATTGTATTTCAAATGTTTTCTTTCTATTTGTAAAAGACTACCGGACCGTACATGTAAAGTGAAGTTTGTTTGTTATATCTAATTGTGTTATATTGTGTGATATGTCGTGTATATGGGATAAGGGATGTTACAAGTAGGTCTGTGGGTGTTGTGGGTACAGTGCCGGTTGCGGGAGAAATCCGCGTAGAGGAAATTCTGGAGGACGGACCGATGAATCCTTCGATGCAGACGGCTACCCGCAGAAGGGGTGGGGGCCGTGGAAGGGGTTTGGGAAGGGCACCCCGACGAGCGTACCAAAATGAGAGTACGACTTCGGTGAGGGGGGGCCAGTCAAAAAGCCCGAGGCAAAACCAGAACCAGGCTTTTGTGACCGAGGAAAAGTTCACTGATGAGATGGGCAAACTGTTAGAGAACCAGGTAAAGACCACGTCGGGAGGACGAACAAAAAGTGGGAACGAGACAAAGACTGACGCATCTAGCATACCCCCGACAGTGGTGGGAGATTATTCAATGTCAACTCCATTCGTGGCTAATGAACGGAAGGAAACAAAAGGGTGCACTTTTAAGAATTTTGCGCCGTGCAAACCCCCATCTTTCAGTGTGGAGCGTAACTCGGTTCTGGCAATGAGGTGGGTTCGTAAGATGGAACTGGCTTTCGACACAAGCAAGTGTGCTGAGGGGGATAAGGTATTGTTTGCTATGTCGATGCTGAAGGCAGATGCTATCTTTTGGTGGGATGTTGAGACGGGTGATAAGGGTTCGGAGGCGGCAAAGACGACATCATGGGAAACGTTCACTAGAAGATTCAAGGCTCAGTTTTACCCGTTGGCGGCAATAAAGAAGCTGGAAGAGGAATTTCTAGGGCTTGAGCAAGGGTCGATGACAGTACAGGAATACACATCTAAGTTCATCGAGAAGGCACGATTCACGGAGATATATGCCTACTGAGGAAAGGCGTGTCGAAAGGTATGTTTGGGGACTGAAGATCAGTGTGAGGGAACTTGTGCAAAATTGTGGCCCCACAACCTTTCAGGCGGCGGTCGACGTAGCAGAGCTAACTGAGAAATAAAAGAATTGACAAATGTCGGAGAGAAATGTAGATAAGAGAAAGTAGGATGGACCAGGTCGGGATGTGGAAAGGTTTAATGCCTCAAAGCCCGAGCTGCGGGTGGGGCCGAGGTTTGGTGATAGACCATGTGGGAAGTGTAAGAAAGTGCATCGTGGAGAGTGTTTCTTTGAACCTGATAGTTGTTTCAAGTGTGGGAAGTTGGGACACATAGCGCGAGAGTGTCCTAAACCAAGGGCATGCTATTTGTATGGTTCTCCAGATCATATCAAACTTGATTGTTCGCAGTTGAGAAAGGGACCTTCGGTTGGTTTTGGTGGGAGTCAAGGAGGAAGGAGTGGAGAAAAGAAAAGCATAACCAGCTCGAGGGAAAGCTAGAGCTTTTCATATGTCAGCGGAGGAGGTGGTTGATGTGCCTGATGTGGGGACATGTACTTTTCTTGTTAATTCGAAATTTACTAAAGTGTTGTTTGATTCGGGTGCAAACCGTTCGTTTGTATCGCCGGTCTTTGCTCGATGTCTGCATATTAAACCTAAGCGGTTAGAATGTGGTTTTGAAGTATAGATTGCGGATGATAGTCGTGTCTTTGTCGGGGAGGTGTATGAGGGGTATAGTATCGAAGTAGAGGGTCACACTTTTCCCTTGCGTTTATATCCGATGGGTATGGGAGAGTTTGACATTGTTGTGGGGATGGATTGGTTGGCTAGTAATAGTGATAGTATTGTGTGCAATAAGAAGATGAACCATATCGCATTTCCAGATAAGTCTGAGGTCGTAATCTATGGGGATAAGCGTGAGCGTAAGTCCTGCCTTATCTCGGTGATGAAGGCGAGGCATTATTTGGAGACAGGGTGTCAGGGGTTTCTAGCGTATGCGGTAGACGCTAAGAAAGAGAAGAGCGGAATAGAAGACGTTCCTGTGGTGAGCGAGTTCCCGGAGGTATTTCCGGATGACCTGATGGGTTTACCCCCGGATCGTCAAGTCGAGTTTAGGATTGAATTGATGCCTGGCGCGGCACAAATAGAGCGTGCGCCGTACCGGTTGGCACCGGCGGAGATGAAGGAAATGATGATGCAATTGCAGGAGTTGCTGGACAAGGGATTCATACGCCTTTTTGTCAAGAAGAAAGATGGGTCTATACGAATGTGCATTGATTATCGCGAGCTTAACAAGGTGACCGTCAAGAATAAGTACCCGCTTCCGAGAATCGACGATCTGTTTGACCAATTGCAAGGGGCGAGCTTCTTTTCGAAGATAGATTTGAGATCCGGTGATCACCAGTTGAAGGTAAGGGAAGAAGATGTGCCGAAGACAGCTTTTCGCACGAGGTACGAGCATTACGAGTTTCTAGTCATGCCCTTTGGGTTGACTAATGCTCTGGCGGTATTCATGGATTTAATGAATCGGGTGTGTGCAGTGCGTTGTTAGACAAGTGTGTGATTGTGTTCATAGACGATATCCTCATCTATTCCCGATCTCGGAGTGAGCACGAAGAGCTTCTTCACTTAGTGATGGAGTTGTTACGACGAGAGAAGTTGTTTGCAAAATTCTCTAAGTGTGAGTTTTTGCTTAGAGAAGTCCAATTCTTGGGATACGTGGTGTCAGAAGAAGGTATCAAGGTGGATCCGGCCAAGGTAGAGGCCATTAGAGGATGGAAACCACCGAGATCACCATCACAGGTACGGAGTTTCCTTGGTTAAGCGGGCTACTATCGGAAGTTCATCCAAGACTTTTCTCGTATAGCTACGCCGTTGACCGCTTTGACAAAGAAGAGTGCTAAGTTCGAGTGGACAAAGGTTCAAGAAGAAGCGTTCAGTAAGTTGAAAGACAAGTTGAGTAGTGCTCCGATTTTATCGTTGCCTAGTGGAACAAAAGGATTCATAATCTACAGCGATGCGTTCAAGTTGGGACTAGGGTGCGTACTGATGCAAGGCGGGAAGGTGATCGCCTATGCATCCCGTCAGTTGAAGGAGCACGAGAAGAATTACCCTACGCACGACATGGAGTTAGCGGCGGTGGTTTTCGCGCTGAAGATATGGAGACACTACCTTTATGGAGTTAAGTGTCTGATCTATTCCGATCATAAAAGCCTTAAGCATTTGTTCAATCAGAAGGAGTTGAATATGAGGCAGCGCCGTTGGGTGGAATTGTTAAGTGACTATAATTGTGAGATTCTTTACCATCCGGGTAAAGCGAACGTCGTGGCCGACGCTTTAAGTCGGAAGGAAAGAAGAGAGCCAACTAAAGTGGTGGCCTTTTGAGTCGATGTAATTTCTAATCTGTTGGACGAGATGAAGAAGTTCCAAGAGGAAGGTCTTGTAGAAGAAAGGTGGAAAAGCGAGAGGATTGTCGGCTATGTGACATCCTTGAAGCGTAGCGGCAGTGGTGTGAAATGTTTGGGGGACCGAGTGTGGGTTCCTAAGTTGGGAGGTTTGTGGGAGCGTATTTTGGAAGAAGCGCATAAATCGCGATATTCGGTACATCCGGGAACCAATAAGATGTATCGAGATCAGAGGCAAATGTATTGGTGGCCGGGGTTGAAGAAGGACGTCGCGTACTTTGCAGAGCGCAGAACATCAAAGACCTTACGGGGAGATGCAACCCTTGGAGATACCGGTGTGGAAGTGGGAGTGTATCACAATGGACTTTTTCACGAAGCTACCAAGGACCCCGAAAGGGTATGATGCCATATGGGTGATAGTTGACTGTCTTACCAAGTCGGCTTACTTTCTACCTATTCGGGAGGATGATTCGTTAGAAAAGTTGGCGAGGTTGTATGTCAATGAAAAAGTGACGAGGCATGGAGTGCCGTTTTCCATAGTCTCTGATCGTGATAGTCGATTCACGTCGTCTTTTTGGGGGAGTCTTCAAAGAGAGTTAGGTACACAGCTTTTGATGAGCACTGCCTGTCACCCTCAGACGGATGGACAAAGCGAGAGAACTGTACAGACTTTAGAGGATATGTTGCGTGCTTATGTGATACACTTCAAGGGCTCGTGGGAATCTCATCTGCCGTTGATCAAATTCTCGTACAACAATAGTTATCACGCCAGTATTCAAGCATCACCATTTGAGGCATTGTATGGGCGCAAGTGCAGAACGCCATTGTGTTGGAATTAAGTGAGAGAGAAATAGTTGGCAGGACCGGAGATCGTGCAGTTAACCGCCGATAAGATTAGTGTGATCAGAGAGAAATTGAAGGTAGCTCAGGACCGCCAAAAGGCGTATGCGAATAAAAGAAGGAAGCCGATCGAGTTCATGGTAGGGGATAAAGTGATGCTCAAGGTGTCGCCGTGGAAGGGTGTCGTCCGATGTGGCAAGTGAGGGAAGCTAAGGCCTAGTTATGTCGGGCCGTTGGCCATCATCGAGCATGTGGGTGAAGTGGCGTATAAGTTGGAGTTGCCCGAGGGGCTACGGGGAGTTCATTCGACCTTTCATGTGTCGAATTTAAGGAATTGTTTGGTCGTAGAAAGCATGGCAGTGCCGTTAGAAGACATCCATGTAGACGAGAAGTTAACTTATGTTGAGGAGCCGTTGGTGATCGTAAATCGAAAAGTCAGGAAGTTGAGGAATAAAGAAATCTCGCTAGTGAAAGTTCAGTGGCGCTTCCATAAGGGGCAAGAAGCAACTTAGGAAGTGGAATCAGACATGAGGACTCGTTTCCCTCGATTATTCGAAGATGGAATTCCGGGGACGGAATTCTTTTGAGGGGAGGATGATGTAATAACTGGGTCCTTTTGTGAATAAATAATAAGTTTGGGGTGTAAAGTGTGAAAGAGGAAAAGTTTGGTGTTCATTGGTGAAGGGTATAAATAAGAGTAAAAACCCTAATAACCCTAATTTTACCAAAATCAGTGTGTACGGCTAGGCGTGCGTTTAATGGGTGCAAGATTCATCCATGAGTCAAAGCAATTGATATTTCTTCAAGTTGTGTGTGGAATCAGCACCATTATCAAGGTAATCTAATTCTCTTTCTCCCTTGCATTTTAATCGGAAGGATTGGATTAGTGGAGGCAGATAACTCTTGTTCATCACTGATAAGAAATGGGGTTTGTGTGTTCTTCCTAATTTAATCATGTAGAAATCGGATGAAATAACTTGCTATTTTGGCTAGAAATGACAACTCCTTGATTATAATGGCTTAGCATCTAGTGTGAAATCTTATTATGAATTAATCGTTGGGTTTTGAGTGTAAATCGCTCGATAGTGAAACCCCAGAGTCCGGGACTCGCTAATTCCGGAAATGTTTAGGAATCCGGAAGGTATCCGGAACCGGGAGGGAGTCCGGACTAGTTTATGTACCGGAATCCGGATGGATCCGAATTAGTACCGGAATCCGGATGGATCCGGACACGTACCGGAATCTGGATGAAACTGGATGAGTACCGGAATCCGGATAGATCCGGAAATGTACCGGAATCCGTAAATGGGATCCGGAACCCGATATTCTTTGTCCGGGACTTTCTGTTGTCAGTGAGATTCGAGGGTGCCGTGAGACTTATCTAGTCTTGTGTGTTGGGTGCAATTATAGGTGCGGGTATAGGATAAACGGTTGCAAGTAAGAACTCATAGCAGGACTTCAGGTGAGTCTTTCTGAACCAAAGCTTGATGATACTTGTTTTAATTACTTGTACATTTATACTTTGGACTGTGTGGTTGTACTTGGTTTATCTATGCATGCTAACAAGTTGATTCTATGTTGAATATGGGGAGTGTGTCCCATATGGAATGATGGAACAGATTTAGTCTGTTCCTCAGGGCGGGTGTGTGCCCTAGTTTATGTTACAAGTGTGAGCGTGACCAAGCGAGGAATAACAGTTATACATTTTTCTCTCTTAATTGGCACGAACATTATTGTTTAATGATTTCAATAAACTCTTTTAAATACTACTTGTGGTGCGAATGTTGTTTGAGGGATCTCACTAGACCTTGTGGTCTAACCCTCGCATTTTCAAAACTGAAACCCCTTTTAGGTAAGCAGGTTAGAGAGGGCTCGGCTAGTGGAAAGGAGAAGATGTAAGTATGGGCGTGCTTTTAGTGGAACTAGAAGACCTTCCCTTTTCCTTTATTAGTTACATTTCTCAGTTGTAATTAGGGTTTATTCCGCGAACCCAAGTTTTAAATTTTGATATTGTGAGACTGTGGGCCATGTTTGGCAGTTTTACTTTGAGTATGTGATTTTGTTTTGGCTAGTCTGGTGTGGGTTGTTACAGTTGGTATCAGAGCACTAGTTTAAGATATTTAGGTGACCGGATGGGCCTAAACTTGTAAGTCCCGTAAACATCACTGATAATCAAGATTCAATATAGAATGAACATTCAAGATCGTATTCACAGCAACTGGTCATATGATTTATTAACAATCTGTGAATTACAAGATATTACAATGAATTTCTCTCTCAATATATCTCACAAAGTTATGCGTGAAGAGTTATGCGAAAGATTAGTTAGCTAACTGTTGCTAACTCCTATATATACTGTAAAGAAAAGCTAAAGCTACAGTACATATGAGAAACAGACTAATAGAACAATTACACGTGTCCTAATTAGTAACAGAATATAACAGAATATCCAAGTCATAAGTTCTGAACATACTTCTGAATAGGCGCTTCAGAACATTTGTCTTCATAGTCAGAAGTTCTGAGTCTCCTACTCAAAACTCTGAACCTTCTAGTCAGAATCCAATACTTAGAATCTTTTCGAGACTTCTCACTCAGAATTTCTGAGTCTCCTACACAGAACTTCTGAGTCTTCTGACCAAATCCCAACACTTGTGTTTTTGACAAAACTCTAGATCTAACAAACTCCCCCTTTTTGTCAAACACACTTGTACTTTTCATCATCAATTTATTTAGAGCAGGAACAATCTTCAGAAGGATCTCTTCTGAATTCTGAATAATCTGAGTTAACAACTTCTGGTCAGTCTTTAATCAGCAGCAGCAACGATTTCCAAACTGATATCTGTTACATATTTGCTTTTTCTTTGCTCCCCCTTGAAATGACAATTCTCATCTTCATGTGATCAAATCAAATTTCTGTCTTTTTATGACTTTCTTCTCCCTTTTGAATCAATCAATCAGCTTTCATAAGATTTCTTTATAAGAAACAACAAATCAGTTTACTTTTCCTCTTCTCCCCCTTAAAATAACATTTTTCTCTTTTGTTGTTTCTGAACAAATCATTTTCTATTTTTTTCTCCCCCTAAAGTTTTGTAAAGCAAAATCATATCAATCTTCAAAATCTTTAGCTTTTCTCCCCCTTGATTTTCTTGGAAAAACTCAAACTGTAGGAACTAGGGAGTACAACTGAGAAAGTAGGAAGGCCTAGGAAGACCTCACTGGGAATGTGAAGAATAGGGTGGTGAGAACTATCATGTAAGGTAAGTTCGGAATTACACCTGGCCAGTGTAATTGTGAATTTACAGGTGCATGATGGTGCTTATTCTTGTCTTGTTATTTTGGGATTGTTGTTATGTTGTGTTATTGTGTGATGTTTCAATATTCAAGAATGTCAGAGCGAAGTTTAAGAAGTAGGTCTGTGCCAGTTGTGGGTACAGTGTCGGTTGCGGGAGAAATTCGCGTAGAGGAAATTCTGGAGGACGGACCGATGAATCCTTCGAGGCAGACGGCTACCCGCAGAAGGGGCGGGGGAGGGGGCCGTGGAAGGGGTTGGGGAAGGGCACCCTGACGAGAGGCCACCCAGGCAGTAGGAACAGGGGTGGTGACTCGAGGTGGGAAGAAGGCACCGACTGTGCAGAAGCACCGGAGGTGCGCGATCCATCCCAAAACGAGAGTACCACTTCGGTGAGGGGGAGCCAGTCAAAAAGCCCAAGGCAAAACCAGAACCAGGCTTTTGTAACCGAGGAAAAGTTTACTGCTGAGATGGGCAAACTGCAAGAGACTCTGCAAGAACTGTTGGAGAACCAGGTAAAGACCACGTCAGGAGGACGAACAAAAAGTGGGAACGAGACAAAGACTGACGCATCTAGCATACCTTCGATTGTGGTGGGAGATTATTCAATCTCAACTCCATTCGTGGCTAATGAACCGAAGGAAACAAAATGGTGCACTTTTAAGAATTTTGCGTCGTGCAAACCCCCATCTTTCAGTATGGAGCGCAACCCGGTTCTGGCAATGAGGTGGGTCCGTAAGATGGAACTGAATTTCGACACAAGCAAGTGTGTTGAGGGGGATAAGGTATTATTTGCTATGTCGATGCTGAAGGCAGATGCTATCTTTTGGTGGGATGTTGAGACGGGTGGTAAGGGTTCGGAGGTGGCAAAGACGACATCATGGGAAACGTTCACTAAAAGGTTCAAGGCTCAGTTTTGCACGTTGGCGGCAATAAAGATGTTGGAAGAGGAATTTATGGGGCTTGAGCAAGGGTCGATGACAGTACATGAATACACATCTAAGTTCATTGAGAAGGCACGATTCACGGAGATATATGTGCCTACTGAGGAAAGGCGTGTTGAAAGGTATGTTTGGGGACTGAAGAGCAGAGTGAGGGACCTTGTGCAAAATCGTGGCCCCACAACCTTTCAGGCGGCGGTCGACATAGCAGAGCTAACTGAGAAATAAAAGAATTGACAAAGGTCGGAGAGGAATGTAGATAAGAGAAAGTAGGATGGACATGTTCGGGATGTGAAAAGGTTTAATGCCTCAAAGCCCGAGCTGCTGGTGGGGCCGAGGTTTGGTGATAGACCATGTGGGAAGTGTAAGAAAGTGCATCGTGGAGAGTGTTTCTTTGAACCTGATGGTTGTTTCAAGTGTGGGAAGTTAGGACACATAGCGCGGGAGTGTCCTAACCCGAGGGCGTGCTATTTGTGTGGTTCTCCAGATCATATCAAACCTTATTGTCCGCAGTTGAGAAAAGGGACCTTCGGTTGGTTTTGGTGGGAGTCGAGGAAGGAGTGGAGAAAAGAAAAGCAGAACCAGCTCGAGGGAGGAGGCGATTGATGTGCCTGATGTGGGGACATGTACTTTTCTTGTTAATTCGAAATTTACTAAAGTGTTGTTTGATTCGGGTGCAAATCGTTCGTTTGTATCGCCGGTCTTTGCTCGATGTCTGCATATTAAACCTAAGCGGTTAGAATGTGGTTTTGAAGTATAGATTGCGGATGATAGTCGTGTCTTGGTGGGGGGAGGTGTATGAGGGGTGTAGTATCGAAGTAGAGGGTCACACTTTTCCCTTGCGTTTATATCCGATGGGTATGGGATAGTTTGAAATTTTTGTGGGGATGGATTGGTTGGCTAGTAATAGTGCTAGTATTGTATGCAATAAGAAGATGATCCGTACCACATTTCCAGATAAGTCTGAGGTCGTAATCTATAGGGATAAGCGTGAGCGTAAGTCCGGCCTTATCTCGGTGATGAAGGCGAGGCATTATTTGGAGAAGGGGTGTCAGGGGTTTCTAGCGTATGTGGTAGACGCTAAGAAAGAGAAGAGAGGAATAGAAGACGTTCCTGTGGTGAGCGAGTTCCCGAAGGTATTTCCGGATGACCTGATGGGTTTACCCCCGGATCGTCAAGTCGAGTTTAGGATTGAATTGATGCCTGGCGCGGCACCAATAGAGCGTGCGCCGTACCGGTTGGCACCGACGGAGATGAAGGAAATGATGAAGCAATTGCAGGAGTTGCTAGACAAGGGATTCATACGCCTTTTTGTCAAGAAGAAAGATGGGTCTATGCGAATGTGCATAGATTATCGCGAGCTTAACAAGGTGACCGTCAAGAATAAGTACCCGCTTCCGAGAATCGACGATCTGTTTGACCAATTGCAAGGGGCGAGCTTCTTCTCGAAGATAGATTTGAGATCCGGTGATCACCAGTTGAAGGTAAGGGAAGAAGATGTGCCTAAGACGGCTTTTCGCATGAGGTACGGGCATTACGAGTTTCTAGTCATGCCCATTGGGTTGACTAATGCTCTGGCGGTATTCATGGATTTAATGAATCGGGTGTGTGCAGTGCGTTGTTAGACAAGTGTGTGATTGTGTTCATAGACGATATCCTCATCTATTCCCGATCTCGGAGTGAGCACGAAGAGCATCTTCACTTAGTGTTGGAGTCGTTACGACGAGAGAAGTTGTTTGAAAAATTCTCTAAGTGTGAGTTTTGGCTTAGAGAAGTCCAATTCTTAGGATACGTGGTGTCAGGAGAAGGTATCAAGGTGGATCCGGCCAAGGTAGAGGCCATTAGAGGATGGAAACCACCGAGATCAGCATCACAGGTACGGAGTTTCCTTGGTTTAGCGGGCTATTATCGAAAGTTCATCCAAGACTTTTCTCGTATAGCTACGCCGTTGACCGCTTTGACAAAGAAGAGTGCTAAGTTCGAGTGGACAGAGGTTCAAGAAGAAGCGTTCAGTAAGTTGAAGTACAAGTTGAGTATTGCTCTGATTTTATCGTTGCCTAGTGGAACAAAAGGATTCGTAATCTACAGCGATGCCTTCAAGTTGGGACTAGGGTGCGTACTGATGCAAGGTGGGAAGGTGATCGCCTATGCATCCCGTCAGTTGGAGGAGCACGAGAAGAATTACCGTACGCACGACATGGAGTTAGCGGCGGTGGTTTTCGCGCTGAAGATATGGAGACACTACCTTTATGGAGTTAAGTGTCTGATCTATTCCGATCATAAAAGCCTTAAGCATTTGTTCGATCAGAAGGAGTTGAATATGAGGCAGCGCCGTTGGGTGGAATTGTTAAGTGACTATGATTGTGAGATTCTTTACCATCCGGGTAAAGCGAACGTCGTGGCCGACGCTTTAAGTCGGAAGGAAAGAAGAGAGACAACTAAAGTGGTGGCCTTTTGAGTCGATGTAATTTCTAATCTGTTGGACGAGATGAAGAAGTTCCAAGAGGAAGGTCTTGTAGAAGAAAGGTGGAAAAGCGAGAAGATTGTCGGCTATGTGACATCCTTGAAGCGTAGCGGCAGTGGTGTGAAATGTTTGGGGGACCGAGTGTGGGTTCCTAGATTGGGAGTTTTGCGGGAGCGTATTTTGGAAGAAGCGCATAAATCACGATATTCGGTACATCAGGGAACCAATAAGATGTATCGAGATCTGAGGCAAATGTATTGGTGGCCGGGGTTGAAGAAGGACGTCGCGTACTTTGTAGAGCGGTGTATGACCTGTTTGAAGGTCAAGGCAGAACATCAAAGACCTTACGGGGAGATGCAACCCTTGGAGATACCGGTGTGGAAGTGGGACTGTATCACAATGGACTTTTTCACGAAGCTACCAAGGACCCCGAAAGGGTATGATGCCATATGGGTGATAGTTGACCGTCTTACCAAGTCGGCTTACTTTCTACCTATTCGGGAGGATGATTCGTTAGAAAAGTTGGCGAGGTTGTATGTCAATGAAAAAGTGACGAGGCATGGAGTGTCGTTTTCCATAGTCTCTGATCGTGATAGTCGATTCACGTCGTCTTTTTTGGGGAGTCTTCAAAGGGAGTTAGGTACACAGCTTTTGATGAGCACTGCCTGTCACCCTCAGACGGATGGACAAAGCGAGAGAACTCTACAGACTTTAGAGGATATGTTGCGTGCTTATGTGATACACTTCAAGGGCTCGTGGGAATCTCATCTGCCGTTGATCAAATTCTCGTACAACAATAGTTACCACGCCAGTATTCAAGCATCACCATTTGAGGCATTGTATGGGCGCAAGTGCAGAATGCCATTTTGTTGGAATGAAGTGGGAGAGTAACAGTTGGCAGGACCGGAGATCGTGCAGTTAACCGCCGATAAGATTAGTGTGATCAGAGAGAAATTGAAGGTAGCTCAGGACCACCAAAAGGCGTATGCGAATAAAAGAAGGAAGCCGATCGAGTTCATGGTAGGGGACAAAGTGATGCTCAAGGTGTCGCCGTGGGAGGGTGTCGTCCGATGTGGCAAGCGAGGGAAGCTAAGGCCTAGGTATGTCGGGCCGTTTGCCATCATCGAGCGTGTGGGTGAAGTGGCGTATATGTTGGAGTTGCCCGAGGGGCTACGGGGAGTTCATTCGACCTTTCATGTGTCGAATTTAAGGAATTGTTTGGTCGTAGAAAGCATGGCAGTGCCGTTAGAAGACACCCGTGTAGACGAGAAGTTAACTTATGTTGAGGAGCCGTTGGCGATCGTAAATCGAAAAGTCAGGAAGTAGATGAATAAAGAAATCTCGCTAGTGAAAGATCAGTGGCACTTCCATAAGGGGCAAGAAGCAACTTAGGAAGTGGAATCAGACATGAGGACTCGTTTCCCTCGATTATTCGAAGATGGAATTCCGGGGACGGAATTATTTTGAGGGGAGGATGATGTAATAACCGGGTCCTTTTGTGAATAAATAATAAGTTTGGGGTGTAAAGTGTGAAAGAGGAAAAGTTTGGTGTTCATTGGTGAAGGGTATAAATAAGAGTAAAAAACCTAATAACCCTAATTTTACCAAAATCAGTGTGTGCGGCTAGGCATGCGTTTAATGGGTGCAAGATTCATCCATGAGTCAAAGCAATTGAGATTTCTTCAAGTTGTGTGTGGAATCAGCACCATTATCAAGGAAATCTAATTCTCTTTCTCCTTTGCATTTTAATCGGAAGGATTGGATTAGCGGAGGCAGATAACTCTTGTTCATCACTGATAAGAAATGGGGTTTGTGTGTTCTTCCTAATTTAATCATGTAGAAATCGGACGAAATAACTTGCTATTTTGGCTAGAAATGACAACTCCTTGATTATAATGGCTTAGCATCTAGTGTGAAATCTTATTATGAATTAATCGTTGAGTTTTGAGTGTAAATCGCTCGATAGTGAAAACCCCAGAGTCCGGGACTTGCTAATTCCGGAAATGTTTGGGAATCCGGAAGGTATCCGAAACCGGGAGGGAGTCCTGACTAGTTTACGTGCCGGAATCCAGATGAATCCGGATAAGTACCGGAATCCGGATGGATCCAGAAACGTACCGGAATCCGGATGGAACCGGATGAGTACCAGAATCCGGATGGATTCGGAAACGTACCGGAATCCGGAAATAGGATTCGGAACCTGGTATTCTTTGTCTGGGACTTTCTGTTGTTAGTGAGATTCGAGGGTGCCGTGAGACTTATCTAGTCTTGTGTGTTGGGTGAAATTGTAGGCGCCGGGTAGAGGACAAACGGTTGCAAGTAAGAACTCCTAGCAGGACTTCAGGTGAGTCTTTCTGAATCAAAGCTTGATGGTACTTGTTTTAATTACTTGTACATTTATACGTTGGACTGTGTGGTTGTACTTGGTTTATCTATGCATGCTAACAAGTTGATTCAATGTTGAATATGGGAAGTGTGTCCCATATGGAATGATGGAACAGAATCGGTATGTTCCTCAAGGCGGGTGTGTGCCCTAGTTTATGTCACAGGTGTGAGCATGACCAAGTGAGGAATAACTGTTATACGTTTGTCTATCTTAATTGGCACGAACATTATTGTTTAATGATTTCTGTAAACTCTTTTAAATACTAGTTGTGGTGTGAATGTTGTTTGAGGGATCTCACTAGACCTTGTGGTCTAAGCCTCGCATTTTCAAAACTGAAACCCTTTTCAGGTATGCAGGTTAGAGAGGGCTCGGCTAGTGGAAAGGAGAAGATGTGAGTACGGGCGTGCTTTTAGGGGAACTAGAAGACCTTCCCTTTTCCTTTATTAGTTACATTTCTCAGTAGTAATTAGGGTTTATTCCGCGAACCCAAGTTTTAAATTTTGATATTGTGAGACTGTGGGCCATGTTTGGCAGTTTTAATTTGAGTATGTGATTTTGTTTTGGCTAGTCTGGTGTGGGTTCTTACAAAAATTATTCAAACCGAAAATACGTTACACTAATGATTAAAGTATATAATAACATTAACTAATAAATTTCATGATATTCATTTGTTCATTGATTATTTAGGATTAATTATTAATGAATAATAACTGATAGTTGGGTCTTAGCGTCTTCAAATATTTATGTTTTCTATTTGAAGTTTCATATATACATAGAGTTGGGTTCATACGAAACTAGTTGTCAAATAAGATAACACGAACATCACCGAATCTCATGTGATTCATGCAACTTTGACTACGATCTGAGGTCGTGGAATAGAACCACCGGGTTACCTACTCACGTTGATGGTTCACATGTAAAATCACATGTGATTCACATATCATTAGGTTATTTTCTTATTCTCTTATTTTGATACGAGAATAGTAATTATAGATAAACGGTCCAATCAGATGTGATTTTACACTAAAGTCACGAGTAAAGTCACATGTGCTTGCGACTTTGGCCACATCGCCCATAGACCCTTGTGTGGTTCTCGTTTGGACTTTCTTCTTTCTATATAGGTATTGGGTTGGCCTCCGGTAAAAATGAAAGTTATGATTAGAAGGGTAAGAAGGGGTCCGCACCCTTGGATACACATTAAGATGATATTCACCAGATCAATTCATCTATTTGTGTATATATATACATACAGAGTGTCGGTCCTAGGTTTTTGTTGCCCTGTGTGAAAATGCCAAAAAAATACCCCTATTCCATATGTTTTAAGCAAATGAAGCGGGGAAACAAACGACTTTCAATAGGATTTTCGGACACATTTTCATGCCTAACAAAATATCTATTTAAAGATTCCTTTAAAGATTGAGCAATTTATTGTTGTCTTTTATTCATTTTTCTATTTCGAGCACCTAATGGTTGTAATGTAGGAAACATGTTTAATGTCCTATGAAAATCAACCAAAAAATATCCAAACAATACTAATCAAGCATAGAAGCATAAAACCTGAATTAAAATCGTGCATCCTTCTTTTTCGATTTTCCATTTTCCAAATTGAAATTAGTAGCCGCACAGTCGCCATGGCGCGTTATGGCACCAAGGCTTGTGTGTCACGGCACGTTAAGCCCATGGCACGCCATGGCTTAATGCGCAGTTTTCGTAATGCCATATTTCATTTTCCTTTACGTTTTAATGTCTTATTTGCAAGTTTGTTATTATATAACTTAATTTAACTTGTTTATTACTATTGACTCAATGAGTGACACTAGGAAACATATGTTTTTATATATAATATTATATATGAATTATAAATTTGACGCCATAAGTCACGCCTTGAAAACGTCATGGCTTCGCCTTGGCTCCAAAGGCTTGAGCCTTGGTCTCGCCGCCACGACACGCCTCACGCCATTTAGAACCTTGGCCGTTCGTCATGAATATGGCCGTTCATCATGAATATGGCCGTTTTTTCATAATATTCGTAATGAATGTTACACCCTTCATGATGAATGTTACCACAATTTATGATAAGTACACCTTGAATGGTATATATATATATATATATATATATATATATATATATATATATATATATATATATATATATATATATATATATATATATATATATATATAGCCTTAGGTTCAATAGAGAAGTGCAAATATTTAGAGAAATAGAGAAGTAAAAAAACACGGGTCCGTTCATATATGAACGTTCATATATAAACAGTCATATATGTTCAGATATGACTGTTATATGAACGTTCATATATGAACGTTCATATATGACTGTTATATGAACGTTCATATAACAGTCATATCTGAACGTTCATATATGAACGTTCATATATGACTGTTTATATATGAACGTTCATATATGAACGGATCCGTGTTTTTTTACTTCTCTATTTCTCTAAATATTTGCACTTCTCTATTAAACCTTTCCCTCTATATATATATATATATATATACTACGGGCTTTTCTAAGTATACACTCTGCCACTTTTTGTATACCCCCTCCTCTCACACACTTTACTTTTTTAATTTTTATTTAAAAGTTACATTTTACACCCCTATACTTATTTAATAAATTTACTTTATAGTTTTTAGTTTTCTATTTTTCATTTTACATCTTTATTATATGTGATATTAACACATATAATCGTATATTAACTAAAATACGTTAAAAAAGGATTTTTTTAATTTTAACAAGTTATACCATTATAATCGTCTCGTCGATACCTTCGAAATGAGCCCAATATTGAATATTTTTTGATTTTATTATACTATTATATGTCATACGTTTACGTTATTTTTTTATATTGTTATTCGTCGATACCTTCTTCTTTTATACACATATACATACCACTCACATTATGTCCTCACAACATCTACAACAGTTTTGCAAAAATTAAATTAAATGCCACAAGTTCATTTTTCACTTACACAAATACCTCATCCCTCTCCTGATTTGCAAAAATGCCCCAAGATCCTGCGATCTAACCCGTGATCGCGGAGCCGTGCATTTGGTTCTCAATTATAATTAGTTATTTAATTTACTTTATATCCCTTCTTTAATTTTACATCCTTATCATATCAACACATAGGCGAAGCTAGAATTTTTTTCATACGGTGACACCTTTGACGAAACTAAAAAATTTCCACATCGCCCGATGTTGTTTTATCCTAATTCCACCGCTTTGAAGGAATTTTTTAAGTTTTTTTTTTCCCGATTTCGAGGAATTTTTAAGTTTTTTTTTATCGATTTCGAGAGAAGTTTTCGGTTTTTTGGTTGATTTCAAGTTTTTTTTTTGGATTTTTGGTTGATTTCAAGTGTTTTTTTTGGGTTTTTGGTTAATACGGTTGCACCCTCGAAAACAATACAGTTGCACCCTTCATAGAAGTAAAATTTTTTACCCTTCGTCGGACGATTAATACGGTGGCACGTGCCACCGTATCTCCTCACTTGGGTCCGCCCATGTATCAACATACATAAACTAAAGTACATTTACTTTAATGGTCGGCTTCAAATCCTTAAATCATGAACTCCTCAAAAAACGTCATTCTTTAAACAAATTTATAAAAAAACTTTGATCGTTTTCTCAAAACCAATTAAAATAATTTAGAACATTAAAATCGAGATATATCACGCTGCATTGCACGAGTAGACTTCTAGTATAAATTTAAAACATATATTATATTAATTAAGAATAAAACAAAAATACTATAAATTTAAGAAATATTTACTATAATATATGTTTTATAGTATTTTTGTTTTACATTATTTTTATTTTCATGCTTAAAAATATTAAGATTTCGTTCTAAAACGTTAGCGAACTATGATTAACAAGATCTCTTGATATAATTATAATAATGATCTATTAAATAATACAAAGCCAACTTTTTCTAAATACGATTGATGTAATAGCTTTTAAGAGTTTTCTATAATCATTGGCGTTACAAAAATAAATGAGACAAAAAAAAACTCTCATAAAAGCTATTACAGTAAAGTTTTGTATAAAATTTTAACTTAATGAGTTAGAACGGTAAAAGATGTACCATAAATTAAATAATTAACTATAAGAGTATGAATTGTAAATATAAAAAATATTTTTATGTAGTATATATATGATATATAATAAAAAGGAAAATATTCAATATTTGGCTCATTTCGAACGTATGAAAGAGACGATTATAATGGTGTAATTTATTAAAATTAAAACGTATTTTTTAACGTATTTGAGCTAATATACGATTATATGTGTTAATATGATGAATGTGTAAAATGAAAATTAAAAATGTAAAAGATATAAAGTAAATTAAATAAATAATTTTAGTGATATAAATTGTAAATTTTAAATTAAAAGTTGGAGTTAGCAACACCCATATAGCATACTTTTAATGCATGAATTCGAAAAACTCTTAAATGCATTTCATAAAGCATAATTTACAACTCATTGCTGCATATTCTGAATTCCTTAAAAGGTTTTAAGCTTTTTTTGTCTTTACATAGGCTATTTCAGATTACTATTTACCTTTTTAGGTTACTATTTATCTTTTTGTTTTAACATGCAAGAGTACTGAGAGTTTTTTTTTTTGAAAAAACAATGTTCAGATTGTACTCATAAAACCAACAACCAGAGATCATAACCCATGTCAAAAAAATCTAACCCCGATAATTGCAACTACATCGAAAACCTTTTGCTTCCCTTTTCTTAAAGCATTCACAATCATGGACCTCTTTAGAGGTTCATGGTTTAGCCACGTTAGCTTTCTTTCTCTGCTATATCAGTTTTCTCTCTCCTACAAATTTTATAAACCTTTCATTCTCAATCATGGACCGATCCATGGTTTTTATAATAAAAAAATTATATTAATTAAAAACTACTTATTATAATGTCTATAACAATAATTATAATCTATAGATAATTAAAACTTACCTGTGATATATAAAAGTTACAATAATAAAAGAAATCGATAACGATAAATATAAAGTGTAGTTTTTTTATAAAATAAAAATAAAAATTTATTAAATTTGACTATGCTTTATTAAATAAATTTCTCAATTGATTAAATGTTTAAATTAAATTAGATAATATATTATTTAAATAGGTATGTATGTATTTATATAATATAAAATTATATGGGCCCTCACTTTTAATCTCATGGAGCGTTTTATCTATAAGGATCTTTCCAAATGAGGTGGCAAAAACCAAAAGCCTCTCAATGGTAAAACAAGTAGAGGACCGATCTATGGTTGATGAGTCATCACTAAGGACCTCCCATAAGGACCTCCCATTGGGGATGCTATTAGGCATCTCTATCCTCCACTTCCATCACTGTAGCAATCAGAAAGAAGTCGGTGGAGGAGAAAGCTCACGCAGAAAAAGCAGCGGCGGAGAAGAGGCCTAAAGCAAGTGTTGCTCAGTTAAACCATCTTTTGTGAAAAGATTCATGTAAACTCAAATTTTAAAAAATGCTACTTGTGTAAAAGTCTAAGGTGTTGTTACGTGTAGCTAGAACCTCGTTCGGTTGCAACACATGGTTCTTCTCTGTCAATTCAGCGCTAATATACTCCTTCTCCTTCCCATGAATCTGGAAAAAAAAACAAAGAAGTTTCAGTATTTTCACGTCCAATTTCCACAAATGACATACCTTCCATTAACCAAAAAAACAAATTCTTGGAAGGAAATACAAGAGAGTTGAAGAAAATTACAAGTACTTTAAATAATAAAATATTTGGATGTATTTCTATACTGATTTTTATGACTTTTGCATAATCACGATTTTATAATTACTTAAGATCAAAGTAATCAAATTTGAAAATATGAGATATATAATTATTTAACTATTTTTAATTTAAACATTTATATTACAAGTTATGAATCACATAATTCCCAAAAAGATATGAACTTTGAACAACAAGCCTGTAAACATACACAACTAAACAAATTCATATTTCAAAGTCGATAGGCATTGTTTGAGTTTCAAAAGTTAAAACAAGATGCATGTGGATAATGTCCAGGAGATAAGGTAAAACAAGGATGAAGGATGTGGTGAGTTAGAAAACCCTTAC
Source organism: Saussurea involucrata (assembly GCA_033807775.1). Taxonomy (NCBI): domain Eukaryota; kingdom Viridiplantae; phylum Streptophyta; class Magnoliopsida; order Asterales; family Asteraceae; genus Saussurea; species Saussurea involucrata. The sequence continues at coordinate 104,171,361 of CM066322.1, read as the reverse complement.
CTTTTGATGCAATGGGAATGATATTCATTGTATTAGTTTGGTTCAAGAACGGAATGAAAATGGAATGATTAATAATGTTTGGTTGGAAGTAATCTAATCAATCATTATAATAGAAAGGAGTAAAATCCATTCCAATGTAAATTGGGGGGAATGAACAAAATTAATACCCATCTCCTCCCCTGTGGTAAATCGATTAATTTTTTGAAGCTACAACCGTCGGAGAATTGGAAAGCATTTCCAATGAAACTTTTTGCTGTGTGTGAGAACACAAGAAAAAGGGATTTTCACTTTGTCGACGTGGATAGTGAACAGGTTTTACTTTGAGAGCAGGAGGAAATGGGTGCTTATTTTATGGCTATAATATAATACAATGTATATGGAAAATGAAATTGGTTTCGATTTTGTGTCCGTCGATGTAATAGGGGATGGGGGTGATTTTGGATTTCTTGTTTGTGGGTGAAATAGAAGATGAAACCAATTTCGATTTTGTGCTCGTGTATGAAATGAAGATGGAGTTGGTTTAGATCTTGGGTGTGAAAGATGGTGAAGATGAAATAAAAAAGGTGAAGATGAAAATGGAGATGGAGATGTTGTGTCTGTGTTGTTTATGGTGCAGGAACCGAGATGTGTTCTGGAAAGATGAAGATGATGGGATGCCATAAAGTAGGTGGTAATGGTTATCATATTTCCTTTTTTTTATTATTAATTGATTTTAAATAATGCACGTTAATATAATAGAATGGAATGAAACCAATGATTCCATTCTACCCTATATTAATGATTCCCATTCTACCCTATATTAATTATCATTCTCATTTTCATTGTTAAAACGAACCAAATGCCCCATTAATAATTCAACAAAAGTGGTGTAAGCAAACAATGACAAATGAATGTTTGGGGGTTTCCAAAAATCTAATCCAGAGTCGAACTTAAGGGGGTGTTTGGGATTGCTTATATTTTTGACTTATTTGCTTATAGCTTCTCCTCACCACAAATAAGCTATTTGGAGTGTTTGGGTAGGAAAAAATCAAAAGTGCTTATAGCTTCTCCTCACCACAAATAAGTTGTTTTTGATAAGTCATTCCATACCTACTTATTTGTTTCTCCTTATTACCTTATCTATCCAAATTACCTTTCTACCCTCAATTTTTAACAAACCCTACAAACACATATCAGTTATACCATCGCCTCCATCCTCCATTTCTTCACAGGATCGACATCACCACCATCCTCCATTGTTCTCCATCGCCTCCATCCTCCATCTTCTCCACTCGACATCACCACCATCCTCCATCCATTCTCCACAGTCTCTGTTCGATATTGTCCTTCACGATCGATTTGTTCAACAAACGATCCTGCTCTCGAAAATCGCCATAACAGGTATATCTTTCATTTTATTGATCAACTAGTATTTGGTACCGCACGATGCGCAGTGACGAAGTTTATGTTAGGAAATGCGTAACCCATTTAAGATGAAACGTAATTTGATAATAAAATGTAATATAAGACGATGAATGTATTAGAGTATTTCTTATGAAAATAAAGCAACATGCTCGGTGACGAAGTTATGTTAGGAAATACATAACCAAATTAAGATGAAACGTCATTCGTTAACTGTCAAATAATAAAACGCAATCTCCTGTGACCCGATGTGGTTCAAACGACTAACATTTTCTAGTCAAATACCTATTGTGCTATTCCTTTTTCTCAATAAGAGATCTACTTTTGAACGCAAATTATTTCTTATTTACAATTTAATTTATATTGTTTTGATTAACAAAGAGACCTTCATATTTTTTTTGTATTGTTACAATAATAATTCCGAAAAGATCACAACATAAGTTAAATGTCCTTAAGGAAAATGTCAATGAAGAACTTTAGGTACATGTTAATATGAAGATAATGGAGATAATGAAATACAACCAAAGTTCGTAGCAACTGAGTTTAACCTGGAAAAGAAGCAACATAAAATAATTACGATATATGGTTGTTTTAAATGGAATTTTCATGAAATCCACAACAATACTGAAAAATGTTTGACTACTAAGTGTTTGAAAATCGAAAGAAAAAAATTTATTCAAACAACTATTGTCTTACGTTAATTAGTTGTGAATTTTTGAGCAACCAATAGATAACTCACTAGGATTCCAACAAAAAAAACATATGGTGAACATAGAAAGTAAAACCCAATAGAGAAAAAGAAGTTGAGAGATGGATAAAGCAAGAACTCTAGAGAAAATACCAAGAGAAGATGGATATGTTGTAGATTAACCATATACATACAAAATGTATGCAAAATTACCCAAAAAAAACTCCACTAACTGTTACATGTAGATTTGTTTTATATGAAAATGGTCCTCATAGCCACACTTGCAAAAGTTTATATGTTAATCTATTTCTTTTGAAGAAAGTGGACAACAGACAATTATTTTCTCCGTTGTCACTCATGATTTCCTTGCTAGGAAAATAACACAAAGTTCACCATAATATGCATTTACCTATTACATTTCCAATCAAATATAAATGACAAAGAAATAAAAATAGGAATTAAAAATTAAAAACAATAATAAAAAAATTTAAATTTATAAATTTTCAACGATTCCTCATTCAAGTTGTTGTCATCAGACACACTTTCAAGATAAGTAGAAACGGAGAGAAAACAAAGCAAGTATGATATACACCTTTAAAAGGTAAACCTGAAATGAGATGAATAGAGAAGATTTATAAGAGATGAGAGAAGTTGGACAGTTGGATGTTAAACATAGTCTTGCAATTAAATTACCAAGAGAACAACCAAATTATAATGAAATATAAATTTTTCATAAAGAATAAGAATTTGTTTTAAATTTTTTAAAAAGTAATGAAATTAAAAGTGTATCTTACAATTGTTTCATGTCCAATATCACAAAAGAAAAACTCATGTCCCAAGCAATCCTAAAATGACAACACAATTCTTATGTCCTCTATATATTGATTGATATTGATTGTAACAATTATTCATTTGTATATATTAATGATTTATAATTGGAAAAAATGAAATGTTTTTTGAATTCATAAGTGGCTTTTTTTTAAAGGAGACGGAACTCCTGGCAAATATAAAAGAAAAAGGAAAAATACAATTACAAGGCGAGGGACTGCCTCCCAATAAGAATCCAAACCCGCCATAAAGGACATGCCCAAAATGGAGGAAAGGAAACCACTAAACCACAAAACCTAAACCAAATCATGATGAACCACAAAACAAGCATCCAGAACAAGGAAATAGAAACACAATACATGCAAACTAAAATACTCAGGTCTCTAGAAACCCAATCATCACGCCACGAACAGTGATCAACCGACATCATAAAAACTAATTCTGCATCCCTCCACCTCCTCTCGACCAGGTCCCACCACCCGTGGCGAGCTTCATAATAATGCATCCTCGAATCTCGTTCACAAGTTGCTCTAGGCTACGCGTTCTAGTCGTGAATAACCTCAAGTTGCGCTCTTGCCAAATGAAATATATAATAGTAGCAAAAGTGAGCCATCTTCCCATAGCCATATCATCAAGCACTAAATCCCACCGATCTTGCAAATTATTCCCCACCTCCATTTTAAGAGTCAGCCAAACCTGAGAAGAATAGGAGCACTGGAAAAACAGGTGATCATGATCATCCATGCTAGTTTTACAAAGTGAGCATATCAACGGTGCTTCTTGTCGATTCCACAAGGCCATACGCTCTTGAGTTGGTAAACGCTTCCGGACAGCAAGCCATAAACAAAAAGAATGCTTCGGGATATGCTTTGGGAACCAACAAAAATCATACCAAAAAACTTTTTGGTACGTACCAATCAGCATACGCCAAACATCCGAGACTGAGAATCTCCCAAGATTGTTATGTACATTTCTCCACATGACCCAATCCACAACATGTAACATCAATTGTGAACCTAAACCGATGCTAACAATCCCCAACGAATGGTCCAACTAGCCGGCCATACCTGATTTAAAGAAGGGAGGACCTCGGCAACCGTAGAAGACTTAGAGAACCCACCCGAGAGCAGAAGATGATATGAAATATGGGCTGCCAAATGGCCAATGTCAAGTCAGTTGTCCTCCCAAGCGTTAATGTTACTTCCGTCACCAACCACATGCACAAAGTAGGGCCGAACCTGTTCCTTTCATAAGTGGCTTTAATTGTTGAAAATAATCAATATATAATGTAATATTTAAAAAAAATAAAAGAATTGCTTATATATATATATATATATATATTAACAATCGTAGTAACATTCTTGCTTTACTAAAAAATATAAAGAAATTTAATAGAAGTTTTAAAATATAAGCATTGTTAGTTTCAAATGATTGTAAAATTAATCAGTTTTATAGAAATGTTGATTTATAAGCATTGTTAGCTTATAAAAAATATAACAAATTAAATAAAAATAAATTCATTTAATAAAAGTATATTGATTTATAAGCATTGTTAGCTTACTAAAAAAATTGTATCTTATTAATTAAAAATAATAATAATAATATGTTTATATATTTAAATAAAAAAATTTGATTGTTAGCTTATAAAGAAATACAAACGATTATATAAAAATAAATTCATTTAATAAAAGTGTATTGATTTATAAACATGTTTGCTTACTAAAAAATTTGTATCTTATTAATTACATAAAAATAATAATAAGTTTATAAATTTAAATATTTTTTTTGATTTATAAGTATTGTTAGCTTACAAAGAAATATAAAAATTTAAATAAAAATAAATTCATTTAATAAAAGTATATATACCTTATCCACTTTTTTAGCTATAAAAAGGTGGATAATCTTTCCACTACCCTCTCCAACAATACTTCAACGGTTACAAACGCTGGAGAAACACTGAAGAATATTTCCACTGCTGTCGCTGACAAGGCTTCTAACGATGATGTCTCTAAACTTGACGGGGGACTGACGACTATCAAAACCGTCGTGATCAACAACACATCCACCATCTCCAAACTTAACACCGCCATCACTGATCTTTACAACAGCTTCTCAAGCCTTAGCAGTGAGGTGAGTTCTCTGAAGACCAACTTCTTAGGTCTACAAGGTGAGGTGAGCAGCCTTACCAAACAGGTCACTGACACTGAATAGCTGCTCACCAAGATCCTCCAAAGGTTGGACGCCCCTACTGTCCCTCCATCCCACTTTTCTCACGATTACTGAGATAAGATGGAGATGGCAGTGGAATTCATTCTCGAAATTACACCTGCCATTTCTGGCCTTGAAGAAAGAATGACAGTGGTGAAACAACGTGTAGGGAACCCTGGCCAAGAAGACAGGGTCCCTGAAACCGATATTGCTGCTACTCCCATTGCCTCCCCTACCCATTCAACGGAAGAGGGGGAGAAGATTGATGAACAAGGCCTTCCCCAGAATGTTGAGGGGGAGGAAAAGAATGAAGGCCCTCAGGAATCTGATCATCCTGAGGGAACCGCCAAAAGTCCCACTCCATCTAAGGGGGAGCAAGGCGAAGTCCCTCCTCATGCCTCAGTGAACAATGCTGTGGATCTCTCTTTTGAGGATGAGGAAGAGGAAGAAGTTGAAGAAGAAGAAGACGTCGATCTTGATGATGAAGAACCATCATCATCTCCAAAAGATGATAATGATGACGATGATGATGATGACGGGTTCTTCTTTCAGCCTGCAACAATCAGAGCCCCTGCTCTTAAAGGGGTTTCAATAAACGAACCAGGGGAGGGGACCAAATCAAAGTCTCCTTCAAAGAAGACGCCGCAAAGCAAAAACAAAGGCCTTGTTGAAGAAAATTTGACAATCTTGTTAAAGAAACCAACTTGTCAGGTACACTACATTTTTTCCCTATTTTGCATCCCTCATCTACCCCTTCTCAATCCCAATCCTTCTCCTTCTTAAACCACTAAACACTTAGCTCTCTCCTTTCTCTATCTTTTCTCCTCAAATGATTTAAATCTATCGATCATTTTGTTTCAGCTAGTCCTCTCCCCTGCTTGAGGCTATCGCTGAAGCTCCTTATCTACAACAACAAACAATCCATGCACTCAACGCTGAAGAATAAATAATCCCATTCTCTGCTCTGGAAGAGACTGAAGCACAAGCTAAAGAAGAAGAACTTCTCTCACATCCAAGAAGACCTTCCTTACCTGCTCAAAGGCCAAGTGAAGATGAACAACGAAAGAGAGCAGCGATGATCCAAAAACTCGACAATCAGCGTCTGGTTCTTCCTTATCTACGCTGCTTGACCTCAAGGGAAATTGCTGAAGCCTTGAAAGCTGAAGAAATCCTCGCTGAAAAAACAGAAGGCTGAGCTTAGTGACAAAAACTATGCTCTTGAACTAGCCCAACGTTCAGTGAAGGATCCACAACTGAAGAAATTCCTTGAGGCAATCCAACAAAAGCTGACGAAGGAGGCACAGAAAAAGAAACAAGAAAAGACTAAGGTCAGTGACTCCACATTGGTCTGATGTAAGAAAAAGTGCCATTTCAGAAGCCATTCATCAAGAATAAGCTCTGTGAATATAAGAAGGAAAATAGTCAAGAAGGTATCGATCGTCGATGACCAGATAATCAGAGAAAATGGTGACTAGAAGATCTGCTACATGTCAGCCCTGGATAAACTCGGGTTCCCTAAATGGTTGGAAATGAGAATCGCAATTCAACGATCCCACTCGTCCTTCAAGCCCTGTGTTGAACAATCCATAAACAAGTTGATCGACATGGTAACCTCATCGGTTGACATTCCACCTCCTCCACCAATTCAGCCGAAACGAACTGCTACAAAGAAAAAGAAGACTCCTTCATCTTCAGGCCCGACTATAAGAAACGAGACAGGGATTGAATTCTCCCGTGAAGTAGTTCTTGGTCCCAATCCTGATCTCTCTGGTCTCGACATCTCCTTACCTCCAGCTGAAGACTTCATCCGTGGTAAAGTTCTCAGTGATCCCTTCGGCATCTTTTTCTATGATTTCACCGGTCGTAAATGCTTTCAGCGTATCTCTGAGTTATACAAAACTCCAATCAAACAACTCAGAGATCTACTCTATTGGTGCGACTACATTGGTGACCACCTGGGATCATTCTTGAAGCCCCTCATCTATCGCGAAGCAAAAGTTAGACAGGATCAGGGAGTAATAGTCCCTGATTGGATGATTCCAGAGACTGATACTCTTGATGAACTTCTCATCAAGAAAGAACCTGAGTAGCTGATAGGATCATCTTTTTGTATTCTTCTATTTTATCAGCTTGTATCTTCTTGTACTTGTAATTTTTCCACTTGCCTTGTAATCTTTTACGAAGTTAAAGAAAATTTTCCATGAAAGTACTTTACTTGTTAGCTTCAATCTTCCGAATCATAGAAGTATTTAGAAGTAGTGAAAAATAGGCCAAGTGAAGAAAGCCTCTTACAGAGGCTCTACCGAACTTACCGAGAGATCAAGGTCAAGAAGCTACAGAAGCTAAAAGAGGCGTCCTACAGAAGCTCTATCATGCGCGCAAAGAAGACCAAAGACTCGGAATCCGGTGAAGACTACTCTACAAAGGACCAAACCGCAGAACCTCTGTGACACTTCACAGAGCCTCTGCGGTCTTCAACAAAGACTTCAAAGATATTTATAATATCTTGCTACTGTTTCTGAACCTATTCATCAACTTGCATGGTAGCATGCCCTGTCCAAATTCAACGTGTCAAACTCTGATTAGACTCAATAGGGCTTAGTACATAATAGACGTCTGCTGCATTAAATGCAATACAGCACATCCAACTATTCATACCGTCCGTTCTGAATAGTACCTTATGCTTTATGGTCCCCTTAGAGTAGTATATAAGGAAGACTCATGTTGAGTTCTTCATCATTGAGAATTAAGAGAGAAAAACGTCAAGAACACATAGCTTATATACTTTGAGAGTCATATCTGTTTTAAAGCTTTGCTTACTCACTGTTCTTGAATTTGTTCTTGATATATATATATATATTCAGTAAACTTTGAGATATTATTTCCTGTTCACTGTTTATTTATATTGTGTTATAAATCTATCAAACATATCTGTTAGTTCTTCAAATACGCTTCCGCATCATACTTAAACTTCAACTAATAGATCTGATAATCTTGTTTAAACAAAACGGGAACCAACAATTGGTATCAGAGCAAAGCTTGATTTTCAATATCAAGTGATCCTCGTTTGACAACATTATTGATATGTTTCATTCTGTTAAAAAGGTTTCTGTTTTCCTATTACTCTTCGACTCATTCTGATAGAAACCATTTTACCAGGTTAGAACACCATTAAACAATTCTGGATATCAGTTTTTTTTACCCAGAAATCCTTCCAGATCTTCATATATACTTTCTGAAACCCCTGAAAAGCTCTTAAAATGACAAATACCAATAACTTTTTCACTGCTGGTTCATTAACCAAACCTCCTACTCTCCTTCGAGATGAGTATCCTCAATGGAAGATAAGAATGGTTCATTTCTTTGAGGGTACTGAAAAAAATCTAGTACAATATCTATACAACCTTCCTCCTGTTCCCATGATAGTAGTACCACGAGTACCAGCTACTGCTGAATCTCCTGAAATCCCTGAACATCAAAAACCGAAGACAAAAGAAGAATGGTCAAATGAAGATAAGGCAGAAGATGAAGTTGCACAGAAAACAAAAAGAATATTGATAATGGCTATCCCCAACGAACTTTTTCAATCCTTAGATGCATGCGAAACTGCGCACGATCTTTGGAAAGAATTAGAAAGACAGTTGGAAGGGGGTGCTAAAACACAGAAGAACCGAAGGGCACAGTACATAAATGAATATCATGCATTCAGAGCCTCTGCAACAGAATCTCTGCAAACGACGTACGACAGGTTCAACTCTCTCATAAACAAATGCAGAAAGTCTGGCATTCACAGAACCTCGGAAGAAAATAACGTCATGTTTCTAAAGAGCCTGAATGATGAGTGGCTTCAATTGTCTATGTCTTTACAAACAAACCAAGTTCTAGACTCATGGACACTCTGTGATCTCTATGGAACACTAGCTGCACAAGAGCCTCAAATAGCACAGGCTAAAACAATAACCATTGCACCATACACATTGGTTAGTAAATCAACAGAGGCTACAGAAAGACCGAGAAATGAGAGAGCAACAGAGGAGAAGAAGGAGAAGAAGAAAATGGTGATGGTTGATAGCGAAGAAGACGAGCTGATAGAGGAAGAAATAACTCTTGCGTCGTTAGCTAAATCATTGGCTCTATTGACAAGAGAGTTCAAAGGTAACCAAAGAAATTTTGGAAATGACAGATATAGCAGAGACAACCAGAGAGATAGAAGAGATGATGGAAGAAGAGAAGAATCAAGTGACCGACAGAGGTCAGACTGCAGAAATGATGACCAACAGAGGTCGAGCGACAGAAACTACAGAGGAAATGACCGACAGAGGTCAGATGACAAGGTAGGCCACACACAAGAATGCTACAAATGTGGTAAGCCTGGTCATTACGCAAACGAAGGCCGAACAGAGAAAGGTGGAGATCAACAGAAGTCCGACGATCGAACTGGAAACACCTCTCAAGGTTGTTTCAACTGCGGCAAGCCAGGCCATTTCGCAAAAGAATGCAGAAGTAGACAAAATCGCCCACAGATGGACTCAGCTTTTTACAAAAAGAAGGCTGAATATTATGCGCAAAAATCCCTAATGGCGAACAAAAGGCATTCTGAAGCAAACAAGGAGGACTTCGAGTCAGACTCTACCTCTGATGATGAATTCACCACCAATGCCCTGTTCTGTGGCATGGCAGAAGTCGACTCTGGCACTGACAATGAGGTATCCATTTCAAACTCTACCTCTTGTACTAAATCTGTAGATAATGATTCAATGAAACTTAATATTGAACTGATTGAACTAAAAGAGATAAATGAAAGCATTCAGAAAAGACTCACCTTTAATGAGAGAGATGTAAGGCTACTCACTCAAGAAAAAGCCAAAATTTTTGAAGAAAAGGAAAGAGTAGAAAAACATTGGAGCAATAATATAGATCCTTTAAAAAGGCAAATTTCTGAATTAACCTCTGCTTTAAAAATCAAAACAAAAGAGCTTTCAGTTTCTAGGAATGAAACAACTGACATAAGAGCTCTCAAAGAATACTTTCAAAAAGAGAGAGAGAGGTACTTTGGCAAGATCTACTCAGAAGAGAAGTTTTACTTAAAAACTATAAAGATGCACAGAAGGTGTATGAGAAAGTAAACTCACAAATAGGAAGACGAGGTATAGGGTACGATGATATTACTCTAGGTGTTGAAGGCAAAAGACTTAAACCTCTGTCTTCTCTATTTGTGATAGGAAAAACAAATAAACCAATTTTTCCAAACTTACTCTCTGTAAGTAAAAGGGTTAAAATCTCTGCAGAACCTCACTTGAGGAAACATACGAAGATGATCAATGTGTGGTTTGAAAACACAGATTCATCATCTTCAACCTCTGTCAATAGAGGAATCAAACCAAAGAAATATCTGAAAACACAAGATCAGATTGGTATCTTTAAGTTTGGTAAACCAGAGACTCAAACACAGGTCGCTTTTTTCTGTATGATAAATGTCGAAAAGAAATTATCTGCAAAAGCTCCTGAGTTTAAACCCATTTTTTCAGAAGAAAAACTTAAAGAATCAATTGAAAAAGAAATTTTGGAAGTTTTGAAATCAAATGTTTTAGAAAATCTTTGTACATCTTCTATAGATCAAATTCTCGCTGAAGAAATCTCATCAGAAACCTCTGCTATCTATGAAAGTTATTCTACAGAGGAAGAAAGCTCGTACGATACATGCTCAGAAAATCCAGCCTCTGTCGAAAGAGATGACTCAACCTCTGTATATGAGGACGATTCATCCTCTGACGATTCAGACACTGATTCTAAATCAGGGATAATTCACTGTGACACAGAGGATGTTAAATTCTCCTCTGAGGTTCTTAACAGAACAATTTCTCCAAAAGAGAAAATCACAGAGATACCTATCTGTCCAGATTTTCTCAAAATGTGTATACAAGTCAAAACCTCTACAGAGCTTGATAATCTGAATAAGGCCTCTAAAAATCCTAAAAGCCCAAAATTTTCAAAACCTTTAAAGCAAATTAAAGAGAATCCCACTTGGCAACAAAAGGGAAAAAGGCCTGAAGCTAACAAATATTTTTCCTCTGTGACAGTGAAGAAAGATGTTCACCACAAAAGAGACTCACAGAAGGCACGACCTAAACAAGACTTTTGCAAACAACATTCTAGTATTCATAGATCTTCTTGTAATAGGAAATCTAATGTTAAGAAAGAATGTAATGCCTCTGTGGCTCAGTTTAATAAATTCAATGAAAAGTTCAAGCAAATCACGTCTCATATTCAATACTGTCATTGCTTTGATCTTATGTTCAAATTGAATAAACACTTCTCAAGTCCAGATTGCTTACTCTCCACTAAAATTCAAACTCCAAAGTCAGAACCTAGAGAGAAACAATCTGATTTTTCTACAAAAGATAAAATGTATTTCAAGAATGCTAAGGCAAACTTGAAAAATTCTAACAATATTGGACCCATATGGATATGGGTACCTAAGTCTCTGTGATTGTCTTACAGAAGCGGTTTGTGCCAATTTGGTATCTTGACTCCGGATGCTCAAGGCACATGACTGGCGACAGAAGTTTACTATCCACGTACAATGAAACACACGATGGTGGATCTGTAACTTTTGGAGACGACAAGAAGGGACACATCAAAGGCTATGGAGTCATACAGAAGGAAAACGTCTCTGTATACAAAGTTGCATATGTGAATGGCCTTTAACACAATCTACTCAGTGTAAGTCAACTCTGTGATACAGGATTCGATGTGTTATTCAAAAGAACTTTCTGCTCTCTGCAAAGTGAAGACACAGGAATAGAACTTCTGCGAGCCGAAAGAAAAGGTGATCTGTATCTAATGAATTTTTGTTCAACAACCAAGGACAAAGTTTGCCTTGTAGCTTGCGAAAGTAAAGAAGCCTGGTTATGGCATAACAGGTTCTGTCACTTGAACTTTCACACATTAGATAAACTGGTAAAACATGATCTAGTTAAAGGTTTGCCTAATGTTAAATTTAATAAGGATCACTTGTGTTCTGCCTGTGAAATGGGAAAACTCAGAAGAGCTTCCCACAGAGGCAAAACAGATGTGTCTTGCACTAGACCTCTGTACATGCTTCATGTTGGCCTCTGCGGTCCCATTGCCATACAGAGCCTAGGTGGCAAGAAATACATACTTGTCTTAATTGATGAGTATTCGCGTTTCACATGGGTTGAATTTATTCGAAAGAAATCGGATGTTCCAATCATCTTGATTAATCTAATGAAAAGAATCCAAGTTCTTTATGAATGCAGAATACAGAAGTTAAGAAGTGACAATGGCACAGAATTTAAAAACTCTGTCATTGAAGCCTATCTTTCTACAGAAGGAATATCACAGAACTTCTCTTCAACACGCACTCCACAGCAGAACGACGTAGTCGAAAGGAAGAATCGAACGCTCGTGGAGGCAGCAAGAGCTATGCTATCAGCATGCGGATTACCGATGAACTTTTGGGCAGAAGCAATTTCTACCGCATGTTATACACAAAATCGTTCAACCATTGTGAAAAGACACCTCAAGACTCCTTACGAATTGATCAACAAAAGGCGGCCAAACATCAAATTTTTTCATGTGTTCGGATGTAAATGCTTTGTTTTAAACGATAGAGATTCAAGAGGAAAGTTTGAGGTAAAAGCTGACGAAGGCAAACTCATTGGATACTCTGCCACTTCCAAAGCCTACAGAGCATTCCTTACAAGATCTCGTAAAATCGTAGAAAGTATCAATGTTTCTTTTGATGATTCATTCCAAATGACTTTTGAGCAAATCAGTTCAGAACTCGAACTTAAAAGGGAAACCTCTGACATCTCGCAAACGAAAGAAGACTTAAATCTTCTATTTTTAGAGATGTTCCACGATGACATTGATCCTTCTGTTGGAACCATCAGAGTTTCTGAAGAACCATGCTCTGCCGGACAAAATCCTACAGGTATGACTCTAACTGGTCCAAATAATGCTTCATCTTCTTCTGTAAATACTACAGATGCAAATGCCGAAGAAGAAAATGCAGAAGATGAAACATCAAGAAAAACGACCACAGAAGCTGCTGAAAAACAAACTCCACAATCCACAGAAGAACCAATTACAGAGGAAATTGAGGACCAAGACTATACGTCCTCAGAGGAACAAACTCCACCACCACGCATACCAATCATTCCACAAATGGTAGAATCAACTACCAAGGCAAGAAGAACGACAGAGGCTACACAAGAAGAAGATCCACAAGAAGCTTCTGAAGAAAGGTTCGATGACATTGATGACCATCTTTCACGCACCACTCAGTGGACAAAAAGCCATCCTCCAAGCCAAATAATTGGAGAACCTTCTGACTCAGTAAAAACCAGGTCTGCCACTGCTAATTTTTGTTTCTTTACAAATTTTATTAGTGTGATAGAACCAAAGAAGATTTCTGAAGCCCTAGATGACCCAAACTGGGTAGACGCCATGCAAGAAGAACTTCTGCAGTTTGAGCGTAACAGAGTATGGACTTTAGTACCTCTGCCACGAGGGAAACATGCCATTGGGACTAAGTGGGTCTACAGAAATAAGAAGGATGAAGATGGAGTGGTCATCAGAAACAAAGCACGATTGGTGGCCAAGGGTTATAGACAAGAAGAAGGCATAGATTACGATGAGACTTTTGCTCCTGTTGCACGACTCGAAGCAATAAGAATATTCTTAGCGTTCGCAGCTCACAGAGGTTTTAAAGTCTATCAGATGGACGTAAAATCAGCTTTTCTCAACGGTGAAATCCAAGAAGAGGTTTACGTAAGTCAGCCACCAGGGTTTGAAAGCTCAAAATTCCCAAGGCATGTATACTACCTTGAAAAGGCTCTGTACGGACTGAAACAGGCTCCAAGAGCATGGTACGAACGACTTTCTACCTTTCTTCTAGTAAATGGCTACAACAGAGGTACAACAGATACTACCCTATTCTATAAACGTAAAAACATTGAAATAATGCTTGTACAAATCTATGTGGACGACATAATTTTTGGGTCTACTAATACAGAAGAGTGCAAAAGTTTTGAAAAACTCATGCAGAGTGAGTTTGAAATGACTATGATGGGAGAATTAACATTCTTCCTCGGACTCCAAGTCAAACAAACATCAGAGGGAATTTTTATAAATCAGGCCAAATATGTCTCTGACATTCTTTTCAAGTATAGCCTCTCTTATACATCTGCAATGAAAACTCCAATGGCCACTGGAAATAAACTATCCTTAGATCCAGATGGCATCTCTGTAGAATGCACTCTCTACAGAGGCATGATTGGATCTCTGTTATACTTAACTGCAAGCAGACCTGATATTATGCATTCCACATGTCTTTGTGCACGTTATCAAGCTAATCCTAAGAAATCACATTATGATGCTGTTAAAAGAATCTTTAGATACCTAAAGGGGACCAAGAATCTTGGTCTCTGGTATCCACAGAACTCTGGCTTTTGTCTTAAAGCTTATACAGATTCAGACTATGGAGGATGCATGCTCGACAGAAAGAGTACCTCTGGGAGTTGTCAATTCCTAGGCGGTAAACTAGTCAGTTGGACCTCCAAAAAGCATAACTGTGTATCAACATCTACGGCAGAAGCTGAATATGTTGCTGCTGCTAGCTGTTGTTCTCAGGTTCTATGGATGAAGACTCAGCTAAAAGACTACGGCCACATTCTATTCAAAATACCCATCTTCTGTGATTCCAAAAGTGCCATTGCCATCTCTGCCAATCCTGTGCAACATTCCAAAACCAAGCATATCGATATAAGGTACCACTTCTTGAAACATCATGTTGAACACGGTACAATCGAGATGCATTTCGTGCCAACAGAATATCAACTTGCAGACTTATTCACCAAAGCCTTAGACGAGAAAAGATTTAATTTCTTGGTGGGTAAGTTAGGAATGATTAATATGATGTGAAAATCCTCTGTAAGTATAGCTTTATCTTCTGTAAATAAGTATATATTTCTATTTTACTTAACTTATTGCTTTGATTGATTTATTTCTGTATGAAAATTCTCAATCTTAAATAGTTCTTGATATCACAGAGCTTCTGTAAGTCTGCTCAGAACCTCTGGAAAAACAAGACCTATGCTCAATACAAATCTTATCATTCTTTTATCCAAGCATAGATCAAGGGGGAGCAAAAGGAAAATTCCTGATCTACAGAGGTGATTAGATCAAGGGGGAGCAAAAAGGGACCCTGAAATGATCTACAGAGGTAAAACTTTCAAGGGGAAGCCAAAGAAGAATGTCGATGAATCTATATCGACAGAAGTCAGACATCACTGCCGAGAAAAGAAGAACCAAAAAGGTATGTCTCTCGTACAAAAGGTTGTTGAAAACAGTTTTCTGGGACACAAATTGTCAAATATGTCCTAAATATACTGTGGATAACATTTCAAAAATCAAAAGATCAAAAAGTTTCATAAAATTTGAGTTATGAGAAATTTGAGGTCATAGAGCCTCTGCTGAGCTCAACAGAGGCTCTGCCAGAAATATGCTCTGAGTTCACAAATTAACCCTCTATCGATCTTTTGGATTGTTATCTCGGAAACCGAATACATACACCATGACCTTCACGAACAAAACTTTTTCCATAACAGTTTTCTCGGACACCAACTTTCAAATATGTCCGAAAAACATATCTTAAAACAGATCAAAAATTGGATGATCAGAAAATTTAATAGAATTTTTGTTATGAGATTTTTTCCCTCATAGAGCTTCTGCTGGCCCTCACAGAGCTTCTGCAAGTTCCCACAGAGCCACAAAACCTCTGTGAGTAAAAATTCTTAACTAAAAATCCTATTGATCCTCTCCAGTGCCTTTGCAAACGTTTTGGTTAAAGAATAACCCACAGAAGTCATGATAACAATAAGATATATGAGAAAGGGATAAAATCAAGATTTTCAAAATCACAGAGCTTCTGTAAACCACAGAAGTTCTGTCAATCTGTTACTTGGGCATTTCTGTAGTAATAACGGTTAGTTTTACTGAGAGTGAATCTCATGTGGCTAACAACAACCCCACGCGCCTAGCATTAATGGGCCGCGCACGACGTCCTGTCATCCTCTGACATGGCCTACGTGTCCCATTTTTATTGGGCGTACATAGAACGTTTTCAGTGGAAAGTTGAACCCGCCGTTCTAACTTGTGTACGGATTCCAAATTTTAATCCATTGCCATATATTTGACTCTTTCGAATTCTACCGTTTTACCCTTCTATAAAAACCAAGCTTACCCTCTCATAAACTTTTTACAAACCCTCATTCTTCTCCGGCGAAACCCTGCAAAAACCTGCAAGTATCTTATTCTCATTACCAATGGCTTCATCTTCTCAAGCTATCTCCCCTGCACACTCTCCGGCGAACTCACCAGAACATTCACCTGCTCATTCTGAACATTCAGAAAACCCCCACCTTGCCAAAAGTATTGAACTAGAAGATTCCGGCGATTCAGCAGAATTTGCTCCGACCACACATCTTCAAAACTTCATAGCAAAGGATCATTTCGAAAAGGTACTACCAATCAAATCCAACAATTGCTATTTGGTCCCCTCACCCACTGCTTTCGGCGAAGCCCATGCCATTCTTCTAAACATAATGGAAAATCATATCCTCTTCCCTCTACTCTCAAGAACCCCAAACAAAATTCCAGTTAGATATTTGAACCAGTTTTGGCAAAGTTGCCGATTTGATAAAGATGATTCTCTTATCAAAGGGTACATTTCAAGACCTGACAAATCTGAACAACTGGAAATCATGTTCAATAGAACAATGTTCTCACTTGAATTCAACCTACCAACAAGGGGTCTTCTTGGATTGAAGAAATATGCAGAGCAACCAACAGACGACGAGATCTGTCGTTTCGTAGAAATGCTTGGGTACAACACCCAACTGAGGAAGAGAAATGACTTCCGCAGAGGCAGATTACCACCTCTGTGGAACACCTTGTTCTCAATTCTTATTAGATGCCTGACAGGGAAGATAGGCAGTATTGACCAGAGCTCACATCAGATATTAACCATCATGTATGGGGTTTACTATGATCTCTACTGGATTACGCGACCATAATGATGCAAGAGATCATCAACACCATCGACAGAAAGAACAACGCCAGAAGGGTCAAAGAGAACGATCCTAACTTTCTACCACCTCTGCAATTCCAAAGAATACTGGGAGTTTTGTTCGAACCTCTGTTGCTGATACAGAACTGGCCAATGGAAGGGCCAATTCCCAAACAGTTCCCAATGAACAAAAATACCCCCACTGATCATGTAGATGGCTACACACACTACAGACCTTTGTCAAAGAACCTTCTGAGGTATGCCACGAATAAAACCCTTAAGAAAGAGTACATACGCGATCATAGAACTCCAAAACCGAGTCCTATGACACCCCCGCGTTTAGGTGTCCCCCTAGGAACAATGATTGCAGAACCTCTTTCCACTCAAGAAGAAAAAGATCACAAACTAGCAAAACACATGGCTATTCAACTTAGCTTCTTAGCCAAACGTGCAGAGCTCATGGGAAAGAAGTCCTCTTCGAAATCTTCTACCTCTACTCCAAAATCAAAGAAGAGGAAAACTGAAGAAGGCACCTCCACAAGCGCTGCAGAAGATCAACCTTCACCTCCTCATGCCACAGAAATTGGCTCCACTGCTCCTCCCTCTTCTCCAAAACAGAAGAAGAAAAGAAAATCGAAAACCACAGAGGAAGGGGCACCAAAACCTAAGAGGAGGAAAACCAAAAATAAGCATGGGAAATCACTTGAAAAATTGGTTACCATAGAAGAAGAAGAAATCGCAGAAGAAGGAACTGCAGAAGAAGAAGATGCAGAAGTAGAAATGACAGAAGAGGGATATCAATCACCCTATCAATCCCCAGATCGATTTGCTCACCAAGGAAACTTAAACGATTTCCTACAGAACCCTGACATTGCCCACACTCTAAATACAGCAGGGTGGACGGCACCACCACTCGACCACCACTCCCCAGAAGAACAATACTTCTCTATTTCTGGCATTGACACACATCTGCAAGAAGATGATCAAACACCTAGAGATCAATTAGCTGAGACACCTGTTATTCTACAGAACCCCTTCATTCAACAAGGATTGGACGTCCACAGAAGGAGTCCAAGCCCAGCTTCACAAGAAATAGAACAAACAGAAGCTGAGTGGAATAGAGATGAAGTAACAGAGGCTTTAGAGAAAATAATAGAAAAAGGAAAAGAGGCCGAAGTTGTACAAGAAGAGGGATTTGAAACAAGGGAGACAAGAATGGAGGTCTCAGAGGTAGATTCAGATGAAGAAGAAGCTGTCTGGATACGAAAAGGTCTCTATCATCCACATGTCATGAGATTATACGGCTCTCATCAAATGTACGACTTCTTAGGCACAGAGCAAGGAACTTCAACAGAAGCTAGGGAAGAAGCACCAAGCCATCGGATAGCTACAGAAGCTGAAATGGTAGAAAATGATGTAGTGCTTGGATGCTTAACAGAGGAAGAAACAAAAAAATATGCCTGGATTAATAGAGGCACACAACCAAAACCAACTCCCAGTGCAACCCACACATCTAACTCCGCAGGTCTAGCTGCAGAAGGAGTTATTGAAAAAGAGCAGAACAGCTCGATCCAAACCCAACCCATCCAGCTAGAAGTCACTCTTTCGACTTCTGCGCCCACAGAAACCGGGGAATCCATTCCTAGGGAGTCTCCTCAAAGAGACTCACCTATTGTTCGTGATCAATCGCCCCAGATCACACTAGAACACCCTACAGAGGAATTCGTTTCCTCTGCCACGCACGAAATAGGGCCAACCCTTCTTTCAGAGAGAAGTAGTGAGCACAAAGACGAAGAGACTCTAGACAGGTCTCCGAGTCAACAGAAGAACATTCCGACACCCACCCCTGGAGTGGGATTGAACACTGTTCTTCACAGAACTTTTGTAGAGATTGAAACTCAGGTTTCCTCTCAAAGATCAGATGGAAATCCTTCCACCCCCAACGTACAAACAAGGGTGAACGAAGGTGTCCCAGGATCAGGGACTCACTCTGGAGACGAATGTGTTCCTCCAGAGGTTACATCAGGGACACAAGTATCAAGGGATGAGTTCCAAACCCTTGTCACATCTGTGAACCAAACCATGAAAGAGTTGCAAAGCTCTTTCACATCTTTTGCAGAGAAAACATCAACGGCCTTGCTAAATATGAACACCAAAATGGACAATCTGTCCACAGAGGTGAAAACGACCATCTCAGAGATGAAATCTTCTGCTCAAACAACTGCCACAACTACAGCCACTTCTACTGCTAAAGATTTTGGAATAGCTGCAACATCTGCATTCAAGGAATCATTCAAACATTTCCTTGAACAAATGAACAAGCAATCTAACAAATCACAGAGCATCACACCTGCAGAACTACAGAAGGCTCTGCAAAACGTTCAAGAAGAGGCAATGCGCAACACTACAATGATGCAGCCAAAAGATTACATGACCAGAGCACAGCTGACAGAGCTCGGGCAGAATGTCATAAACCAGGTCACAGAAGTCATTGTCTCCTTCACTACTGCAAATGCCAACTACGTCAAAGAATTCAGAAAAAGTGTCGGTAGAATGCGCTTCAACACAGAAGCAGAGCTTGCAACTCTAATCGGCCTCTGTGATGATGTATGTGCAAAGTTGATGGCCGCAGGAGCAGGACTACCAAAGAAACCCAAAGCTTCTTGCAGAGTAGAGGGTACTTCTGATAAGAGTCAGTATGACTCTGATGATGACCATCCTGGTCCATCAGATCATCCTGAGAGGGAGAATATGAGGGAGAAAGCTACGACCAGAGGACTACAAGCTCCACCAATCGCAGCAGAACCAATCAGCCAAGCCCCTCCAGAACAAACCCAAGATCAAAAGACCACAGAGACAACACCCATCTCTGTGGAATCAACTTCTGAAGAAACCAATATTCCAGAAGCTGATCAGCAAACCACAGAGGCAACAACCACCCCTGTGGTAATCAACTTGGAAGAAAGACCTTCAACAGAATCAACAGAAAAACCCCAAACCATACCAAGAAGAAAGTCGATTGCCACCAAACCAAAAAGAGCAACGACCTCTGCTTCTTCTATTCTGAGAAAGATGCACAATACAATGACTGAACGAATGGCGCAGAGAGAAGAAGAAAGGCACAAGTTCACATTAGCTTTCAAAATGGCAAGAAAATTCGATATCCAACCTTCACCAACAAAAACCGAGCTTACAGAAGAAGTCACCAAAGAACCTCCAACAGAGGTTACAGAGCAAAGAAAGCCAACAGAACCAACGCCACAAAAATCCTCTCAAACACAAGTGTCAAAACCTACAGAGGCAACCCCCATCATTCCAACAGAAGCACCAACAACCAAACCTACAGAAGCAAAAGGTTCTGCACCTCCAAAATCCAAAGACAAGGGAAAGGCAAAAATGACAGAAGAGCCCAAGAAAAAGAAATCAGTACCCAATCCTACAGAAAAACTGATGAAAAGCTCATTTGATGCCTTTCAAACTCCAAAGCCTGAAGAAGAGGACTGGGCATATGGACTGAAGCCTCTATCAGACATTCCTCTATCAGGAAGAGCTGCAGAAGTTGTTCAACAGATGGAGAGTCTCAGAAGACGAGTACCACCACATGGTCCAACATACGAAGAAATGGAAGAAGTGGTGTACAAATATCTCTACAAACAACCCTTTCAGAACCTCCATCCAACAGACCAAATCACAAATCCGAACATCAGAGAAGAATTTGAGAACATCTTCAGCAGAACAAAGCCATGAACCAAAGCAGAAGTCTTCTCAATTCATAAAATCAAAAAGGTAATCTTCTGCAGATTCTCCTTCACAAGAACCTATCCAAGAGTCAGGTACAATCTTTACAGAGTCAAAAGGGTAAACAATTCAGAAACCACCTTCGCTAATGCTGACATAAGGAATCTGAATCCCTATGATCTACCTGAACTTCTGCAATGGACAAAGGACAACTACAACACAGAGCCAAACACACCAGAGCCTATAAAGTGTTGAGAAAAGCAATGAGGGAAAAGCTTCTGATCTACAGTATGATAGATTTTCAACTGGGAAAGAATCTTGGTCTCAAACATCTGAATTTATGACCACTAGAGGATCGCTGCCCACCTGATGCCGTGCCCAACTCAATCATTACAGAACCAAGATTCGGGTTAGTATTTCAAAACCCACAAGGCGAAGTCAAACTGTTTGTGTGCATAGACTGTCAGAAGTACGCAACTAGTACTCTGAACAAGTTCAGAGCAAGCCTTGTAAAATACAGAGATACAGAGAAAATGAATAGAGATGCTGCAGATACTTTCATCAGAGAGATTGATGCCACAATCCGCCTAAGAGAACTCTGCATCAGTTCTACAAAGAGATCAGAAGAATCGGAAGAGACAACAGAAGCTACAACGATTTCAAAGATGCCAAAATCTGATTCTCAAACCTCAAATCTCTGCAAACCAAGTCAAAGTCTATCTTTCATTGTACTCAAATGTAAAATGCCTCTGGCATATTTCTGAATGAAAGAATTTTCGAGGTATTGTTTAACCTCTGTCTTATCTAACTTAGCCTAACTAAACTCAAGTTCAATTTTTTATTTTTCACTACTTAGGGGGAGATTGTTAGCTTCAATCTTCCTAATCATAGAAGTATTTAGAAGTAGTGAAAAATAGGCCAAGTGAAGAAAGCCTCTTACAGAGGTTCTACCGATCTTACCGAGAGATCAAGGTCAAGAAGCTACAGAAGCTAAAAGAGGCGTCCTACAGAAGCTCTGTCATACGCGCAAAGAAGACCAAAGACTCGGAATCCGGTGAAGACTGCTCTACAAAGGACCAAACCGCAGAACCTCTGTGACACTTCACAGAGCCTCTGCGGTCTTCAACAAAGACTTCAAAGATATTTATAATATCTTGCTACTGTTTCTGAACCTATTCATCAACTTGCATGGTAGCATGCCCTGTCCAAATTCAACGTGTCAAACTCTGATTGGATTCAATAGGGCTTAGTACATAATAGACGTCTGCTGCATTAAATGCAATACAACACATCCAACTATTCATACCGTCCGTTCTGAATAGTACCTTATGCTTTATGGTCCTCTTAGAGTAGTATATAAGGAAGACCCATGTTGAGTTCTTCATCATCGAGAATTGAGAGAGAAAAACGTCAAGAACACATAACTTATATACTTTGAGAGTCATATCTGTTTTAAAGCTTTGCTTACTCACTGTTCTTGAATCTGTTCTTGATATATATATATTCAGTAAACTTTGAGATATTATTTCCTGTTCACTGTTTATTTATATTGTGTTCTAAATCTATCAAACATATATGTTAGTTCTTCAAATACGCTTCCGCATCATACTTAAACTTGAACTAATAGATCTGATAATCTTGTTTAAACAAAACGGGAACCAACATTACTCCATCGGTACCAAGAAAAGATCCCTGAAAAACAGTAAATGGGACAAGTATTTTATGAGTCCTTTTTATCCTTATGTTTTTAACTTAGCAATTTTCATTTATTGCTAAGTCATCATGAAATAGGGGAGATTGTTGATCCAAACCCTCAGTGATTTGATAATGACCCTGAGAAACACTTAGTGAAAATTGTAAGTAAACAATATGTATTAATGTTTTGCCATCAAAGAAAATATACTAAGTCTGTTTAGTATCGCTGATGGAAAACAAACTTCAAATTTATAATTCACCGAACACTGTACATCAGTGAGCCCTGAGCCTGTTCAGTCTCACTGATGGTCGCTGAATGTTTATCATGTAATTGTTTGCTTATGATCCCTGAAGACAAGATTCACGTCAACCAAGTTTAAAGCTGAAATCGAAGACCAAGCTGAAGAACAAGTGACTAAGTCTACTAGTGACCTGATGCGGATATCAGCGAAGACAAGACTCGTCTATTCCATGCGAAGTTTCAAGTAGAAGACTTCCGTGGACGCTGAACTTTATCATTCGCTGATAAAGATTCATTCAACGAGCGCTGATCATGAAGCCTGTTCTAGAAGCAACTTTTGTCTTATCTTCTTGCACGCCCTCGTACAATTCTGTCAGAACGGACATCCTTTTTGTCCAGGATCTTACAACCAACTCTGCAACTACATTGTTCATCATGCGGCCACTAGGATGTTTGCCAACGTCAAATCATGCAACCAACCAGAGGCTGCCACATGTAAAGGTATACTAACTTGCATTAAAAGCATGCAGTACATAAAGAAAACCCTACTTCATATTTGAAGTGCTCGGCTTTCTTCCTCGTTGAACTATCTTAGTGTTAGAAAACTATCCTTAGTTTTCTTATTTCTTTCTCTCTATATTTCTAGTGCAAGAAATCTGTGTGTTCTCATAGTTTGTTTAGATTAGGTTTTTAACTTGATCTTATTCCGCAACAAACTGTAAATTGTTTGATATTTATCAATAAACAAGTTAGAAAGATAAAAATATGTGTTTGTATTCAACCCCCCTCATTCTACAAACTTGTATAACCCTTTGGGACCAACAGTAATTCCTAATTTCTATGGGAAGATAAGAGATAGGCATGAGTTTAATTGTAATCTCTATTTCCACTCCAAGAAATAGGCATAAAATATATTGTAATTTCTTGGACATGGGTAATGATCTAGAATCCGTGGGGATTCGTAGTAGGCTCTCGAACGTGATGATATGACTTACTTAGTGTTAGCCATATTCATGGAATCGGGTACATTCCCGTCATTGAAAGATGTTATGTGAACGGTAAGAATGATGGAAAATTAGGTTTGTTTATACGCTTTGCTTACATCTGGTTTCAAAGCTTATAAAGTGTTAATTTGGAAAACTGGATGTTCTCACTAGGCGTAAGCCTAATCTTTTCAAATTAACTTTTCTTACCAGGTAATAGCTCAGGAAGGGATAAGCAGGAATGAGTTTCGAGAAGTTCCAGAGCTATACTTTTGGTGATGTAATGGAGAAGTTAGGGAAAGCATTGTTGTTTTGGATATTTATAGACAACCCTTATAATATGATGGCGCACGTTATGGATTAGATTAGTAGGTTGTTTATAATAGCTGGATGTATATACGAACCTTGTTATGACTTCTCCATTTATGTATAAAATATTTGGAAATAGTTGTCTTGGACCTTATTAATTTAAGGTTTAAATTTGTTGTGATTTTTGGATGTTTCAGTATGGTATCAGAGCTATAGTTTAAGTGAACTAGGTATGATCGTGAGATACCTAGACTTAAGCTGAGATGAATTAAGTTATGATTTGTGAGATTTGGGTATAAGTACTAAGACGGGATAGTCTTAGAGTCGACGAAAATACGTGAATTAAGAACTGTAATGATGATAACGAGAATTCTTATGTACAGTATGTTCACAATTCCAGTTTGCTACTGTGATTATAAATATATTGTTACGCAAGCATACTTGTTTTGAATTGTTACGGTGACTAATGAATGTTTAAGTACGTTTCTTGTGTTTGGGTACGTGTAACCATTTTCTATGGTTATCTCCTTGTGCTATATCAGGATACGATGGTGAATACACCAACCAGATCTCATATTTTATCGGAAGATAGGGTAGTAAATGAATGGGTGGTGGATAAGTAACCTGAAAGGGTTGGAACATATGAAAGCCCTTCAAGGCCACCTATAATAGGAGGAGGAAGTCAAGCGCAACAAACGACTACTGGTACATCTAATACAGTGACAACGGAATCCACCATGAAGTCCAGAACGATGGAAAACATGATGCGAGTGATGAATGCGGCACTGGCACAACAATCAAAAATGTTCATGAAGGTGTTAAATGACAGAAGTGCTGAGTCACGAAGACCTGTGTCGGGAACTGGTGTTGTAACTCCTCCTGTTAACACAACTTTGAATGTTAGCAGGAGAGTGGAGAGAGTTTGCTCGTATAAAATGTTTCTGAGCTGCAAGCCACCGGAGTTTGCTGGATCAGATAATCTAAATGCTTGTATGAATTGGATTAGAGAGATGGAGCAAGCCTTTAGAGTTTGCGAGTGTGACGAAGAATCGAATGTCAGGTTCGGTTCTCAAATGTTACAGGGCAGCGTTTTGACCTGGTGGAACATTGTAACATCGACAGTGACAATCTTGCCTGTTATGGCCTGAGAGTCATTCAAAAGAAAGATTCTAGAAGAGTACTGCAACGAGAATGAAATGGACCAAATTAAAGAAGAGTTTCAAACTCTTAAGAAGGAAAACTTGTCAGTAAGAGAATATACTCAAATATTCTTGGAAAAGCTTAATCTAGTGGGGCATGTGGCTCCAACTGAAATAGAGAAGATTAAAGCCTATCTGAAGGGCTTACCGGCTGACATGATGTCAAGAGTTAGGAATTCTAAATCCTTGACGTTGAGGGAAACGATAGAAGAAGCCAACATAATAGAAGAAGTGTATGCAAAAGATAAGGAAGAAAAGGCACAAGGGGGAGAGAAAAGGAAATGGGAAAGTCGGTTGGAATCTTCTCATAAATCCAAATCATTTGGCAAGAATGTTCGCCTTGAGTCTCGACGGGAACCGAACTGGTGCCAGAAATGCCTAAGCAAACATTTTAGCTCGTGCCGAGTGGTCTCAAATGAAATGTGGAAAGACTAGTCACCATCTTGCAAACTGTCCCATTCAAGGACTGACCTGTTGCCCGGTCATTTTCGAAAAGATTGCCCAAAGTTAAGGAAGAGTGGGAATCAAGAAATAAAGCCAAATACTCTGTCAGGATCGATTCCAAACAAGAATATTTATACTTAGAAATCAGAATTAAAGAATCTTGCGGAATATAACTTTAATTCAAACACACTCAATGAACAACTAATCAGAAAACACAATCTGTTTGTATTCAATACTTCAACTCACAAGTTAACAACCAAACCTCAATCTTGTTGAACAGGCTCAACAAGACGACTTCTACTTCTCTAGAAATAGGGTTCTAAACCTTGAGGTTAATTCTATCTAAAACAAAAACGAATTCTAAATCTCATGTTTCGAATAGCTATCTATCAAAATCTATTTATACTAAATAATTACAAGATAACTATCAAAACAAAATTGATCTTCAGAATATTCTTTCATGCTTATCTTCAATCATTCCATCTTTATCTCCAACATTCTCGCATTCCATAATTATGATCACAAGCAGCATTAACATCGTTATGCACAAGCAGTACTAACATTGTTCCATCAGCATTAACTTTTACTTGCAGTACTAACCTTGCTCTGGCAGTAGTATTGTTGTTCTAGCAGTACTACCTTTGTTCTGGCAGTACTAACGTTGTTCTGGCAGTACTAACCATACTTGGCAAATCTTCAGTTCCCAACAATCTCCCCCTAACTTGACTTTTTAGGTTGAGAAGTCAAGTTCTTCAGATGATGCTTCCAAAACCTAATCATGAACACATAAATCAGGATTCAAACCCAGGCTTTGATTGATAATCCTTCTCACAAAGTATCTTCCCATTTCAGAATCCTTGTTGCAAGCCAACTTAGCATGTAGCATTCCATTCAACCTTTTCTTGCTGTGCTTGTATGCAACATCCACCAAATAATACTCATGATATGTATAGTCAAGTGTGATGACATACACTCCACATTTTTCAATGAGCATCCAGTTGGTAATGGCTTGAAAATTTCTTTCTATCATATACTGAACTGCTTCTGGTTTGAACATTAGGCACAGGTATTCAAGAACCATTTTGGTGATAGACATCCCTTTCTCATTCAGCATATTTCCATACAACTTCATTCCAACCTTGTACATCTCCTCTACGTCAGATCTAGAGCACATTCTGATAAGTCTTCCCCATGTAGAACATACCTCAAACTTCCCATCTGCTCTTTTGACTCTAATGTACTCCTTTCTCTGATCTACCAAGGTATCCCAGAAGATGATCTCAGGAGGCATGGAAGATAATGGGTCAACTTTGATTGGATCAGTATCAACCTTAGTGATATACATATCACATTGAGCATTACTTGGTTGACCTGATGGAGTTGCTACTTCTTCTTCAGTAACCTTTGTATCATCTTTCTTTTCTGGAACATCCTCTTCTTTTTCTTCTTCTACCACTGGTTCTACCCTAGGTTTCTTGACAAATTTACGTTTGGTAGCTATAGACTTGGTTCTTGTTCTTTTCAGTGACACCAACTTTTCACCCAGGGTTTCTTCTTGCTTTTTAGGAGTGTCATGTTTGGCTTTAATCAAAGCCTCTGCAACTTCAACTTCTTCCAAAGTAGGCTTTTTAGTTTCTGTTGCTTCCTTTGTTTCTGCTGCTTCTTCCTTTGTAGATACTACTTCTTGCATGGTTTCTGCTGCTTCTTTTGTTTCTGCTGTTGGTTCAGTTTCTGCTTCTTTCTGAATTTCAGCAGCATTAACCGTTTCTGCTGTTGGTTCAGTTTATGCTTCTTTCTGAATTTCAGCAGCATTAACCGTTTCTGCTGTTGGTTCAGTTTCTGCTTCTTTCTGAATTTCAGCAGCATTAACCGTTTCTGCTGTTGGTTCAGTTTCTGCTTCTTTCTGAATTTCAGCAGCATTAACCTTTTCTGCTGCATGATCAGTTTCTGCTTCTTTTGCAATTTCTTCAACACACTCATTCTCCCCCTTTTCCTGTGTACTCTCCATGTTGAATTCAGCTTCTGACTCCCCCTTTTTGGGAGCATCATTGTTGAGGCTTCTTCTTTTAAGAACATACTGAGCTTTCTTCTTCCTGTGCATCAACTTTGTAATCAGCTTCTTATGCTTCTCAAGCTGTGTTTGTTGATATAGGACCACTTTCTTGAGTCCATCTATCTCCTTTTGCTGACTTACAACATCTGTGTTGATATTGGCAATGGTTTCCATCAATTCCTCATATGTATATCTATCCTCACCTTGTTTAGGAGTTTTTACTTCCTTTAAAGGATCACTGGAAATTTTAGTAGGTGTCTTTTGCCTAGCAAAAGCACTGCCTACCCCTGTGGTTTCTTGGCACCTGGGACCTCTGAATGATTTCTCATTCTGAGTTGCCGTGAGGAAGGTCTTAGTTATGTTACCACTGTCCTTCTCTGTGCTAGCAGAAGTAGTGGCAGCCTTGCTACTCACATGCTCAACCTTCTCTTTAGTGAGCACCTTCTTGGGGTTGGGAGACACCCCTGTGGTTTCCCTTTCGATATTCTCTATTGGAGAATTCTCCAATAGAGGGCTTAAAGGCTTTAGGCTTGTAGGAGGTACATCAAGGGAAGGAGCCTTGTGTACCATTCTTCTTGTAAACTTTTTGGTTATTTGAGGAGTGGGTCTTTGAAGAATGGACTGAGGAATTTCTTTGGTGATTGAAGGTGGGGTTTGGCTATCAGTGGGTTGGTCTAATGAGGGCCTTGACCCTGATGCCATACCTTCTTGTATGTGGGACACACCCATCATTGTAGAGAACAATGGAGTGTCAACTCCTTCCGAGTCCCTGGAAGTTCTTCTCATATTTGAGAAGATCTTTCCTTTAGGGGGTTTAGGTACATATACCTCAGGAAATTGAGGCAAATCCGTCAATTCCTTAGTAATCACTGCTTGGGCAAACCTTGGGTACATATAAAAACTCTTTTTGGATTCCAGGTTTGACACAAGATCATTGAAAATCATTTGTGAAAAATTAAACTTCCTGGCAGTGGCCAGGCAGACCAGGGCATAAGCAATGGTACTGCTAAACTCACTCCATCCAGTAGTTTTCTTTGAAATGCAATGCATTAAGGTATGAACAAAGAATCGCCATTGTGTAGAAAATTTAGACTTGAAAAACTTAAAGATTCCAATGGGACCTTCATACCCCATTCTCGTTAAAGTTGAGTATAGTTCGTCATTAGGAATATACGTCATACCTGAGGCATCATCCAATCGAAGAGTGATGCGAATAAGCTCCTCTTTAACATTCAAGGGTTTGTCACACACCCTTGTTTTGATGATTTTCTGCCCATCTTCAGACACCACGGTGGCATTTTCCCAGAACTGCTTCTGATGCTCGGTGTAGATTGTCGGGGTCACCGTTAGGGCATAGGATATATGCGTATTCTTGAGGAAATCCACAATGTCGTGAAAACCTGCGGACTGTTTTGGCTTCTGGAGCATGGCAATTTCGTTGTGTTCGTCGATAAACTCCATTGTACCTGAGGATTCTTGACAGAAAACAGAGATTCTTGGGAGAGAATAGTTAGAAAGAGAGAGAGATGAATAGAATTCAAAGAGACGTTATGAACTTTGGCGGGCTGAAGGAGGTATTTATAGCAGTATTAGCCCTAATTTTTCTTTTAAAGCAGTATTAACGACACATGCAGTATTAAGTACGAAGCAGTATTAACTATGTACTGGCAGTAGTAACTATGCACTAGCAGTAGTAACTATGCACTGGCAGTAGTAACTATGCACTGGCAGTAGTAACTATGCACTGGCAGTAGTAACTATGCACTGGCAGTAGTAACTATGCACTGGCAGTAGTAACTATGCACTGGCAGTAGTAACTATGCACTGGCAGTAGTAACTATGCACTGGCAGTAGTAACTATGCACTGGCAGTAGTAACTATCCACTGGCAGTAGTAAATATACGTGCACTTTTCAGCACTTGTCAATCTGAGTCATACAGAAGATCCTGAGAAAAAGAGTTAGTAGTACCAAATATAGAAGGAAATACATGTATAAAAACTGAAAATCATGACTTTATTCAAGGTTGATCATGCCCACACTTGTTACCAAGAAAGTGAATCTACCCACATCAAAAGCTTTTGTGAATAGATCAGCAAACTGGTCATTGGTATGAACTTTAGCAACTTGAATTAATTTCTTTTCATTACAATCTCGAATAAAGTGATACCTGATCTCTATGTGCTTTGTTTTTGAGTGTTTGACTGGATTGTTAACAATGCTAATAGCACTGTTGTTGTCAATGAAGATTGGAGTGTGAAGAAATGTTACCCCATAGTCCAACATCTGATTCTGTATCCATAGAACCTGAGAGCAGCAGCTTGCAGCAGCTATATACTCAGCTTCTGTTGTAGATAAGGACACTGTGGTTTGTTTCTTACACTGCCAAGATACTAGTCTTGCACCCAAAAACTGACATCCACCTGAAGTAGACTTCCTATCCATGTTAGCTCCACCCAAGTCACTATCTGAGTATGCAAGTAAATCAAAGGATGATTCATAAGGATACCAGAGACCTAATCTAGGTTGCCCTCTTAGGTATCTAAATATCCTCTTGACTGCATGAAGGTGTGATTGCTTTGGTGTAACTTGAAATCTGGCACATACACATACTGGAAACATAATATCTGGTCTAGAGGCTGTGAGATACATGAGTGATCCAATCATTGATCTGTAATGATGGACATCCACATCCTCCCCCTCAAGATCAGCAGTGATCTGTTTGTGTGTCTCCATTGGTGTGCTTGCTGGCTTTGAGTCTGATAATCCAAACTTATCCAGGATGTCTTTCACATATTTGGATTGGCATATGAAAATCCCATCCTTCTTCTGTTTCACCTGAAGCCCAAGGAAGAAAGTAAGTTCACCCATGGAACTCATCTTGAAGCTCTTGTGCATTAACTCCTCAAAGTCTTTACACATGTGATCATTTGTGGATCCAAAGATAATGTCATCCACATAGATCTGAACAAGTAGGGTGTCCTTCTTTTTCCTTTTAATGAATAAGGTCTTATCAATGATTCCTCTTTCAAATCCATTTTCCAAGAGATAGGTAGACAAGGTGTCATACCATGCTCTTGGGGCTTGATGTAGACCATAAAGTGCCTTCTTTAACTTGTACACTCTGTCAGGATACAATGGATTCTCAAATCCAGGGGGTTGACAGACATACATTTCTTCATCTATAGTCCCATATAGAAAAGCACTTTTTACATCCATCTGGTAGACCTTGAACTTCATATATGAGGCATAGGCTAGAAACAACCTAATTGCCTCAATCCTTGCAACTGGAGCAAAGACTTCCTCATAGTCTATACCCTCTTCCTGAGTATACCCTTGTGCAACCAGCCTGGCTTTGTTCTTGATCACAATTCCTCTCTCATCCTTCTTATTTCTGAAAATCCACTTGGTGCCAATTGCCCTATGACCTTTTGGAAGGTCCACCAAGTCCCAAACATTCTGTAGCTTGAACTGTAGCAGCTCCTCTTGCATTGCTTCTATCCAACTTGGATCTCTCATAGCATCATAAGCCTTTTTGGGCTCAATTTGGGATAGAAAGCAAGTGAGTACAGTATTAACTGTATTTTGCTGATCTTGTAGCTCTTGAAGTCTGCTTTGATTCCTAGTCATCATGGGAGAAGCAATGTCTCCAATTACCAACTCAGGAGGATGATTTTTCTGAGTTCTTGATGGATGACCAAATTCCTCTTGTAAGTTCACATCCAGATTTGACTCATTTAAGTCTGGATTTTCTTCAGCTTCTTCAGTCACTTCAGACTCTCTGGAATTTGGACTTGAAGGCTGATTTTCCTCTATTCTTCTCTCTTCTTCATTCTGAATGGGTTCAGCTTCCTTTTCTTGTTCACAGAAGTCAACAGGATCAATGGTAGGGAGTGGAAATATCACAGACTGAATTCTGTGATCTGATGGTGGTGCATCCCTTTGTCCTGCATTTATATCACTACTGATACCCAAAGAATTAGTGAGTGAATCAATGTCAAATAGCCAATCAGGACCTGAACCAATAGGATTTGGTGTGTTCTCATTGAATTTGACATTGTCACTTTCTTCAATTATTCTAGAAGAGGTATTAAACACTCTGCAAGCCTTACTCTGAGATGAGTAACCAACAAGAAAACCATCATCTGCTTTGCTATCAAACTTACCTAAGTGAGATTTAGTATTGAGAATTGTACAAGGACACCCAAATGGTTTGAAAAATCCAATAAATGGTTTCTTTTTCTGAAAAAGCTCATAAGGTGTCTTGTTTTTAGGCTTTATTACTAAAACTCTGTTTTGGACATAACAAGCAGTATTAACTGCTTCTGCCCAAAAAGTAGTGGGTAGTTTTGAATCAGCTAACAGAGATCTAGCAGCCTCAATCAGTGTCCTATTCCTTCTCTCAGCAACACCATTATGTTGTGGAGTCCTAGGAGCACTGTATTGTCTCTCAATTCCTTTTTCCTCACAAAAGGTGTTTAGATCAAGGTTTTTAAATTCAGTCCCATTATCTGATCTAATGACTTTCACTTTTTGATTTGATTGGTTTTCAATTCTAAGAATAAAAGATTTGATCAGTCCACTTGTCTCATCTTTAGTTCTCAGAAAATATACCCAAGTAAATCTAGAGTAATCATCAATAATAACTAAACAGTATGACTTCTTGCCAATGCTCATGACATTTGTAGGGCCAAACAGATCCATATGCAACAACTGAAGAGGATTTGAGATAGTGTTTATCTCTTTGGACTTATGAGAAGTTTTGTGTTGTTTGCCTTTGAGACACGCAACACAATGATCATCACATGAATAAACTTTTGACGGTAAACCCCTAACAAGATTATTTTTAACAAGTTTATTCATTGTTTTAAAATTCATGTGACACATCCTTCTGTGCCAAAG
This sequence comes from Saussurea involucrata, assembly GCA_033807775.1. Taxonomy (NCBI): domain Eukaryota; kingdom Viridiplantae; phylum Streptophyta; class Magnoliopsida; order Asterales; family Asteraceae; genus Saussurea; species Saussurea involucrata. The sequence continues at coordinate 104,138,580 of CM066322.1, read as the reverse complement.
TGATGATTCATCCATTGAAGCTTTTGATACCAAACAGTTTAGGGATGAATCAGATGAAACACTTTCTAAATCTAAACAATACACATTATCCTTTCTAGGAGTTCTCAATAGTATCATGTTTTCATCAACTACTTTGAATCTAGGAGCAAGAATAATGCATTCAGAATCAGTAAATAATATAATATGTTTCTTGTCACAGACCTGTGATACACTTAACAGGTTGTATCTCAATTGCTCAACATAGTAAACATCCTCAAATGTCATCTTACCTTTTGATACATCACCTTTACCACTTATCTTACCTCCTGCAGGATTATTCCCAAAAGCAACATGTCCTCCATCAATTCTTTTGAAATTCTTGAGGCAGGCCATGTTACCTGTCATGTGCCTGGAGCAACCACTATCAACATGCCAGATGCTCTTCCCCTTGAGCTGTTGGTTGCCCTGCACATAAGATAAATCAATTAGTTTTTATTGGGAACCCAAGCCAAAGTGGTCTTGGGTCTCCCTTGCTCATCAAAGTACTTACATTCAGTTTGGATAAGTTTTTCAACCTGAGGAACTTCAGTACTGGAGTACTTTGTCAAGATGATTGGTCTAGCAGCACAAACACTAGAAGCAGTATTATCTTTAGAAGAAGTACTAACAGTGTTAGCAGTACTAACACTGCTAGCAACAATATTGCTTCTAGAAGAAGTACTAACAGTGTTAGCAATACTAACACTGCTAGCAGCAGTATTGTCTGAGGCAGCAGTACTATCAGAGACAGCAGTACTAACACTAGAAGCAGTATTATCTTTAGAAGAAGTACTAACAGTGTTAGCAGTACTAACACTGCTAGCAGCAGTATTGCTTCTAGAAGAAGTACTAACAGTGTTAGAAGCACTAACACTGCTAGCAACAGTACTGTCTGAGGCAGCAGTACTAACACTGGTGCTTTTAGGAACCCACATTGTGACACATTCTTTTTCAGTCTTTTTCCTCATGTGGCTTTTGGATTTAGCTTGTTTCTTAGCCACATGGTTCCTTACAGGCTTCCTATAACCATTTGATTTTTGAAAAGTTCTTTGAAAATTTATCCTTTGGTTAATAGGATTGAAATAACAGTGTTTGGCAAGGTGATTCAATTTGCCACAGATAAAACAAGGTTTTGGTCTGTTAATCCTTTGCAGATCAACTCCTTGTTTTTGAGCCCACTGATTATTCCAGTTTCTTTGATTTCCCCTCTTTTTATCATGTTTTTGGGGCTCATTCTTTTGAGAATTTTTGCAAGAACAATGTTCACAAGTATTGGAGTTCACAACAGTGGTCTGTGTATAATGAACTCCCTTTCCTTTTTCAGATCTTTTCATCTCATTGTTCTTATCCCAGGGACTTCCACCTTCCTCATTAGTCTTGATGTAATTCTCTAAGGGGATCTCACCACTGACATTCTTGTTCCTTTTCTTAGACTCTTCTTTTTCAGTTTTATCCTCAACAACAACTTCATCTAATGGATCTACTTTAGTAGCTCCTTCAGGTAAGTCCTTCCTATCCTTGGTTTCTAACAGGTCTGACCTAGGAGGGATGTATGTGTTGTTGTAGGGTGGGGGTGTGGCATTGTACCCTATGCATGGTTTCATCTTACTGTGGATTTGATCATTTATTATGGTGTCCATGACTTTAGAAGCACATGAAAACTTTTCAACATCAAGTTTTACTTTCTCAAGTTCTCCTTTTAATTTCTCACATTCCTCCATAGACTCTTTCAGTTGGAACTCCAGACCATTCTTTTCCCACTTCCAGTAGTTTGTATCATATGAGTGTTGAAGTTCATTGGCTTGAAAAGCCTTAATTTGTTCTTCAAACCTCTCAACAATCACTACATAATCTCTTCTATCCTTTTCTAATCTCTTAAGGTCATCACACATTCCCTGGTTGTGATCTCTATACCTTTTCACAGTGTCTATACAAGCTTGAGAACAGAGATTAGATTTTACCTCAGTAGGAAGATCGGAGACTTCTGCCATGAGTGCATGATTCTGAATCGCCTCTTCTGCTTGATCACTCCAATCAAATCCCATTCCTTGTTGAGAAACAAGGGCTTGAACAGAGTTTCTGTTCTGGTTGAAGCTTCCAGTCTGAGCTTGTTGATGGTTGTTTTGAGATACTCCACCTCTGCATTCTCTGGCAAAGTGTCCCATCTTATGACACTTGTAGCATTCCACCTTAGACTTGTCAAACCCAGCACCATCTTCTCTTCTTTGGGAAAAGTTGTTTCTCCCAGTCCTCCTTATAAACTTCTTCACCCTCATAGAAAGCATAGCCATTTGCCACTTGATATCCATCTCCTCAAGATCATCAGCATTAATCTGTTCTAAGTCATCATTAGTTAATGAGGAGTTAACATGACTAGAAAAGAAAGCTTCTAGTACAGAATCATTGGCCTTCTCCTGATTGACTCCATCAGCAGTACTAACTGATTCAGGGTTAGCAGTAGAATCAGTTGATGCTGATAGGAGTGCAGCATTATACACATATCCTGAGGGCTTCTTCTTGGCTTCAACCTCTGCTTCAAATACCCTAAGATCATTGTAAAGATCATCAAGCTCTTTATCTTCTAACTAGTCATTTTGTCTGAAGGACACAGTATACATTGTCCATTCCTCACCTAATGATCTTAGAAACTTCTTGTTTACATCATCAGCCTCCATACGAACTCCAACTATAGCCAATTCTCCAATCAACTTATTAAATCTATCAAAAGTTTGAGTCATAGACTCATTCTTTGTAGAAGTAAAATTTTCATATTGTTGCTTAAGAATTGCCTTCTGGTTCCTCTTGGTGCTCTTGGTACAAGTGAATCTCTTTTCCAATGCATTCCATAAAATCTGAGCATCAGTGCAGTGATGAAATTGGTGCTGATACTCATTGGGAATAGCCAAAAGCAGAGTGCTTAAGGCTTTCATCTCTGTTTGTCTAACCTTTCTTTCTGCATCAGTCTTTGGAGGGGGTCTTTTGCCATCTGGTCCAACCTTTCCTTCAGCACACGGACCATTCTCTATAATATCCCAGATGGAATAATCAGTAAGCAAAATATACTGCTTGATTCTAATCTTCCACATGTCAAACTCATTAGGCCTGAGCATGGGAACCTTTGAAACAAGAGTACTGTTTGATTCAACTGTGTTGTCCATAATGATTGTAGATTTCTAAGAAACCAAGCTCTGATACCACTTGTCAGGATCGATTCCAAACAAGAATAATTATACTTAGAAATCAGAATTAAAGAATCTTGCGGAATATAACTTTAATTCAAACACACTCAATGAACAACTAATCAGAAAACACAATCTGTTTGTATTCAATACTTCAACTCACAAGTTTACAACCAAACCTCAATCTTGTTGAACAGGCTCAACAAGACGACTTCTACTTCTCTAGAAATAGGGTTCTAAACCTTGAGGTTAATTCTCTCTAAAACAAAAACGAATTCTAAATCTCATGTTTCGAATAGCTATCTATCAAAACCTATTTATACTAAATAATTACAAGATAACTATCAAAACAAAATTGATCTTCAGAATATTCTTTCATGCTTATCTTCAATCATTCCATCTTTATCTCCAACATTCTCGCATTCCATAATTATGATCACAAGCAGCATTAACATCGTTATGCACAAGCAGTACTAACATTGTTACAGCAGCATTAACTTTTACTTGCAGTACTAACCTTGCTCTGGCAGTAGTATTGTTGTTCTAGTAGTACTACCTTTGTTCTGGCAGTACTAACGTTGTTCTAGCAGTACTAACCATATTTGGCAAATCTTCAGTTCCCAACATACTCCAAGGCCAATGGGCAGGGCGTTTCATATGACGGCTGATGAAGCAAAGGAATCTAAAGATGTTGTTTTTGGTACATTTCTTGTTAACTCTATTCTTGGACGAATATTATTTGATTGTGGCGCCAATCTGTCTTTTGTATCAAAGTCGTTCTATCAAAAGTTAGCTATGCCTGTCACTAACTTGGAAGATGCCTTAGTAGTTGAAATAGCTAACGGGGGTCAAATCTTAGTTCGAGAAAGACTTGAGTGTTGTATGATTATGATAGAAGAAAATAAATTTCCGATTGACTTGATGTTGATGGAAATTGGGGGATTTGATCTAGTCGTGTAACAACCCCATATCCCAAGTACACAACATATCACACAATATAACATAAATAGATATAACAAACGAACTTCACATTACATGTACGGTCCAGTAGTCTCTTACAATTAAAAGGAAACCATATGTAACCCAAATACTTTACTATTTACATGCATAACATTTAACGTTGCAATACAACTGCTAAACAAGTCAAAAGCTTCATCTTAAAGTCCTTCTCTCTAGCCATCCACCGGTTACTCTACTTACTTGCCCTTACTTGATCCACCACCTGGAATACATATTTTTAAAACAAAATGAGGGTTAGACCTGATGGTCTAAGTGAGAAACCCCTGTTAGTTAAAAAAACCATTTATATAAACTTTAATCATATAAATCACGCAACACAATCGTATACATCCAAATAAACTCACATACATTATGCTTCCCCTTTTCATTCCTTCTGGCCATATTAGTGGTAGCAAGCCAACTAATAATATACAACGCTGCACAACATCAACAGCCAAACAACACTATACAGGTTCTATAGCCAATCACACCGGTCTTAAACCCGACCAACGTATTATAACACATTTATAATACACATGTAAATATAATACCTCACTATATTATAATTCACATACGAGCACATAATTATCAACAGTTTCACTCCCAACTCCACACATGTATGTATTCCAGTTAAAAAGTGTTTTCAAAGCAAAACTCACCTGTTTTGGTTATTTCACACGTTCGTAAGCTTCTTTCAAAACGATCCTATCCCTTACCACGATTCCACGGAATCTGAAACAAGTTAAGATACACAAATTGCTTTACTAACCAAATACGTAAAGCCTAACGATTTCCCATCCTCAAATGTTCCATTACACACTGTATTTAACTCACTACCGGGACTACACAAGGTACCGGGACTTATACAGTACCGGGACTCTTAGTACCGGGAGTTCCTATACCGGGAGTTCATAATACCGGAACTCTCCACTACCGGAAGTCTGTTATACCGGGAGTCAACTCTACCGGGAATTCACACTACCGGGAGTCCATAATACCGGGACTCCACCGGAAGTTGATTATACCGGGATTTCACCGGGAGTCCTCAAGAACACAGTCAGTTCTATTTACCCAGAAATCGATTGGAATCCATTCAAGACGTGAAATTAAATACTCTAAACCGAAAGATATCTTCTATTCATAATTACAAACACAATATGTAAAGGACTTACCTCCAAATTACTTCTTAACCCGATCAATTGAAGCCCTACTCGTACGGTTTCCTCTTTCTCTTTCTTTCGACTTCAGAACTCCCGCACACATACACACTCTTTCTATATCTGGATAAAGATACACCTGATAGCCTAAGGTGTATATCAAAAATCAATTTGTACCTTCTAGACCTTCAACTTCTCATTAATGACCCAAACACACTTAACTTATATTTTACCCCAAACTTACCCTGAACATCATAAATTATTGTTAAATTATCTAACGGACTTACCCTGTGTATTACATCATCTCCCCCTTAAAAGAATTCCGTCCCGGAATTTAGTTAGGCAAAAAGGTGAGGGTATTTGGCTCTCATTTCCGATTCAGATTCCCACGTAGCATCTTGACCTTTATGATGTCTCCACTGAACTTTCACTTGTCTGACCTCCTTATTCCGCAACACTTTAACCTTATGATCAACTATAGCTTCTGGCTCTTCTACATAATTCAGTCTTTCGTCGACTTGTATCTCTGGTAGGGAGACTGCCTGATCTTGAGTAACCAGACACTTTCGGAAGTTTGACACGTGAAATGCATTATGAATCCTGCTCAATTCTGGTGGAAGATCTAATCTGTAAGCTACTTCACCGATCCTTTCTGTGATTGCAAATGGTCCAATATACCTTGGGCTAAGTTTACCTTGTCGACCAAATCTGATGACTCCTTTCCACGGCGAAACCTTTAACATTACGTAATCCCCAACTTGAAATTCCAACGGCTTTCGACGGCGATCAGCGTAACTCTTCTGTCTATCTTGAGCCACTTTCAATCTTTCTCGAATCTGGGTAACCTTATCGGCGGTTAACTGAACTATTTCCGGCCCCGCTAGCTGTTTTTCTCCCACTTCGTTCCAGCACAGAGGCGTTCGGCATTTTCTACCATACAGTACTTCGAACGGTGCCGCTTGTATACTGGAATGATAACTGTTGTTGTAAGCGAACTCGATTAACGGTAAATGCTTATCCCACGATCCCCCAAAATCAACAATGCAAGCCCGGAGCATATCTTCTAAGGTCTGAATTGTTCGTTCACTTTGCCCATCTGTTTGAGGATGATACGCCGTACTTAACTTTATCTGAGTCCCCATTTCCCTTTGAAAACTTCTCCAAAATCTTGAAGTAAAACGACTATCACGATCAGAAATGATCGAGATTGGAATTCCATGTCGAGTTACTATTTCATCAATATACAACTTAGCTAATCGCTCCATTGAATCAGTTTCCTTTATCGGTAGGAAGTGTGCAGACTTTGTCAATCTGTCGACGATCACCCAAATAGAATCGAATCCCTTCGGAGTTCTTGGTAGCTTTGTGATAAAATCTGTGGTAATCTGCTCCCACTTCCACATAGGTATTTCTAGCCGTTGTAGTTGACCAAATGGCTTTTGGTGTTCAATCTTTACTTTCTTACAAGTATCACACCTTTCCACATACTGAGCAATCCCTCTTTTTATCCCTGGCCACCAATAGAATTGCTTTAGGTCTTTATACATCTTGTTTGTACCTGGGTGAATAGAGAAACGGGATTGATGGGCTTCTTGTAAAACACGATCACGTAATCCACCCAATCGAGGTACCCACACTCTGTTTCCCAGACACAATAACCCCCGATCATCTTTTACTAGCAATGCTGACATCCCTACTAACCTTTCTGATTTCAGATGTTCATCATGATAAGCCTCCGCTTGACACTTCTGTAATTCATCAAATAAGTTGGGTAGGAGTTCAGTTCGTAGCGAAATAACTTTTATTGTTCCACTCCTTTCTTGACGACTGAGCGCATCTGCCACCACATTCGCCTTTCCCGGGTGATAAAGGATTTCACAGTCGTAATCATTCAGCAATTCCAACCATCTCCTTTGTCTCATATTTAGTTCCTTCTGATCAAAGAGGTGTTGAAGGCTCTTGTGATCAGTATAAATCTGACATTTGGAACCATACAGATAATGTCTCCAAATCTTTAATGCGAAGACGACTGCAGCAAGCTCCATATCGTGCGTAGGATACTGCCGTTCATGATCCTTCAGTTGGCGAGAAGCATAAGCTATAGCCTTTCCGCACTACATAAGCACACAACCCAATCCCAGTTTAGACGCATCACTGTAAACGACAAAGTCTTCAGAACCTTCAGGTAGTGATAGAATCGGCGCGCTGCACAATTTCTCTTTCAATATTCGGAATGCCTCGTCCTGTTCTGCTTTCCATTCAAACTTCAAATTCTTTCGGGTCAGCTTAGTCAAAGGCGTTGCAATACGAGAAGTCTTTTATGAATTTCCGATAGTAGCCGGCTAAACCCAGAAAACTACGTACTTCTGTTGCTGTCTTCGGCTGTTCCCACTTTTCCACTGCTTCTACTTTCATCGAATCGACATGTATACCTTTCTTAGAAACCACGTGCCCCAGAAATTGTACTTTCCGTAGCCAGAATTCACATTTAGAAAATTTCGCATACAACTTTTCCTTCTTCAGCAGCTCTAGAATCAAACGAAGGTGCTGCGCGTGCTCTTCCTTGGATCGAGAATAGATAAGGATATCATCGATAAATACAATTACAAATTTATCGAGATACGGCTTACATACCCGATTCATTAAATCCATAAAGGCAGCTGGAGCGTTCGTCAATCCAAATGGCATTACTAAAAATTCATGATGACCATACCTCGTTCGAAAAGCAGTCTTTAAAACGTCTTCTTCTTTAACTTTCAACTGGTGATAACCGGACCTTAGGTCAATCTTGGAGAAATAGCAAGCTCCAACTAACTGATCAAAGAGATCATCAATTCGGGGTAGCGGATACTTGTTCTTTGTCGTGCGCTTATTCAATTCTCGGTAGTCAATACACATTCTCATCGACCCATCTTTCTTTTTCACAAATAACACTGGTGCTCCCCACGGCGAAGAACTAGGTCTGATGAAGCCTTTATCGGATAGTTCTTGTAGTTGTGCCATCATTTCTTTCATCTCTGGAGGTGCCAAACGATACGGTGCACGGGCTACAGGTGTGGCTCCAGGAATCAGGTCTATACCAAACTCTACTTGTCTAACAGGCGAAAGACTGTTCAAGTCTTCAGGGAATACTTCAGGGAATTCACTAACGATAGGAATATCTTCCATCCTATTCTTTTCCGGCTTAATACCTGTCACGTAGGCCAAGTAACTCTGACAACCCTTATTAACACACCTACGTGCTTTTAATATTGATATAAGACAAGACCGATGATTCCTGCGATCACCATAAATCACTACTGGTCCCCTCCCAGGTAATACAACATTTATTAACTTCTTATCACATACTATATTAGCCTGATTCTCGGCTAACCAGTCCATTCCCACTACTACGTCAAACTCTATCAGAGTTATAGGAAACAATCGTATAGGCACTCCATACCCCTCTATACTAATCACACAACTATCAAACACTTCACTAACCGACACTTGATTATCATTTGCAGTATCTACTAATAGAACATGTTCTAACATTTTAGGTTTCAAACACAGGCAAGCAGCAAATGCAGGAGACACAAACTATCGGTTTGCACCGGAATCAAATAACACCTTAGCACGTGTAGAGTTTATCAAAAATGTACCTGTGACTACATCCGGAGTTTCCTCCGCTTCTTTCTCAGTCATTTGAAATGCGCGACCCCTGGTTACTGGCGGTTCCAGTCTTGGTACTACTGGTTTAACAATCACTGGCCTGCCCGATGACCCACCTTGCTGTATCCTTCCCCGTGGACAGTTTGACTGAAGATGATCCGGAGAATTGCATAAGAAACATAACCGCGTTACCTTACAATCCTTAATAACGTGTCCAGTCTTCCCACACTTATAACATGCTCGTAAATCACCTTGGCAGTTTCCTTGGTGGACACGGTTGCACTTCTGACATGGTCTTTCCGCTGGTCGAAACGGCGGACGGTTATCATACCTCTAAAATCGGGACCTCTTCGGATCATATTGTGGTCCTTCCCACTTTCTCTTTCCGATACTTTTATCGCCCACATCTCTTCTAATATCTCGTTCAACATTCTCCGCGGCATTAACTGCAGCCGAGAAGGTATCGGGTCCTTTTGCAGTTACTAACCTTCTGACTTCTGAGTTCAACCCAAAGATAAAGCTTTCTGTCTTCATCGCCTCCGTAGCAACATAGTATTCTGCAAATCGAGACTTTTCCAAAAAGCTAGCGGTATAGTCTCGAACGGATAAGTTCCCTTGTTGCAAATTCATGAATTCTCCTTCCAGTTGTTTAACGGCTGCCTGGGGACAAAATTGTTCCCTGTAGGCTACCACAAATTCTTCCCAAGAGAGGGTAGAATAAACGTCAGATCCTTTAGAATGTATAAAAGATTCCCACCAATACAATGCATCTCCTTTTAACATAGCTCCCCCGTACAATACTCTATCTTCATCTGCACACTTGCTTGTTTTGAAAATGGCTTCAATTTCCTTCATCCATCTCATTGCTTTTACTGGATCCCGATCCCCTGAGTAAGTAGAAGGTTTGCAACTAAGAAACATTTTGTAATCACATTTTCTCATTACCGGTAAGACCGTAGGGGTAATTGGCATCTCCTCTTCATGAGTAGGGTCTGGTCCTTCTGTTTCAGTATTATGAGTTAAGTTGAACATAGCTTGAATATTGTCTTGTAATCTTCCCATTTCTGCCATTAGATCAGCCCTGGTAATGAAATCCGTACTATTTTGTTGGATTCTGCCTCCGGCTCGACCTCCACCTCTACCTCCAGTTCTACCCCCGACTCTGCCCCCCGTTCTGCCTCCCCTATCCCCAGTTCCTACTGACGGATTAGTTCTATTTGGATTTCTTCCTCCTCCTCGATTCGAATTTCTTGTACCGCTGGCCATTCTGTGGATTTAAACAGGGTTAATATACACATAAGCATATACCCCATATAACAAGGTATTCCAGTTCAGACATGTACCTGTAAGATCACAATTACACTGGCCAGGTGTAGTATGAAATTACCTTACATGATGTTCCTTCTACCTTTTATACTTAGTATCCCGAGGATCTACAATAATAGGGACATCCTACTTCACATGCAGTTTAAGTCTAGGTACAGATACTAATACCTAAATCCCTTAAACTAAGGCTCTGATACCATTTGTAACAACCCCATATCCCAAGTACACAACATATCAGACAATATAACATAAATAGATATAACAAACGAACTTCACGTTACATGTACGGTCCAGTAGTCTCTTACAATTAAAAGGAAACCATATGTAACCCAAATACTTTACTATTTACATGCATAACATTTAAAGTTGCAATACAACAGCTAAACAAGTCAAAAGCTTCATCTTAAAGTCCTTCTCTCTAGCCATCCACCGGTTACTCTACTTACTTGCCCTTACTTGATCCACCACCTGGAATACATATTTTTAAAACAAAATGAGGGTTAGACCTGATGGTCTAAGTGAGAAACCCATGTTAGTTAAAAAAACCATTTATATAAACTTTAATCATATAAATCACGCAACACAATCGTATACATCCAAATAAACTCACATACATTATGCTTCCCCTTTTCATTCCTTCTGGCCATATTAGTGGTAGCAAGCCAACTAATAATATACAACGCTGCACAACATCTACAGCCAAACAACGCTATACAGGTTCTATAGCCAATCACACCGGTCTTAAACCCGGCCAACGTATTATAACACATTTATAATACACATGTAAATGTAATACCTCACTATATTATAATTCACATACGAGCACATAATTATCAACAGTTTCACTCCCAACTCCACACATGTATGTATTCCAGTTAAAAAGTGTTTTCAAAGCAAAACTCACCTGTTTTGGTTATTTCACACGTTCGTAAGCTTCTTTCAAAACGATCCTATCCCTTACCACGATTCCACGGAATCTGAAACAAGTTAAGATACACAAATTGCTTTACTAACCAAATATGTAAAGCCTAACGATTTCCCATCCTCAACTGTTCCATTACACACTGTATTTAACTCACTACCGGGACTACACAGGGTACCGGGACTTATACAGTACCGGGACTCTTAGTACCGGGAGTTCCTATACCGGGAGTTCATAATACCGGAACTCTCCACTACCGGAAGTCTGTTATACCGGGAGTCAACTCTACCGGGAATTCACACTACCGGGATTCCACACTACCGGGAGTCCATAATACCGGGACTCCACCGGAAGTTGATTATACCGGGATTTCACCGGGAGTCCTCAAGAACACAGTCGGTTCTATTTACCCAGAAATCGATTGGAATCCATTCAAGACGTGAAATTAAATACTCTAAACCGAAAGATATCTTCTATTCATAATTACAAACACAATATGTAAAGGACTTACCTCCAAATTACTTCTTAACCCGATCAATTGAAGCCCTACTCGTACGGTTTCCTCTTTCGCTTTCTTTCGCCTTCAGAACTCCCGCACACATACACACTCTTTCTATATCTGGATAAAGATACACCTGATAGCCTAAGGTGTATATCAAAAATCAATTTGTACCTTCTAGACCTTCAACTTCTCATTAATGACCCAAACACCCTTAACTTATATTTTACCCCAAACTTACCCTGAACATCATAAATTATTGTTAAATTATCTAACGGACTTACCCTGGGTATTACAAGTCGTGGGTATATTGGTTGACAATCAATCAGGCATAAACTCTTTGTGCCAAGAAATTAATTCGGATCCCGATGCCTGAAAATGATGTTGTAGTCATATATGGGGAAAAGAGAAAAGGGGAGGTTCCGCTAATTTCTATTGCCAAAGCACGCAAGTGTCTAGTAAAAGGATGTTCATCCTATTTAGCATATGTTTTGGATGCCAAGCTAGAAAAGAAGAGAGCGGAAGATATAATGGTGGTACGAGAATTCCCAGATGTGTTCCCTAATGATCTTTCAGGTTTACCGCCAGAACGACAAGTAGAGTTCCGAATTGATCATGTTCCTGGAGCGGCACCGATAGCGTGTGCACCGTACCGTTTAACACCAACCGAAATGAAAGAGATGATGTCTCAACTACAAGAGTTGCTGAAAAAAGGATTTGTTAGGCCAAGTTCTTCACCTTGGGGAGCTCCGGTATTATTTGTCACAAAGAAGGACGGCACTATGAGAATGTGCATTGACTACCGGGAGCTGAATAAGGTGACTATTAAGAATAAGTATCCGCTTCCAAGGATTGATGCTTTATTTGATAAACTCCAAGGTGCGGGATGCTTTTCAAAGATTGATCTGATGTCGGGCTATCACCAAGTACGAGTAAGGGATGAAGATGTTCCCAAGACGGCGTTTAGAACGAGGTACGAGCATTATGAATTTCTTATGATGCCATTTGGGTTGATAAATGTTCCAACTGTGTTCATGGATTTGATGAACATAGTGTGTCGACCATTCTTAGACAAGTTGTCATCGTGTTCATTGATGACATACTTGTTTATTCAACGAATGAAGCTGATCATGAATGTCACCTTCGTGAGGTATTAAACGTTTTGAGAAAGGAGAAATTATACGCAAAATTTTTAAAGTGTGAATTTTGGTTAAAAGAGGAACAATTTCTTGGGCATGTGATTACTTCTGAAAAGGGTCAAAGTGGATCCGGCTAAGATAGAGGCAATGAAGAACTGGGAAATGCCAAAGAACACATCAGAGATACAAAGTTTTTTGGGTCTGGCAGGGTACTACCGGAGGTTTATAAAAGATTTCTTAAAGACCGCTTCTGCCTTGACTATCTTGACACGGAAGGATGTAAAGTTTGTATGGACTGAAAAGCAATAGTCAGCTTTCAGGATATTACAAAAGAAGCTGTGTGAAGTTCCTATCCTTGCACTACCGGAAGGGACAAAAGATTTGGTTGTGTATATTGATGCGTAAAAGATGGGGTTGGGGCGTGTATTGATGCAACGTGGCATAGTGATTGCTTACGCATCAAGACAACTCAAAGAACATGAGCAGAATTACCCTACCCATGATTTAGAACTGGCAGCAGTGGTGTTTGCATTAAACTTGTGGCGACATTATCTATATGGAACGAAGTGCACTCTTTTTACTGATCATAAGAGTTTAAAACATGTTTTTGATCAGAAAGAGTTAAATATGAGACAAAGGCGTTGGTTAGAACTATTTAAGGATTATGACTGTGAACTGCATTACCATCCCGGTAAAGCAAATGTTGTGGTTGATGCCTTAAGTAGAAAAGAATAACGTGGATGTTTGAAAACGACTAACGCCAGAATTGATGTGACGTCAAGTCTGATTGAAAGAATCAAAATGGCACAAGCGAAAGCTCTTTTAGAAGGAAACTTGAAAGAGGAAGTCATGGTCAAATAACGTCTTCAACTGTCTGAAGATAGTCGTGGGGTCAAACTGTTCCAAGGCCGTGTTTGGGTGCCAAAGGTGGGAGGAAATCGGGAGTTAATTCTCGAAGACGCCCACAAGTCTAAATATTCTATACATCCTGGAAGTACTAAGATGTATAGAGATCTGAAGCTACACTATTGGTAGCCAACTATGAAATTAGATGTGGCATAATGTGTAGAGAAATGTGTGACGTGTTCATTGGTAAAGGCTGAACATCAACGACCTTATAGAATTCTACAATCTTTGGAGATTCCGGAATGGAAGTGGGATAAGATTACCATGGACTTTGTAACTAAGTTACCAAGGACGTTGAAAGGTAACGATACTATTTGGGTGATCATGGATCGGTTAACCAAAAGTGCTCACCTCTTGGCAATGAAAGAAGCTTCACCAATTGATAAGCCAGCCATGTTATATATTGATGAAGTGGTGTCAAGACATGGTATACCTGTGTCTATAGTTTCAGACCGTGACAACCGATTTACTTCAAGGTTTTGGCAGTCACTACAAGAAGAACTGGGTACAAGAGTAAATTTGAGCACTGCTTATCATCCACAAACGGACGGGAAAAGTGAAAGAACAATTCAAACTTTGGAAGACATGCTCAGGTCATGTGTGATTGATTTTGGAGGTAACTGGGATAGGCGTTTACCCTTAGTGGTGTTTGCGTACAACAATAGTTATCATTCCAGTATTGGAAGAGCACCTTTCGAAGCCTCGTATGTACGGAAATGTAGAACTCCATTGTGTTGGTTAGAAGCCGGAGAAAAACAATTTGGTGGTCCTGAAAATGTAAAACAAACGACCGATAAAGTGAAAGAGATTCGGAAGCACATGAAGGCGGCTCAAGATCGACAAAAGAGTTACGTCGATCCGAAAAGAAGACCAAAAGAATTCCAAGTTGGGGAGCGGATAATGTTAATGGTATCCCCATGGAAGGGAATTATAGGGTTTGGAAAGCGTGGAAAGTTAAGTCCTCATTTTCTTGGACCTTTCACTATAATCAAGCGAGTAGGACTTCAAGCATATCAGTTGGATCTTCCACCTGAATTGAAAAGAATCCATAATACCTTCCACGTCTGTTATCTTCGGAAATGTTTAGCCGAAGAAGAAAATGTTATCCACTTTCTGAAGTAATAATGGATGAGAAGAGTCGTTGCGTGGAGGAACCGGAAGCAATTTTGGAAAGAACAACTAAGAAGCTACGACACAAAGAAGTGGTCATGGTTAAAGTGCAATGGAAACATCATAGAGGTGCAAATGTGACTTGGGAAGCGGAGGAAGATATGAGGAATATATATCCTCACTTGTTTGTATAGTTTTGATTTCGAGGACGAAATCATTTCCAAGTTGGGGAGATTTGTAACACCTCGAATTTTTCATAAATATATAATAATTATTTTGGGGAAATGTTTAAAATAATAGGATGATATTATTTTAAACTATATTTCGAAAAGGGTCAAAAGTGAATTTGATCGAAGTTTTTGGTTTATTGATAAATTGTGAAACCTTGGGGTTGGTTTTGCCTTTTGTAGATAGTTGAATGGGTATAAATTGGAAGGGTCGGTGTGGATTTGAGAATATCTCAATTCTGGGTTTTGAAGTCAGTCTAAACAGAAGAAAGGAAATTGGTGAATTGCAGATTTCTCATGGTAAGAAATTCGATTACCCTCTTGATTTCTAGTTCTCAAGATTGGAGAATCATAAGTTAATATTGTTGTGATTAGGTACTTAATTAGTTGGTGTGAAAGCTTGGATTTTTCGATTTCTTGAGTTTGGCAGACTCTTTATTCGATTCCTATTTCAGGGGAGTTCATCTATCTCTTTGAGTTAAATAAGAAAATTGTTAAAATGATATCTATTTGAAATGATCAATAGAAGCTCATTGGAAAGATTTGGAATGGAAACTGTAAACTGAACTGGATAAAATTAAGTAGTCCGAAAGATGAATTCCAGGACAGTTCCGGATTCCGGGTAGTTTACCGGAATGGTTCCGGATTCCGGATGGTTGTCCGGAATGTATAGGATACCGAAATTTACCAGATTCCGGATAGGTCCGGAATTGAGGTTTCCGGAATTGGGGTTTTCAGGAGTGGGATACCGGATACCGGATTTGATTCCGGATGGTTCCGAACTTTGAGTCCGGAATACCTTTCCGGATGTTACCGGATTCTCATGTTTTTCAGATGTTACCGGATAAATGTTCCAGATTTGTTTCCGGATAGAATTCCAATCTGTCTGTATTTGGGTATGGAATAGTTTACTGAACCATGTTACTTGAATAATTCTTTGAAGTGATGAATTGTTCAGATAAGTTGATGAGAATGAAACATAATGAGATGTTAACGATACGAACATAGTAATAACTTGAATAAGGTTATGATATGAAATGTTATGTGTTTAAGTTGTTATGCACGTATGCTAGTAAGTGTAATGGATCCATAGGCACTGGCATTAATTGAAAACGTGGAATAGGCATAAAGTAAATTGTAATTCCCGTAGATGTGAAATGAGGAATAGGCATAAAGTAATTGTAATTCCCATTTTGTATTGTGACGTGAAATGAGGATTAGGCATAAAGTAAATTGTAATTCTCATTTTGTATTGTGACGTGAAATGAGTAATAGGCATAAGGTAAATTGTAATTCCCATTTCGTATTGTGACGAGAAATCTTGGAATAGGCATGAGTTAATCGTAATTGCTGATTTCTATGGGAAGATAAGAGATAGGAATTAGTTTAATTGTATTCTCTACTTCCACTCCAAGAAATAAGAATAAAGTAAATTTAATTTCTTGGACATGGGCAATGATCTAGAATCCGTGTTGATTCGTAGTAGGCTTTCGAACGTGATGATATGACTTACTTAGTGTTAGTCATATTCATGGAATCGGGTACATTCCCGTCAGCGAAAGACGTTATGTGTATGGTAAGAATGATGGCAAATCAGGTTTGTTTATATGCTTTGTTTACATTTGGTTTCAAAGCTTATAAAGTGTTAATTTGGAAATCTGGATGTTCTCACTAGGCATAAGCCTAATCTTTTCATATTAACTTTTCTTACCAGGTAATAGCTCGGGAAGGGATAAGCAGGGATGAGTGTCGAGAAGTTCCAGAGCTATACTTTTGGTGATGTAATGGAGAAGTTAGGGAAAGCATTGTTGTTTTGGAGATTTGTAGACAACCCTTATAATCTGATCGCGCACGTTATGGATTAGATTAGTAGGTTGTTTATAATAGCTGGATGTATATACGAACCTTGTTATGACTTATCCATTTATGTATAAAATATTTGGAAATAGTTGTCTTGGACCTTATAAAATTAAGGTTTAAATTTGTTGTGATTTATGGATGTTTCACTTGTCGCATAAGACAATGTTCTTCTTTATCGCGCGACAAAGAGATTCAAGTATATCGCACATGTGGTGTGCGATAAAATAGAGTGAACAGTGTTTTTATCGCGCGTGTATCGTGCGATAAAAGGCTTTATCAATTATCGCACAAATATCGTACGATAAAATCGGTTATCGCGCAAGTATCGTGCGATAAAAATGATTTCCTCGCCCAAGTTATCGCTCATTCAATAGTGATTTTTTTCTCTAGGGGCGCTGTCCCTCGACCCGTAAGGGCGTTGCCCCTTGACCCCATTCGCTAACCGGGTAGCGGAACCCCCGTGCTAAGTCTCAGAAGGGGGACATTGTTCATGGAATTTTAGCATAAAGTGTGTGTAACATCATTCTCATATTTAGTTTGTCACATCCCTCTAGCAACTGTCAAAGTTTAAAATAGCTCAAGATTGTCAAGATCTTCAGAAGATGGGTGTTGGAATTCATTCTTTGATTGGATTGGATGTAGAAACCAAGATTGATCTTACAACCAATTAAACAATCAAGAATACAATCAAACAGTAGAATAATAGAGAATTGATGCCAAATGCTTTGTATTTATTATAGAACAGATTACAGATCTAGAGAGAGAATCTCTCAAGGATTACAAAGATTGAATACGAAAGTGATCCAAAAGTTAGTTAGACATCAGTTGCTAACATCTATATATACTGTAATGGAAATGCTAAAGCTACATTACATTTACAATACAAACCAATAGAACAAAGACACATGTTCTAATATGCTAGCTAATAACTGATTTACAATAAAGAGAAAATGTCAAAGACATAAGTTCTGAACCACTTGTTCAGAACTTCTGAACCTTCTTCTGATTAGGCATACTCAGAATCTATACTTGAGCACAAGACATTTTCATCTTCTCATTCAGAACTTCTGAGTCTCATACTCAGAACTCTGAGCCTTTTATTCAGATTTCAACACTTAGGCTTTTTGACAAACTTCAGATCTAACAATCTCCCCCTTTTGTCAAACAAGCCTGTATTGATAAACATTGAATTCTTTTAAGGCAGACACAATCTTCAGAAGAATTACATTCCTCAAAGCTAATCTTCTATCAATCTTTTCAATGATCTCTTCTGTCTCTTTAACATCCTTTCCTCTTAATAGCTTTTTCTTCAAACTGGATTTAATATATCTGAGAGTTCCAGAGCTATACTTGGCAACTTCACTGACTCTGAAGAAAATATTTTCACTTCGATTATTTTTCAAGATGACCCCCAATTCTGGCCATGTACAAATATATCCCTTCTTCAGAATACTTAGTTGCTCATGATCATTGTTTGGTCTGGAAAGATAGACACATGGTCTATGCATATACAAAGCAACATGGAAATCTGTGTAAGCATACCATCTCAGAGCATAGAACAATTCTTCCTTTACAGTAACCAATGCTCCTCTTCCCTTCTTGTACTTGCTAGACTCTTTGTTTTCCAAAAGACAATACAAACGATAGATGTAAAAAACTGAGATCTTTCCAAAATCAGCTTCAGTAAAATAATACACCTTTCCATCTTCTCTTAGAACCTCAAATCCATAGTATTCATTCTTCATGAATCTTTTAACACATATTTCTCTGATTCCAGTGATCAGAAATTCAGAATATACAGATTTTACTTGTTTTCCCACACATCTTATCAATTCAGCACGCAACTTCTTAGAGAACTCTGGCAAATGATGATAGACACTTGAAAATTGAACATCCCTTAGTTCAAAGAAATTTGGCAGCTCATACTCCAGAAATAAAGCATTCAGATCAACTGGCATTTACTCTGCATTGGCTTCATAATTTTCTATTTGTTCAGCATCTTGCATCTGAACATCTTCTTGAGCAGATACTACTTCTAGAATAGATTCTTCAACTTCATCAGAATAGACACCATTAACTTCATATTTAGAAGGAAATACAAAGTCAATGTGTAAGAGTTTCTTTGGGTTTTCTTCTGATAACATCCAATCACTGCATTCTTTGACCGTTGTTCTGAGATCCAGTCTTTCTTTTATATGCCTTATACATTTTTCCATCAGTATTGCTTTGTCATCTCTAGCAATCATATCTATTTCTTCCAATAGCCGTTGCAGTGTAGCATCACTATATTTCACAAGATCATTCAGTTTGAAGAACATGGCTTTTAAGAAGCTATGTAGATGAAGCCTTCATTTCCCATTCCTTCATTTACAAACCCACGAACACAAATTCCTTGTTTTGGCTTTCTGATTGGGCAACTCAGATTACACTTGTCTTTTCTTGATTCAATTCCCAGCTGAAAATCATACAAGTGCATATTTCTGACATAGATTCCCAATATTCTTCTGCATTCAATCTCCACCCATGTCTCTTCAGTACTTGCAAAGAACTTTACTAAAAAGATCTGATCATCCAAGAACAACATGTGGAAATCAAAACAAGTAATGTTCACTTTTTGATTATCTTCTTTCAGAACATCCATGCTCACATATTTTAAATCAGCAAACTCTTCTATCTGAAACTCCAGCACTTTCTCAATCCTTTTCTTCACAAATTACCTTTCATCTGGTTTTCTGAATCTGTTGGAAGCTTCAAGGTAGACCATTTGCATTTTCTGATCCATAAACCCATCAATGAAGTGTTCAGCCTCAACATATTCCCTTTCTTTGCAGTATAGATGCTCATAGTTGTCTTCAGGAAATACATCACATAAGTAGTTCCTGGTCAGTGGAATATCACATTGTTCCACAATAAAATCACATAACGGTTCCTCCAAGATTTTCATTTCAATTCTGGGAATGATAATTGGACTTCTGTACACATATTCTAGAGGCATGAAGAAATCTGCAACGTTTTCATATTCATCTTCATAACTAGATAATTCATCAAAAAAATGCTTTTCAAATTCTTATACAAACTTTGATGGATACAAAACTGTGTAATCCTTTTCACCCATCATATCAATTGGAATTAATCTTCTTAGACATCTGTGAACTTTCTGACCATTGAGAGCATTTACTAACACACTGTGCATTCTCCTTACCAAAATGTTGTTCGTTCTCCTTTCTTCAAACTCAGAAATCAGATTTCCTCCAGTATAAGGAATAATGTCAGAACATTCATCTCAGAATTATCCACCATATTTACTTCAGAAGAATCTATCATATGAACTTCAGAACCAGTGATTTCCAGAATCTTATCAGTAATCATATCAGAAGAATTTTCAACAAACACTTCTTCTGATTCCATTTCATCCTCAGAACTTTGACTCTCAGAACTTGTAGTTGGAACAACTATTAACTCAGTGCTTTGCTTCTGCTTTTTCTCCCCCTTTTGATGATGATGAGGTTCATTATCATCAAACTTTCTTTTCAATGACTGAGTTGAAGTTGTTTCAGTTGCAGCTATAGACAAAGGCATGATTTGTAGAGGCTTTGAGACAACAGCCAGTTGTGAACTGAAAGCCTTAAGCAAAGAAGTCTTCAGATCATCCATACCTTTCTGAATTTCATGTTGAAACTTTAATAGCTCATCTTTGATCTCCTTTTGATGAGATTCCAAAGAGATTTTAACATCAACCACTTTTTGCTCAACAGACTGAGCCTTTCCTTCTAAAACATTTCTGAGATCCTTTACTTCTTCTTTTAAAGAAATTACTGTATTCTCCAATTTATGAACTTTGTTAGCCAGGTATGATTACTTTTCTGAATCTTTTCAAATTCAGAAGGTGAAAGTGGTAACCTTGGAACAACAGATGAACCAATTTGCATATGTTCAGAGAACATATGGCCTGTAGGTGTCACAGAGTCACTATGTACAACAGATGCACTGTGTAAAGAGGCTTTTAAGATGTTCACCTCCCCAGGTCTTCCATCAAATCCTTGACACCCAATATTAGGTATGTCTATGGAAGTTGTAACAGGAAAACGAATTCCTTGTGATGTGCTTGTGTAAAATGAGAATTCAGGCCCAAATAGGATATTACTGTGTAATCCAGACTCAATGTGATGAATAAAAGATTGGGATTGGTTGTCAAACTCTAAATGAGTAAGCAATGGTTCCCCTGTAGGAATTGAAACCGTAGCATGTGGAGATGCTTCTGAGTTGATGGGATTGGGTATTTCAAAACCTACCATGGGCTTAGTTGTATGTTCAATATTGGTCACCAAGATTTGTGAACCAATAGCAGACGTGGGTGCCCGGTTTAGATCAGCTAGAACAGAGTCATCTCTATTTTCTAACTCTGGTGACAATCTCTCATGCTCACCACTCTCTATCTGTTTTTCATGCTCACCACTACCCAATCTCTCTGAATTTTCCCTCTCTGCACTCTGAATTTGCTCTCCCACTTGAACAAACTCCCCCTCTCTTACTACACTAGACCCCTCACCTCTCCTCTCTGGGTTTTCCTCATGTATAGGGACCTGAGGTTGTTCAAGTCCCATAGAGGTGCAATATGCTTTTAATATCTCACTATCCCTTGGAATATATGACCTAAGTGCTTTTGTCAATGGCTTTTGAGCAGGACAATTGATAAGTTTAAGAGAAGATGTCTTTTTACCCATATAGAAAATTGGCCCTTGTTCCTCATTAGCTCTCATTGGAATTTGAGGATTCTGCCTCATTGCATACTAAATAACCATCTGCCAATATCTCTGATATGGAATGTAACTCATAGGCTTCTCTCTTGTTTCTCCCTTCAGTGCTATCTGGTTTCTTTCAAAGGTGTTCTTCATATCTTCTCACAAAATAGAAGCATAATTGTAGTGTCTGTTCTTTACGAACCCATGAAAAATTTGCATAATCTATCTTGATCCCTGATCTGGTGAACTGTGCTTTCCAGCTAAACATTTGTTGACAATGGTGGTAATTTTTTTCTTCTGAACGAACTGAGATTCCTCAAGTCATCACAATATCCCAATCTCCTAAATTCAGCTATCATCTCCGCTGAAGTAGGTTCATCTTCAAAATCAGATCTCCCTTCCAAGTCATCGTTTTCTGGTAACCTTAACATGATCCTTAGAAAACTAATTGTCAGAGTTAATGGAACTCCCCCTACATTGGATATAAAATCATTACCCTGCAACTCTAGATTTTTCCACCATTGTTGAATGTATTGCACAGGTGTTGTCTTCTTCAAAGTAAACCATTTCTTGAAAGGATGATATTTCAACAACTCTATGATAATCCTATGTTCATCCTTAAAATTTGTTTCCTCAAGCACCAAAATACAATTGTTCTCCAAAATATCCAAATACTCATTCTCATGTACTAACCTCTCCAACGAAACAGGTCTCGATGACATTGCAGACCTTACTGCACTCTGTTGATGTACGATATTTGTATTCCCCTGTTCTGCATCACCCTCAGATTCAGCCATTTGTACTTCATTTACATCACCTTCAGCAACCTAATTCTCTAAGATATTTCCTCCAATCACTTCTTCTACAACACCTCTTCTTTCAGGCATCATTACTTCATTCTCTGAGTCCGAAGACGATGACATTAAGGTTTTTGCAGTGTGTAGAGATCGAGTTACACTTCTTCGTGCAGCAGACATGATTATCACTCAAGAAATTTGAAGAAATACAAAATCAATGAACTCAAGAATTTTGCATATCTCACCAATCACTCTTAGAATTTGAATGAATTTGAAATAGGTATTCTAAGGTCTATTTAAAATCCGTGAAGCTGAAAGAATTCAAACGGTGAAAAACTGCTTTATGTCAGAGTTATAACGATTGCAAACACTGTGAAATTCCACAAAAGATGCTAATTGAAACGTGGTATTATCAAATGAATAAGAATCTGACACATGTTATTGGATAGAAAATAACTTAAGTTAAAGTTCTGAATAACACGATCAAAATTCTGAGATTGCATATTCATAAGTTCTGAGTATACAATTCAGAAGAATTTCCTTGTTACAAATTCATTTAAAAATTCAACTTCTGATGTGATAAATCTGTTAAGCATCCAGAAGTAGTTTGAACAGATATAAAATTGTTTTTATCATCAAAAGTCTGTTCCTCTTTGGATGATTTGAGAATTCAGAAAAACATTTAAAACCAAACTTCTGACCTTCTAAACCTTTTTAAGGATTCAGAAGTAGTTTGAACAAGTCAAAAAATTTATCATTAAAAGCTTGTTCCTCTTAAAATGATTTGAGATGAGAACAGAATACAAACCTTGCAAATAACTTAGAATGGTTTCTGAACAATGTCAATGCTCCCCCTTGACTCAAGCATATACTCCAACACATATTAGACAAAAGAATTATATGAAAAAAATAAAAATGAAAAGACTTAATAACTGATTGAAATACTTGTAGTTTTCAGAAATGAGTGTTCTGAAACGTATACTCAGAAGATCTGATTAACCTAACCATAAGTAAACAAGTTAAGTCAGATTCCTGAAGTATTGTCTCAGAAGTTCTGAACTCAAGACTCAGAACATCTGAGTAAGAGAGTCAGAATTCTGAGAACACTACTCAGAAAATCTTACTTAGAAAAAAATTCATTTCTGAAAAACAACAAATATAATCAATTAGTCAGATTAAGCATTCCAATCTTGCATATAAGAAAATTGAACCTTTTGTGATCAAGAGGCTTTGTGAACAAGTCAGCCAATTGATATTTTGTGTGCACAAAATGCATTTCTATGGTTCCCTTTTCCACATAATCCTTAATAAAATGATACCTTACATCAATATGTTTGGTCTTTGATTGCTGAACAAGATTCTGAGTGATAGCATTGGCACTTTCTGAATCACAGTAAATTGGAATTTTATTCAATTGATACCCATAATCCATGAGTTGTGTTTTCATCCATAGAGTTTGAGATGTCAGGATCGAATCTTAACAAGATAATAAACACTTAGAATTCAGAATTAAAGAATCTGCGGAAAAGAACTTTAATTCTCACAATCAAGAACAATGTAACAGAAAATTCACCACTTTGTATATTCACTAAATCGAATCACAAGATTACAACCAAACCTCAATCTTGTTGAACAGGCTCAACAAGACGACTTCTACTTCTCTAGAAATAGGGTTCTTACACCTTGAGGTTAATTCTCTCTAAAACACAATCGAATTCTTTTTCACACGTATCTCATGTATATTAACTCGTCTCTTCTAATAGCTATCTATCAATACTATTTATACAAAAATAATTACAAGATAACTATAAAAAAGTAACTTGATCTTCCAAATCTTCGTTAAACATATCTTGATCAATTCCTTCTTTGTCTCCAAAAGTATCGCATACCAATCTTAACAAACTCAGCAGTATTAACCTTCATTCTTCATGAGCAGTACTAACAATCTCCAGCAGTAGTAATATACCAGCAGTATTAACTTTGTTCAGCAGTATTAACCATGTACCAGCAGTAGTAACTTGTCTAGCAGTACTAACCTCACATAAGCAGTATTAATAATGTTCCAGCAGTATTAATATCTCAGCAGTACTAACCTTGAACTAGCAGTAGTATCTTTGTTCTGGCAGCACTAACATTGAACTAGCAGTACTAACTTGATCTGGCAGTAGTAACTTTGTTCTGGCAGCACTAACCATACTTAGCATATCTTCAGTTCCCAACAATCTCCCCCTAACTTGACTTTTCAGGATGAGAAGTTAAGTTCTTCAGATGATGCTTCCAAAACCTAGTCATCAACGCATAAATTTGGATCCAATCCCAGACTTTGATTGAGAATCCTTTTTACAAGGTATCTTGCCATTTTAGAGTCTTTGTCACTTACCAACTTAGCATGCAGCATTCCTTTCAACTTTTTCATGCTGTGCTTGTATACAACATCCACCAAATAATATTCATGAAATGTATTGTCAAGAGAGATGACATACACTCCACAATTCTCAATGAGCATCCAGTTGGTAATGACTTGAAAATTCCTTGCCATCAAATGCTGAACTGCTTCTGGTTTGAACATTAAGCACAAGTATTCAAGAACCATCTTTGTGATAGACATACCTTGCTCTGTCAGCATGTTTCCATATAGCCTCATTCCCACCTTGAACATCTCTTCCAGGTCAGATCTAGAGCATGTTCTGATAAGTTTTCCCCAAGTAGGACAAACTTCAAACTTTCCATCTGCCCTTTTGATTCTGATGAACTCCTTTCTTCCATCTTTCAATGTGTCCCAGAAGATGATCTCAGGAGGCATGGAAGACAATGGTGTAGTATTGATTGGATTAGTATCAACCACAGTTATGTACACATCACATTGAGCATTTGATTGTGATTGTACATTGCTTGGTTGACCTGATGAAGTTGCCACTTCTTCTTCAGCAACTTTTGGACCAGATTTCTCCTTCACTGCTTCCTCCTGGGCTTCTTCTACAGTTGGATCCACCCTTGGCTTCTTTATATCTTTCTTCTTTGAGGCTATTGACTTTGTTCTTGGCCTCTTTGTTCTTTTGAAAGATTTAACAGCTTCAGGAGTGGTTTCAGCTGTTTCTTCTTTGTGGCTCTTAGCAGCACTAACAGTTTCTGCTGCCTTTTGTTTTTCAGCAGCATTATCTGTTTCTACTTCTTTTGCAACCTCAGCAGCAGTAACCGTTTCTGCTGCTGGTTCTGTTTCTGCTTCCTTTGTAATATCAGCAGCAGTAACGGTTTCTGCTGCTGTTTCTGTTTCTGCTTCCTTTGTAATATCAGCAGCAGTAATGGTTTCTGCTGCTGTTTCTGTTTCTGCTTCCTTTGTAATATCTGCAGCCTCCTCAGTCTCCCCCTCAACCTTGTACTCATACTCCCCCTCAATGTTTGCATCCTCCATGTTTAGATCTGAGTCTGACTCCCCCTTTTTGGAAGCATCATTGGTAGGGTTTCTTCTCCTAAGGACAAACTGAGCTCTCTTCTTTCTGTGCATCAACTTAGTGATCATCTTCCTTTGCTTCTCAAGCTGTGAGTTTTGATAGAGGACCACTTTCTTGAGTTCATCAATCTCCTTTTTCTGATCCATGACCTCAATGTTGATATTTGCAATAGTTTCCATCAATTCCTCATACGTATATCTATCCTCACCCTGTTTAGGAGTTTTTACCTCCCTTAAAGGATCATTGGAAGTTTTAGCAGGTGTCTCTTGCCTAGCAAAAGCACTACCTACCCCCTTGGTTTCTTGGCACCTGGGACCTCTGGATGATTTCTCACCCTGAGTTGCCGTGAGGAAGGGCTTAGTTATTTTACCACTGGCCTTCTCTTTGCTAGCAGAAGTAGTGGCAGCCTTGCGACTCACATGCTCAACCTTCTCCTTAGTGAGCACCTTCTTGGGGTTGGGAGACACCCCTGTGGTTTCCCTTTCGATATTCTCCATTGGAGAATGCTCCAACAGAGGGCTTAAAGGCTTCGGGCTCTTAGGAGATACATCAAGGGAAGGAACCTTGTGTACCTTTCTTCTTTCAAACTTTTTGGTTATTGTGGGAGTGGGTCGTTCAAGAATGGACTGAGTGATGTCTTTTGTGATGGAAGGTTGGGATTGGTCATCAGCGGGTGTGTCTAATGAGGGCCTTGACCCTGATGCCATACCTTCAAATGTGTGGGACACAACCATCATTGTAGAGAACAATGGTGTGTTAACTCCTTCCGAGTCCCTAGGAAGTCTTTTCATATTTGAAAAAACCTACCCTTTAGGGGATTTTGGCACATATACCTCATCAAATTGAGGCATATCCGTCAATTCCTTGGTAATTACTTCCTGAACAAACCTTGGATACATATAGAAACGCTTTTTAGATTCCAGGTTTGCCACAAGATCATTGAAAATCATTTGAGAAAAATTAAACTTCCTGTTAGTGGCTAAGCAGACTAGAGCATAAGCAATAGTACTGCTGAACTCACTCCATCCAGTAGTTTTCTTTGAAATACAATGCATTAGGGTATGAACAAAGAATCTCCATTGAGTAAAAAACTTTGACTTGTAGAATTTAAAAACTCCAATGGGACCTTCATACCCCATTCTTTGTAAAGTTGCGAAGAGTTCTTCATTGGGAATAGAAGATATACCTGAGGCATCATCCAATCGAAGAGTGATGCGAAGAAGTTCTTCTGAAACTTTCAAGGGTTTGTCACATACCCTTGTTTGGATGACTTTCTGCCCATCTTCGGATTCCACGGTGGCATTGGCCCAGAATTGCGTCTGATGCTCGATGTAGATAGTCGGATTCACCGTTAGGGCATACGAAATATGAGTGGACTTGAGAAAATCCACAATTTCATGAAATCCTTCAGCCTGCTTCGGCTTCTGAAGCATTGCAATCTCATTATGCTCGTCGACAAACTCCATAATCGTTGTGCTTCCTGAGGATTTGTAAAGAAAACACATAGATTCTAGGGAGAAGGGGTTAGAACGAGAGAGAGAAGAAGTTAATGCGAAGAGTCGTTATGAACTTTGGCGGGCAAACAGGGGTATTTATAGCAGTATTTGCCCTAGATTTTCAAGAGCAGTATTAACGACATACGTAGTATTAACCACGAAGCAGTATTAACTACTTAAGCAGTATTAACTGTGCACTAGCAGTATTAACTACTGAGCAGTAGTAACTGCAAAGCAGTATTAACTGTGCACTAGCAGTATTAACTACTGAGCAGTATTAACTGCAAAGCAGTATTAACTACTGAGCAGTATTAACTACTCATTGGCAGTATTAACTTTGCACTAGCAGTAGAAACTCTGCACTGGCAGTAGTAACTCTGCACTAGCAGTAGTAACTCTGCACTAGCAGTAGTAACTCTGCATTAGCAGTAGTAACTCTGC
Source organism: Saussurea involucrata (assembly GCA_033807775.1). Lineage (NCBI taxonomy): Eukaryota > Viridiplantae > Streptophyta > Magnoliopsida > Asterales > Asteraceae > Saussurea > Saussurea involucrata. The sequence goes on along the minus strand of CM066322.1, from coordinate 104,110,659 downwards.
ACTGGCAGTAGTAACTCTGCACTGGCAGTAGTAACTCTGCACAGGCAGTAGTAACTACACTTACACTTTTCTACACTTGGTAATCTGAGGGAAACAGAGGATTCTGAGAAAGAGAGTTAGTAGCACCAAATATGTGAAGAAATACAGGTATAAAAACAGAAAGTCATGAATTTATTCTAGGTTGATCATGCCCACACTTGTTACCAAAAAGGTGAATCTACCCACATCAAAAGCTTTTGTGAATAGATCAGCAAACTGGTCATTTGTATGAACTTTAGCAACCTGAATTAATTTCTTTTCATTGCAATCTCTTATAAAGTGATACCTTATCTCTATATGCTTTGTTTTTTAGTGTTTGACTGGATTATTAACAATGCTAATAGCACTGTTGTTATCAATGAAGATTGGAGTGTGAAGAAATGTTACCCCATAGTCCAACATCTGATTCTGAATCCATAGAACCTGAGAGCAGCAGCTTGCAGCAGCTATGTACCCAACCTCGGTGGTAGATAAGGACACTGTGGTTTGTTTCTTACACTGCCAAGATACTAGTCTTGTACCCAAAAACTGACATCCACCTGAAGTAGACTTCCTATCCATGTTGGCTCCACCCAAGTCACTATCTGAGTATGCAAGCAAGTCAAAAGATGATTCATAAGGATACCAGAGACCTAGTCTAGGTTGCCCTCTTAGGTATCTGAAAATTCTCTTGACTGCATGAAGATGAGATTGCTTTGGTGTAACTTGAAATCTGGCACAAACACAAACTGAAAACATAATATCTGGTCTAGAGGCTGTGAGATACATGAGAGATCCAATCATTGATCTGTAATGATGGACATCCATATCCTCCCCCTCAAGATCAGCAGTGAGCTGTTTGTGTGTCTCCATAGGTGTGCTTGCTGGCTTTGAGTCTGATAAACCAAACTTGTCCAGGATGTCTTTCACATACTTGGATTGGCTAATAAAAATCCCATCTTTTCTTTGTTTTACCTGAAGCCCAAGAAAGAAAGTAAGTTCTCCCATGGAACTCATCTTGAAGCTTTTGTGCATTAACTCCTCAAACTCTTTACACATTTGATCATTGGTGGATCCAAAGATGATGTCATCCACATAGATCTGAACAAGTAATGTGTCTTTCTTTCTCCTCTTGATAAACATGGTCTTGTCAATTACTCCTCTTTCAAAGTCATTTTTCAAGAGATAGGTAGACAGGGTGTCATACCATGCTCTTGGGGCTTGATGCAAACCATAAAGAGCCTTCTTCAACTTGTATACTCTGTCAGGGTGCAATGGATTCTCAAATCCAGGGGGTTGACAGACATATACTTCTTCCTCAATACTTCCATACAGAAATGCACTTTTGACATCCATTTGGTACACTTTGAACTTCATGTATGAGGCATAGGCTAGAAATAACCTGATTGCTTCAATCCTTGCCACAGGAGCAAAGACTTCCTCATAATCTATTCCTTCTTCCTGAGTGTACCCTTGTGCAACCAGTCTTGCTTTGTTTCTGATCACAATCCCTCTGTCATCCTTCTTGTTCCTGAAAATCCACTTGGTGCCAATTGCTCTATGACCTTTTGGAAGGTCTACCAAGTCCCAAACATCCTGTAATTTGAACTGAAGCAGCTCCTCTTGCATTGCCTCTATCCAGCTTGGGTCTTTCATAGCATCATAAGCCTTTTTGGGCTCAATCTGGGATAGAAAGCAAGTAAGAACAGTGTTAACTGTATTTTGCTGCTCTTGCAACTCTTGGAGTCTGCTTTGCTTTCTAGTCATCATGGGAGATGCAATATCTCCAATCACCAACTCAGGAGGATGATTTTTCTGAGTTCTTGTTGGATGACCAGCTTCCTCTTGTATGTTCTCATCCAGATTTGACTCATTTAATTCTGGATTTGTTTCTGCTTCTTCAGTCACCTCAGATTCTCTGGAATTTGGACCTGAAGACTGATTTTCCTCTGCTCTCTTCTCTTCTTCATTCTGAATAGGTTCAGCCTCCTCTTGTTGTTCACAGAATTCAACAGGATCAATGGAAGGGAGTGGAAATATCACAGATTGAATTCTGTGTTCTGATGTTGGTGTATCCCTTTGTCCTGCATATACATCACTACTGAAACCCAAAGAATTAGTGAGTGAATCAATGTCAAATAGCCAATTAGGACCTGAACCAATAGGATTTGGTGTGTTCTCATTGCATTTGACATTGTCACTTTCTTCAATTATTCTAGAAGAGGTATTAAAAACTCTGTAGGCCTTACTCTGAGATGAATACCCAACAAGAAAACCATCATCTGCTTTGCTATCAAACTTACCTAAGTGAGATTTGGTATTGAGAATAGTACAAGGACATCCAAATGGTTTGAAAAATCCAATATATGGTTTCTTTTTATGGAAAAGCTCATAAGGTGTCTTGTTTTTAGGCTTTACAACTAAAACTCTGTTTTGAACATAGCAGGCAGTATTAACTGCTTCTGCCCAAAAAGTAATTGGTAACTTTGAATCAGCTAACAGAGATCTAGCAGCCTCAATCAGTGTCCTATTCCTTCTCTCAGCAACACCATTTTGTTGTGGAGTCCTAGGAGCACTGTATTGTCTCTCAATTCCTTTTTCTTCACAAAAGGTGTTTAGATCAAAATTTTTAAACTCAGTTCCATTATCTGATCTAATGACTTTCACTCTTTGATTTGATTGGTTTTCAATTTTGAGAATAAAAGATTTGATCAGTCCACTTGTTTCATCTTTAGTTCTCAGAAAGTATACCCAAGTAAATCTAGAATAATCATCAACAATAACTAAGCAGTATGATTTCTTGCCAATACTCATCACATTAGTAGGACCAAACAGATCCATATGTAACAGTTGAAGAGGATTTGAGATAGTGTTTATCTCTTTGGTCTTATGAGAAGTTTTGTGTTGTTTGCCTTTGAGACAAGCAACACAATGATCATCACATGAATAGACTTTGGATGGCAAACCCCTTACAAGGTTATTCTTAACAAGTTTATTCATTGTTTTAAAGTTCATGTGACACATCCTTCTGTGCCAAAGTGATGATTCATCCAAAGAAGCTTTTGAAACTAAACAATTTAGGGATGAATCAGATGACACACTTTCCAAATCTAAACAATATACACTATCCTTCCTAGGAGTTCTCAGAAGTATCATGTTTTCATCAACCACTTTGTATCCAGGAGCAAGGATAATACATTCAGAATCAGTAAACAATATGCTATGCTTCTTGTCACAACCCTGTGATACACTTAACAGGTTGTATCTCAATTGCTCAACATAGTACACATCTTCAAAGGTCATCTTACCTTTTGAAACATCACCCTTACCACTTATCTTTCCACCAACAGGATTATTCCCAAATGCAACATGTCCTCCATCAATCTTTTTGAAATTTTTGAGGCAGGCCATGTTACCTGTCATGTGCCTGGAGCAACCACTATCAACATGCCAAATGCTCTTCCCCTTGAGCTGTTGGTTGCCCTGCACATTAAGATAAATCAGTTAGTTTTATTGGGAACCCAAGCCAAAGTGGTCTTGGGTCTCCCTTGCTCATCAAAGTACTTGCACTTGGTTTTGATGAGATTTTCAACCTTAGGTACTGCAGTACTGGAGTACTTTGTCAATATAATTGGTCTAGTAGCACAAACACTAGAAGCAGTATTAACCTTAGAAGTACTAACAATGCTAGCAGTACTAACACTGGGAGCAGCAGTATTGTTAGCAGCACTATCAGTACTAGCAGCAGTATCAGCAGTACTAACAGAGTTAGCAATATTAACAGAGTTAACACTGCTAGGAGCAGTATTAACAGAGTTAACACTGCTAGGAGCAGTATTAACAGAGTTAACACTGCTAGCAGCAGTACTATCTGAAGAAGAAGCACTAACAGTGTTAGCAGTACTAACAGTGTTAGCAGTACTAACACTGCTAGTAGCAGTATTATTTTTTGTGCCTTTTGTAACCCACATTGTAACACATTCCTTTTCAGTCTTTTTCCTCATGTGGCTTTTGGATTTAGCTTGTTTCTTAGCCACATGGTTCCTTGCAGGCTTCCTATAACCATTGGATTTATAAAAAGGTCTTTGAAAATTCATCCTTTGGTTAATAGGATTGAAATAACAGTGTTTGGCAAGATGATTCAATCTGCCACAGATGAAACAAGGTTTTGGTCTGTTAATCCTTTGCAGATCAACTCCTTGCTTTTGTGCCCACTGGTTATTCCAATTTCTTTGATTTCCCCTCTTTTTATCATGTCTTTGGGGTTTATTCTCTTGAGATTTCTTGCAAGAACAATGTTCACAAGTTTTAGAGTTCACAACAGTGGTCTGTGTATAATGAACTCCCTTTCCCTTGTCAGTCCTTTTCATCTCATTGTTCTTAACACATGGACTTTCACATTCCTCATCAGATCCTACTTTGTCAGTCTCATCCTCAACAACTACTTTATCTAAAGGATCTACTTCAGTGGCTCCTTTAGGTAAGTCCTTCCTATCCTTGGTTTCTAATAGGTCTGCTTAGAAGGGATGTAGTTGTTGTTATAGGGTGGGGGTGTGGCATTGTACCCTATTCCTGGTTTCAACTTACTATGGATTTGAGAGTTGATTATGTTGTCCATGACTTTGGAGGCACAAGTAAACTTTTCTACATCAAGTTTAACTTTCTCAAGCTCTCCTTTTAGTTTCTCACACTCTTCCCTAGACTCTTTCAGTTGGAACTCCAGACCACCCTTTTCCCACTTCCAGTAGTTTGTATCATATGAGTGTTGAAGTTCATTGGCTTGAAAAGCCTTAATTTGTTCTTCAAACCTCTCAACAATCAATACATAATCTCTTATGTCCTTTTCTAATCTCTTAAGGTCATCACACATTCCCTGATTGTGATCTCTATACCTTTTAACAGTGTCTATACAAGATTGAGAACATAGATTAGATTTTACCTCCGTAGGAATATCTGAGACTTCTGCCATGAGTGCATGATTCTGTATTGCCTCTTCTGCTTGATCACTCCAATCAAAAGTACTGTTTGATTCAATAGAATTTTCCATAATGATTGTAGAATTCTAAGAAACACAAGCTCTGATACCACTTGTCAGGATCGAATCTTAACAAGATAATAAACACTTAGAATTCAGAATTAAAGAATCTGCGGAAAAGAACTTTAATTCTCACAATCAAGAACAATGTAACAGAAAATTCACCACTTTGTATATTCACTAAATCGAATCACAAGATTACAACCAAACCTCAATCTTGTTGAACAGGCTCAACAAGACGACTTCTACTTCTCTAGAAATAGGGTTCTTACACCTTGAGGTTAATTCTCTCTAAAACACAATCGAATTCTTTTTCACACGTATCTCATGTATATTAACTCGTCTCTTCTAATAGCTATCTATCAATACTATTTATACAAAAATAATTACAAGATAACTATCAAAAAGTAACTTGATCTTCTAAATCTTCGTTAAACATATCTTGATCAATTCCTTCTTTGTCTCCAAAAGTATCGCATACCAATCTTAACAAACTCAGCAGTATTAACCTTCATTCTTCATGAGCAGTACTAACAATCTCCAGCAGTAGTAATATACCAGCAGTATTAACTTTGTTCAGCAGTATTAACCATGTACCAGCAGTAGTAACTTGTCTAGCAGTACTAACCTCACATAAGCAGTATTAATAATGTTCCAGTAGTATTAATATCTCAGCAGTACTAACCTTGAAGTAGCAGTAGTATCTTTGTTCTGGCAGCACTAACATTGAACTAGCAGTACTAACTTGATCTGGCAGTAGTAACTTTGTTCTGGCAGCACTAACCATACTTAGCATATCTTCAGTTCCCAACATGAGAACAGCAAGCAGAAACAGGTACATATTCTGCCTCAGCAGTGGATGTGGACACACAATTTTGCTTCTTTGAAGCCCAACTCACTATCTTATCACCCAAAAAATGACATGCACCAGAAGTACTTTTCCTGTCCATTATGCTTCCTGCATGATCTACATCAGTAAAGACAGTTAGCTTGAAATCAGTTTCTTTTGGATACCAAAGGCCCAATTCAGGTGAACCTTTGAGATATCTTAAGATTCTTTTAACAGCCAATAAATGAGATTCCTTGGGATTAGATTGAAATCTAGCACATAAACATGTAGCAAACATGATATCTGGCCTACTTGCAGTCAGATAAAGTAGAGAACCAATCATGCCCCTATAAATCTTGTTATCTACTGAAACTCCAGAAAGATCAGCATCTAACTTTACATTAGTAGCCATTGGTGTTCTCATAGCAGTACAATCAGACATCTTAAACTTTTTCAAAATATCTTTTACATATTTTCCTTGATTAATAAAAATCCCATTTGGTAATTGTTTCACTTGAAGACCAAGGAAAAAATTTAATTCTCCCATCATGCTCATTTCAAATTTGGATTTCATGATGTCTGAAAATTCTTCACATAATTCTGCATTTGTAGAGCCAAATATGATATCATCTACATATATCTGAATTAAGATTAAATCCTCACCTTCTTTCTTTAAGAATAAAGTTGTATCAATTTTACCTTTCTTGAAACCAGATTCTAATAAGTATTGAGTTAGAGTGTCATACCAGGCTTTTGGTGCCTGTTTCAGAACATATAATGCTTTATCTAAAACATACACATGATATGGATACATAGGATCAACAAATCCTTCTGGTTGATAGACATAGACCTCTTCATTAAGTATACCATTCAGAAATGCAGATTTGACATCCATCGGGTACACCTTGAAGTTCTTGTGTGCAACAAATGCCAAGAATATTATGATTGCCTCAATTCTTGCAACTGGTGGAAATGTCTCATCATAATCAATTCCTTCTTGTTGTGAGTATCCCTTTGCAACCAATCTAGCCTTATTTCTAACCACAACACCTATGTCATCTTTCTTGTTTCTGAATACCCATTTTGTTCCAATAATTGATTTTCCTTCAGGCCTTGGAATCAGTCTCCAAACTTTGTTTCTTGTAAACTGTAGCAACTCATCTTGCATTGCTAAAATCCAGTCTGGATCCTCTAGGGCTTCAGTGACTTTCTTAGGTTCAATCACACCTAGGAATCCTACAAACATAGCCTCATTTGCTGTTGCAGATCTGGTCTGCACTCCAACTGATGGATCTCCTATCACTTGATGAATAGGATGGTCCTTTATCAATTTATTTGAACTTGGAAGCACATCAATATCTGAAAGATTGTTGTTTGTATCATTCTCATCCAGAACAACATGTAATTCTGAACTACCTCTTTGCTCTGTGAATTATTGAGGTGTATCATCTATGTACAAATTCTTAGTTGTAGAGTCAGAATTCTGAATACCTTGCTCAGAATTCTGAGTACCTTGTTCAGAATTCTGAGTACCTTGTTCAGAATTATGAGTACCAGACTCAGATAAATCATTTGTATTTATTAAGATTGGACATTCTTCAGATGGACCAGAATAAAAAATTACAGTTGTTGCTTGGACCTCTGAGCTTCTTTCTTTCATCTCTTGAACCATTTTAGGAATTCCATAATCTGCATAAGATTCAGAAGTTAGTTCTAGAAATGCATCCTTAAACAATAAACTGAGTTCTGAACAATTAGGATTAGAATTGGATTCAGAAGTCATTGTTTTTGTCTTATCCTGATTGAGTTCTGAACTGCTTTGTTCAGAAGTCTTTGATCTTGACTCATCAAATGTAACATTGATGCTTTCCATAATCCTCTTGGTTCTTCTATTGTAGATTCTGAATGCTTTAGAAGATAGTGAATAACTAACAAAGTATCCTTCATCTGCTTTCTTGTCAAATTTTCTAAGATTTTCTCTATCCTTGAGAACATAGCATCTGCAGCCAAAAATATGAAAGAATTTAATCAGTGTCTTTCTTTTATTAATCAGTTCATATGCAGTTTTATTTAATCTTTTATTGATCAAAGTCCTGTTCCGAGTAAAACAAGCAGTGGCAATTGCTTCAGCCCATAAGAAGGTTGGAAGATTGGAATAAGCCAACATGGTTCTTGCAGCTTCAACTAAAGTTCTGTTCTTTTTTTCAACAACACCATTTTGTTGAGGAGTTTTGACAACAGAAAAGGTATGAGAAATCCCAGTGCTTTGCAAAAAGTTCTGAAGAGTCTCATTTCTGAATTCTATTCCATCGTCACTCCTAATCTTCTGAACTTGAAGTTGTAATAATACTTGAATTCTTTTGATGAAGTTAATCAATATTTCAGCAGCCTCATATTTTGCTCTTAAGAATTCAACCCATGTATATCTAGAATACTCATCAACAATGACAAGCATATATTTCTTCCCACCCATTGACTGAACTACCATTGGACCACATAAGTCTGTGTGTATCATCTCTAATGGTGAAATGCATGAAGAATCCATTTTCAACTTATAAGAACTTTTCTTCATTTTGTCCATCTCACATGCTGAACACAATGAGTCCTTTTCAAACTTGATGTTTGGTAGTCCTTTAACCAAATGTTTGCCAACAAGATTACTTAATTCCTTGAAGTTCAAGTGAGAACATCTTCTGTGCCATAACCAACATTCATTTGCAGTTGCATTTGAAAGTAGACATACTGGAGTTAATGCTTCAATTTTGGAAAAATTGGCCACAAATAAATCCATGTGCCTTTTAGCCCAAAATACCTTTATCCCATTCTCACTCAGAATTAAGCAACCTGTTATACTGAACTTGATATCGCAAAGACTATCTAAGAACTGACTTATACTGAACAGATTATGTTGCAATCCTTCCGCATAGAACACTTTCTGAATGGTTAAATCTCCTTTTGTTAAATCACCATACCCTCTAACATGCCCTTTCTGTTATTGCCAAAATTAACTGTTCCTCCAGCCTTTTCTGTAAAATTTGAGAGTGAAGGTTTATGACCTGTCATGTGTCTTGATGCTCCAGAATCTAAAAACCACACATGACATCCCTGCAAAAACAGTTAGTTAGATTTAGATACCCATATCAGAATGGGCCCTTCTTTGTTAGCTTCAATAACAGATTTAACAAAAGTACCTTTAACTTTCCATTCATAATTTTCTTTTAAGCACCATTTTCCTTTTATTTTTATGAAATCAGAACATCTTCTGTTTACAAAATTACTTCATTTCATTACGAAAACTTTTGGTTGTGACTTGGAAACATTTTCAGTTTTCTTTTCTTTTGACTAGGATTGAGAAATATTTTCAGTCTTCTTGTCTTCTTGTCTGATTTACTTTTTATTTGAAAGATGTTGTTTTTGATTTTTGAGTTTTATGAGTGAGTTGAAATGATTGACTACCACATTGAACACATTTAAGATTCTTTCTTGCAAGAGACAACAAATCGGAATCAAAAGACTTTTTGCTTTTATTGATAGTATTCAGATTACAATTGCATCTATTACAAGAACTACTAGCTTTGAGTTCAGGAGTAGTATTCAAGAAAATCTTCTCAATCAAGTCATCTTTCCTTTTGCAATCTTCCATTTCTGAAACATTTAACTTTGCAGAATTAGTAGATGTAGATGATTCACCATGCTCAAAGGTACTTGATTCATTAAAGAATTCCTTATTTTCTTCTAAAGCTTTAATCTTAAAAAGATCATACTCAGCTTTTAACTTCTCAAGCTCTTCTATTTTCAAGATATAACTCTTATTTTCTTTTAATGTTTCTTCAAGTTTAAAGTCAACATCACAAAAATCATTTTCAAGTTCATCAAAACTTTTTCTCAGTTCTTCAAGCTCTTGATTAACCAGTTTAAGCTTATTCTCAAGTTCTGAAAAGCTTTCTGATTTTGACTCAGAATTTTTAGTTGACTCAGAATTCTGACTAACAGACTCAGAATTCTGACTAGAGGACTCAGAATTCTGACTAGCTGTTTCAGAATTCTCTTTGTTTTCAGAAACCTTACTTGCTTCAATAAAGAATATGTTCTCAATGTCAGTATAGGAAAAAATTTGGTTGTTTATCTTTATAACTAACATTTAGAGAATCATACTTGAATTTAGCAGTATTATATCTTGGTTTTTCTTCAGTAGGTTTTAAAATTTCTTCCTTAACATCTTCTTCTGAACTTTCTGACTTCTGAGCTATTGGTTCATAAATGATTTGTTTTTTGATTTTTCAAAACTTGATTTCTGTAAGCTATCAGAACTTGTTATAAAGCTTGCTGGTCTTACAAAAATTTCAACTAAATCTGGGATTTCTGGTTTAGGACCTTTCAGTTCCTCAAAATCATAAAGATTTATTGGAGCCTTTTTCAAAATAGCATTTTCTTCCAAACCTAATTCCATTTTTGGATTGTAAAACCTTGTGTCTTTAACATTTCTTGTGAGAAGACTTAAAGTTTGTTGAGTTTGGCCTCTTTTCAGATTATGATCTTCTAACTCCTTAATCTTTGTATATAAATTCTTTCTTTCATCAAGCAACATATCCACTTTAATATGCAAATCACCTTTTTCATCTGTTACTTCTGAAAGTTCATTTTGTAACTCAGATATCTTTTTCAAAAGTTCAGAATTCTTTTTTCTGACTTCTTGTTTCTCAACCTCAGTTTCTTCAAATCTTACTTTAAACATTTCTTTTTCTAATTTGAATTTGTTAACCAGAATCCTTTCACCTTTAATCTGTTTTCTCAGATTAACAAACTCAGATTTCATATTTCCAATTTGAATCATTAAATCAATTTCAAGACTAGAATGTACCTCAGCAGAAGACTCAGAACCTCCTTCTTCATAGTCTGAATCATCTTCATCACCCATTTTGGCCATGTAACTCTGCATTTGTGAGAAATGAATGCAATCCTCTTCATCAGATGAATAGTATAGCCAATTTTCTTGTTCAACTAGAAGTGCAATGCCACTATCTTTAGTTTTGGCCAACTGAGCTTTCTTTGCATAATACTCATAGTCTTTGACAACCTTTACTCTACAATCTCTTGCAAAGTGACCAGGTTTCCCACACTTGAAACACAGATCCTTCTCTTTTCTTTCTTCCTTCTCTTCTCTTTTGTCATATCTATTATCTTCTTTCTTCTCATACTTATTCTCTTCTCTATCATCCTTCTTCTTGTATCTCTCTTCTGAACTCCCCTGTCCACTTCTTCTGAACTTGCCTTCATATTTCTTATTTCCATACCTTTTATTGAAGGTGTTAGTCAACAAGGCCAGTTTTTCTGCTATTATCTTGAAATCAGCATCTTCATCAGATTCTTCTTCCTTTCCAAATTCTTCTTCTAACTTTGGAATTTCAGACAGAAACATAGACTTCTTGGTTGTCTTGTTGATCTTGGATTTTCTATCAGAAAGCAAAGCTAATTGATCAGAAACAATTTTCTTTTCTTCAACAACCAGTTTAACAGAATCTTCATGTTGATTTAAAATACAGAACAAATCATTCAGATCTTCTTCACACATATCTTTGTTCATTTGAAGACTTATAGCATAAGATGACCACTATGTATTTAGACAATTCAGAAATTTATAGTTGATTTCTGACTTGGTGTTCTTCAGCCCATTCCTTCTGAGATCATTCAAGATTGTGCATAACTTGTTGTATGTTTGAGTTAAACTCTCACATTCCTTAGCTTTGAATCTTTCATATGCATTGATGCACTGATTCAGTTTTGCCTGAATTGATTTTGTTGTACCAAGCATCTGCTTCTCCAGTTCATCCCACATTTCTTTAGTAGATGTTCCACTATCAATTCTGTTGAAGATGTCATTAGGAGGTGCCAAAGTCAACAAAGTGAGAAACTCTTCCTCTTATCTATTGCATGCCTCTTCTTCTGTGCTTCAGTATACTGTGAGAAACTCTTCCTTACTCTGGTAGCCGGAATCTCAGGAGTAGTAGTAGTTGCAAGTTTAGCAGCAACATCAGCATAAACTTCAATTGGACCTTCATGAATTGAGATCATCAGATTTTCATCAATATTATCCAAGAACTGAATAATTCTGATCTTCCATTGTTGATATTCTTCAGGAATTAGAACAGGAGGTTTTGTCTCAGATCCCATCGAGAGAAATTCTTTAGAAGACATGATTGTAAGTTGAATTCAACAGAAAGACAAATTCAAATCTCTTGATCAATATAGAACGATTTTCGAATTCAACAGAGATTATCCAAGAATTACGAGTAGCAGCAGAATTCAATTTTCGAATTGATCAAGAAAACCTTCAAGAACACGATTGTTCGCTGATCTTGATCTACGTTGTTTGTTGATTGGCTCTGATACTAATTGTAGAAACCAGGATTGATCTTACAACCAATTAAACAATCAAAATACAATCAAACAGTAGAATAATAGAGAATTGATGCCAAATGCTTTGTATTCATTATAGAACAGATTACAGATCTCGAGAGAGAATCTCTCAAAGATTACAAAGATTGAATACGAAAGTGATCCAAAAGTTAGTTAGACATCACTTGCTAACATCTATATATACTGTAACGGAAATGCTAAAGCTACAGTACATTTACAATACAAACCAATAGAACAAAGACACGTGTTCTAATATGCTAGCTAATAACTGATTTACAATAAAAAGAAAATGTCCAAGACATAAGTTCTGAACCACTTGTTCAGAACTTCTGAACCTTCTTCTGATTAGGCATACTCAGAATTTATACTTGAGCACAAGACATTTTCATCTTCTCATTCAGAACTTCTGAGTCTCCTACTTAGAACTCTGAGCCTTCTATTCAGATCTCAACACTTAGGCTTTTTGACAAACTTCAGATCTAACATTGGATTAGACGTTTGAGTATTTTCAATCATTATTCTGGAGTTTTTCTTGACGATGCTAGACCTTTGAGTGCTCTTAATCATTCTTCTGACCTGATCAATCAGAATTGTGAGTGCTTGCAGTTACTGTTCTGGTGATTTGGTTGTGATTCAGACTTTTGAGTGCTTACAATCATTCAGCTATTTCTTGATAATTGAAGTTCTGGATTTTCTTCATTAAGTGTTCTGAGAAGTATTTTGAATATGAGCATTTTTTTACAGTTGCTGAACAATGTTACTTGTTTGGTTCTCCTAACCCCTACCTTGTAGTGTGTGCTTCGTTATGGTTCCTCTTTCGAGCAAATCCGAAGCAAGGTCCTAAGCCGAATTCCTATTCAACTCGCGGTTTATCGACGGATTTGGTGTTATAAACCAAGATGGCAATTTGGTTTGTCACGCAACAACTCGCTTGTTATCTGTCTTGTGGGCTTATTGATATGAGCTAGAGTTTCAACATTTTTAAAGATGTTTTTCATGCACTTAGTCGAGGTTATGGTGCACATCGAATCCGGTTTTTCAAGGTTGAAATTTAAAGAGTAAGAGATTATTTCAAGGGGGAGCCTAGACTACATTTGAAGAATTGCATCGCTATAGTGTTTCAAAGAATTCAAGGGGGAGAGGAACTGAAGATTTGAAGATCTTTCGAGATTGATGATTCCTATACAAAACTATAGGGGGAGAATGTTAGGACACAAATTGTCCTAATTATATGATAGTTTTGTAAAGGGTTTATATATGTAATATGGGCTTGGGTAAAGGATATATGGGCTTGGGCTTAAATGTGTAACAAGTGAGATGTGGGAGTATATAAGGGTCTTGTGTGTGTAATTGTAGGGAAAGAGATATTATTCACAATGTAATCGATGGTGTGAGGGTGTGTTCTAGAGAGCGAAATCTTCTCTCTCTAGGTAGTTCTCTTCCTAATGAATAAAACACATATTTCTCATTATCTCATCTTGTTACTATTATCATTGATTACTTGAATTGTGGTTGTTTATGGGACTAACAAGGAAATGTTAGTACCAAATTGTATTCAAGATTTATATACATATGTAATAGTCAAAGTTGCAAGTCAAAGGTCTTGTAATAAGTGTAGTTGGTCAAAGTGAAGGGTATTGGCTAAAAAGGTCAAAGGTATAAATACGTTTGTGTAAGGGTTTGTGAGGGTAAGTCATTAGAGAAGGATATCATACGTATATAGTGTGTGTGTAAGAGGGATGACTCTAGAGAGAGAGGGAGTCATGAGAGGAAAACTAGATCTCAATCATATTTTGTATTTCTCTCTCAATCTAATCAAGTTCTTATTTGATAAGTCATTGTTATCTGAAACTCTCAATTGGTACGAGAGCCTAGCATATCTGAATTAGTGCATAATTCATAGATATTTCATCAATTTTTGAAGAAAATTAAAGAGTTTATGTTTTTTTAAATTTTATTGAAATTTTTCAAAAATTTGTAAATTGTTTGTGTTTTGGATCTTTTCGTTTCCACAGATTGTTTTCATTGTTTATTTTAAGACTATAACGGGGTTTAGATTTGATTTTCATCTTAAAAATCTTGTATTTGAAAATTTGAGGATGAACAGTACGTCAGTTTCAGTTTTGTATTTTTTTCTCGAAGTTTTTTGAATCTGATATGAAGATTGTAACTGATGCTCTTCGAAACTGGGATGGATCGGTAGTTTAGTCATCACAAATCAACTTTAAACTTAGTTTAGAACATATTGATGATTCTAGAATCAAAAAACAACATTAATTCAACGAGCTTCTATTCATCGTGTTCTTCAAAGTTTTTGTCGATTGTTGGTGAAGATTTAATGCCATTTGCTCAATCTAAGTGTTAGGACATTTATGTTGTCCTAAATAATTAAAAAGTTTTGTAAAGTAATAGATTTGGGCCTATTGGGCTTAGACATGTAAATGGGCTTGGGCTTACTTGTTGTAACAAGGGGGGAGGGCTATAAATAGGTCATTTCATGTTATTTGTAATCATAAGTTCATAATACAAAGATGTAGCTCTTAAACACTTTTGTGTTCTCTCTCTAGATTAGTTTACTTTTCTAATAATAAATAGTTCTCTCCTTCCTTATCTTGTTACAATTACTTCAAGTGTTGAAGATCATGGACTCACAATTGGTATCAGAGCCAAATCGACGATTCTTTTCTCTATACGATCATCGGATCTCGACATTTCAAGTAAATTAGCCCGATCTACATGTAAGTTTGCTCAAATCTCTTATTCTCTTGAAGATTTGTTCGTTATTCGATTCCAGATCATCTCCAATTATCGAATTTCAACAAGTTTTGACGATTTTCGAAAATTTTGAGATTTTTTCGGTGTTCTTCGCGAGAATTCTTAAGATCCGGACGATTTTTGGTGCATGAATCGACTCTATCTTCTCAGATTTGTTCATATGTTATTAATGAAGAGGTCTCATCGATCAGATCTGAAAAACATAGCAAAATCGGTGATTTTGAAATTCTGAAAAGTCAAATCGTGGATGTTCTTCATGATTTCATGTGATGATCTTCATCTTTTCTTCGTGAACTTGCTGGTTAATTGTACAAATCATCTCATATGAGTTCATTGTTACTTGTGGAGTGGTTTATAACACTCATATTCGAAATAGAACGGTGAATTCAAAGTTTTTTGGATCAGATCTAAGTTGATAGAGTGATTCTCGAAGTGTTCACGATTGATGATAAGTGATCTTGATTTTTCAGAGGATTATTGGTTGATTTTAAGTCACAGATCTTTTTTTCAATTGATTTCGAGCAATCTACAACTTTTAGATTTGAGTTTGGTCAAGAATTCAGTGAGATGTCAGTTTTAAAAGTCGACAGGTTGCGTTCGCCGGAAAACCGAGTTTGGCCGGATTATTCGCCGGAGATATTGTTCTGAAGTTGATAAATCATCACATAATTGTTTGTTTGGTGAATTCGATCAGTTTGCAACTTCCAGAGTTAAATTCCAGCAAGAAATCAAGATTTCTTTTGGTTGTTGGAAAATGTCGCCGGAAAAATTTGTTGTTCATCGGAAAATGTTTGTTACATCACCGGAGGTTTGCTGCTGTGTTTTAACGCTACATGATATTAGTTTTCATGGAGAATATATGTTGGGTGATTATCGAACCCAAAGGAACCACATACAGCGATTTTTAAACATGAAAAGTTGAAGAAATGTGAAGTTGAAATTCTCTCAAAATCTCGCCAAAGATGATGTACAGCTTGCTTCTTACGATGCATGATCCTATTTTTGTTTAAAAAACAGAGATTGATGTTTAATGAGTACTAAGGAGTCAAAATAAGGCTATTTTGATAGTAAAACTAATGGAAGAAAAGTGGCAGAAAAGCATCAGTTCGTGAATACGCTTTTGGAAGAAGATGAATAGTAAACTAACTGGTCAGTTAGTGGACAATTAGTTTTTCTAACATTTTTGGTCCAAGTTCCGTTAAATTCGTCAAAATTCGTGGATTTTGCTGATGGTACTCGTGTGGCATCACTCCTAAATTTCGTTTGTCACACATTCTTCTCGACGACATCGATTTGTGATCGATTCCTCGAAATCCCTACCGAGTAGCGCGTGTTTTTATCGTTCCTTTTTCGAGCAAATTCGGACCAAGCTCTTAAGCCGAATTCTTACTCAACTCGTGGTCCAACGACGGATTCTCTGTTTTACACTAAATGCATACACTTTGAAGATGATTTTAGTGCATTTAGTCGGGGTTATGGAGTACATTGGATCCGATTTTTCAAAGTTGAAAATATGATGAATAAGAGCAACTTTTAAGGGGGAGCCGAACCTACTTTTGAAGAATGCACCGCTAAAGTTTTTCAAGAAAATCAAGGGGGAGAGGAGTAAAGACTTTTAAGTGATTTTACTTTCCAAAACTTTAGGGGGAGAATGTTAGGACATTTAAGTTTTCCTAAATAATTAGAAAGTTTTGTAAAGTAATAGATTTGGGCCTAATGGGATTAGACATGTAAATGGGCTTGAGCTTACTTGTTGTAACAAGGGGGAAAGGCTATAAATAGGTCATTTCATGTTATTTGTAATCATAAGTTCATAATACAAAGATGTAACTCTTAAACACTTTTGTGTTCTCTCTCTAGATTAGTTTACTTTTCTAATAATAAATAGTTCTCTCCTTCCTTATCTTGTTACAATTACTTGAAGTGTTGAAGATCATGGACTCACAATTGGTATCTGAGCAATCAAACAGTAAATGATAAAGAATTGGATCCAAAAGTATTGTATTCAATCAAGAACAGATTACAAATCTAGAGTGAGAATCTCTCAAAGATTACAAAAGTGAATACAAAGATATGCGGAAAGTTATGCCAAAGATTAGTTAGCTTAAAGTTGCTAACAACTATATATACTATAAGGAAAAGCTAAATCTACAGTACATATACATGAAAGTCTAATAGGAATATTACACGTGTCCTATTTAACTAACAGAATACAAAGGAAAGTATCCTGTCAGAAGTTCTGAATATGTTGTTCAGAACTTCTGAACAATCTTCTGACTAAGCATATCAGAACTTCCTTTAAAGCACTTGGACTTTCAAATTCATCTTTAGAAGTTCTGAGTCTCCTACTCAGAACTCTGATCCTTCTGTTCAAACTTTCATACTTGTAATCTTGTCGAGACTTCTCAGCCAGAGCTTCTGAGTCTTCTTACTCAGAACTCTAAGTCTTCTGTCCAGAACCAATACTTGTATCTTTTGACAAAACTTCAGATCTAACACTAAGTTCCACAGATTTGCTTAGCTGTTGATGTTGAACACATTGGATGTTTTAGAATCGAAAAAGAGCAACTAATCGACGTTTTTTTGAGCTGCTGCAATTCGTCGCCGGAATCGGGATTTCGTTTACCGGAAAAACGATGGAGAGTTCATCTTTCTCGCATGATCAAAGTTGTCGCACAATCAATCTTATCACACGTGGAGTTTTTGTCGCAACGTTTATAATTCTCGCACACTGTAGGTGCGATAAAACCAAGTGTACGATAAAATTTTTATCGCACGACACTCATTTCGCCGGAAAATCGTTAGACTCGCCGGAGTTGTTTCACTTTTTTATCACAGTTAGATTGATGTTTCATGATCTCGATTTAGTGCTTGGAAAATGTCGTTTGACGTTGTAAGAGTGTAAAGAAACCAAAAAGAACTCGATTTGGACGTGAAAATCTGAAGAAAATCAAAGTTGAAAACCTTCATATCGTGTTTTTGAAGAAGATGCACAGTAACTAACGGACCTCCGTTAGTGGCCGTTAAGTTCGTTACAATTTTGGTCCATTTTCCGTTATACTCCGTTACTGTTCTATTTATTTTGTTAAGGGGTTGTTTGTTTACCTCTTAATGATGCCATACAGAGGCAAACATCTGAATCGGTCAGACATGGGGTTGTTTGGGTACACTTTTTGAAACATCTGAATCGCTAATCTAGGTCTGGATCGTTCAACTCCTACTCCCTCCCCTATTTCGTTCAGACTTCTCCTTTTTCCACTTTGCCCCTCTCTCAACAACGACGTCTCATGTTGCACGCTCATGGCTTCTCTTCTCTAATCAATTTTTGCTTCACCATCGATCGCACCAGAAGATTTCAGAATCGATTTTGCCTCATCATCGATCGCACCAGATGATTTCAGAATCGATTTTGCCTATCGATCGCACCTGCAGATTTCAAAATCAGTTTTGCCTCACCATCGATTTCTCCCTTAAATCGATCAAACCAGGTCGATTTATGCCTTCCAATCGATTTCTGGATACAATCGATTTCTTTCTTCAGTCGATTTTGGTCTTCAAATCGATCGCACCAGGAAGAGGTAAACACCATTTTCTTCTTCAAAAATCGATTTCTGCCATTTTCTTCTTCAATTTGGTGATGAAGCCCACTGTTATGTTTTTTGCATATATTTGGTGATGAAACCCACCGTGATATTTTTTGCACATATGTGGTAATGAACCCCACTGTGATTTTTTATTTTTTTGCATATATGTGATGATGAAACCCATGATTTTTTTGCATATATGTGATGATGAAACCTACTGTGATTTTTTTGCATATATTTGGTGATGAAACCACCATGTTTTTGTTGACTATAGATTGGTTTTGTTGAATTATAAAACCCATAATGATGGTTTTGTGTATGGTTTTGTTGATTATCAATGATTTGCATATATTGGTGATGAACACCATGTTTTTGTTGAACTGGGGGTAAAATGGTATTTTTATGCCATTCAGACGGTTGATTCAGAGCAGTTGCCAAACAATCATTTTCTACCTGGTACTAAATCATACATAGTCTCTTAATCATTCTAGCCACTTAATCATACTGCACTAAATCATTCAGTTTCTGCCAAACAGCCCCTAAGTTTTATTACATTTCAGTTCTAATTCTGTTAAGAGTCTGTTAGTTTACTTAGGGAGTCTTAGTTAACGAGTTCGTTAGTTTTTTTCGTTAGTTTTATTTCATTTTTAGTCCTTTCATTAGATTTCTAGGCTTAGTCCTTGTAGTTAGAAGTTTAAAAGTTTGTCAGTTTTAGTCCTTGCTGTAAACTTGCTTCGCGATGGGGCGAAGGACTGGTGCGCCTCAGTGCTGACTCTTGCCGAGCGTACTACCCTTACTTGGGAGGAGTTCGTTACTCGGTTCCGTGCCGAGTACGTGCCTCCGGTAGAGATGGAGCGGATAGCGAAGGAGTTCTTGGAACTAACCCAGACCACGGAGACTGTTAAAGAAATGAACAAGAAATTTACTGAGATGGCGCCGTTTTGTCCTCAATATGCCGCTTCGGAGGAAATGAAGATGGCTCGGTATAAGGATATGTTACGTACCGAGATCAGGGAATTCGTGAGTACGGTGCCGTACGCTTCTTTGTCGGCAATGATGGATGCAGCCCGGAGAAGGGAGCTAGAGTTAGAGACCCAAGCCAAGAAGAGAAAGGCGACACAGGCGGTGACGCCAATCTCTGCGGTGCAAAAGAAGTCAAAGTTTGCTGATTCGCGTGGGAGTTCGAGGAGTGGTGGGTTTAAACCCAGGGATACTAGTGGAAGGAGGACTGATGTGTGCTTCAAGTGTGGGCAGTCCGGTCATTTCAGCCGGGATTGCAAATCGCCGATGATGGTCTGCTTTAGCTGCAAGCAGACGGGCCATGTGAAGGCCAACTTGTAACATCCCTTATCTTTAAAACACTCATTTAACGGAAAGTAACCTTAAAATACAGCGGAAGATTTGTAATTAAAACATTTAGATAAAATCCCATAATCTTATAGAAAAGAGTACAAGTTTGCAACTTAAAACCAATAAGTTTGAGAAAACAATATTCAACTGAAAAGCTTAGAGAATCCAAAACTATCATTCATCAAAAGCAAATATAAGCTGCTGAGCTGCCGCAAATCCAAAAGCTTCAAGCTGGAGCCTTTCCTTTATTCTTCGAAGATGTACCTGCCACTAAAAGATGAATAACAACGGGGTAAGCTTTCGCTTAGTGAGCACGCACCTATACCACATATCATCATGCATACATACTTGCATAAACATAGCAATCACATACATGTAACATCCTTCCATTCCTTAAGGCACAAAGCCAATAAGGAAGGTCATAACTAGACACTGGTACCAGGCCTCTTCATACATAACATATTCCCTAGGGGTATTACTACCACCATAGGTACTCTTTCCTTTGGCAAAGCCAAACATACACATAATCACACATGCAATCCAACTACATACACATAACTTACATAATATAGGTAGAGTACTCACCTGTCAAGATGTCAATTACCAAGTACTTCACAGTGTATAATAATCACCTCGTACCACCTATAACATTCATACATACACATATCATAACAAGCCCAAAAATGGAACTCTAATTCTATCCCAACTCTCATCCCGAAATGACATAGCTAGGATAGTCCAAATACCATAAAACTTTGCCAAACATCCTATTTCATACACCCCATTTCTATTGATTTCTAAACATAATACACATACCTTGCAATTCTAGACCGCGAACAACAATCCTCCTAGAACCTTTCACAACTTGAATCTTCCAAAATCACCAAATCTTTCGCCTGGAAAATACAGCAACTTCGGACACTTGGTTCTCTCTACTGGGAACTCCGATGCCAAATCCCTCCAGTCAGAATGTATATTAGAAGGTCGTGAAGTCTCTGTCCAAATTTCACGACGATCCAACGGTTAACGAAGGAGAATCGGTCGATCTTTCACAGCAGCTCACAAGAACTCCGCCTGGAAAAATACAGCAACTTCGGACACTTGGTTCTCTCTACTGGGAACTCAGATGCCAAATCCCTCCGGTCAGAATGTATATTAGAGGGTCGTGAAGTCTCTGTCCAAATTTCACGACGATCCAACGGTTAACGAAGGAGAATCGGTCGGTCTTTCACAGCAGCTCACAAGAACTCCGAAAATCCCTTTCTCTTTTCTCTCTTCTTTGCTAAAGAAACAAATGGCTGCAAATGAGGGTGTTTAGGGTTTCCATCCCCTTTACATACATGCCAAAACACACCCTCATCTTACAAAATTGATAAACTGGCCCCTAGATTTCTGAACACGTACATATCGACCCAAAAATTAACTCAACCCCAAAAGAGACAGTTAAATCACGTAAATTGGGAAACGGGGTGTTACAACTCTCCCCCACTTACCAGGATTTCGTCCTCGAAATCGATCAGACTTGGAAGAGTTCCGGATAATTCGATCTCATCTCAGCTTCCGGTTCCCATGTCCATTCTGATCCTTTTCGGTGTTCCCACTGAACTTTCACTAAGCTGATCTCCTTGTTTCGCAAGGATTTGGTCTTCCTTTCCAAGATTGCTATCGGTCTCTCAATATAATTCAACCGTTCGTCGACCTGTATGTCATCTATAGGGACATGCGCCGACTCGTCAGCTAAACACTTCCTCAACTGAGACACGTGGAAGGTGTTGTGTATCAGACTGAGTTCCGGCGGAAGCTCCAGCCGGTACGCAACCTTCCCAACCCGTGCTATCACCTTGAAAGGTCCGATAAACCTAGGGCCTAGCTTGCCCCTCTTCCGGAATCGGATCACCCCTTTCCAAGGTGACACCTTCAACAAAACATTATCTCCCACGTTGAACTCCAAATCCGACCTTCGCTTGTCGGCGTAACTCTTTTGACGACTCTGTGCGGTTCGTAGCCTATCCCGAATCATCTCAATACTTTCCGTCGTTTTCTGAACCACTTCTGTGCTGCTTAACTCCCGCTGGCCTACCTCTCCCCAACAGATAGGAGTCCTACACCTTCTCTCGTACAACATCTCATACGGAGGCATGCCAATACTGGAATGGAAACTGTTGTTGTATGAGAACTCAGCCAACGGTAAATACGTATCCCAGCTGCCCCCAAAATCCAAAACACAGGCTCTCAACATATCCTCAAGAGTCTGAATTGTTCTCTCGCTTTGCCCGTCCGTCTGTGGGTGAAAGGCTGTACTGAACTGAAGTCTCGTACCCAAATCTTCATGGAACTTCCCCCAAAACCGCGACGTAAACCGAACATCCCTGTCTGATATCACTGTTACCGGTACCCCATGCCTTGCTACAATTTCACTGACATAGATGTCAGCTAACTTTTCTGCAGATGAACTTTCACGGATCGCGATAAAATGGGCACTCTTTGTCAGCCTATCTACAACCACCCAAATGGCATCATGATTCCTAGGTGTTCGAGGCAACTTGGTAATCAGATCCATTGTTATATGCTCCCACTTCCACTCTGGTATCTCTAATGGCTGTAACTTCCCGTGCGGTCTCTGATGCTCTGCTTTGACCCTTAAACAAGTCAAACATTTCTCCACGTACTTAGCCACGTCCCTCTTCATCCCCGACCACCAGTAGTCAGTCTTCAGATCTCTATACATCTTAGTAGCACCGGGATGGATAGAGAACCTTGACTTATGCGCCTCGTCCAGAAGTGTCTGCCTTGCCTCACACGATACTGGAACCCATACCCGACCGTACCGAGTCAATAGACCTCGACTGTCGGGCACTAACTGATCCACCTGTCCCTTTATCCGTTCCTTCTTCTGGTTCTCACCCTTGATCGCTTCCTCTTGAGACCTTCTTACCAAGTCGTGAAGCGACGTTGATACTGTTAGTCTCATCAACGGTACCCGAAGTAGAACACTACTCGCTCTTCTACTCAAGGCATCCGCTACGACATTTGCCTTCCCTGGGTGATAAAGAATCTCGCAATCATAATCCTTCACCACATCCAACCACCTCCGCTGTCTCATGTTCAAATTATGTTGATCCATGAAATAACGAAGACTCTTGTGGTCCGTATAGATAGTACACTTCACCCCATACAGGCAGTGCCGCCATAACTTGAGAGCGAACACCACTGCCGCAAGCTCCAAATCGTGAGTCGGGTAATTCACCTCATGCGTCTTCAGTTGACGAGACGCATAGGCAATCACCCTTCCCCTCTGCATAAGAACGCAGCCTAGCCCGTGATAAGACGCATCACAGTAGACTGTCATGTCTTCAACTCCCTCCGGTAGTGTCAACACCGGAGCCTCGCATAACTTTCTCCTTAAGGTTTCGAACGCTGTTTTCTGTTCCTCTCCCCAAACGAAACGTTCGTTCTTCCTCGTCAGCTTCGTCAACGGAACTGCTATCTTGGAGAAATCCTGGATGAACCGGCGGTAGTACCCGGCTAATCCAAGGAAACTCCTAATCTCAGTGGGAGTCTTCGGGGTTTCCCACTTCATCACTGCCTTCACCTTCGCTGGGTCTACCTTGATACCCTCTCGGTTCACAAGATGTCCAAGAAATTGAACCTCTTGTAACCAGAAATCACACTTGGAGAACTTTGCATATAACTGCTCCTTATGCAAAATCTCCAAAACCTCTCGTAGATGCTCCATATGATCCTCCTTCGACTTGGAGTAGATCAGTATATCGTCTATAAACACGATGACTGACCTATCCAACATCGGTCTGCAAACTCTATTCATAAGATCCATGAATGCCGCCGGTGCGTTCGTCAGTCCAAATGGCATCACGATGAACTCAAAATGCCCGTACCTGGTTCTGAACGCTGTCTTGTGAACATCCTCTTCCCTGACCTTCAACTGGTGGTACCCTGAGCGAAGATCTATCTTAGAGAACCAAACGGCTCCCTGAAATTGATCGAAGAGATCGTCGATCCTCGGCAACGGGTATCTGTTCTTCACCGTAAGCTTGTTAAGCTCTCTATAGTCGATGCACATCCGCATCGACCCGTCCTTCTTTTTCACGAAAAGGATAGGGGCTCCCCAAGGTGAACTACTGGGGCGGATGAAACCCTTATCCAACAGTTCCTCCAGCTGCTTAGACAGTTCATGCATCTCCGGAGGTGCCAAACGGTAAGGAGCCTTTGCTACCGGTGCCGCCCCCGGAATCAAGTCTATTCGGAACTCCACTTGCCTCTCGGGAGGAATGCCAGGCAAGTCATCCGGGAAAACATCCGGAAACTCGCTGACCACTGGTACATCTGCCACTGTTCTCTTCTTTTTCTCCTCCCGTTCATCAACAATATACGCCAAGTAACTGCTACCACCATGGTGCACATATCTTCTAGCTTTGGCCAAAGTGCACACCTTTGGTACCCCTTTTCTTCCTTCACTCGAGATAGTTAATTCTCCCCCACTTGGGGTTCGAATCACTACCTGCTGTTTTTCACAATCAATGCGCGCTCCATTCCGACTAAGCCAATTTATCCCAACTACTACATTTATTTCCCTCATCGCAATAGGAATAAGATCTATACTAAACTTCACTCCGGCTATCTCTATTACATTACCTTTATACACATCACTCACAAAACGAAACTCCTCGTCCGCTATTTCTACTTCTAGCGGACTCTCTAACTTGTCCTTTACAATAGCAAAGTCTTTACAAAACGATAAAGAAACAAAAGATTTAGTAGCTCCCGAGTCAAATAAGACAAGGGCAGGTGATGCATTAACAGGAAAAATACCTGTCACGACATCTGGCTCCTCCTTTGCTTCATCTACGGTCATCTGGAACACTCGCCCCCGAGTCCTGGGTGCGTCGTTCTTCTTTCCCAATCCACCCTCTAGCATCTTCACCGGTGCGGTTCCCGAGTTCTGGACCGACCCGGTATTTATTGGGCACTCGTCAGCAAAATGGCCCGGCTTGTAGCACTTAAAACATATCTTTGCGGTCGCCTTGCAGTCTCGACTGATATGACCCGGTTGCCCGCATTTGTAACAGGTTTCGGAGCCCATACTGCATTCTCCCGGATGCTGTCGTCCACACTTCCCACAGCGGGGATGCTCTCTCTTGAACTCTTTCTTTACCTCCGGTTTATGACTCCCAGTTTTGAACCTCTTAGTCTGCTGAGGTTGAGTCTGAACCGTTTCTGCCCTTCTTGTCTTTCTTTGGCTCTCTAATTCGAGCTCTCTAGCCCGAGCCGCCTCGTGCATCTGCTAAAAATCAGTGCACCTTGCCATAACAACAAATTCTCTAATCTCTTGTTTCAAAACTCTCCCATATCTGTACATTTTGGCCTTTTCATTCCTGACATACTCAGGACAGAAAAGGGACCGCTCCAAAAACTTGTCAGTGATCTCGTTCACCGACTCCGTAGTTTGCTCCATAGATAGAAACTCATTTGTGAGTCTCTCTACCTCAATTTGGGGCACATACTGTTCCATGAACAGTTCCTTGAACTGTTCCAAAGTCATGTTATCCACTTGTTCTGGCGTCCGAGCACGAACAATAAGGTTCCACCAGTCTTTCGCTGCCTTCCTCAGAAGGTTCGATGCGTAGCGAACCTTGACTTCCTCGGCACAAAAACTGGTGCGGAAAGCACCTTCCACCTCAGCTATCCAACGAGTGCTGGTTACGGGGTTCTTCTGCCCCTCAAGCTGTGGCGGCTGACAGGCCGAGAAATCTCTGTAGCTTGTCCCCCGTGGTTGTACGCCTGACAAGCCCCCTGATCCACTGGCCCTGCTGGCCACAGCTGCCTCTACCTGACTACGAATTTCATTAGCCAGTTCCTGCTTTACCTGCTCAAAGAGACTTGGGAGTAACTCGTGAAGAACCTCCCCGACCTCAGCAGCGATCACACCTCTCAGATCAGGAATTTCCTGATCCTCTTCAATAATCGTTCTCTTGCCTTGCCTTCTAGTGTTCACCATTCTGATACATAAACATGATACTTTAGAATAATTCATCTACATCCCCCCCCCTGAGCAAACTCCTAGCATAGTCCAGAAGTCCTAGCTTAGTTGTCTTTCTTTCTAACATGCTCCTTAGAAACCCTCTGCTTATACTCTCTTAACAAAATCCCTTTCTAGCATGTTACTACCCAACCCTCAACCTTGTCTGGTTCATAGAATTCTTTTGCAACTATATCAAGTCCCGGCATGTACAATGTAATTGTAATGGTATGGGCCCTTATACCATTATAATTACACCCTCCATGTTTAGACTCAACACCGTCACTAAGGTTCCAATTCCCAGCTTAGTTGGTAACTTTAACATATATATCACAACATTTTCCATATCTACCACTTATCATATAAACATTATAATCATATTCTAATTCACATTATGCATCAAACAAAACATACTTGAAACCATAACCTTGTCAATTGACCATATCTAGCATACATAAACATAATTACTCATCCAATACAGTTATAAAACTGGTCTTTCACAAAAACTGAACATGCTTTATCATAAATCCTAATATGGAATAGTGTGCTCACCCCCGTCTTGATGCTCTGGACCGCAGCTCAGCCGTGAAAACTTTTTCTTTTAAAACACCCCTTTCCTTATAAACCATTTTCTTACACGAAACAGCTTTTTTTTAAAGGTTACTTATTTGAAAACTTGAGCACTTGGGTTTAAGTTCAAACACTCACCACTTGTGAATGCCCGAATCCCTTAAACCAAGGCTCTGATACCAACTGTAACATCCCTTATCTTTAAAACACTCATTTAACGGAAAGTAACCTTAAAATACAGCGGAAGATTTGTAATTAAAACATTTAGATAAAATCCCATAATCTTATAGAAAAGAGTACAAGTTTGCAACTTAAAACCATTAAGTTTGAGAAAACAATATTCAACTGAAAAGCTTAGAGAATCCAAAACTATCACTCATCAAAAGCAAATATAAGCTGCTGAGCTGCCGCAAATCCAAAAGCTTCAAGCTGGAGCCTTTCCTTTATTCTTCGAAGATGTACCTGCCACTAAAAGATGAATAACAACGGGGTAAGCTTTCGCTTAGTGAGCACGCACCTATACCACATATCATCATGCATACATACTTGCATAAACATAGCAATCACATACATGTAACATCCTTCCATTCCTTAAGGCACAAAGCCAATAAGGAAGGTCATAACTAGACACTGGTACCAGGCCTCTTCATACATAACATATTCCCTAGGGGTATTACTACCACCATAGGTACTCTTTCCTTTGGCAAAGCCAAACATACACATAATCACACATGCAATCCAACTACATACACATAACTTACATAATATAGGTAGAGTACTCACCTGTCAAGATGTCAATTACCAAGTACTTCACAGTGTATAATAATCACCTCGTACCACCTATAACATTCATACATACACATATCATAACAAGCCCAAAAATGGAACTCTAATTCTATCCCAACTCTCATCCCGAAATGACATAGCTAGGATAGTCCAAATACCATAAAACTTTGCCAAACATCCTATTTCATACACCCCATTTCTATTGATTTCTAAACATAATACACATACCTTGCAATTCTAGACCGCGAACAACAATCCTCCTAGAACCTTTCACAACTTGAATCTTCCAAAATCACCAAATCTTTCGCCTGGAAAATACAGCAACTTCGGACACTTGGTTCTCTCTACTGGGAACTCCGATGCCAAATCCCTCCAGTCAGAATGTATATTAGAAGGTCGTGAAGTCTCTGTCCAAATTTCACGACGATCCAACGGTTAACGAAGGAGAATCGGTCGATCTTTCACAGCAGCTCACAAGAACTCCGCCTGGAAAAATACAGCAACTTCGGACACTTGGTTCTCTCTACTGGGAACTCCGATGCCAAATCCCTCCGGTCAGAATGTATATTAGAGGGTCGTGAAGTCTCTGTCCAAATTTCACGACGATCCAACGGTTAACGAAGGAGAATCGGTCGGTCTTTCACAGCAGCTCACAAGAACTCCGAAAATCCCTTTCTCTTTTCTCTCTTCTTTGCTAAAGAAACAAATGGCTGCAAATGAGGGTGTTTAGGGTTTCCATCCCCTTTACATACATGCCAAAACACACCCTCATCTTACAAAATTGATAAACTGGCCCCTAGATTCCTGAACACGTACATAACGACCCAAAAATTAACTCAACCCCAAAAGAGACAGTTAAATCACGTAAATTGGGAAACGGGGTGTTACACAACTGTCCGAATGCGAGGGCAACTGATGGGGGTGGTGCACAGAGGGCTCCTGCAAATGCCCCACTGCGCATCACTGACGGTCGTACGGGTCAGTCGGGAACGGAGGTAGCGCGAGGTAGAGTCCACCAGCTGAAGGTGGAAGAGGCGCAGGCGACGCCTAAGGTGGTGACAGGTATGTTTTATCACCCTCTTTCTTTTCGTCCTTCCTTTTCATGCCTTGTTTTTATATGTTGTTAATTGTATTTTAGGTGCGTTTCTAGTTAACTCGGTGCCTGCGGTTGTAATGTTTGATAGCGGGGCTACTCATTCATTTGTGTCTCGCACTTTTAGCGAGAGTTTGGGCCGAGCGGTGGGACGGTTAGGATGTCCTTTGGTAGTCGAGGTTGCCGATGATAGGACCTTGACGGTTACGGATGTGTATCGGGGATGCACGTTGGAAATCTCGGGTGTGAGGTTTCCCATCGATTTGATTCCGATAGCTATGCGAGAGCTTTGTGTGATTGTGGGCATGGATTGGATGGACGCGTTTGATGCGGAAATTGTTTGTCGCCACAAACAAGTGCGGGTTCGAACCCCAAGCGGGGGAGAGTTGCTGATTCAGGGAGACTCGCCCAGACGGACTACGGCAATATGTTCCACGGTGAGGGCTCGGAGACACCTTCAGCATAGTGGTCAGGGGTACTTAGCGTATGTGATAGATACGCGTGTTGACGAGGCGAAGAAGACTGCCGAAGATGTGCCAGTCGTGAGGGAGTTTGCCGATGTGTTTCCCGACGAGTTACCGGGGATACCTCCTGAACGACAGGTAGAGTTTCGAATCGATCTGATTCCGGGTGCTGCTCCAGTGGCCAAGGCACCCTATCGCCTAGCTCCACCGGAAATGAAGGAGCTGTATGATCAGTTGCAAGAACTTTTCGAGAAAGAGTTCATTAAGCCGAGTTGTTCACCGTGGGGAGCTCCGATTTTGTTCGTAAAGAAGAAGGATGGGTCTCAGCGGATGTGTATTGATTACCGGGAGCTGAATAAGCTTACGGTAAAGAATCGTTATCCTCTACCAAGGATTGACGACTTGTTTGATCAGTTGCAGGGAGCCTCGTGGTTCTCTAAAATTGACCTGAGATCTGGGTATCATCAGATGCGGGTACGAAGTGAGGATACGGAGAAAACGGCCTTCCGTACGCGGTATGGCCATTACGAGTTCGTGGTGATGCCTTTCGGGCTCACCAACGCACCAGCAGCGTTCATGGACCTCATGAACAGGGTATGCAGCCCGATGCTGGATCGCTCGGTGATCGTGTTCATCGACGATATCCTCGTATATTCGAAGACGAAAGAAGAGCACGAGGTGCATTTGCGGGAAGTTTTGGATGTTTTGAGGCGGGAGAAGCTTTATGCTAAGTTCTCCAAGTGTGAATTCTGGTTACGAGAGGTCCAATTCCTAGGACATGTCGTGAATCAGAACGGTATCATGGTCGATCCGGCCAAGATCTCAGCGGTAATGCGGTGGGAGGTGCCGAAAACTCCTACCGAGGTGCGGAGTTTTCTCGGGTTAGCAGGATACTATCGGAGATTTATCCAAGATTTCTCCAAGATTGCCTTGCCAGCTTTCAGTTGGGGTGAAGAGCAACAGAAGGCATTTGAGGAGCTACACAGACGTTTATGTGAGGCTCCTGTGTTAACTTTGCCCGAGGGTATGGAGGATTTGGTGGTTTATTGTGATGCTTCATATCAGGGGTTGGGTGCCGTGCTGATGCAATGCGGCAAGGTCATAGCTTACGCTTCGAGGCAGCTGAAGCCTCACGAAGCGAACTACCCGACTCATGACTTGGAGTTGGGAGCAGTGGTGTTTGCTCTAAAAATTTGGAGACACTATCTTTATGGTGTCAAGTGTACTATCTACACTGATCATAAGAGCCTTAAATACCTGATGGATCAGCAAAATCTTAATATGCGTCAGCGAAGATGGCTTGATGTGGTCAAGGATTACGACTGCGAGATACTTTACCACCCGGGTAAAGCGAATGTAGTCGCGGACGCACTTAGCCGACATCCGGTTGGGGTACAACTGAAGGGTCTGTGTCAGCGGTTGACAGTAGTTGCACCTCTTTTGGAGTCGATAGGTGCCGCTCAAGAGGTGGCCGTGTTGGCGGAAAATGCAAAACGTGAGAGGGTTTCGGGAGAAATTCCGAAATTCGTACGGGATAGTCGAGGATTATTGACCCGATATGGTAGAGTTTGGGTCTCATTCACCAGTGGGAACCAACATATACTATTGGACGAGGCGCATAAATCCAAGTTTTCGATTCATCCGGGAGCTACCAAAATGTACAGAGACTTACGGGAAGGCTATTGGTGGCCC
The DNA here is from genome assembly GCA_033807775.1 of Saussurea involucrata. Lineage (NCBI taxonomy): Eukaryota > Viridiplantae > Streptophyta > Magnoliopsida > Asterales > Asteraceae > Saussurea > Saussurea involucrata. The sequence continues at coordinate 104,080,009 of CM066322.1, read as the reverse complement.
GACATGAAGCGGGATGTAGCCAAATGTGTTGAGGTATGTTTGACCTGTCGGAAGGTCAAGGCGGAGCACCAGCGACCGCATGGGAAATTGAAGCCGTTGGAGATTCCTGTGTGGAAGTGGGAGCATATTACGATGGATTTCATCACGAAGCTTCCCAAAACTCAGCGAGGGAATGATACCATATGGGTAATTGTGGATCGTCTGACTAAGAGCGCTCACTTCTTGGCGATTAAAGAGAGCTTCTCGGCGGATAAGCTCGCGGAGGTTTTCATCCGAGAGATTGTAACTAGGCACGGGGTGCCAGTCTCGATTGTCTCGGATCGGGATACTCGTTTCACCTCCCGGTTTTGGGAGAAGTTTCAGAATGAAATGGGTACGCGGTTGCATTTCAGTACAGCATTTCATCCTCAGACCGACGGACAGAGTGAGCGTACTATTCAGACACTTGAGGACATGTTGCGAGCATGTGTGATTGACTTCGGGGGTAGTTGGGATCAGTATCTTCCACTAGCTGAGTTCTCCTATAATAACAGCTATCACGCTAGCATCGGTAGAGCGCCGTACGAAGTGTTGTATGGCAGGAAGTGTCGGACGCCCATTTGCTGGGGCGAGGTTGGTCACAGAGTGCTGGGGAGCACCGATGTTGTGCTAAAGACGACGGAAATGATTCAGATGGTGCGGGATCGGCTAGTCACTGCTCAGAGTCGACAAAAGAGTTACGCCGATAAGAGACGATCGGATTTGGAGTTCCAAGTCGGGGATTGCGTTCTTTTGAAAGTGTCACCCTGGAAAGGGGTAATCCGTTTTCGCAAGCGGGGAAAGTTGGGTCCCCGATATATCGGACCGTACAAGGTCATCGTGCGTGTGGGGAAAGTAGCTTACCGATTGGAGCTACCGGAGGAGCTGAGCCTGATCCACAACACTTTTCATGTCTCTCAGTTGCGGAAGTGTGTGATGGATGAGTCTGCGGTAGTTCCCCTCGAAGATATTCAGATTGACGAGAGACTCAACTATGTGGAGAAGCCAGTAGCCATAGTCGAGAGGAAGACGAAGACTCTGCGGAACAAAGTCATTGGATTGGTGAAGGTCCAGTGGCAGCACCGGAAAGGTTCAGAATGGACGTGCGAACCAGAAGCCGAGATGCGGGAGAATTACCCGGAGCTGTTTGCGGGCGTGGACTTCGGGGACGAAGTCTAATCCAAGCGGGGGAGAGTTGTAAAGCCCGTGTCCCGGTACGTTTATTGTTTAATTTTAATTACTTAAAGTGTTTACCTGTAATTGTTTTTGGTTAGTGGTTTGGTGTCAAGAAGGACCAAAAATGTTAGCTTGCGTGTCTTTTGTTATAGATTGTGAGATGAGGTATAGTTGAGGGGCTAATTGTGCATTTCTTGGAAACCTTTGGCATGGGTTTCGGCCCATGCACTCAAGGCCGAACACCCTCCCCCTTTGCTATCTCGTTTTTCCTTTTCTTGTATTCCAAGCAAACCAAACTCCAAACCCTATGACCCTCTCTTCTCGTTTTCATTGTGTTGTGCGGCCGGGGAGATAGAAACGAAGAGAGAGAGAGAGAAATCGCGAGAAGGAGAGAGAGACGAGAAGATAGTATACAGCAGCAGCCCTCGCCGGCCGCTACTGCTGTCGCCGGAGACCGCCACCACCCGCTGTCGTCGGAGAGATCGAGAGAGAGAGGTTTGGTTGTGGTGTTGAGACGTCGTCGTGAGGTAAGTAACTCTCTCGTTCGTCTCGTTTCTTTTCCTTTTTCCTTTCGTTTTTCCGGCGAGACCACCACCGCCGCACGCCGCCGCTGCGGTGGCTGTGGGTGGAGGGCGGTGGCAGTGGGTGACACTCGTAGCGTAAAACCCGAATCGTAAGCCTTGAACCGTTTTTATAAATCGTGATGTTATGAAAATTCTAAGTGTGCTGTCCAGTTTTCGCGTAATCATAACTTTTCGGTCGTAACTCCGTTTGAGCCGAAAATGGCGCCCACGGTTCAAGTTCAGGGTTGAGCACGTTTTCCGTGTTTTAGCGGAAAACTGGTTCGGTCTCTAGCTGGGCGAAAAAGTGGTCGCAAGTTCGGTGATTCGTCATTTTATGTGTAAAATTCTGGAATCTGCCACTGTTTTGTGTAGACCATAACTTTCTGTTCGTAACTCGTTTTGAGGTGAAATTGGTGCAAAAAGTTCCCAAATCTAATTGGGAAGGTTTTTCGTGTTTTGCCGAAAGTCTGATTAAGCCCGTAGCTAGGCTGTATTGGGCTGTTTGTGCAGGCTGGACCGAAAACTGGCAGTTTTGGTAGTCGTTCGTATTTAATTCATATTTAATTGTAGAAAAATCGTTAGGAGGCGTATAATATGTCCTTGGAACCCTAACTCAGAGGACTTTCTGGTCATGAATTAATATTGGGATTTTTACGGGTTTAAAGGGGTCGAAACAGGTCCCGAACAGGCCTGTTTTGTGAGAACGGAAATTAGTTTTAGTGACGGTTTAAGCGTGTGTCGTGTCATAGGGTCCGAGTCTCGTATTGACACGTTTTAACATGCGTTTAGGTGCTGGGAAGTGACCGTAATTGTGAAGCTTGAATTGTGTTGTTAAGCTAGGCGCGCATTCGAGGTGAGTTCTCTCACTATACTTAATATCGGTTGTTTTATCATTGCTGTAGCACGTGTGTGGTAGCTTTATGTGATTTTGTTGTGAACTAGATAGCGGGGTGCCTAGTTGAGTTTATGATGTCATGTTAACTCGGTGGGACCGAGGGTCCGGCGGGGCCGGAGGTTTTATACGCGGGGCGTAGAGACTCGGTGGGACCGGGGATTCGGCGGGGCCGAAGATGTTATTATGTGGTCGGTGGGACCGACTTGTGCCTTTTAGGTGTGTGGTTGTGGATATACATGTTTATGATTCGTTCGTAGACCTGTATGATCGTTTATGTGTCACTATCTGTTTTAGGGGTAGTGTGGAATAACTGTATTATTTATGGTGTTTGAATTCACTAAGCTTCGTGCTTACCCTTTCCCAATAAACTGTGGTTTCATGTACGAGTGGCTCTAAGGCGTGACGGGTACACACTGGCGCGCGGGATGAGCTGACTATTATTAGTTTTAATTATTAACATTATTTCCGCTGGTTTCTGGTTACATGAACAATATTTATGATTTTGCAACTAATATGTTGGGATTATTTAATGGGTTTTATATACGAAATGTTTAATTAAAAATTTTAAATTTGCTTGTAAATTTTGGGACGTTACAACTAGGCTAAGTATAGAAGTCTTCGACAGAGGCTCTGCCGAGTAGCCAAGTAACCGAGAAGACAGAAGTCTTCGACAGAGGCTCTGCCGAGCAACCGAGAAGACCGAAGTGAAGAATCGCCTAAAAGACTCTTCAATGCGGACAAGGCCACAAAGCCTCTGTCATACTTGACAGAGCCTCTGTGGTATAAAATACCAAAGATCTATACAAAGACAATCGTGCTTCACACGATTTCTGCTGTACGAAGATACTCAAGATCATTCGTACAAGGCATGACCTGACAACTCTAGTGTCAAACTCTGATGGGTCATAGCCTTAGTAGAAGCTGACGCATTAAATTAACGTTGTACTATCAACAGTACCTGAATAGTGTTTTTAGTACCTTCAGTCCTTGTTGTCCATATCTTGTCCCCTTTAGAAGTAGTATAAATAGAAGACTCAAGTTGAGTTCTTCTATTAAGCCTTGCACGACACACACACCTTTAGAGCAGATTCTTATCAAACCTTTCGGTGTTCTTGGTGTTTTTATTATATCAAATACAGTGAATCATTGAGCTATTTATCTGTGTTATTTACACTTCATATATTTGATATTGTGTGTTATTCTACCTCATTATATCTGTTACTTCGTTAAAACGCTTTCGCATTATATATTGTTTGAACTAATTAGATAGAATCTTCATTGTTAAGCAAAACAGGAACCAACAATTGGTATCAGAGCGGTTCTTGATTTTCTATATCAAGAGATCCTCACTTACAATGATTTTTGGTAGAAACATGGACTTTTACCCTATTTTTCATATATTTTAAAACATCACCTGTTTTTCTGCCATTCTCGACCTGTTTCGACTTTGGTAAACTTACAGAATCTGTTTCTTCGGTTAAATATCTATTTCAGTGCATTGTTCAAAGGTTTTAAAGCTTATAAAAATCATTAGAAACATCCACTTCATTCTCTGAAGGTTTACTGTTCATACCCTATTTTTCTTGATTTCTCAAACCCTTTCAAAATGACAAACACAAACAACTTCTTCACCGCTGGTTCATTAACCAAACCACCCACACTACTCAGAGATGAGTACCCTCAATGGAAGATACGAATGATTCACTTCTTCGAGGGTACTGACAAAGAACTCATGTACTATATCAACAATCCTCCTTTCGTACCAATGATCACAGTACCCCTTGTACATGCCACAGACGACACTCAAGAAATCCCTGAGCACACGAAACCAAAGACCAAGGACAAGTGGTCAGATCCTGATTGGGCAAAATATGAAGTTGCTCAGAAGACTAAGAGACTTCTGATAATGGCCATACCCAATGACCTTTTCCAATCCTTAGATGCGTGTGAATCTGCATACGATCTGTGGAAGGAACTGGAAAACAACTGGAGGGTGGGGCCAAAACTCAGAAGAACCACAGAGCCCAATGCATCAACGAGTACTACGCATTCAAAGCTCTGCCGACAGAACCTCTGCAGACAACATATGATCGGTTCAACTCTCTAATCAACAAGTGCAAGAAGTTCGGAATCCACATAACTTCTGAGGAAAACAATGTCATGTTCCTAAAGAGTCTCAATGATGAATGGCTCCAGTTGTCTATGTCTCTGCAAACAAATCAAGACTTAGACTCCTGGACTCTGTCAGATCTCTATGGAACGTTGGCAGCCCAAGAGCCTCAGATTGCACAAGCAAAAATTCAAATCAGTGCACCTCTTGCGCTGGTTGGTAAGGCTACAGAAGTTAAAGAGAAACCGAAAAAGGAGAAAGCAGTGGAAGAAAAGAAAAAGAAGAAGATCTTGATTGTTGATATTGAAGATGAGGAGGTGGTGGAAGAAGCAGAGACATCAATGGCCTCTATTGTTAAATCGTTAGCCTTTTTGACAAGGGAATTCAGCAGAGGTTACCAGAAGAAGTCTGGTAATGAACGCTATGGAAGAGATGATCGAGGAAGAGAATGGTCAAATGAAAGGAACGACAGAGGTAGCGACCAACAGAGGTCGACTGACAAAGGTGGTGACCGGCAGAGGTCAGACGATAAAGTTGGCAACACTCCACAGAACCAAGTATGTTACAACTGTGGTAAGCCAGGCCACTACGCCAATGAATGTAGAACTGAAAGAGGTGGTGACCGACAGAGGTCGGACGACAGAGCTGGCAACGGTTCCCAGAACCAAGGATGTTTTAACTGTGGCAAGTCAGGTCATTATGCCGCTGACTGCAGGAGCAAATCAAACCGCCCACAGAGGGACTCTGCTTACTACAAAAAAGAAAACGAAGTTTTATGCTCAGAAGTCGCTAATGGTTAATCAGGAGAACTGGCTGTCAGACGAATCATCTGATGAAGGCGACAAAAACGCCTTGTTCCGTGGAATGGCAGAGGTCAGCTCATCCGACTCCGATAGTGAGGTATCCACTTCTGACTCTAACTCTAGTCAAGCAGAAGCTGATTTACTTAAACTAAACATTGAATACATAGAACTTAAAAAGACCTGCGAAAGTGTTCAAAAGAAGCTTACCTTCTTTGAGAGAAAAGCCAGACTTCTCACTCAAGAAAAGGCTAAAATCTTTCAAGAAAAGGAAGAAATTGAAACAAATTGGAACAAACACCTAAATCCTTTGAAAGAAAAGATTTCTGAACATAACTCTGCATTAAAAACAAAATCTAAAGAACTTATGGACGTTGAGACCGACAGAATGAACATTTTAGCTCTTAAACATTATTTTCAAAAGGAAAGAGAAGTCCTCTGTCAAGATTTACTCCGAAGAGATCTGTTAATAAAGAAATATCAAGATGCACAGAAGGTGTACGAGAAAATTAATACACAAATAGGGAGACGGGGAATTGGCTTCTGTGATATAGATCCATACACTGGAAATAAAAGAAACAAGTCTCTATCCTCTCTATTTCATATTGGAAGTACAAGAAAACCCAGTTTTCCAAATTTACTCTCTGTAAGCAAAAGGCGAAAAGTCTCTGGTGAACCTCACAGAAGGAAACCTCTAAAGATGGTGAATGTGTGGTTTGAAAACACAGATCTACCATCATCAGCCTCTGTCAAAAGAGCGTCCAAACCTAAGAAATATCTGAAAACACAAGATCAGATAGGAATCTTTAAGTTTGGTAATCCCGAGACTCAATCACAGGTTGCCTTTGTCTGCACTATAGATTCTGAGAAGAAACTATCGGCAGAGGCACCTGAGTTCTTGCCTGCTTCAACAGAAGAAAAACTGACTCATATTTCTGAAAAGGAATTATTGGAAATCGGTGAAAACAACTTTTATGAATGTCCCAGTACTTTCAAAAATGGCCAAAATCTCTCTGAGGAAACCTCGATGAAAACTTTTGCTGACTTAGAAGATATCCCTGAAAGAAAGGAAGAAAGAGAGTATAGCACATGCTCTGAAAATCTAGCCTCTGTCGAAAGAGAACTAAGTGACTCAACCTCTGTATATGAGGACGATTCATCCTCTGACGAATCTGAGACTGACTCTAAGTCAGAGATAGTACCTTGTGACTCAGAGGATTTTAAACTACCCCCTGGAGTTCTTAACAGAACTATTCCTCCCAAGGAGAAAATCACAAGAGTTCCTATCTGTCCAGATTTTTTGGACATGTGTATACAAGCGAAAACCTCTCTTGAGCTTGAAAAAATCAAACAACAAAAGAAAACGTCCTCTCAAAATCCAACAAGTTCAAAGACTTTAAAACCCTTAAAGCCTATTAAAGAAAAACTAACATGGCAACAGAAGGGAAAATGGGTTGAAAATAACAAATCTTTTTCTTCTGTGACAGTGAAACCCGCATAAGTTCTCCACATAAGGGGTCCACAGAAGGCTGCTCTCAACAAATGATTTTTCAAACAACCATTTAGCCTACATAGGTCTTCTTGTAATAGGAAGTCAAGTGTTAGGTTAGAATGTAATGCCTCTGTGCCCCCATTTAATGTTTTCAATGAAAAGTTCAAGCAAATCTCTTCGCACATTCATTATTGTCATTGCTTTGATCTCATGTATCGATTAAATCAACACTTCTCAAGTCCACACTGTTTCCTCTCTACACCAAAAAAGAACACTAAATTCAAGGGTAAGAAGAAACAAAATGGTTCTCCAAAAGAAGCTAAAACCAAACCCAAGAATGCTAAGGCAAACTTGAAGAACTCTAACAAAGCTGGACCCATTTGGATATGGGTACCTAAAACTCTCTGACTGTCTTGCAGAAGCAGTATGTGCCAATCTGGTATCTTGACTCCGGATGCTCGCAGCACATGACTGGCGACAGAGGTCTACTATCCTCCTACAAAGATAAACTCGATGGAGGATCTGTGACCTTTGGTGACAACAAAAAGGGGTATATAAAAGGTTACAGAGTCATCAAGAAGGAAAACATAACCGTATGCAAAATTGCATATGTGGATGGCCTTAAACACAATCTTCTCAGTGTTAGCCAACTATGCGATACAGGTTTCGATGTAATGTTCAAAAGAACCTTCTGTTCTCTACAAGGTGAGGACACATGAGTCGAACTTTTGCGAGCCGAACGAAGAGGCGTCTACCTCATGAACTTCTGTGCCAAGAACAAGGAAGACAAGCTCTGCCTTGTAGCCTGTAAAAGCGAAGAAGCCTGGTTATGGCACAACAGGTTCTGGCACCTAAACTTTCATACTCTAAATAAGCTTGTTAAACTCGATCTAGTCAAAGGTCTGCCAAATGTTAAATTTAATAAAGATCATTTGTGCTCTGCTTGCGAAATGGGAAAACACAAAAGAGCTTCCCATAAAGGCAAAACTGGTATATCTTGCACTAGGCCTCTGTACATGCTTCATGTCGACCTCTGCGGTCCCATTGCTACGCAGAGCCTAGGTGGCAAGAAATATATACTTGTTCTCATCGATAAATATTCAAGTTTACATGGGTTGAATTTGTCAGAAAGAAATCAGATGTTCCAAACGTTCTGATAAATTTAATGAAAAGAATCCAAGTTCTGTATGAGTGCAGGATTCAGAAACTAAGAAGCGACAATGACACAGAATTTAAAAACTCTGTCATTGAAGCCTATCTTACAGAAGAAGGCATTTCATAGAACTTCTCTGCTGCACGCACCCCACAACAGAACGACGTGGTTGAGCGAAAGAACCGCACGCTTGTGGAGGCTGCAAGAACTATGCTGACAGCATGTGGATTACCAATGTCTTGTTGGGCAGAAGCAGTGTCAACCGCTTGCTACACCCAAAATCGATCAACCATTGTAAAGAGGCACATCAAGACACCTTATCATTTGATCAACAAAAGGCGACCAAACATCAAGTTCTTCCATGTATTTGGATGCAAGTGCTTCGTCTTAAACGACAGAGAAGCAAGAGGAAAGTTTGAAGTGAAAGCAGATGAAGGAAAGTTCATTGGGTACTCTGCCACTTCTAAGGCCTACAGAGTTTATCTTCTACAGTCACGCACCATTGTAGAAAGCATCAATGTGTCTTTTGACGATTCCTTTCAAAAGACTTCTGAACAAATCAGTTCACAACTCGGTCTAAAGAAGGAATTCTCTGGCATCTCAAAGACAAGAGAAGAAGACTTAAATCTTCTATTTGAAGAGATGTTCCATGATGATATTGATCCCTCTGCTGGAGACGTCAGAGCCTCTGGAGAAACATCTTCTGCAAACCAGACTGAGTCAGGTATCTCTCTAACTGGTCCATTAAATACTCCATCCTCTTCTGTAAATCATACAGATGCACATGCTGAGGGGGAGCGAACAGAAGCTGAAGATAACACAACCAAGGAGTCAACCACAGAGGCTCCTGAAATACCTACTCTAGCGACTACAGAGGAATCAATACCAGAGGTAAACGAAGACTCCGTATCTACTTTCTCAGAGGAACAAATTCCAACTCTCATTCCAATCCTCCCACAAGCTGAAGAACCAAGCATAAGCACAAAAGAACCATCAACAACAGAGGTTGCACCATAACCGCATTGTGCAACCACATAAGTTAATCTTGATGACTCAAATGACCATCTTCCAAGAACAACACAGTGGACGAAAAGCCATCCTCCAAGCCTTATAATCGGTGACCCTTCTGAAAAGGTCAAGACAAGATCAACCACTGCTAATTTTTGTTTCTTTAAAAATTTTATCAGTATGATCGAGCCAAAAAGAATCTCTGAAGCCGTAGACGATCGAAACTGGGTAGATGGACCCTAGTACCTCTGCCACGAGGGAAACAAGCCATAGGGACAAAATGGGTCTGTAGAAACAAAAAGGACGAGGATGGGGTGGTCATTAGAAACAAAGCAAGCTTGGTGGCCAAGGGATATCGCCAAGAAGAAGGCATTGATTACGATGAAACTTTTGCCCCTGTCGCACGGCTCGAAGCAATAAGGATCTTCTTAGCCTTCGCTGCCCACAGAGGTTTCAAAGTCTTTTCAGGTGGATGTAAAATCTGCGTTTCTGAATGGTGAAATCCAAGAAGAAGTATACGTCCACCAACCACCAGGGTTTGAAAGTTCCAAGTACCCAAAATATGTCTATTGTCTCGACAAAGCTCTGTATGGACTGAAACAGGCTCCAAGAGCATGGTACGAAAGGCTTTCAACTTTTCTTCTCAATAATGATTACCACAGAGGTACAACAGATACTACTTTGTTTTAAAAAAGAAAAGGTGATGAGATTCTGCTTGTACAGATTTATGTGGATGACATTATTTTTGGGTCTACAAATGCACAACAGTGCAAAGATTTCGAAAAACTCATGCAAAGTGAGTTTGAAATGAGTATGATGGGAGAATTAACTTTCTTCCTCGGACTCCAAGTAAAACAATCATCAGAGGGAATTTTTATAAATCAAGAAAAATATGTCTCTGACATACTTTCAAAATACAGTCTCTCTGATGCCTCTGTAATGAAGACCCCAATGGCCACTGGAAATAAATTATTCTCTGATCCAAATGGCACATCTGTAGAGTGCAAACTCTACAGAGGTATGATTGGGTCCCTTTTATACTTAACCGCATGTAGACCTGACATAATGTATGCCACATGCCTCTGTGCAAGATATCAAGCTAACCCAAAGGAATCCCACTATATTGCTAAAAATAGGATCTTCAGATACCTTAAAGGGACCAAAAATCTTGGACTCTGGTATCCGAAGAACTCTGGTTTTGGTCTTAAGGCATACACAGATTCAGATTATGGAGGATGCAAACTTGATCGAAAGAGCACCTCTGGGAGTTGTCAATTCCTGGGAGGTAATCTAGTCAGCTGGACTTCGAAGAAGCAGAACTGTGTGTCTACATCTACAGCAGAAGCGGAATATGTTGCTGCTGCTAGCTGTTGCTCTCAAGTTCTGTGGATGAAAACTCAGCTCAAGGACTATGGGTGCAACATATACAAGATTCCCATCTTCTGTGATTCCAAAAGTGCCATAGCCATCTCTGCCAATCCAGTACAACACTAAAAAACAAAGCATATCGATATTCGTTATCACTTTCTGAAGCATCATGTTGAACATGGCACAATCGAAATGCACTTTGTGTCCACTGAATATCAGCTTGCAGACTTATTCATTAAGGCACTAGATGAGAAAAGATTCCTTTTCTTGGTGGGTAAGTTGGGAATGATAAACATAAGTTGAACCCTATGTAAGTAAGATTTAATCTTCTTGTAAATATGTATATATTTAAACTCTTCTGTATGTAAATTCTTAATCATCAAAAGTTCTGTAATTTCAAAATACGTTGAACAAGAATTGATCAAAAGCATTTACGAGGCTTCCGTTATGAGAAATTTAGAGTCATAGAGCTTCTGCTGAGCTCAACAGAGCTTCTGTAAGCCTGATCCTCTATAACTGCAAAATCTCATGAGGGAACTCTATCGATCATCTTCAAAGTTCTCTTTAAGGATTCACACGTGCAAATACACACAAAAGGTTACTGGAAGAAAGTCTTTTGGGTCGAAGAGCTCACTCCAACAAAGAGTCTCTGTCGCCCAACCTAGACAATCAAACAATAAGCATCTCGCACATAATCTTTTCCAAAACAGTTTTCTAGGTCAAAACTTTCCAAATATGTCCTAAAAACAGTTTGTAAAACAGTAAAAACCTTGGATGATCAAAAAGTTTTATAAATTTTTGGTTATGAGAAATTCCAACTCATAGAGCTTCCGCTAGCTCTAACAAAGCTTCAAAACCTCTGTGAATGCAATTTCTGCACTAAAATTTATCGATCCTCTCCAATGCTTCTTCAAACGTTTTTAGTAAAGATACAAGCGAAAAGGAGACAAGAGCAAGTCTCAGACCACAGATCCCATTCCACTACAGAGCTTCTGTCATTTTTGATACTTGGCTTGTTAGGGAAATTCTGTAACAGTACAGATTTTCTACTGCGAGTAACAGTTATCTGAAAGAGGAAAGACCTACGCGCCTAGCATTAATGAGCCGCATACGCCATCTAATCGTGCTCTGACACTGATGGCGTGGCACTATTTGATTGGGCGTACATGGCACACGTTCTCCTGGAAAGTTGAACCAGCCAAATACACTCGATTGCGGACCCTAAATATTATTAACTTTCACCTATTTATCCTTTCAGATTCTACCACATATCTTCAGTATAAAACCCAACTTACCATTCCTTCTCAAACTTTACGAACTTTCTCTCCTCATAACCTCCGGCGAACCCTTGCAAAACCTGCAACCTCTTTTTATCTACTCTCATTCTTCCAGATTATCGAAATGGCTTCCACCTCCAACGTTCCGAAGAACTCCCCTGCTTATTCTGAGCATTCCCAAAACCCAGATATGGCCGGAAACCTAGAACAGGATAACTCCGGCGATGAAGAAAATTTTGAACCTACAACCCATCTTCTAAACTTCATCGCTCAAGAACATTTTGAGCAGGTTCTACCCTTAAAATCCAACAACTATTACCTTGTACCCTCCAAAACCGATTTTGGGGAAAATCATGCCATACTTTTTCACATCTTGGAAAACCATTACCTCAACCCTCTATTAACCAAAACCGTCAGTAAAATCCCTGCCAGGTATCTCAACCAATTTTGGCAAAGTAGCAGATTCGACCCTGAAGACAGACAAATCAAGGGCTATATCCCCAAATCAGACATATCCGAGCACTTGGAACTCAAGTTCAACAGAACAATGTTCTCTCTGGAGTTCAATCTACCCACCAGAGGTCTACTAGGGATAAAGGAATACGTAGAGGAACCTACAGATACTGAACTCTACATGTTTGTTGAAATGTTAGGGTATAACACATCCCTAAGGAAAAGAAATGATTTCAGAAGAAATCGATTACCCCCTATATGGAATACTCTTTTTTCCATTCTTAACAGCTGCCTAACTGGGAAAGTGGGTAGTCCAGACCAGTCTTCTCATCAAATCTTGGCCACAATGTACGGGGTATATTATGACCTACCTCTGGACTACGCCACCCTCATGATGCAGGAAATGGTAAACACCATCGACCGAAGAATCTCTACCCAGAAGGCCAAAGGACGATCAAAAGAAACTCTCCCTCCTCTCCATATCAGCGTATTTTGGGTGTTCTTCTAGAACCTCTGTTACTTCTACAAAAATGGCCCATGGGGGGACCAACTGCTAGAATGTATGCCTTGACGAAGAACTCCCCAACAGAGCATGAAGATGGTTATCCGTTCTGCAGACCTCTGCCAACCAAATTTCTGGCCTATGCTACCGACGAAACCCTCAAGTTAGACTACATACGCGATCATAGGACTCCATAACCGAGTCCTGTGACACCCCCGCGTCTAGGTGTCCCATTAGGAACTAGGGTTGTAGAAAGGATGACAGATAAACAATGGACTGCAGCTTTGGCCAAACATCAGCTTGTACAGGCCAACTTTCAAGCTCAGAGGGAAGCGATTCTCTCCCCTGCAACAAAAAAAAAATCCTCTGCCAAGAAGAAGAAGAAGAAAACCCACAAGAAAACTACAGAGGACACCTCTACCACTGCTGCTCAACTATCCCCTCCTCATACAACAGAAGTTGGATCATCTGCTCCTCCCCTCTTCCAAAAGAAAAGAAGAAACGAAAACATAAGTGTTCTGAGGAGGATGTCCCCAAACCAAAGAAAAGGAAGAGCAAGAAGAAATCCAAACAACCCCATACTCCTCTGCGAACCATTGCAGAGGATACGGAAATGGTTGAAGAAACCAATGAACAACCTCTACTCTCTCCTAAACCTATCCCCTATGCAGAAGATCAAGGTGACTTCTCTTCCTTCCTCCAACAACCCGGAATTGCTGACTCCCTAGATACTTCTGGCTGGAACGCAGAAGCCCTCTCCAATCAATCAACAGAAGCTCCAAACTTCAGAATATCTTCTGACTTGGAAGAGGATGACCAAACTCCTCAAAATATTCAGATTGAAACGCCAGAAGTACTACAGAACCCCTTTCTCCAAAGAGGATTTGATGTCCTAAGAGCAAGTCCAGAGGATCAGGTTAAAACCCCACATTTCACAGTTGCAGAAGTGGATTCTGATGAAAAAGAAGCTGAACAAATAGACGAAGGACCTCTGCATCCCCATGTACGTCAATTAATTGGCTCTCATCCAATGTACGACTATTTACTTACTGGGGCAGAAGCATCCACGGAAGTTGGGATAGAAAAAGAGGTTGAGACTATAGATGGAGAAGAAGTGGTTGGATCCTCCACAGAAGCAGAAGCTAGAACTGATGCCTGGAATAGAAGAGGAACACTCCCACAACCAACTCCCAGTGCATCCCACATGTCTATTACCGCCATTCTAGTGGCAGAAGGTAATATTGAACAAGAGCAGCACGGCTCGACCACAACCCAAACTGACCGGCCAGAGGTAACTCTTTCTACCTCTTTGCCAATCTTCGCTGGGGAAATCATTCCAGGAGAGTCCTCTCAAAAGGACTTGCCCTTAGTAAGTGATCAATTGCCCCAGATCACAACAGAAATCCCAACAGAGGAATTCGTTTCCTCTGACACGCACATACTTAAAGGTCCAAAACGCTTTTCAGAGGAGCTTAGAGTGCACAAAGACGGAGAGACTCTAGACAAGTCTCCGAGTCAACCTAAGGATAATCTTGTACGCACCTCTGGAGTGGATCAAGACAATGTCTTTACCCGAAATTCTGTACAGTCTGAGGCACAAGATGCCTCTGCTCGAGGATTAGAGGGGAATCCTTCCGCCCCCAACGTACAAACAAGGGCGACAGAAGGTGTCCAAGGAACATGGACTCACTCTGGGGACGAATGTGTTCCCCCAGAGGTTACACCAAGTCTGTATGTATCAAGGGATGAGTTCCCAACCCTTGTCACCTCTGTGGACAATACGTTGAAGGAGTTGAAAAGCTCATTTGATTCTTTTGCAGGTACTACATCCAGGGCCTTAAACGAAATGAACACCAAAATGGACAACCTGTCTACAGAGGTGCAAAATGCCTTTGCCCAGATGAGAACAACTGCTGATACCTCTGCTGCATCTGCTGCCACTGAATTCGGAAAAGCCGCCACATCTGCATTCAAAACCTCTATCATGCTCTTCCTTGAAACGATGAATGCCAAAGCCTCCACCTCTAAGGGCCTTACCCCTGAAGACCTAAAGAAGGCATTAGAGGAAGTTCAAGAGCAAACTATGCAACAAACTCTGGCCATGAAGCCTTCTGACTATATGACCAGAGCTCAGCTGACAGAGCTTGGGCAAGGAATACTTGATCAAATGACAGAATTCATCCGAGCCTTCACTGCTGCCAACGCAAACTATGTCAAAGAATTCAAGACAAGTGTGGGCAAAATGCGCTTCAAGATAGAAGCAGAGGTCCATACCCTTCTTGGCCTCTGTGACGATCTATACGCCAAGATGATAGCCGCAGGGGCAGTACCGCCTAAGAAACCCGAGGCTTCGTGCAGAGCAGAGGGTACTAAAGAAAAGGGTCAGGATGACTCTGATGATGACTCTGACGATTCATCAGATCATCCTGGGCGGGGGGGGGGGGGGGGGGGGGGAGAATCAAAGGGAAGCACCAGGGGAGAAAGCTGCAAACAGAGGTCTACCAGAACCACCTGTATCCGCATAACCCCTGAACCAAGTTCAGATACTTCTATCTCTAAGCCTGTTAAGATGGTTTGGAAGGTAAAAGGATCTACTCCTGAAAGAAATGCACCAAAATCATTTGTTCCTCCAGCTATGGTGAACAAGAAGAACAATGCTTCTAAAGGTAAGTCTTTTGTTAAACCTAATCTTGGTTATTCTACAAATCATTTGATTAGGTTAGCATAAAAGCAAATTTGTTGTTCTTACTGTGGAACTCATGATTTTGTCAAGAAAGAAAATGTTCAGTACTGGTATGGTACTTACAATATTTCTTCAAATCGAACTTCACCTAACAAGACAGGACCCTAGATCCGTTGGGTACCAAAATAAACTTAATCTGTTTTGCAGGTTCATCATGTGTGGTGCTGATTGTCAGAACTATCAGATAATTGACTTCTGATCATATCAGATCAGGACTCGTTCTTCAATGTGTTTGACTTCTAAACACATCTGTTTAGAACTCGTATTTCATTATTTTGAGGGGTAGCTTATCTGATTTTTAACCAGTCTATCATGATTTGAGGGGGAGCGTAAACATCTAACTGTAAGTATGAAAAATGTATTCTTAAATGTTCAAACCACATCTGATTTTGAACTCAATCTGAGATTGCTTGAAAGAAGAACGACTTTCAAGCATGAAAAATGTATTCTTAAATGTTCAAACCACTTCTCTAATTCAAACAGACTTTATAATTTTAGAAGTGTGATTTTAAATATTTGTCATCTATATCTCAGATTATTTCATTATTTTTGACCGTGTGTTTCCAAAGATTAATACTTGCGTATTATCTTTTCTAAACTTTCAAGTATTTAACACACCGGTTCAGTTTCTTATTGACTTTGTTATTACCATGTCTCAAAATGAAACATTTTTTGACGTTAATACTCCTGTTTGTATTTCAAATTTTGTTGAGCATCATATTTTCGTTTCAGCGTAAGAGCTTAAACGTTTCATTCAAAGATTGTTTATATTTGTTCATATAAACAAAATTCAATTCTTTGATACCTTAAACTTTCATGATTATCTTTCACATTTGATCTGATTGATACATTGTCAGATTCTCAAACAAGTCTTTCGAATTCATTTCATTCTTTCAATATTATTGTTTTGAGAAATCTTGAAAGTTCAAATGCTCAAATATTTCATGATATTATTGAGGAGCATACATTCTGATGACAATGTCATTCATTTACTGAGATTTATATTTGTTCAAGCTAAACTGTTGAACAACACATATTTTTAAGACAAAATTTCATGGGAATCAGTGTGAGATCATAACGAACTTCAATGGATTCACGTTAACCAATGATTCCTACCCAAGAAGTTATCCTTGAGTGATTGATGGGTGAGAGGTCTACATCAAAGAGCAGGGGAGATAAGTCATACGGTTGAGTAATCTCATTATGCTGAGGTAAAATGAAAATGAGAGTTTGGATAGAGTGAGCAGATTAAACACAGAAAGAGGGTGTGTTAGCTCCAAAAGTATAACTCTTATTGAAAAACATGCTAAGGACAAATCTAGCAGAAGCCTCTACCGGATACACCGAGACCTCAGAGCTTCTGTCGATCATCATCCTAGAAGAATGAAGATCAAGACCACTGAGCTTCTGTTAAACATGACAAAGACTATGTGGAACTGAAAATCTTAAAGATGAAGATAAAGGCTCCTGAAGAAAAAGACAAGTGTGCACCTCACATGCCTCTGTTGTATGAAGATTCTGAAGATCAAATAGTACAAGGCACGTTCCTCTACTTTCCACGTGTCATCTTATGAGAGGCTGCAACTTTTACAGTGTACTATTATCGGCGCACAAACTCAACGTTGTACCATGATGCGTCCCACGACCTTGTCTCTTGTACTACTGTCCCTTTGTCTTATATAAATAGGGGTCTCTACCAGACCTTTTCTGGTAACGAAGCACACACACATTCAGATAGCTTTTAGAGAAAACACACACACTTTGTGGTGTTCTTGGTGTAATCCGTGGTGAATTAATGAAGATGAATCTTTGAGCTTACTTGTTGTTATTTAACCTTTCTTCATTATTCTCTTGTGTGTTTTCTACCAAAACAGTTTAACCCAAACAGTTTATTAAAACGCTTCCGCACTTCATTCTTATTGTACTCTGTTTTGTATGTTTGTGGTTTAAATATCATTGTTAAAATCATATCTGGGAACAACAATTGGTATCAAAGCAGTCTTTGATTCTCAATATCGAAGGATCCACTCTGCAATAATTTCGATATCCTTTTGGTAGGTTTATGGACTGATTTCTGGAAATATTTCTCAGCTTCGTAAAACATCCCCTGTTTGTGTCTTTTTCAAATTGTTTGATCTTGACTCACAACTAGGAACTGTTTTTATCCTTGAAATCTCTCCATTTAGTGCTTTATTCAATACTTCCTAAGTTCAAACTCATATTTCAAGTCTGTTCCATCGATTAAAAGGTTTCCGTTCAAATACTCTGTTTTCTACTTCTTTTCGAAAACTCCATTTTCATCAAAAATAGCAAATGCAGCGAACTTATTCATTGCTAGTTCTTTAACCAAGCCACCAACCCTTCTTAGAGACGAATACCCACAATGGAAAATTCTAATGATCCAATTTCTTGAAGGTGTTGACAAAGAGCTTTTGACCTACATTCACAACCCTCCTTATGTTCCTATGGTTACTGTCCCTAGGGTACCTGATACACCTACTACGCCAAAAGTACCTGAGTATGACAAACCCAAAGACATTGGAAATTGCCCCCCACAAGATTAGGAAAAATACTAATGGGCAAAGAAAACCAGACGTCTTCTGAAGCAGATTTAGTGAGTTTACTACGCTCACAAACCCAAACACCACCCCCAGTCACTCTAACTGATCCACAAGCTCAAACCAACGCCAAGCTTGATTCACTTACATCGACCTTAACCGAAGTTAAGAAGGCCCTCGAAACTCTATGTTGATCCAAACCCTCAGTGATTTGATAATGACCCTCTCTTATACTTAGTGAAAATTGTAAGTAAACAATATGTATCAGAGTTTCACTATCGCTGATAAGTACTAAGATCTTACAGTACCGCTGATAGGAACTCTCGCTCTTTAGATTAAACATTCAGCGAACACTGTTCACCATAATGCTCTGAGTCTGTTCAGTCCTTTTGGTGATCGCTGATAAGTTAGTTGTTTACTTATGATCTCTGAAGACAAGTTTCACGTCAACATAGGTTCTACGCTGAAGTCGAAGATCAAGCTCAAGAACCAGCGACAACTCTCCTAATGAATTGATGCGGATCAGCGAAGACTCGGATTTGTCCACTCAACGTGAAGTATCAAGTACAAGACTTCAGTTATCGCTGAACTTTATCATTCGCTGATAAACAACGGTAAGCGCCGAATCAACGAAAAGCTGATCATGAAGTCCTCCGTACAAAGTACTTTCGTCTTAACCACCCTTGCACGACTCCGTACGATATGTCAGAAAAGAACCTCCTTATTGTCCGAAATCGTACAACCACTCTGATACTACACTGTTCAAACATGCGGCTAATAAGGTTGTCAACAAAGGTCAATGACATACAACCAATGAGCTGCTGCTGCGTGTAAAGTGTAAACTGCCATGCATTAAATGCATGCAGTATATAAGAAGAAGAACTCACTTCGTTTTGAAGTAACTTGCTAACTCTGGAAAAGTTCATCCTTCTTATCTTGAGATAGGTTATTATTAGTAGTTTCCTTCTCTTTATTAGTGCAAGAAACTTAGTGTTCCAACTTGTTTAGATTTAGGTTTATCCTTAATCTTGTTCCGCAACAAGCTGTAAATTGTTAATGATTTTTCAATAAACAATTTAGAAAAGTAAAATCTGTGTGTTTGTATTCAACCCCCCCTTCTACAAACTTGTATAGCTCTTCGGGACCAACAAGTGGTATCAGAGCAGATTTGTTTAATCTCATAAACAAGATCTAATCTATACTAAGATTTCTCTTCCTTGCTATTTCTGAAAATGGCTAACAACACAAACACAAACTATATTGACAATGGTTCTCTTGCAAAACCCCTTAGATTCTCCAGAGATAATTTTAATCTATGGAAAAATATGATGATTCTCTTCTTAGAAGGTGTAGACCCTACTATGCCTTATTATCTTGAAAACGGCCCAGATATTCCTGTAAGAATTGATGCTGCAGTTCCAGCCACTGAGAATAGACCTGCTATTCCAGAAAGGCTGATTCCTAAGGAAGTTCATATGTGGACTGACGAAGATAAGAAGAAAGTGGCTATCGACACAAAAGCCTCTACCATTCCGTCATGAACCTGAAAACCTCAAAAGCTATGTGGGACACAATCTGTGTTCAGTATGAAGGTACTTCTGAAGTCCAGGACTCTCGAAAGATCAACCTGGTAAGACAGTATGAAAGTTTCATTTGTGGTAAGAATGAAACTCTCTCTGAAGTTCACCAACGTTTTAACTGTTTAATAATAGATCTGAAAACTGTTGGTAAGGAATATTCTAACTTTGAAGTGCTGAAAAAGTTTTTAGAATGTTTACCTGAAAGTTGGGACAATTATTCTATGTGTCTCAAGCTTTCAAAGGATCTAAAATCAATGACCCTTTCTACCTTATATGGCACGATGCTGAATCATGAGCAATCGAGTCATCTTAAGAAGAATCTTGTAAAAGATTCCAAAAGCACCCCTGTTGCTTTAATCTCAGAGGAACCTTTCACTCAGCAACCCTCGGTCACTATCACTGAGTTGGAAAGTAACTCTGAAAGGTCATCAGATTCTGACTTTTCAGATGATGATGAATCTTTGGCTCTCCTCACTAAAAAGTTTAGGAGATTCGCCAAAAAGAAAATGTTCAGAAAGAATAAACCCCATTTCCATTACTGACAAGCCAAGCTCATCAGCTCCTGTTGATAAGGCTACTGCTACTTGTTTTAACTGCAAAAAGATAGGACATTTCGCTAACGAGTGCAGGTCTAAGAAAGTTACGAGAAACTCAGCGTTTCCCAAGAAATCCTTTATTCCCAGGAATAAAGATGATAAATATGCCAACCTGAAGGAAAAGTATGCGAAGCTGAAAAGCTTTAAGAAGAAAGGCAAATGCCTGATGGCTAACTATGATTGGGCTGCCTCTGATGAAGAAGAATCATCATCTGACTCTGAAGATGATGAAGCCAATCTCTGCCTTATGGCCAAGATTGAAGATGAGGAAGAAAGTTCAGACATTCCATCCACTTCAACCTCTGCTATTCAGGTATCACCTTCCTTCTTTACCAATATTGCAAATATTGATGAAGCTGATAGTCTTCGTAAAATCGATCTCTTGACTAGAAGTTTATATGAAGCCATGAATGGCAAAACTGTAGTTGAAAATAAAAACCTTGATCTCGCTGAACAGCTTAAAAATTGTCACCTTCAAATAGAAAAGATTTCTAAAATTGAAGAAGATTTTAAATATCAAGTTCACTTAAATCAGCAAGTCAAAATCGAGCGCGAAGAAGCTATCGCTGAATTAAGAGCTGAAAAAGCTACTGTTGAAGGATGGTGTAATTCTTCAACAAAGATCACTGAGATAATTGAGGATTCCCCTGAGTGATAAACGTGGTCTTGGTTACAAAGCTGATCTTCTAGAACCAACCACTGATCGTTCCATGCTCTTATTTGGAACTTTCGTATCCTCAGTCGCTGATACTTCATCCTCTTAGTGTTCCTCTTCTAGACCGCCTATCCCTGAGGAAATTTCTACCTCTTCAAAAGGTAAAGAGAAAATGGTTTATCCAAAACCTACCTCTGTCTTTAAAGATAAAGGTAAAAGGAATTGCTTTTAACCAAAATCCTCAGAAGGATACTTCTGTACCAAAGCTGAATGCTTCTAAAGCTTTAGTGATTCATCCCTCTGGATCAAGGAATCAGATCTCTGGATCTACTCAGCGTGGATCTATTCAGCGATCTACTCCTAGACTCAGAGTGGATGTCTAGGACTGAATGTTCCTCCCATTTCAAAAGCCAGTAGCTTATTTGGTGCTGGTCCTTCTAATTCAAAATAAAAAGCTCAGCATTCAAATGGTCCTAGAACTACTTTTAGTTATAGGAAATGTTATCACTGTGGACTCACTGATCATATTGCTAGTAAGTGCCCCACAGCCACCAAAGCTGAAAAGATAGCTAAGGTGAAGATCATTGCCCCAAAGTGTAACGACCCGGATTTCCAAACATAGTTCAAATAGCATACATTGCATAACGTCGTTAAGAACAAGAGATACTTTATATAACAAATACGGTCCCCTAGTCTTTTACAAACATTCAGTACATCATTACAAACGTTTACATAGTAAATTACATCATTACTAATAAAATATTGTAACTACAAAACACATCATAGTCTTCAACTACATAGTCCTCCCAAAAGCTATTCTCGTTTTAACCTTCTTATTTGCTCTTACTTGATCCTCGACCTGGAATACATATTTAAAACAAAATGAGGGTTAGACCTAATGGTCTAAGTGAGAAAATCCCTGTTTCTTTGAAAATTCTTTGCACACCAACATTCACATAATACAAACACAATTATCAGTTATGACTCAATCATCACTTATTGTCCCATCTCATTCTCTTGGCCATATTAGTTGGTTGCAAGCCAACTAATAAATTAACTTCACTGTACGACAATTACAGCCAACAACGCTGTACGAATATTACAGCCAACACACTGGTCCTAAGTCCGGCCAACGTATTCTCGTATAGTAGAATACTCATGTAAATACAATATCTCAATATATCATTTTACATACATAAACACATAAGCACACCATCTATCACAATCCCAATCCACGCATATATGTATTCCAGTTTAAAAACATTTTGAAGTAAAACTCACCTGTTAGCTTAACAAAAATGCTTCCAAGCCTTTTCAACAGATTCAGTCTTTCACTTCAAATTCACAGTATCTGAAATAATTCAAATACAATAACTCTTTACCAAATAGAACACATAAGACTCTCTAGCAGGCTGAGAATCCCAAATAACCTATCAAACTTTTATCCTCAATTGTTCCCGTACGGCGACTTAACAAGGGGGTTCCGCTACCCGGTTAGCGGATGGGATCAAGGGGCAACGCCCTTGCGGGGTCTCGGGGCAGCGCCCTTATTCAGTCCTTATTCAAAAACCATAGTTAAAAGCATCTGAAATCTCAAAAATGATCAAACAGCTAAAGTATCCGGATACCTTAAGTTATCCGGACAACACTACTTTTCCGGACAGCATGACTTTTCCGGACAACCTATACAATCCGGACGTCATCCGGACACCAAAGTAATCCGGACAGCATCCGGTATCTTAACTCATCCGGAAACTATAGAAAAAGAGACTTACCTGGATATTTAACTTGTCCGGACACCTTTAAAACATCATCCGGGCACTATCAACAAAAGTACCCAGACACATTCATTCTATCCGGACAACTCTGTCGGTTTACCCCAATTTCACCCAGAAATGGACATAAATCAATCCCAGACCAGATGTGATAATTCTAATCCGATAGATACTTCCTAATAGCAATTATACACATAAATTGTAAAGGGAACGTACCTGAAATTACTTCCAATTACACCAAAGGATGCCTTAACCTAGCTTTCTTTCTTTCTCCTTTTTCTCTCTCAAATCACACTCACTCACCTACTGAATTTTGCTGAATAATGAAATATCCAAACACCTAATCAGATATTATTGACCATATTTACTACTTCAGCCACTTTACTTTTCATTACTAAACAATATACCCCTAAACTTATAAATTCATCTAAATTTACCCTACCCAACAATTATAGAGTTAAATAAATTTAACGAAATTACATTTTAACTAACAGACTTACCCGGGGTATTACATCATCTCCCCCTTAAAAGAATTTCGTCCCGGAATTCGATTAGGAAAAAAGATGAGGGTATTTGGTTCTCATTTCCGACTCTGATTCCCATGTAGCATCC
The DNA here is from genome assembly GCA_033807775.1 of Saussurea involucrata. NCBI lineage: Eukaryota > Viridiplantae > Streptophyta > Magnoliopsida > Asterales > Asteraceae > Saussurea > Saussurea involucrata. The sequence goes on along the minus strand of CM066322.1, from coordinate 104,056,675 downwards.
TGACCTCTATGATGTTTCCACTGGACTTTCACTTGCTGATTACCTTGTTCCGCAACTCTTTAACTTTGTGGTCAACAATTGCTTCAGGTTCCTCTACATAATTCAGCTTTTTATCAACTTGTATATCTGGTATAGAAACCGCCTGATCTGGCGTAACTAAACACTTTCGAAAATTCGATACGTGAAATGCATTGTGAATCCTGCTTAACTCTGGCGGAAGATCCAACCTGTAAGCTACTTCTCCAATCCTTTCTGTAATTGCAAACGGCCCGATATACCTTGGACTAAGTTTACCCTGCTTCCCAAACCGAATAACTCCTTTCCAAGGTGAGACTTTTAACATTACAAAATCTCCAACTTGGAACTCTAACGGTTTCCGGCGTCGGTCGGCGTAGCTTTTCTGTCTGTCTTGAGCCACTTTCAATCTTTCTCGAATCTGGGTAACCTTATCCACGGTTAACTGAACTATATCCGGCCCCGCTAGCTGTTTCTCTCCCACTTCGTTCCAACACAAAGGAGTTCGACATTTTCTACCATACAAAACTTCAAACGGTGCCACTTGAATGCTGGAATGATAACTGTTGTTGTAGGCAAATTCTATCAGTGGCAAGTGCTTATCCCACGATCCCCAAAGTCAACAATGCAGGCCCGTAACATATCTTCCAAAGTCTGAATCGTTCGTTCACTCTGACCGTCAGTTTGAGGATGATACGCTGTACTTAACTTTATCTGCGTTCCCATTTCCTTTTGAAAACTTCTCCAGAATCTTGAGGTAAAACGGCTGTCACAATCAGAAATAATCGAGATTGGAACCCCATGTCGAGTTACTATTTCATTGATGTACAACTTGGCTAATCGTTCCAACGAATCAGTTTCTTTTATTGGTAGGAAGTGAGCAGACTTCGTCAATCTGTCAACGATTACCCAAATGGCATCAAATCCCTTCGGAGTCCTTGGTAGCTTTGTGATGAAATCTGTAGTAATCTGATCCCATTTCCACATTGGTATTTCTAATCGTTGTAACTGACCAAACGGCTTTTGATGTTCAATCTTTACCTTCTTACAAGTAGTACAACCTTCCACATACTGAGCAATGCTTCTTTTTATTCCCGGCCACCAATAGAATTGTTTTAGGTCTTTGTACATCTTATTCGTACCTGGATGAATAGAGAATCGAGATTGATGAGCTTCTTGTAGTACACGATCACGTAAACCACCCAAACACGGCACCCAAATTCTGTTCCCCAAACACAATAACCCACGATCATCTTTCACTAGCAATGCTGATAACCCCACTAACCGTTCTAATTTCAAATATTCTTCCTGATAGGCTTCTACTTGACACTTCTTCAGTTCGTCGAATATGTTAGGTAGAAGCTCAGCTCGTAGTGCAATAGCTTTTATTGTTCCACTTCTTTCTTGACGACTCAGCGCATCAGCTACCACGTTCGCCTTTCCCGGATGATAAAGGATTTCACAGTAATAATCATTCACCAATTCTAGCCATCTTCTTTGCCTCATATTTAATTCCTTCTGATCAAAAAGACGTTGGAGACTCTTATGATCGGTATAAATTTGAAATTTAGAGCCGTAAAGATAATGTCTCCAAATCTTCAACGCGGATACAACTGCTGCCAATTCCATGTCGTGTGTAGGATACTGTCTTTCATGATCTTTTAACTGACGAGAATTGTTAGCTTCAATCTTCCTAATCATAGAAGTATTTAGAAGTAGTGAAAAATAGTCTAAGTGAAGAAAGCCTCTTACAGAGGCTCTGCCGGACTTACCGAGGGCTCAAGATCAAGAATCTACAGAAGCTAAAGAGGCGCGCTACAGAAGCTCTGTCATACGCACAAAGAAGACCAATATCTCGGAATCCGGTGAAGACTGCTCCACAGAGGACCAGACCACAGAACCTCTGTAACTCATTACAGAGCCTCTGTGGTCCTCACTGAAAGACTTGAAGATATTTATAATATCTTGCTACTGTTACATGACCCGTTCATCAACTTGCATGGTAGCATGCCCTGTCCAACGTCGACGTGTCAAACTCTGATTGGACTCAGTAGGGCTTAGTACATATTAGACGTCTGCTGCATTAAATGCAATACAACACGTCTTACTGTTCATGCCATTCTTGCAACTGTTCACGACATCCGTTCATCTATTCATCAGTACCGTCTGAATAGTAGCATATGCTTTATGGTCCCCTTTAGAGTAATATATAAGGAAGACTCATGTTGAGTTCTTCCTTAAGAATCATAAATCAATCTCATAAATCGACCGTCATAAGAACACAAAAAGCTTATTCACCTTAAGAGTCATATCTATTTTGAAGCTTTTCTTACTCATTGTTTCTTAAATCTGTTCTTAATATATATTCAGTAAACTTTGAAAGATTATTTCCTGTTCATTGTTTATTTATATTTTGGTCTAAATCTATCAAACTTATCTGTTAGTTCTTCAAATACGCTTCCGCATCAAACATTAACTTGAACTAATAGATCTGATAATCTTGTTTAAAGCAAAACGGGAACCAACAATTGGTATCAGAGCCAAGCTTGATTTTCAATATCAAGTGATCCTCATTTTACAATTTTTTTCTGATAGATTATTTTCTCTCTTCATCACCAGATTTCTGGATATTAGTTATACCCAAAAAAAACTTTCAGATCTTCATATTCATAAATCCTCCATCAGATTATCCTTTTCTCAAAATGACAAATACCAATAACTTTTTTACTGTTGGCTCATTAACTAAACCTCCTACTCTTCTTAGAGATGAGTATCCTCAATGGAAAATAAGAATGGTTCATTTTTTTGAGGGTACTGAAAAAAATCTCAAACAATATCTTTATAATCTTCCTCCGGTTCCTATGATAACTATGCCACGTGTACCATCTACTAACGAATCTCTTGAAATCCCTGAACATAAGAAACCTAAGCCGAAAGTAGACTGGTCAGATGAAGATAAGGCAGAAGATGAAGTTTCCCAGAAAACGAAAAGAATATTAATCATGGCTATCCCCAACGAAATATTTCAATCTTTAGATGCATGCGAAACAGCGCACGATCTTTGGAAAGAATTAGAAAGACAACTGGAAGGGGGTGTTAAAACACAAAAGAACCGAAGGGCACAATACATAAACGAGTATCATGCCTTCAGAGCCTCTGCAACAGAATCGCTGCAAACAACATACGATCGGTTCAACTCTCTCATAAACAAATGCAGAAAGTCTGGTATTCACAGAACCACGAAAGAAAATAACGTCATGTTTCTAAAGAGTCTGAACGATGAGTGGCTTCAGTTGTCTATGTCTTTACAAACAAATCAAGATCTAGACTCCTGGACACTCTCTGATCTCTATGGAACACTAGCCGCACAAGAGCCTCAAATAGCTCAAGCTAAAACACTAACCATTGTACCATACGCATTGGTTAGTAAAACTACAGAGGCTACGGACAGACCAAGAAATGAGAGATCTACAGAGGAGAAAAAGAAGGAGAAAAGAAGATGGTAATGATTGATAGCGAAGAAGACGAGCTGAAAGAGGAAGAAATAACTCTTGCGTCATTAGCTAAATCAATGGCTCTATTGACAAGAGAGTTTAGAAATAACCAAAGGAATTCTGGTAGAAGAGATGATGGTAGAAGAGATGAAGGAAGAAGAGAAGAAACAAGTGACCGACAGAGGTCAGACTACAGAAATGACGACCAACATAGGTCGAGCGAAAAAACCTACAGAGGAAATGACCGACAGAGAACAGATGACAAGGTAGGCCACACACAAGAATGCTACAAATGTGGTAAGCTTGGTCATTACGCAAACGAATGCAGAACAGAGAAAGGTGGAGACCAACAGAAGTCCGAAGATCAAACTGGAAACCCCTCCCAAGGTTGTTTCAACTGCGGCAAGCCAGGTCACTTCGCTAAAGAATGCAGAGGTAGACAAAATCGCCCACAGAAGGACTCAGCTTTTTACAAAAAGAAGGCTGAGTATTATGCGCAAAAATCCCTAATGGCGAACAAAGGGCATTCTGAGGCAAGTAAGGAGGACTTCGAGTCAGACTCTACTTCTGACGATGAATTCCCCACAAATGCCCTGTTCTGTGGCATGGCAGAAGTTGACTCCGGCACGGACACTGAGGTATCCATTTCAAACTCTACCTCAAATATTAATACTGTAGATGATGATTTATTTGAACTTAACAATGAACTGAAAGAAGGAAATAAAAGCATTCAGAAAAGGCTGACCTTTAATGAGAGAGAAGTAAGGCTTCTCACTCAAGAAAAGGCCAAAATCTTTGAAGAAAAAGAAAAAATCGAAAAATATTGGAGCAAAAACGTAGATCCTTTAAAAAGACAAATTTCTGATCTAACCTATGCTTTAAAAATCAAAACAAAAGAACTTTCAGTTTCAAGAAGTGAAACAACAGACATAAGGGCTCTCAAAGAATATTTTCAAAAGGAAAGAGAGGTACTTTGGCAAGATCTTTTAAGAAGAGAAGTTTTACTTAAAAACTATAAAGATGCACAGAAGGTGTATGAAAAAGTAAACTCTCAAATAGCAAGATGAGGAATAGGGTACAGTGATATTACCTTAGGAGTTGAAAATAAAAAACTAAAACCTCTGTCTTCTCTATTTGTTTTGGGAAAAACTAACAAACCAAACTTTCCAAACTTACTTTCTGTAAGTAAAAGGGTTAAAATCTCTGCAGAACCTCACTTGAGGAAACATACGAAGATGATCAATGTGTGGTTTGAAAACACAGATTCATCATCTTCAACCTCTGTCAATAGAGGAATCAAACCAAAGAAATATCTGAAAACACAAGACCAGATTGGTATCTTTAAGTTTGGTAAACCAGAGACTCAAACACAGGTCGCTTTTGTCTGCATGATAAACGATGAAAAAAATTTATCAGCAGAAGCTCCTGAGTTTAAACCCATATTTTCAGAAGAAAAACTTGAAAAATCTATTGAAAAAGAAATTTTGGAAAATTTAAAATCAAATGTTTTAGAAAATCTCAGCACATCTTCTATAGATCAAATTCTCGCTGAAAAGATCTCATCAGATACCTCTGCCATCTATGAAAGTCATTCTACAGAGGAAGAAAGCTCGTACGATACTTGCTCAGAAAATCCAGCATCTGACAAAAGAGATGACTCAACTTCTGTAAATGAGGACAATTCATCCTCTGAAGATTCGGAGACTGATTCTAAATCAGGGATAGTTCACTATGACACAGAGGATGTCAAAATCTCCTCTGAAGTTCTTAACATAACTATTTCTTCAAAAGAGAAAATCACAGAGATGCCTATCTGCCCAGATTTTCTGAACATAAATTTAAAAGTCAAAACCTCTGCTGAGCTTGATATGTTAAAAAAGACCTCTGTATATCCTAAAAGTTCAAAATTTTCAAAACCTAGGAAAATTAAAGATAATCTCACTTGGCAACAAAAGGGAAAATGGCCTGAAGCTAACATATACTTTTCCTCTGTGACAGTGAAGAAAGATGTTCACCACAGAAGAGAGTCACAGAAGGCAGGACCTAAACAAGACTTTTGCAAACAACATTCTAGTATTCATAGATCTTCTTGTAATAGGAAATCTAATGTTAAGAAAGAATGTAATGCCTCTGTGGTTCAGTTCAATAAATTCAATGAAAAGTTCAAACAAATCACGTCTCATATTAAATATTGTCATTGCTTTGATCTTATGTTCAAATTGAATAATCACTTCTCAAATCCAGATTGCTTACTCTCCACTGAAATTCAAACTCTAAAGTCAAAACCTCGAGAGAAACAATCTGATCCTTCTACAAAGGATAAGATGTATTTCAAGAATGCTTAGGCAAATTGAAAAATTCTAACAATATTGGACCCATATGGTTATGGGTACCTAAGTCTCTGTGATTGTCTTGCAGAAGCAACATGTGCCAATTAGGTATCTTGACTCCGGATGCTCAAGGCACATGACTGGCGACAGAAGATTACTATCCACATACAAAGAAACACACGATGGTGGATCTGTAACTTTTGGAGACAACAAGAAGGGACACATCAAAGGCTATGGAGTCATACAGAAAGAAAATATCTCTGTATACAAAGTTGCATATGTGAATGGCCTCAAACACAACCTACTAAGTGTAAGTCAACTCTGTGATACAGGATTCGATGTGTTATTCAAAAGAACTTTCTGCTCTCTACAAAGTGAAAACACATGAATGGAACTTCTGCGAGCTGAAAGAAGAGGTGATCTATATCTAATGCATTTTACTTCAAAATCCAAGGATAAAGTTTGCCTAGTAGCCTGCAAAAGTGAAGAAGCGTGGTTATGGCACAACAGGTTCTGTCACTTAAACTTTCACACCTTGGATAAACTAGTAAAACTCGATCTAGTTAAAGGTTTGCCAAATGTTAAATTCAATAAGGATCACTTGTGTTCGGCATGTGAAATTGGAAAACACAGAAGGGCTTCCCACAAAGGCAAAACAGACGTGTCTTGCACTAGCCTTCTGTACATGCTTCATGTCGACCTCTGCGGTCCCATTGCTATACAGAGCCTAGGTGGCAAGAAATACATACTTGTTCTAATTGATGAGTATTCACGTTTCACATGGGTTGAATTTATTAGAAAGAAATCAGATGTTCCAATTATACTGATAAATCTAATGAAAAGAATTCAAGTTCTTTATGACTGCAGAATAAAGAAGTTAAGAAGTGACAATGGCACAGAATTTAAAAACTGTGTCATTGAAGCCTATCTTTCTACAGAAGGAATATCACAGAACTTCTCTGCCGCTCGAACTCCACAACAGAACGGTGTAGTCGAAAGAAAGAATCGAACACTTGTGGAGGCCGCAAGAACTATGCTATCTGCATGCGGATTACCAATGAACTTTTGGGCATAAGCAATTTCTACTGCGTGTTATACACAGAATCGTTCAACCATTGTGAAAAGACAACTCAAAACGCCTTACGAATTACTTCACAAAAGGCGGCCAAACATCAATTTTTTCCATGTATTCGGATGCAAATGCTTTGTTTTAAACGACAGAGATTCGAGAGGAAAATTTGAAGTAAAAGCTGATGAAGGCAAATTCATTGGATACTCTGCCACTTCCAAAGCCTACAGAACCTTCCTTACAAAGTCTCGCAAGATTGTAGAAAGCATTAATGTTTTTTTGATGATTCATTCCAAATGACTTCTGAACAAATCAGTTCAGAACTCGGAATTAAAGGGAAATCCTCTGACATCTCAAAAACAAAAGAAGATTTGGATCTTCTATTTTTAGAGATGTTCAACAATGACATTGATCCTTCTGTTGGAACCATCAGAATTTCTGAAGAACCATCCTCTGTCGGACAAAATCCTACAGGTATGACTCTAACAGGTCCAAATAATGCTTCATCTTCTTCTATAAATACTACAGATGCAATTGCCGAAGAAGAGCATGCATAATATGAAACATCAAGAAAAACGACCAAAGAAGTTGCTGAAAAACAAACTCCACAATCCACAGAAGAACCAATTACAGAGGATATCGAGGACCAAGACTATACGTCCTCAGTGGAACAAACCCCACCACCACTCATACCAATATTACCACAAACGATAGAATCAACTACAAAGACACGGAGATCGACAGAGGCTACACAAGAAGAAACACAAGAAGCCGCTGACGAAAGGTTCGAGGACATTGATGATCATCTTCCACGCACAACTCAGTAGACAAAAAGCCATCCTCCAAGCCAAATAATAGGAGAACCTTCCGACTCAGTAAAAACCAGATCTGCCACTGCTAATTTTTGTTTTTTTACTAACTTTATCAGTGTGATAGAACCAAAGAAGATTTCTGAAGCCCTAGATGACCCAAATTGGGTAGACGCCATGCAAGAAGAACTTCTGCAGTTTGAGCGTAACAAAGTATGGACTTTAGTACCTCTGCCACGAGGGAAACATGCAATTGGGACTAAATGGGTCTATAGAAACAAGAAGGATGAAGATGGAGTGGTCATTAGAAACAAAGCAAGATTAGTAGCAAAGGGATATAGACAAGAGGAAGGCATAGACTACGATGAGACTTTTGCCCCTGTCGCACGACTCGAAGCAATAAGAATATTCTTAGCCTTCGCATCCCACAGAGGTTTTAAAGTCTATCAGATGGACGTAAAACCAGCTTTTCTAAACTGTGAAATCCAAGAAGAGGTTTACGTAAATCAGCCACCAGGGTTTGAAAGCTCAAAGTTTCCAAGGCATGTATACTACCTTGAAAAGGCTCTATACGGACTGAAACAGGCTCCAAGAGCATGGTACGAACGACTTTCTACCTTCCTTCTAGTCAATGGCTACAACAGAGGTACAACAGATACTACCTTATTCTATAAACATAAAAAGGGTGAGATAATGCTGGTACAAATCTATGTGGATGACATAACTTTCGGGTCTACTAATTCAGAAGAGTGTAAAAGTTTAGAAAAACTCATGCAGAGTGAATTTGAAATGAGTATGATGGGAGAATTAACATTCTTCCTTGGCCTTCAAGTCAAACAAACTTCAGAGGGAATTTTTATAAATCAGGCCAAACTTCAAGTCAAACAAACTGTAGAATGCACTCTTTACAGAGGCCTGATTGGATATCTGTTATACTTAACTGCAAGCAGACCTGACATTATGCATGCCACATGTCTTTGTGCATGTTATCAAGCTAATCCTAAGAAATCACATTATGATGCGGTGAAGAGAATCTTTAGATACCTAAAGGGGACCAAAAATCTAGGTCTCTAGTATCCACAGAACTCTGGTTTTAGTCTTAAAGCTTATACAGATTCAGACTATGGAGGATGCATGCTCGACAGAAAGAGTACCTCTGGGAGTTGCCAATTCCTAGGTGGTAAACTAGTCAGTTGGACCTCCAAGAAGCAGAATTGTGTCTCAACATCCACAGTAGAAGCTGAATACGTTGCTGCTGCTAGCTGTTGTTCTCAGGTTCTATGGATGAAAACTCAACTAAAAGACTACGGCCACATCCTATTCAAAATACCCATCTTCTGTGATTCCAAAAGTGCCATTGCTATCTCTGCCAACCCTGTGCAACACTCGAAAACCAAGCATATCGATATAAGGTACCATTTCTTGACACATCATGTTGAATACGGTACAATTGAAATGCATTTCGTGCCAACAGAATATCAACTCGCTGACTTATTCACCAAAGCACTAGACGAGAAAAGGTTCAATTTCTTGGTGGGAAAGTTAGGAATGATAAACATGGTGTGACGATCCTCTGTAAGTATAGCTTTATCTTCTATAAATAGGTACAAATTTCCTTTATTTTTGCTTTAAGTTAATTTGTTTCTGTTTGTAAGTTCTCAATCTTAAATAGTTCTTAAAATCACAGAGCTTCTGTAAGTCAACTCAGAACCTCTGACGACCCCTACAGAACCTCTGGAAAACATGACCTATGTTCTATGCAAAACTTATCATTCTTTGATCCAAGCATAGGTCAAGGGGGAGCAAAAGGAAATTACTTGATCTACAGAGGTGATTAGATCAAGGGGGAGCAAAAGGAAATTACTTGATCTACAGAGGCGATTAGATCAAGGGGGAGCAAAAGGAAATTACTTGATCTACAGAGGTGATTAGATCAAGGGGGAGCAAAAGGAAATTACTTGATCTACAGAGGTGATTAGATCAAGGGGGAGCAAAAGGGGACCCTGAAATGATCTAAAGAGATCAAACTGTCAAGGAAAAGCCAAAGAAGAATGTCGATGACTCCATATCGACAGAAGTCAAACATCACTACCGAGAAAAGAAGAACCAAAAGGTATGTCTCTCGCACAAAAGGTTTTTGGAAAACAATTTTCTAGGACAAGAATTGTCAAATATGTCCTAAATATGCTGTGAATAACATTTCAAAAGTCAAAAGCTCAAAAAGTTTCACAAAATTCAAATTAGGAGAAATTTAAGGTCATAGAGCTTCTGTTGAGCTCAACAGAGGTTCTGCAAGAAATATACTCTGTGATCACAAATTAACCCTCTGTCGATCTTTTGGAATGTTATCTCGGAAACCGAAAACACAAACCATGACCTTCTCGAACAAACCGTTTGTTTTTAATAGTTTTCTCGGACACAAACTTTCAAATTTGTCCGAAAAACATCTCTTAAACCAAATCAAAAATTGGATGATCAAAAATTTTAATAAAATTTTTGTTATGAGATTTTTTCCTTCATAGAGCTTCTGCTGGCCCTCACAGAACTTCAGCAAGTTCCAACAGAGCCACAAAACCTCTGCGAAGCAAATTTCTTGACAAAAATCCGATTTTATCCTCTCCAATGCCTTTACAAATGTTTTGGTTAAAGAAGAACCCCACAGAAGTCATGATAACAATGAGATATATGAAAGGGATAAACCACAAAGATTTTCAAAATCACAGAGCTTCTGTAAGGTACAGAAGTTCTGGAGTGATAACGGTTACTTTTACTGAGAGTGAATTTCACATGGCTAAGAATAACCCCACGCGCCGAGCATTAATGGGCCGCGCACGTCGTCCTGTCATCTTCTGACATGGCCTACGTGTCCCATTTTCATTGGGCGTACATGGAACGTTTTCTGTGGAAAGTTGAACCCGCCGTTCTAACTCGAGTACGGATTCCAAATTTTAATCCATTACCATATATTCTACTCCTTCGAATTCTACCGTTTTACCCTCCTATAAAAACCAAGCTTACCCTCTCATAAACCTTTTACAAACTCTCATTCTTCTCCGGCGAAACCCTGCAAAAACCTGCAAGTTTCTTATTCTCAGTATCAAAATGGCTTCATCTTCTCAAGCTATCTCCCCTGCACACTCTCCGGCGACCTCACCAGAACATTCACCGGCTCATTCTGAACATTCAGAAAACCCCAACCCTGCCCAGAACATTGAACTAGAAGATTCCGGCGACTCAGCAGACTTTGCTCCGACAACACATCTGCAAAACTTCATAGCTAAGGATCACTTCGAAAAGGTACTACCAATCAAATCCAGCAACTGCTATTTGGTCCCATCACCCACTGCTTTCGGCGAAGCCCACGCCATTCTGCTGAACATAATGGAAAATCACATCCTCTTCCCTCTACTTTCAAGAACCCCAAAGAAAATACCAGTCAGATATTTGAACCAGTTTTGGCAGAGCTGCCGATTTGATAAAGACGACTCTATTATCAAAGGGTACATTTCAAGACCTGACAAATCTGAACATCTTGAAATCAAGTTCAACCTACCCACGAGGGGTCTTCTTGGTTTGAAGAAATATGCAGAGCAACCAACAGACGACGAGCTCTGTCGATTCGTAGAAATGCTTGGGTATAACACACAACTACGGAAGAGAAATGACTTCCGCAGAGGAAGATTACCACCTCTGTGGAACACCTTGTTCTCTATTCTTAACAGATGCCTGACAGGGAAGATAGGCAGCATTGACCAGACCTCGCATCAGATCTTAACCATCATGTATGGGGTGTACTATGATCTTCCACTCGATTACGCGACGATAATGATGCAAGAGATCATTAACACCATCGACAGAAAGAACAACACCAAACGGGTCAAAGAGAACGATCCCAACTTTCTACCACCTCTGCAATTCCAAAGAATATTAGGAGTATTATTCGAACCTCTGTTGCTGATACAGAAATGGCCAATGGAAGGGCCAATTCCCAAACAGTTTCCGATGAGCAAAAATGTCCCCACTGATCATGTAGATGGCTACACACACTGCAGACCTTTGTCAAGGAAACTTCTCAAGTATGCCTCGAATAAAACCCTTAAGAAAGAGTATATACGCGATCATAGAACTCCTAAACCGAGTCCTATGACACCCCCGCGTTTAGGAGTCCCCCCTAGGAAAAAAACAGCATAACCTCTTTCGACTCAAGAAGAAAAGGATCAAAAATTGGCAAAACACATGGCTATTCAACCTAGCTTCATAGCCAAACGTGCAGAACTTCTGGGAAATAAATCTTCTTCAAAAACCTCTGCATCTACTCCAAAAGCAAAGAAGAGAAAAACTGCAGAAGGAACCTCCACAAGCGCTGCAGAAGATCAACCCTCACCTCCCCATGCCACAAAAATTGGCTCATCTGCTCCTCCCTCTTCTCCAAAACAGAAGAAGAAAAGAAAATCGAAACCCACAGAGGAAGGGGCACCAAAACCCAAGAGGAGGAAAACCAAAAAGAAGCATGGTAAATCACTCGATAAATTGGTTACCATTGCAGAAGAGGAACCCGAAGTAGAAGAATCCGCAGAAGACAGAACTACAGAAGAAGATGCAGAAAAAGGAATGGCAACAGAGGAATATCAATCACCCTATCAATCTCCAGATAGATTTGCTCACCAAGGAGATCTGAACGACTTCCTACAGAACCCTGACATTGCCAATACCTTAAATACAGCAGGGTGGACGGCACAACCTCTCGACCACCACTCCCCGGAAGAACAATATTTCTCCATCTCTGGCATTGACACACATCTGCAAGAAGATGACACAACACCCAAAGATCAACCAGCTAACACACCTGTTATTTTACAGAACCCTTTCATTCAGGGATTGGACGTCCACAGAAGAAGTCCAAACCCAGCTTCAGAAGAAAAAGAACTAACAGAAACTGAGTGGAATAGAGGTGAAGTAACAGAGGCTTCTGAGACAAGAATAGAGGTCTCAGAGGTAGATTCAGATGAAGAAGAAGCTGTCTGGATAAGAAAAGGTCTCTATCATCCACATGTCATGAGATTATACGACTCTCATCAAATGTACGGCTTCTTACGCACAGAGCAAGGAACCTCAACAGAAGCAAGGGAAGAAGCACCAAGCCGTAGGATAGCTATAGAGGCTTAAATAATAGACGGTGATGTAGTGTTTGGGTGCTTAACAGAGGAAGAAACAAGAAAAGATGTCTGGATTAATAGAGGCACACAACAACAACCAACTCCCAGTGCAACCCACATATCTAACTCCGCAGGTCTAGCTGCAGAAGGAGTTATTGAAATAGAGCAGCACAGCTCGATCCAAACCCAACCCAACCAGCCAGAAGTCACTCTTTCGACTTCTGCGCCCACAGAAACCGGGGAATCCATTCCTAGGGAGTCTCCTCAAAGAGACTCACCTAAAGTTCGTGATCCATCTCCCCAGATCACAACAGAACACCCTACAGAGGAATTCGTTTCCTCTGCCACACACACACTATGGCCAACACTTCTTTCAGAGAGAAGTAGTGAGCACAACGACGAAGAGACTCTAGACAAGTCTCCAAGTCAACAGAAGGATAATCTAGTACCCACCTCTGAAGTGGATCTAGACAATGTCGTTCACAGAACTTCTGTAGAGTCTGAAGCACTAGCTGCTTCTGCTCAAGGATCAGATGGAAATCCTTCCACCCCCATCGTACAAACAAGGGTGAACGAAGGTGTCCCAGGAACAGGGACTCACTCTGGAGACGAATGTGTTCCTCCAGAGGTTACACAAGGAAGACAAGTATCAAGGGATGAGTTCCAAACCCTTGTCACCTCTGTGAACCAAACAATGAAAGAGTTGCAAAGCTCTCTCAAATCTTTTACAGAGACAACATCAACGGCTATCCTGAAACTAAACACCAAAATGGACAATCTGTCCACAGAGGTAAAATCTGCAATCTCCGCGATGAAGTCTTCTGCCGAAACCACTGCCAAAGCTACAGCCACCTCTGCCGCTCAAGAAATCGGAACAAATGCAACTTCTGCGTTCTAGGACTCTGTCAAAAACTTCCTTGAACAAATGAATACGCAATCCAACAGAACAGAGGGCATTACTCTTGCAGATCTACAGATTGCCCTAAAACAAGTACAAGCAGAGGCAATGCGCAACACGACAATGATGCAGCCAAAAGACTACATGACCAGAGCACAGCTAACAGAGCTAGGACAGAACGTCATAAACGAGGTCACAGAATTCATTGTCTCCTTCACAACAACAAATGCCAACTTTGTCAAGGATTTCAGAAAACGTGTTGGAGGAATGCGTTTTAAAACAGAGGCATAGCTTGCGACTCTACTTGGCCTCTGTGATGACGTCTGTGCAAAGTTGATAGCAGCAGGAGCAGAATTACCGAAGAAAACCAAAGCTTCTTGCAGAGCAGAGGGTAGTTCTGATAAGAGTCAGGATGATTCTGATGATGACCATCCTGGTCCATCAGATAATCCTGAGGGGGAGAATACAAGGGAGAAAGCTACGAACAGAGGAATACAAACTCCACCAATCGCAGCAGAACCAATCAGTCAAGTTCCTCCAGAACAAACCCAAGATCAACAACAAACTCAACAGCCGACAGAGACAACACCCATCTCTGTGGAATCAAGTCCTGAAGAAACAAATATTCCAGAAGCTGATCAGCAACCCACAGAGGCAACAACCACCCCTGTGGTAATCATTTTGGAAGAAAGTCCTTCAACAAAATCAACAGAAAAACCCCCAACCATACCAAGAAGAAAGTCGATTGCCACCAAACCAATAAAAGCAACGACCTCTGCAACCTCTGCTTCTGACATTCTGAAAAAGATGCACAATAAAATGACTGATCGAATGTCACAGAGAGAAGAAGAAAGGCACAGGTTCACCCTAGAGTTCAAAATGGCAAGAAGATTCGACATACCTCAATCCACAGAAACCGAGCTTACAGAAGAAGTCACCAAAGAACCTCCTACAGAGGTTACAGAGCAAAGAAAGCCAACAGAACCAACGCCACAAAAGTCCTCTAAAAAACAAATGTCAAAACCTACAGAGGCAATCCCCATCAAGCCAACTGAAGCACCAACCTCCAAACCTACAGAAGAAACAGGTTCTGCACCTCCAAAAGCCAAAGATAAGGGCAAAGCAATACTGACAGAAGAGCCCAAGAAAAAGAAGTCATTGCCCAAGCCTACAGAAAAATTAATGAAAAGCGCGTTTGATACCTTTCAAACTCCAAAGCTTGAAGAAGTTGACTGGGCATATGGATTGAAGCCTCTGTCAGACATTCTTCTAACTGGTAGAGCTGCAGAAGTTGTTCAAAAAATGGAGAGTCTCAGAAGACAAGTACCACAACCTGGTCCAACACATGAAGAGATGGAAGAAGTGGTATACAACTATCTCTATAAACAATCCTTTCAGACCAATCATCCTACAGATCATGTGACGGATCCAAGGATCAGAGAAGAATTTGAGAACATCTTCACAAGAACAAAGCCAAGAACCAAAGCAGATGTCTTCTCAATCTCAAAGGTCAAAAAGGTAATCTTCTACAAATTCTCCTTTACAAGAACCTATCCAAGGGTCAGGTACAATCTTTACAAAGTCAGAAGAGAAGATAATTCAGAAACTACCTTCGCTGATGCTGACCTAAGAAATATCAATCCTTATGATCTACCTGATCTTCTGCAATGGACAAAGGACAACTACAACACAGAGGCAAACACCAGAGCCTATCAAGTGTTGAGAAAAGCGATGAGGGAAAAGCTTCTGCTCTACAGCATGATAGATTTCCAGCTGGGAAAGGATCTTGGTCTCAAACATCTGGATTTACGACCACCAGAGGATCGCTGCCCTCCGGACGCCGTACCTAACTCAATCATCACAGAACCACGGTTTGGGTTAGTATTTCAAAACACACAAGGCGAAGTTAAATTGTTTGTGTGCATGGATTGTCAGAAGTACGCAACTAGTACTCTGAACAAATTCAGAACAAGCCTTGTAAAATACAGAGGTACAGAGAAAATGGATAGAGATGATGCAGATACTTTCATCAGAGAGATTGATGCCACAATCCGCCTAAGAGAACTCTGCATCAGTTTCTACAAAGAGATCAGAAGAGTCGGAAGAGACAACAGAAGCTACAACGATTTCAAAGATGCTAAAATCTGATTCTCAAACCTCAAATCTCTGCAAACCAAGTCAAAGTTTATCTTTCTTGTACTCAAATGTAAAATGCCTCTGGCATATTTCTAAATGAAAGAACCTTCGAGGTATTGTTTAACCTTTTGTTAGAGCATTATTGTATTCAAGATTTACTGTAAAGTCAATGTACTGTATGAGTCTATACAGTATTGTGAATGCCTTTATACCTTGTATGTCATGGGTATAAATAGGCTTGTCTAGACCATTTGTTAGAAACACTTTAGAAAGATTTTGTAATCTTTTAGAAACCTTTTGTAATCCTTTGAGCTCAATACATGGATGACATATTTGCTCTCTAGATTCTCTCTCACTACATTCATATCTTATTGCTAGAGATTTGGGATTTCGCAATTGGTATCAGAGCTAAACAGAAGATTCAAGCAGATCGAAGACCAAATTGAAGATTTTTTACACTAAAGCTGAAGAATTCGGATTGGGTGTTCATCACTATTCATCACTGTTCATCAAGAATTCTAACCCTTCTTCATTTACTATTCATCCAGATTTCATCTTTTCTTTAATTTTTGATCTTTTGGATTGATTCTTGACATCATTGCACTCGGATTTGATTCCTGAACATCTTTAATTCTTGGATCAACACCAAAAATCTGCACAGAATTTGCAGATCTGATCATTTTATATCATTTTTGTTCGAAAACTTTTTCTACTATTTTTGGATCAAAATTCGATTAAATTGATCGAATTAGGATTTGTGATTAACTAAGAAAGTGTGTGGAATCAAATTTCGAACAAATCTGTGCAAATTTCATAACAATTGATCAAGAATTGAAAACGTTATGGCTGATTTAGTGATTTTCGTGTTCGAAGTGCAGAATTCGGATCATTCTTGGTGAATTCGGATCATTCATACGGAATTCGGACCATTCAAGGGATTTTCTACTTGATTTTAGTCAATTCGGAGTGTTCTTGATTTTTTTTGAAGTGTTGAATTCGAACCCTTAAGCATCCGAATTCATAGAATTCGAACCCTTAAGCATCCGAATTCATAGAATTCGAACCCTTAAGCATCCGAATTCATAGAATTCGAACCCTTAAGCATCCGAATTCATTGAATTCGAACCCTTAAGCATCCGAATTCATAGAATTCGAACCCTTAAGCATCCGAATTCATAGAATTCGAACCCTTAAGCATCCGAATTCATTGAATTCGAACCAAGTTAAGTCCGAATTGAGTGAATTCGAATCCTTCTTCATCCGAATTCATTGAATTCGAACCCTTATTCATCCGAATTCATTGAATTTGAATCCTTCTTCATCCGAATTCATTGAATTCGAACCCTTATTCATCCGAATTCATTGAATTCGAATCCTTATACATCCGAATTCATTGAATTCGAACCCTTATACAAGTTATTGTTAAAAGCAGTGGTGAAGATTTGAAGCAAACTCTGAAAAAGGAGATTCCTCCAATTGCAAAAGTTTTTGTTAAACCAAATGTAAAGTTGCAACAAGTCATTATAACAGAAACATCTGTTAATTCACATGTATCTGTTAAACCAAATAATGAAGTGTTGCAACAAGTCATAATAACAAAAACACCTCCAAAGCCACTTGAAAAAGCTAAGGCAAATAATGGAATTTTGCAACAAGTTATTTTATCAGAAACATCTCCTATATCAGAAACTCCTGTTAAAGATAATGCTTCAAATTCTTCAACTCCTATTTTAAATAAAGCATTGGAAGAAGAAAATGTTAATCTGAAAAGACAAATTTTAGACATTTCTTCTTCAAATGCTAAACTTACTAAAAGAATAACTGATCTTGAAGTTTATATTGCAGGTCTTGAAACAAAGAAAGACAAAGACAACTCAAGTCTGCACGATCAAATCGAGAAACTTCAAGAGAAAGTAACAACTCTTAAAAAGGAAAATGCTGATCTGAAGAGCATTGAAGACAGGAGAGAGAAGATTCTTAAAGAAAAGGAAATAATTGAACTTAATTGTATAAAACTTTCAAAACAAGTTTCTGACTTTGAGAAAGTTTTATTTTTAGAAAAAGACAAGCTCGAAAAAGAAAGAGCTAAATTTGAAACTGAACAAAATTTTTTTGAGATTAAAAGTTCTGAACTTTCCATGAAAATCTCTGAATTAGAAAATCTTTTGGAAAAGGAAAGAAAAGATTTCACGGAAAAGAAAAATCTCTTTGAAAAGGAAAGTAAAACCCTTAAAAAGAAAAATATGGAAATTTTCAAAGAAATTACTGATAAAAGAAGGTTTTTGGAAAAAGATTTTGAATCGGAACGTGTATATTTTGAAGATGTGATTCTTAATCTTACCAAAAGATTATCTGGTTTATCAGCTGATATTATGAAGGATCAGTTGATCAAATCTGATCTCCAAAAGAAATTTGATCTAATTTCTAAAGAGAAAAATGTTTTAATAAACAAAGTCAAAGAACTTGAAGACGTCATTTTTAAATTTGATGTCTCAAAGCAGGCTAGTCATAATTCTATCTTTCAGACTCCATTTGTTGAATCAAATGATTCTGAATGTTCTTTTAAAACTGCTTCAAGTTCAAGTTTTAAAAACATTCCTTCTAAACAATTTAATAGATCAACAGATTTCTCAAAAGGTCAGATTCGTTCTTCTAATCTTTTCTATAATCCTCTTTTTGATAAATCGGATGATATTCTTAAGGTGCCTAAAATTAATACTTCCAAATCTGAAGAAGTTCCAGTCTTCAAGAGGGTGAAGATGGAATGGAGAATCAAAGGCACAACAATTCCAAAGAAAGATGTGCCAAAATCATCTGTATTCACATCAAATGCCAAGAAGAACAATGCGCCAAAAGGTAAATCTTCTGCTAAACTTAATCCTATTCATTCTGTAAATCATCTGATTAGGTTGGCACATAAGAAAATCTGTTGTTCTTACTGTGGATCAAATGATTTTGTGCATAAAGATTATACTTCTTATTGGTATGGTTCTTACAGTATTCCTTCAAAGAGATCTACACCTAACCCACTAGGACCCAAGTGCCATTGGGTACCAAAATCTGCTTAAACTGTTTTGTAGGTATATCATGTGTTGTGCTGAATGTTACATATATACCACACACATGACTGAAAACAGAAGAGAAGCGGCGTAATTTTTTGAAGAATATTTGTACTATTAAGGGGGAGATAAATATTTTTGGCTTTTGGACATATCAGTTCAAAACCCGTTCTTCAAAGACTATGGCTTCTGAACAATTCAGTTCAGGACCCATACTTCAACGACTAAGACTTCTAAACAAATCAGTTTAGAACTCACACTTCTCAGGTGATATCCTTAACTGTTACATCTTTCTGTTTCAAGGAACGTGGTATAAGGTAACATTGGATTATATTTTGTGTCTACTACTTTGAAAATTTGAATCTTTACAAATTTAATTCAATGAGATAAAATTTTCAATTTTCATTCAATGAATTAAATGTGTGCTAAAAGATGATTTTACAAGTATTTTTGTTTTATCTGAGTTATATTTGTTTCATCTTTCACCTCTGAAATAAATCGAAAGGTCAGCAAAACATGAATGAAATTATGCTGAATGCTCAAAGATATGTGAATCTGGACTTATATAGAATATAATGCTCAAAAAGCCTATTTATCAGAATGATGAATGGAAACTAAAATATGGGGGAAGCACTATGATTAAGAACCAAGTGATTGAGATATCATTCATATTTTGTGATGGAAATTCGAACTTATATAGAATATCATTTAGTTTGAAAGTTTGTGCCTGTGGCCTTTCTGGTTTGGGAGAGTAAGTCCTAAGGGGTGCTCGACACCTAGTCCCTAAGATCAACTGGTCTGGGATCGGCTGACCCAAATCCTGCAATAGAACTAGATAGAAAGCCATGTTTTACTGGTACAAATGGGTTTAAGATATATCGATGTGGCCTTTCTGGTTTGGGAAATTAAGTTCTAAGGGGTGCTTGACACCTAGCACCTAAGGCCAACTGGTCTGGGATCTGCTGACCCAAATCCTGCTATAGAACCAGATAGAAAGTCATGTTTAACGGTGTATCTTATTCTTACTAAAGTTTTTGATCAAAAGATGCCAATGAGCACAAAATCAAAAGATGCCAATGTGCACAAAATCAAAAGATGCAAATAAGCACAAACGAAAAGATGCCAATGAGCACACATCTCTTGAAACTTGGGAAAATACAAAGTCGCGATAAACCCGTAAATTTGTGAAAATTCTGATTTTGGACAAATAGTGTGAGTAGAGCAAAGTATTCTTATATGTTTAAGAATTGCATACGCTTGATGCTAATCATATTTCGCATGCTAGCACACCAAATAGATTTAATAAAGGGGTTGAAACTGAACATTTTTTTAACTTGATATACAATGATGACTTGTTCTTGAATCCAAACACATGCATTTGATTTCATTTGATTGAAAAATCTGTTAAATTTCATTAAGTTGAATTTCTTTTGTAAAGTTTTCAAATGATCAAATGTTTGTAGTTACAAATGAAGTTCAATGAATTTTATTTTCCTTGTGTAAATTTTTTAAAATTTGTATATTGTGCGTTATTGAAATATATGCATACTTTCAGGGGGAGAAAACAAATTGCTCCAGAATTCTTATTTTGAGGGGGAGCAAGGTTATTCTGTAAGGAGGAGATTGTTAGCAATACTCAAAGACACGACTGAAATTGAAAATGGTTTTCGATGATTATGATGCTGACCATCATCGAAAAAGGGGGAGAAAAGTTTAATTTCAATTTCATGTCAAAGAATTTTCAAATCGAATGTGAAGTCTAAATATTGCTGAATTTGGTTATCTTAGTTTGGGGAGAAGGATCATGTGAAGTCTATATACTACTCTGAAGATTGGGGAGAAGGATCATGTGAAGTCTAAATATTGCTGAATTTGGTTATCTTAGTTCTGAGTGGTTCTCGGAATGCGCTTACACCTAAAAGTTCAAAAATATAGATGGTTTCGCATCCTTCATGATTCGAATTGCCCTGATTTCGAACCCTTCATAATTCGAATTGTCCTGATTTCGCACCCTTCATGATTCGAATTGAGTGATTTCGAATCCTTCATGATTCGAATTGCCCTGATTTTGGACCCTTCTTGTTCCAACTTACTTGAATTCGAATCCTACTTGATCCGAATTGAGCTGATTTCGCATCCTCTAGCATCCGAATTGATGGTTTCGGATCTGCCTACATCCGAATTGATGATTTCGGATTCTTAAAGTTAATATGAGAACTAAGGTTCTTGCATCAAGAAGGATACGAGAAGTTACTGTTTGTTAAAGACTGATAAAGCTGTAAAGATCTGTTTTCATGTACAAGACTTGAAGATAGTTTGATAAAGTGTCTGTTTGAGAAGATTGACTTTACAAAGAGCTGAAGACTGCTGTCAAATTTTTTAAATCTTGAATCCAAAGGGGGAGATTGTTAGAGCATTATTGTATTCAAGATTTACTGTAAAGTCAATGTACTGTATGAGTCTATACAGTATTGTGAATGCCTTTATACCTTGTATGTCATGGGTATAAATAGGCTTGTCTAGACCATTTGTTAGAAACACTTTAGAAAGCTTTTGTAATCTTTTAGAAACCTTTTGTAATCCTTTGAGCTCAATACATGGATGACATATTTGCTCTCTAGATTCTCTCTCACTACATTCATATCTTATTGCTAGAGATTTGGGATTTCACACCTTTGTCTTATCTAACTTAGCCTAACTTAACTAAAGTTCAAATTTTTATTTTTCACTACTTAGGGGGAGATTGTTAGCTTCAATCTTCCTAATCATAGAAGTATTTAGAAGTAGTGAAAAATAGGCTAAGTGAAGAAAGCCTCTTACAGAGGCTCTGCCGGACTTACCGAGGGCTCAAGATCAAGAATCTACAGAAGCTAAAGAGGCGCGCTACAGAAGCTCTGTCATACGCACAAAGAAGACCAATATTTCGGAATCCGGTGAAGACTGCTCCACGGAGGACCAGACCACATAACCTCTGTAACTCATTACAGAGCCTCTGTGGTCCTCACTGAAAGACTTGAAGATATTTATAATATCTTGCTACTGTTACAGGACCCGTTCATCAACTTGCATGGTAGCATGCCCTGTCCAACGTCGACGTGTCAAACTCTGATTGGACTTAGTAGGGCTTGGTACATATTAGACGTCTGCTGCATTAAATGCAATACAACACGTCTTACTGTTCATGCCATTCTTGCAACTGTTCACGACATCCGTTCATCTATTCATCAGTACCGTCTGAATAGTAGCATATGCTTTATGGTCCCCTTTAGAGTAGTATATAAGGAAGACTCATGTTGAGTTTTTCCTTAAGAATCATAAATCAATCTCATAAATCGACCATCATAAGAACACAAAAAGCTTATTCCCCTTAAGAGTCATATCTATTTTGAAGCTTTTCTTACTCATTGTTCTTAAATCTGTTCTTAATATATATTCAGTAAACTTTGAACGATTATTTCCTGTTCATTGTTTATTTATATTTTGGTCTAAATCTATCAAACTTATCTGTTAGTTCTTCAAATACGCTTCCGCATCAAACATTAACTTGAACTAATAGATCTGATAATCTTGTTTAAAGAAAAACGGGAACCAACAAGAATCATAAGCAATAACCTTTCCATGCTGCATAAGTACACATCCCAATCCAGTTTGAAAGCATCACTATAAACAACAAAGTCTTCGGAACCTTCCGGTAGTGACAAAATCGGCGCACTGCAAAGTTTCTCTTTCAATACCCTGAATGGTTCATCCTGTTCTGCTTTCCTTTCAAACTTTAGATTCTTTCGAGTCAGCTTAGTGAAAGGCGTCGCGATACGAGAGAAGTCTTTTATAAACTTTCGATAGTAGCCGACCAAACCCAGAAAACTATGTACTTCGGTTGGTGTTCTCGGTGGTTCCCACTTTTCAATCGCTTCCACTTTCATCGGATCCACTTGAATGCCTTTCTCGGAAACTACATGCCCCACAAACTGAACTTCTCGTAGGCAGAATTCACATTTCGAAAATTTAGCATACAACTTTTCTTTCTTCAATAACTCCAGAATCAAACGAAGATGTTGCTCGTGCTCTTCCTTGGATCGGGAATAGATAAGTATATCATCGATAAATACAATAACAAATTTATCTAGATACGACTTACATACCCGATTCATTAAATCCATAAAGGCAGCTGGAGCGTTCGTCAGTCCAAACGGCATCACTAAGAATTCATAATGACCATACCTTGTGCGAAAAGCAGTTTTCAGAACGTATTCTTCTTTAACCTTCAGTTGACGATAACCAGATCTTAGATCAATCTTGGAGAAATAACAAGCTCCAACTAATTGATCGAAGAGGTCATCAATTCTGGGAAGCGGATACTTGTTCTTGATCGTGCGCTTATTCAGTTCCTGGTAGTCAATACACATTCTCATCGAACCATCCTTCTTTTTCACAAACAGAACCGGTGCTCCCCACGGCGAAGAACTGGGCCTGATGAAGCCTTTTATCTGAAAGATCCTGCAGTTGTGTCATCATCTCTTTCATCGCTGGAGGTGCCAAACGATACGGTGCACGGGCAACAGGAGCGGCTCTAGGAATCAGATCTATACCAAACTCTACTTGTCTAACGGGCGGAAGGCTAGTCAGATCTTCTTGAAATTCACGAACAACCGGAATATCCCCCAGCATATTCTTTTCTAGCTTAACATCTATTACATAAGCTAAGTAACTTGAGCAGCCTTTATTGATACACTTACGAGCTTTCAACAAGGAGATAAGGCAAGACTGATGATTTCTACGGTCACCATAAATCACTACTGGTCCCTTCTCAGGTAAGACAACATATATCAATTTCTTATCACAAACTATATTATCCTGATTCTCGGCTAACCAATCCATTCCCACTACTACATCAAACTCGATCAAGGCTATAGGAAATAACTGAATAGGCACTCCTCACCCATCTATGTTTATCACACAACTATCAAATACGTCACTAACCAGTACTTGATTATCATTAGCCGTATGTACCATTAACGCATGATCTAACATTTTAGGCTTTAAATGCATATAGGCAGCAAAAGAACACAAACGATCGGTTTGCACCAGAATTAAATAACACTTTAGCACGTGTAGAATTTATTAAGAATGTACCTGTAACCATATCAGGAGTCTCATCTGCTTCTTGCTCTGTCATCTGGAATGCACGACCCCTTGTTCTTGGTGGCTCTAGTCTTGGTACGACCGGTCTGACAACCGCTGGTTTCCCTGATGTACCCCCTTGTTGTATTCTTCCCCTCGGACAATCAGACTGAATGTGATCCGGAGAATTACATGAGAAACAAAACCGCGTCACTCGACAGTCTTTAACAACATGGTCGGTCTTCCCACACCTAAAACAAACCCGAGAATCAACTTGACAATTTCCTTTGTGGATACGGTTGCAATTCGGACAAGGTTTTTCCGCTGGTCGGAAAGCTGGACGGTTATCAAATCGCTGAAACCTGGACTTCTTCGGATCATACTGCGGTCCTTCCCACTTTCTTTTCCCTGCATCTTTATCACTAATACTTCTCCCTCTATCTTGCTCCACGGTTTCCACGGCATCTACTGCGGGGGAGAAAGTTTCTGTCCCTTTAGCAATCATCAAACTTCTAACTTCTGCATTCAATCCGAAGACAAACCTTTCAATCTTCATTGCCTCCGTGGCAACGTAGTATTCCGCGAAACGATACTTTTTCAGAAAACGAGCGGTATAGTCCCGAACTGATAAGTTCCCTTGCTGCAAGTTCATAAACTCTCCTTCCAATTGTTTAACTGCTACTTGGGGACAAAACTGTTTCCTGAAAGCTATCATGAATTCTTCCCAAGAGTAAGTAGAATATATATCAGATCCTCCCGAGGAAATATGAGCTTCCCACCAGTATAGGGCATCGCCTTTCAACATTGCAGCTCCATAGAGTACTCTATCCTCTTCAGCGCATTTACTAGTCTTGAAGATAGCTTCTATTTCCATCAGCCACTTCATAGCTTTCACTGGATCCCGATCTCCTGAGTAAGTTGGAGGCTTACAACTTAAGAACATTTTATAGTCACACTTTCTTAGTACTGGTGTGATTGTAGGTGTAATAGGCATCTCGTCTTCCTGACCAGGATCTGGTGTAACAGCTTTATTATGACGAGTTCGATCAAACATGGCTTGTATACTGCCCTGCAGTCTTCCCATTTCGGCTGTTAAATCGTCCCTAGTAACAAATTCATTACCTCGTGGCGGAGCTCCACTCCCAGTTCTACCCCCAATTCTGCCTCCAATTCTGCCTCCACCTCTTTCTCACCCTCTTCCCCTTCCTCCGGCTGCTGGGTTTGTTCTATTCGAATTTCCTCCTCCTTCCCGATTCGTTTATCTAGTACAACTTGCCATTCTGTTGATTCAGACAAGGTTAATATATACATAAGCACATACCCCATATAACATGGTATTCCAGTTCAAACATGTACCAGTAAGATCACAATTACACTGGCCAGGTGTAAAAATGAAATTACCTTACATGATGTTCCTTCTACCTTTTTATATTTAACACCCCAAGGTTCTACAATAATAGGGACATCCTACTTCACATGCAGTTTAAGTCTAGGTACAGATACTAATACCTACATCCCTTAAACTAGGGCTCTGATGCCATCTATAACGACCCGGATTTCCAAACATAGTTCAAATAGAATACATTGCATAACGTCGTTAAGAACAAGAGATACTTTATATAACAAATACGGTCCCCTAGTCTTTTACAAACATTAAGTACATCATTACAAACGTTTACATAGTAAATTACATCATTAGTAATAAAATATTGTAACTACAAAACACATCAAAGTCTTCAACTATATAGTCCTCCCATAAGCTATTCTCGGTTTAACCTTCTTATTTGCTCTTACTTGATCCTTGACCTGGAATACATATTTAAAACAAAATGAGGGTTAGACCTAATGGTCTAAGAGAGAAAATCCCTGTTTCTTTGAAAATCCTTTGCACACCAACATTCACATAATACAAACACAATTATCAGTTATTACTCAATCATCACTTATTGTCCCATCTCATTCTTTTGGCCATATTAGTTGGTTGCAAGCCAACTAATAAATTAACTTCACTGTACGACAATTACAGCCAACAACGCTGTACGAATATTACAGCCAACACACCGGTCCTAAGCCCGACCAACGTATTCTCGTATAGTAGAATACTAATGTAAATACAATATCTCAATATATCATTTTACATACATAAACACTTAAGCACACCATCTATCATAATCCCAATCCACGCATATATGTATTCCAGTTTAAAAACATTTTGAAGTAAAACTCACCTGTTAGCTTAACAAAAATGCTTCTAAGCCTTTTCAACAGATTCAGTCTTTCACTTCAAATTCACAGTATCTGAAATAATTAAAATACAATAACTCTTTTCCAAATAGAACACATAAGACTCCCTGCGGCGACTTAACACGCGGGTTCCGCTACCCGGTTAGCGGATGGGGTCAAGGGGCAACGCCCTTGCGGGGTCTGGGGGCAGCGCCCTTATTCAGTCCTTATTCAAAAACCATAGTTAAAAGCATATGAAATCTCAAAAATGATCAAACAGCTAAAGTATCCGGATACCATAAGTTATCCGGACAACACTACTTTTCCGGACAACATGACTTTTCTGGACAACCTATACAATCTGTACGTCATCCGGACACCAAAGTAATCCGGACAGCATCCGGTATTTTAACTCATCCGAAAACTATAGAAAAAGAGACTTACCCGGATATTTAACTTGTCATAACACCTTTAAAACATCATCCAGGCACTATCAACAAAAGTACCCGGACACATTCATTCTATCCGGACTACTCTGTCGGTTTACCCCAATTTCACCCAGAAATCGACATAAATCAATCCCAGACCAGATGTGATAACTCTAATCCGATAGATACTTCCTAATAGCAATTATACACATAAATTGTAAAGGGAACATACCTGAAATTACTTCCAATTACACCAAAGGATGCCTTAACCTAGCTTTCCTTCTTTCTCCTTTTTCTCTCTAAATCACACACACTCACCTACTGATTTTTGCTGAATAATGAAATATCCAAACACCTAATAAGATATTATTGACCATATTTACTACTTCAGTCCCTTCACTTTTCATTACTAAACAATATACCCCTAAACTTATAAATTCATCTTAATTTACCCTACCCAACAATTATAGAGTTAAGTAAATTTAACGAAATTAGATTTTAACTAACACACTTACCCGGGGTATTACACCAAGGCAAAGAAGACCACTGAGGTTAAGAAATTAACCAAAGTGAAGACTGACAAGGCTGAATCTTCAAATGCTGCGAAGATTGCTGAACCTTCCGTTCCAACTACTTCCACTGACAAACGTGTACACATGGTTAAGTGGGTACCCAAGAAAAACTAATCTTCCTTTGTAATGCAGGTTAAGAAGGGTATCTGGTATCTCGATAGCGGATGCTCTAGACACATGACTGGAAAGAAAAGCATGCTCGCTGAATACAAGGAAGAGAAGGGTCCCTCTGTGACTTTCAGTGGAAATGGAAAAGGACATACCCGAGGGTTTGGTGTACTCTCTATTGGTACAACCACCTTCAGAAGAGTCGCATATGTTGAAGGGTTGAAGCATAATCTTTTAAGCATCAGTCAGCTTTGCGACAAGGATAACAAAGTAATCTTTACCAAGGAATCCTGCTTTGTCACTGACAAAAAGTAGAAGATAGCTCTCAGCGGTTATCATTTGGTAAATGTTTATGTAATAAACATGGATTCAACAACCACTGAGAAATCCTGTTTCTTCTCAAAAGCCTCATCTGATGTCAACTGGCTATGGCATAAGAGGCTCTCTCATCTGAATTTCAAGACACTGAACATTCTTTCTTCAAAAGAGTTAGTCACTGGTCTACCTCAGCACTCATATGCCAAAGAGTCTTTATGTTCAACGTGTGAGAAAGGGAAGCAGGCCAAAGCAAGCTTTAAGTCAAAGCAAGTCTCCTCAGTGTCATCTCCTCTACAACTTCTCCATATGGATTGTTTGGCCCTGTTAACAAACAATCCATCACTGGAAAGAAATATACATTGTTCATAGTTGATGAATTCTCTCGTTATACATGGGTTATGTTTCTCCGTTCCAAGAGTGACACCCCTGAAGAACTCATCACTATTGTTCGGAAGATGGAAACCCTGAACAACTTGACCGTTCGCTCAATAAGGAGTGATCATGGGACTGAATTCAAAAACAGTTCTCTTGATTCCTTCTTTGAGAGTAAGGGTATTTCTCACAACTTTTCTTCAGTGAGAACACCACAACAAAATAGAGTCGCTGAAAGAAGAAATAGAATAATTATTGAAGCTGTACGTTCAATGCTCAGCGATTCTCACCTGCCTACTCAGTTTTGGGCAGAAGCTGTCAACACTGCTTGTTTTACGCAAAACAGGTCGCTGATAGTCAAAAGATTCAATAAAACAGCCTATGAACTTTTTCATGGGAGAAAGCCTTCAATCAGCTTTCTTCACATCTTTGGATGTCAGTGTTTCATACTGAATAACAGAGATGCCCTTGGAAAGTTTGATCCTAAGGCTGATGATGGAATCTTTCTTGGATATTCTTCAATCTCCAAAGCCTTCAGAGTCTTCAATCGTAGAAGACAAACTGTAGAAGAAACTATTCATGTCACGTTTGACGAATCCCGTTCAGCGAACTCTAAAGCGTCCACTGAAACTGAAGAGCTGAATCAATGGATGTTTTCTCATCTTGGTGATTCAGAAGATATTCCCACTCCTCATACTCATACAGTTGAAGATGATAGTCCAACTATCATTCCAAACATGCAGAATAGTGAAGCTGAAACATCATGGGTCTCAGTTGTTCCTTTAAACACTACACCTGCTTCTGAACCAAATGTCTCAGACATTCCATCTACTTCTCAGCAATCAGTGAATATAATGACAACTGCACCCATTCCTCTCTTGGTTGATACTCCAGAAGCTGCTGAAGCCTCATCTTCAGCTCCTCCAGTTCAGTTTGAGTCAGCGTCTCACGCTCCGGCTCAGCGATGGACTGTGAATCACCCAATTGATCAAATACTTGGTGATCCAAATGCTGGTGTTCAGACTCGACAAAGTGCAGGTAATATTTGTTTATTTGTTAACTTTATTTCTCTGATTGAACCAAAGAAGATAGATGATGGCCTCAAAGATCCAAACTGGGTCAGCGCCATGCAAGAAGAGCTGACTGAATTCGAAAGAAACAAAGTTTGGAAACATGTTCGAAGACCAACTGACAAAACAATGATAGGCACTAAATGGGTCTATCGAAACAAGTTGGACGAACATGGAACTGTAACCCGCAACAAGGCTCGTCTTGTTGCTCAGGGATACAGACAAGAGGAAGGCATAGATTACGACGACACATTTGCTCCGGTAGCAAGAATAGAATATATTCGTCTATTCTTAGCATACGCTGTACACAAAGACTTTAAAGTATCAGATGGATGTTAAGTCAGCGTTTCTAAATGGAAAGCTGAATGAAGAAGTCTATGTGGAACAACCTCCAGAATTTTCAGATCCTAAGCGTCCAGGTTATGTTTATAAACTGGACAAGGCACTTTATGGCTTAAAGAAAGCTCCACGTGCATGGTATGACACTCTCTCTACTTATCTCCATATCGAACAATTTGAGCGTGGTAAAATCGATAAGACTTTATTTTTCAGGAAAGTAAAAGGTCATATCATCCTTGTTCAGATATATGTTGATGCCATTATATTTGGTTCTACTAACCCTGATCTTTGTACTCGTTTCGCTGATAGAATGAAAGATGAGTATAAAATGAGCATGATAGGTGAACTAACATATTTCCTTGGTCTTCAGATAAAGCAAAATGAAAAAGGAACTTTCATTAATCAGGGAAAGTATGTTAAAGATATGCTGAAGAAATTTGATTTAACTCATAGTTCAGCTATGAAAACCCCTATGGCACCACCGCTGATACTAGATAAGGATACTAGAGGTATTCCTGTTAATGTCACGCTGTACCGTGGGATGATCGGCTCTCTCTTGTATCTTACAACTAGCCGACCCGATATTATGTACGCAACCTATTTGTGTGCACGATATCAAGCTGAACCTAAGGAATCTCATATGACCGCTGTAAAGCGAATTTTTCGATACCTTAAGGGTACTGCGAATCTAGGTCTTTGGTATCCCAAAGACTCAGGTTTCGATCTAATCGCCTATTCAGATAGTGATTTTGAAGGTTGCAAATTGGATAGGAAAAGCACCACAGGAGGCTGTCTGCTCCTGGGTGGAAAGCTGGTGAGTTGGACAAGTAAAAAGCAAAACTCAGTGTCCACCTCCACAGCTGAAGCTGAGTATGTAGCCGCTGGAAGCTGTTGTTCTCAGGTCTTGTGGATGAGAAATCAACTACTGGACTATGACCTACAACTCTCAAATATTCCAATCTATTGCAACAGCACAAGTGCCATCGCTATAGCCAACAATCCAGTGCTACACTCAAAGACAAAACACATCGAAATCAGGTATCATTTTATCAGAGATCATGTGATGAATGGTGATATAGAACTTCACTTTATCCCAACTGATTATCAGTTAGCTGATTTGTTCACCAAACCTCTTGATGAGACAAGATTCAACTTTCTCATCAGCGAGCTTGGAATGCTGAATTATGAAGAGTAAAATCTTCAGCGATTCACATTTGATCAGCGATAGGATAAAATCAACTTGTATAACCCATTCTATCATCCTCTCTGAATAAACTTGATTCGCTGATATCAAGGTATGTTTTTCTCTCACTGACAATCGCACGTGAGTGCAATATTTCAAGACAAATTGCATCGCTGAATATCTCTTCCTTAATCAGCGATACTTTGAAATTTCTAAAACCAACACTGATATTTCTATTCAGTGCTTCATGTTTTCAAAAGTGTCCCTGAGTTTTCAAAACCTCAGAGACATCCTAGAAAATGAAAGGACAGTTGTGACGTCATTACAACGGATAAGCTTCGACACGTTCTTTTTCTGACACACGTTTGCACGTTTCGTTTACCTTCCAATCAAATGCAAACACGTGTTCGTGTCATGATGAAAAACTTTCCCTCTTGAGTTTTTCTCTCTCTCTAATCTCACTATATAAACACTTTTTGGGTTTATATATCTCTTTTACGCGAAAAACGTCTCTCTCCAAGCAAGAAAAAGAAAATTACTGTTGCATTTGTGCTCTCAAGTTTTTCAAGAACTTCTTCTTCTTCAACGAACCAGGTTAATATTTATGTTATTTACCTGTTTCTTAAAACTTGTTAATGATCTTCTCATTGTTTTTACAAGATCAAACAAAAGAACTCTTTCAAAAATGAAATCATTTCTTTCATGGTTTTATGAACACAACCTTTCATGGTTGTTCTTCAAGTTTAAACGCAAAATCTTAAACTTGTTCTTCATACATTTCTCCAGAATCCTAATTCTCAAAGGAAACTGGAAAACAAGATGTTTTTTGGTTTGCATTTCTTTTTCAAAACCAAGAAAAACCCTAATCTTCATTAAGACATTTTTGTCTGAATGAAATGGACAAAATTCGAACCATCTTATTGGAAAATCTTTCCACATAAAGATTATTCTTATTTGCTATATCTCTGGTTGAACTGATAATACAGAAATGGCATGTACTGACATTCCTACCGCTGAGAACACTGCTGCTGCTTCTACTGAGGAATTGGAAATCATCAAGGCTCCTCAGGTCAAGTTCACTCTTGAAGAACTTGATTGGACAAAAACCAACAACCTCTATGCGCTTCTCGAGTTTCCTCCTCAAAAGCAAGTCACACATCTGAATGATGCTGTGAACTTCCTGAAAACCTGTTGCCTCTCTACAACCCTGACCATAACACCTCCTGCACATCAGCTACTACTTTCTCAGTTCTGGTACTCTGCCAGACACTCTCATCTACCATCAACCAAAGACTCCTCAAAGACAATTGATGGCATCCTCTGTGATACGGATTTTGGTACAATAAAGATCACCCCTACCATTATCCGCAAAGCCCGGAACCTTCCCATCCCTACTAAAGAAAAACCGTTTGTTCCCCTCCCTGACCACAAGAAACACTCAGATAGGGAAGCCATCACTGCATTCTTTGATGCAATGGGCTATGTTTGGGAAACTGGGAGGGACAAGAAGCCTGAGAAGAAGCTGACCCTCATCAAGAAGTCAAAAATGCCCAGCGAGATGAACTTCATCTTCGCTCACTTAATAAGCTGCATGACTGCAAAGACCGGCTCCTCTGATCAAGCCGCTCAACCTCAGCAAGCAATGGGATATGCATTGCTGAAAAGTCTACATATAGACTGGGCATCGATAATCAACGATGACCTTGTACTCAGAGTGGACTCCGCCGCTGATCGATCTCCATGGGTTCCATATCCAAGATACATCAGCGCCGTCTTCCAAACAGGCCTGAAGGACAACTACCCAAATGAGGGTGACCTGAAACTCTATCAGGTTGGCCCTAAAGTACTCGACTTCAAGCCAGTGGAAAACGAGGTACGTCTCTCTACACTCTTAACTCTTCTCAACCCTACTTCTTCGACTTCTGCAGCTCCTTCAGCGGACAAACCCACCGCTGATACCCAAGCTGCAACCTCCATTCCTTCTCATAAAAGGAAACACCCATCTACCCAACTTAGTTCCAAAAGAACTAAGAAAACCAAGGAGCAACCCACAACAATCTCTTGCTGAAGACTCCTCAGCCTATCTCGAAGAGCTGAAGGAACGTTCAGTGGTACGCTCTGCCACAGCTGAACAAGCCACCCATTCCATCCCAGCTTCAGCGTCTCTAAACGTTGAGGTTATAAACTTGGAATCTACCCAACCTCCTTCAGTCTCTCCACAGACTGAAGAAGTGATTCTCAGCGGATCCAACGCTGAACCCCCGCACCCAACCAACATTCTCAACCTTCGCTCCTCTCTCTACTCCATTGGACTCTAATCCAGTTGTCATCACTGGAGCACATATCATTCCTCCAGAAGCTAAAGTTGATACTCTTCAAGGAATGATGTATGTAGGACCTGCAGAGATGACCATGCGTACACGCACTCTAGCTGACGACATGGAACTCTTCTCAGGACACATAGATTTTGATGAATTCACCAATCCTCCTACAGGTACACACCAACCCATATACACTGTAACTGAACCCCAAACTTCTGAGCTTTCCTCTATTCACAAGTACTTATATGTTACAGGTCCTAATTTGGGAGACATCAACGCCTCTCTGAAGAACATAGAGACGAAGCTGACAGGTCTCACCACTACTCTCTCAGACAACTCTTCAGCTGTAACAAACGCTGGAGAGAATCTTACAAAGCTGACAACAGTGGTTGAAAAGAATGCCTCCAAAGCTGACTTGGAGAAGGTTGATCATACTCTCAGCAACTTTGGTAAAGTTCTCGCTGACATCTACACAGACCACCTCTCTATCAAAACATCAGTTCAAACCATGTCCAGCGAGGTCACAACGCTGAAGACATCTTTTGGAAAACTCGAAGGAGATATGTCTGCTGTAAAGACCGACGTGAGTTCTTTAAAGACTGACGTAAGTTCATTAAGAACTGACGTGAGTTCTATAAAGACTGACGTTGGTTCAATGAAGATAATGATGCAGCAGATCCTGAACAACATGACCGCCCCTGCTCCTGCACTTTCGCATTTTACTACGGCGGATCGTGCTGAACTCTTGAAAATCACTCCTGCAATTACTAGCCTTAAAGACAGAGTAGCAGCTATTGAAGATTATATGGGGATCCCTGGCCAAGAAGACAGGGAACCAAAACCAACGGCTGAGTCATCGCATTCCTCCCCCACTCATCATGAGGAAGGGGGGGGGAGAAGACTGAAGACCTTCCCCATGATGAATCTATCAAGGGGGAGAAGAGTGAAGACCTTACCTTTACTGAAGAGGGTGAGAAGACAAATGAAGAAACAGCCGCTGGACCTCAGGGAGATGAAAACCCTGAGGGAACCGAGAAGCTTACCTCTGTATCTGAGGGGGAGCAACTCGAAGAAGATGCTGAAGAAACTGAATCAGAAGTTGAAGACGATGAAGCTGTCGATTTATCTGAGGATGAACCATCATCCAGTGATAAGGGTGATGATGACGATGATGATGATGATGACTACTTTATCGTCAAGCCTGCTCAGAGGACTACAACTCTTAAAGGGATCGTGATAAATGAACCTTCAGGGGAGCGGGCCAAATCAAAGCTTTCAGCGTCTGAAGCTGACAAGGGCAAAGGAAAAGGTGTCGCTGAAGACAATGACAATCTGACGATCTCGCTTCCAAAGCCAGTTTGTCAGGTAAACTAAATCTTCCTTACACTCATCCCTCCTCTATCTATACACATTCAGCTCTCCTCTCCACAACTTCTATACACAACCACATTCTTTCTCTATCTCTGTTCTACCCAAGTTCTTACTCGTACGATCGCTGTGTTTCAGCTAGTCCTCTCCCCTGTTTGAGGATACCGCTGAAGTTCCTACAACTGCGACTTCACAAACAATAATCCCAGCTCCCAACGCTGAAGAAATAATCCCAGTCTTGGATTTGATCTCTGAGACTGATGAACCTGAAGAACAGATGCTCTCTCTTACAAACAGACCTTCCTTGGTTCCTCTAAAACCAAGTGAAGAGGATCAGAAAAGAAGAGAAGATATAATAAAGAAGTTCGAGGCTCAGCGAATCATTCTGAAGCGTGATCAACTTCCTTCTATTCCTCCAAAGTTCAAACTTTCTCAAAAGGAATACAAGGATCACCTCAGACCTGAACGTCTAATCGCTGAAAGAAGGGAAGCTGAAGAAAAAGACAGAAAACACGCCATTCGGCTTACTCAACAATCAGTGAAAGACCCCAAGCTGAAAAGAACTCCAATCGAAGTTCAACGTCAGCTTTGGGAAGACGCTAAGAAGGCCATTGAAGAAAAAAGAAATGTGTCTCAATCTACCTTAATCTGGTGCAAAGAAAAGGTACACTTCAGATATCGACCTTCCAGAATCATCAAGGTACTCATCGCTGGAAGATCAACCCTCAAAGTTTCAATCGCTGAAATCGAGATATTCAGAGAGAATGGACAGTACGAAAAATTCTATGCTGAAGCCATCACGAAGGACGGTCTCTCTGAATGGTTGGAGATCAGATTAGCCATCCAGAAGTCTCAGTCTAAGTACAAGGATCACGTTGAAAAGCTGATAAACAAACAGATCGACTTAGTCTCTTCATGTGTGGATATTCCTCCTCCTCTGCCTCTCGAAAGTCAGAAAGAAGGGCCTCTGCAAAGAAAAAGTCTAAATCTTCAAACACCGGTCCTCAGATACGAAACGAAACAGGTATTGGTTTTTCTCTTTGTTGATCCAAACCCTCAGTGATTTGATAATGACCCTCTCTTATATACTTAGTGAAAATTGTAAGTAAACAATATGTATCAGAGTTTCACTATCGCTAATAAGTACTAAGATCTTCCAGTACCGCTGATAGGAACTCTCGCTCTTTAGATTAAACATTCAGCAAAACTGTTCACCATAATACTCTGAGTCTGTTCAGTACTTATGGTGATCGCTGATAAGTTAG